>CM035418.1:99218116-99913116 GCA_020310875.1 Ceratopteris richardii
GTATGTATGTATGTATGTATGTATATATATATATATATATATATATATATATATATATATATATATATATATATATATATATATATATATATATATATATATGTGTGTGTGTGTGTGTGTGTGTGTGCACATGCATGTATATATGTATGCCTCCATTCAGGTGTGATTGAGTAGTTTGCCACCTCATAATTGGGGGCAAATGGCTTGGTTTCTTTTGTGGTTTCACAAGTGCTTTGCAAATTTATTTTTGCATGTCATAAACTAGACTAGAGTGGTATCTTCGTGTAGATTAGCATCTACAAATTTTGTTGGTGATCAACACATGTATGAATGTGAGACTCGCTTACAATAGTTTTGCTTCGAGGAGGCTTCATTTGCAACATTCATTTGAATAGGATCTTTGTTTGGACTTTGATTTGGATCAGAAGTTGGATTTTGTGAGGATCCTTAGCTGAACAAACAACATGATCGTTAATTGGAAGAGGAACCTTTGAAATATCAGTATATGAAGGAAGATTTTGATTTGGAGGAGTATTTGGATGAGACCATGGAGGAAGATCCCTTGGGGGGACATGATCTAGGTTACACAGAGACCCTAGCTTAGATTCAAACTAACATGCAATAGGCATGTGGATAGAAAGACGATCCTCTTTATTGCCTATAGAGTTGTGAGTAGATAGATGAATATTTGAGATGTTAACTAGATCAAGAAAATTCTCAATCATTAGGTTCAAAGAACTATCAAAGTCAATGCATGTGGATGTTGCATCATGCATGTGGTCAATTTTTTATAGGGATTGATATTAACATTAATTATAGAGTGGGTTCGGAGGAAGGATGTAACACTCTTCATCTCTTTTGATGTTTAAGACTACACATAAGTCTTACTTTCAACAAATGGTATATGTTCAAAATTTTCACTTTTCCCAAGATCCATATTGTATGCAGCATTTCCGTTCTTAGTAATTATCATGAGTGAGGTAGGAGCAACTACTTAGTACAAAAAAAAGAGCCAGATTAGTGTTTTGGTAGAGGGCTAAAGAGTAAGAAAGAGCTAGATAGTTGATGGATGGTTGAAGTATAGATATATATAGCCAAATAAATATTTAGCTAGATAGATAGTTGGATAGCTATATAGCTAGATATATGGATAGCTATTTGTCTAGATAGGTAGATAGCTAGATAACTATTTATCTAGATAGATAGTTGGATAGTTATATAGCTTGATAAGTAGATATTTGGATAATAATTTTGCTAGGTAGGTAATTGGATAGCTATATAGCTAGATAGCTAGATAACGATTTAGATAGATAGATGCTTGGATAGCTATTTAGTTACATAGGTAGAAAGCTAGATAACTATTCATCTACATAGGTAGAAGGTTAGGTAACTATTTAGCTATTCATAAGTAGATAGCTAAATAAGTATTTAGCTATTAGGTAGTTATTTAGATAGATAGTAGATAGTTGGATAACTATTTAGCTATTAGGTAGCTATTTAGATAGATAGGGAGATAGCTAGATAACTATTTAACTAACAAGAAGCTATTTAGCTCAGTAGGTAGATAGTTGAATAACTAATAAGCTAAGAGGAAGCGATTTAGCTCGATAGTATCTAGCTGGATGACTATTTAGCTATTAGGTAGCTAAATAGCCAGATAGGTAGATAGCTAGATAAGTATTTAGCTAGCAGGAAGCTATTTTGCTCAATAGGTAGCTAGTTGGATAAATATTTAGGTATTGGATAGATATTAAGCTAAATAGAGAGACAATCGAATACTATTCATCAAAATAGCAAAATATTGATAGGTTGTTACTTGGAAAGCAATTAGGAAGTATTTCAGTAGATGATTGTTAGCTAAATTGAAGATGAATGGAAACTATATACAACTATTTAGTGACATTGCAAATTGAAGATGAATGGAAACTATACAACTATTTAGTACTCACTTTTATGCTTCAAGAGGTTAGAATTAGTATAAGAAATCATATTTTGGTTAGACAATAACAATTGAAAAGGTTAATGTGCTAGTAGATATAATACCTATGTTGCATGTGCCTCATGGGCATGTGATATCACAATAGTGTTTGTGAACGATTGTGAAATATGGCCCTGCATCACGCATACTTTGGAAATGCAAATAAACTAAATGGTGCAAAAGACAACGTTTTGTATTAGCACATGGTTTCCACATGGATAGGATTTCTTAACCTACTAAGTTTCTTGGATTTCTTTTGTGATAGTGGAGGTCTCAACTTCTCTAGAAACCCACAAGTTTACATCTTCCTCTATGCAAGAACCATTATCTGACGACTTACTAAAGAAAAGCAATATACATATTCATGCTTTATGTTTTATTGGAGTGGAAGGATGTCATGATGTTCCCAAGTATGAATATTCATTCTCGTTGTGATACTAAATGTTGCAGATATAGTGTTCCAACCCCAATCTTGAACAACTTTCAATTCTCACATGAATTATCCACCTAACATCATTTCATAGCTATAGGCTTGACAAAAATTATTGCTTGCTAGGGTATGTTCCAATTATACTCCAAATGTATTCAATTTTACAGCTTTTAACAATCCAATATGTCTATCAATATACTCATCAATCGGTTGCAATAGAAGAAGGTTTTATCCTGTTTCCCTAGAGGGATTTAGTGATTATTGTAACTCCTACCATGCTATCTAAAATAAACTTCATATTGTGCACATTGAATGAGGTAGGTAGGCATGCTTTACCTTTATATCCTTCAATTTACTCTCCCCCATTATCGCTTGCAGTTGTTTTACCCTCAAACCATCTTTTGGTGAATTCTCTTCTAATTTCTCCACTTGAGAAGAGTCTTACAAAGTTGGCAATTTTTTTTCCATAAATGTGGCTTTGCACATAGTAGTTCTTCTAGTGTGAATGTACACTTCCCATGTGCAAGTTTGAATTCTTCTATACTTAATGTTTATACCTCACTCTTAATCTGAGGGAGTCTATCTCAAGTTTCCTCTATAGTTATGGATTGATTCTCGTCACTAGTGTATTGTGAAACACTTTCAAGTATTTTCATTTTCTAATAATTTTATTATGGAAACATCTTGATTTGGATAATAAGAAAATTGACTAGCTTGCACTTTTCACTTCATTCATAGGTGTTCCTTGATGATTTTCTCCTTCTTTCCACTTGTCGTCTTGTACTTAATCCCATAAGTAGATTGTCCAATCCTCTTAAATTTTTGGGATTACTGAATTCACACCATCTTCATAATTCTCGTTAGTTCTAATTTTAACTATTTCCTTCCAAATGAATGCGCCATCTATGGGGTTTTGCACTTTATTATCCTTTTCTTTATGATTCTCTGGGTACTAAATTGTTATGATCTTCAATTTTTGTTGTGCTCTATGATCCTTCTTTTGTTTTCCTTGATAATTTAATTGTTCATCTTGATTCACAACTACATTATTAGTTTGACTTGATATTACAAATATCTGAGACCTTTCTCTCAACATGCTTGATTCTTTTAGGATTGTCTATATCACATCAATTAAGTGCTTGCACATGATAAGTTTTTTTTTCTAGTTCTCCATGTAGGTAAAATCTATGATGTTCTTCTATTCTTGGTCCATTCTAAGTTCTTTCTTGATAAGATTCGAGTTTCCTTTCTGAATCTTTAGGCAATGGATATGCTAAGACATAGAGAACTTTTTGATTCTGAGGGGGTTTGAGATGATGTACTAGACATAGATCTATTTTTTGAATCTATAATTTTGGCTTCTTCTAGCTCCATTTCTCTTGCATTTTCTATATCTATCCAATGTTGGTTTCCAATATCAGTTTCATGATAATAATATTCTTCTTGACACCACCTTACTTCACTATAAATATCCTCATGATAATTCATATGCCCCCCTAGGTAATTCTCTTGATGACTCACACTAAATTCATCTATTTCGAGCTTGATCAATATTACTGGTTCTAAGTTTTGTCAACATACTTCAATGGAAATACATTTTGAGGAGGAGGTTGTTGATATAAATGGGTTTAATGTTGCTCTCCCTCTAATGATCATATCTGATTAGGCTAAGTGTTTTTGGTCTTCTCTTGCAATTAAAGTTGTTCTATGCTAAGTAATGTTTCTATTAACAAGACAACTATTTTTAGCTTTGTATAAAGTTCTGGATCTAGTTTTTTGCAAGTCACTATTGTAGCTTGTAGGTCTTCCTGTTCTCTTTGAAAGGACCCATCATATCCTCAATTTGGATAAGAAATAGGGAAGACATAACCATTTGTCTAATTAGATGTCTTTTTTTAATTGCTTGTGTGAGTTTGACTTGGGATTGAAGATGATGATGAAAATGATCCATTTTTTTAATCGTAGCTGTTGAACCTATTTTTGATCATGGGAGTGATCACTTGCTTGCCATTTTTGGATCAAGGATATGATAAAAAAGCATTTTTGTATTGTGGGATGATCATTTCTATCTTTTATTGTGGGTGTGATCATTTTCTTTCCATTTTTTATCACGGGGTGTGATCAATTTCTTATTCATTATTTTCCACACTATATGGGTGTCAGTTGGATGATCAAGGAAGTTGAGAGTTGACACAAGAAGCTTGCTGAGACATCTATCGTCTCTACTTATGCTACCAATTACAACTAGGAAAAGGTCTAATCTTCATGGGGTTAACAAATTCAAGTTGTATAAACATGCTCTACTCCATGTCAACACTTTTTGGCATCATTGCTAGGGAGAGCGACTTTTACACCTAGGTAACTTATGTGATGGATTGTGAATTTTGCAAGTCACCTTGTGTTTATAAATTATTTGCTTGTTAAGTCAAGTTGTCCAATGTAAGAATTCCCACTTTTTCCATTCCTCTTATCTCTAGGGATAGTATTAGAATCAAGAGTGGAATTTCCCTAGTTGTGAGTAGGGTTTTAGATTTTTCACCTTGTTTAGAGTAATGTCCTTGTTTTATTTCTTTTATTTCATCACTTTAGAAGATATGCATATATACACATGCATGCATACACCATGAGTAAAAGAAAAACTCTAGCCCCAATCAATGTTTTGATCACAAAATGAGCTACAAATATCTGATTGATGTGATTCCCCTTGAATTGCATAGATTTTATGAATAACTATAAGTTTTTAGGAGATGTAAAAATCAAGATCGTATAGAAAATTGAGAAAATTGAAGTAAAACACATCACATCGTGGTATCACTTTTCCAATTGAGCATTAATTAAGCAATGTGTGTATTCCTTTTTTGGAAAAACAATCTGCACACACACATTCCCTTCTTGAACGATTGAAACCCATTTGATTTTCATTGTTTTTACATGTACTTGAGATTGTGTAAAACAATAGGCCAACGAAATTCCATCAAAACTTACCTTTCTTTAGCGGGAAGTAGTCACATGCCCCCTAGCCATACACAAAATTTCTTTGAGTAGTGAGTCTTAACTGAGTTGGGATCACATGGCTGCTTCAAAAGACATGCATACACACCCCATGAATTTTAATGAGGCAAGGACATCTAGCAAAGACTACCATACCATATTAGAGTTCAAGAAATTGAATGCTCATTTGATTGGCTTCTACCTAGATGACCTCAATTTTTGAGGGTTAATCTTAAGGACCCTAACTTTTTTACCATCTAATAGTCAAATTTTATAACTGCCACTAGGAGGATCAAGAAGGACCTTTCTGAAAAGGTCTGCAATGTTCTCTTGTGTGGGCACATATGCCAAACTCATCTCTCTAGCAGAGAACCTCTCCCTGACATAATGATAGTGCACCTCAATGTGCTTAGTGCCAGGATGGAACAGAGGGTTCCTCACAACTGCTAATGCGCTCTGACTATATATATATATATATATATACATATATATATATATATATATATATATATATATATATATATATATATATATATATATATATATATATATATATATATATATATATATATATATATATATATATATGTGTGTGTGTGTGTGTATGTACGTATATGTATGTGTATGTGTAGTGTATCTATAGGTGTAGGTGTAGGTGTAAATATGTAGGTGTATATATGTAGATGTAGATGTAGATGTAGATAAACTATATGTGTGTATGTATATGTATATGCATATGCATTTCTACATGTACATGTATATGTAAATAAATATATGTATATGTGTATGTATATGCATACCTATGTGTATGCATTTGTATATGTGTTTCCATGCATATGTATATGTATATGTAGATGTAGATGTATATTAGTCTTTGCATTTGTGTTTGTATAAAAGTGTATGTATATGTACATGGTAATGTACATATGCGATCATGCAAAGATGGCTATTGTTCATGTACGTACGCATGTATATATGTATGTATGTACGTATGTATGTATGTATGTATGTATGTATGTATGTATGTATGTATGTATGTATGTATTTATGTATGTATGTATGTATGTATGTATGTATGTGTGTTTTTTTATGTATGTATGGATTTATGCATGTGTCTATGTATGTGTGTATGTTTGTGTATGCATCTCTCTGTGTGTTTGTATATGTATGCATCTATGTATATGAATATGTATGTGTATGTATGTATATGTATGTGTGTTTGTGTTTACATGTATGTGTATGTATGTTCGTGTATGTGCATGTCCATGTATATGTATGTGTGTATGTGCATTTGTTTGTATATGCATGTGTGCATGCATACATGAATTTGTGCATGTGTATTTACACATATGTTTGTGTGTATGCATGTGTTTATGTATGTATGAATGTATGTATGTATGTATGTATGAATTCATGTGTGTGTATGCATGCATATGTGTATATATGCATATTTTATGTAATGCATGCATGTATGGACATATGTGTATGTATGTATGTATGTATGTATGTATGTATGTATGAATTCATGTGTGTGTATGCATGCATGTGTATATATGCATATTGTATGTAAAGATGCATGCATGTATGGACATATGCATGCATGTATGAATTCATGTGTGTGTATGCATGCATATGTATATATATGCATATTGTATGTAAAGAGCATGCATGTATGGACATATATATGTGTGTATGTATTTTTGTCTACATGCATGTATAGACATATGTTTCTGGTCATATGTACATATGCATGTACAAATGTTTATGTGTCTGTATCTATGTATTGGTATATGTCTAAATATATGTATGTATGTGAATTCGTATGCATTTTGTGTACACGTATGTCTATATATATTTATCCCTTTGAATATATATGTATGCATGCACATATGCATGCATACTTGTATGTATGTATGCATGTACATGCAAATGTATGCATTTATATATATATATATATGAATGTATGCATGTATGTAAGAATTTATAAACATATGTATGCATATGAATGTACATAAATGTGTTTGCATGTATGTACATATGTATGTGTGTATGTATGTATGTATGCATGGATGCATGTATGTATGTATGTATGTATGTATGTATGTATGTATGTATGTATGTATGTATGTATGTATGTATTGTTGGAGTTAGACGTCTGCAGGAGCACGCGAACATCACAAGGAAGAAGAAGATAGTTGGAGCACAAACACACAATACTGAATGTATTACTAGAGAATGTACAAAGATAAGTAGCCCATTAGGGCAATAGGCGTATATACAAGCCGGGAGAAAAAAACCTCCTAAAGAGGGAAAAAAGTGCCCCGGCGGTCCTAGTGTGTTCACACACATCACTACCTAAATATATCAACAAATCCCCCCTAGGAGTGATGCGGTGAACAAGGAGCTGGCACTCATGTATAAGGAAGTGCCAAGCTATGTGGAAATCACTCCACAAAAGGAAGTAAGCCCAAAGCTTTGCGGAAAGCTTCAAACTTCTCCCTAGGTAGAGCCTTCGTGAAAAGGTCTGCAATGTTTTCCTGTGTGGGCACATATGCCAAGCTGATCTCCCCAGCAGAGAACCTCTCCCTGACATAGTGATAATGCACCTCAATGTGCTTAGTGCGAGCATGGAATACAGGGTTCCTCACAACTGCCAATGTGCTCTGACTGTCAGTGAAGATGGTGGTGGCAGAAGACTGGCCAACACCCAAATCAACCATAAGGCGTCTGAGCCACACACACTCAACAGTCGCTGTGAAAGCTGCCCTATACTCAGCTTCCAATGCCACAGTAGGCTGCTTCTTGCTCAACCAAGATATACATGAGCTACCAAGCATGAAGCAAAAACCACTGGTGGACACACGAGTGTCATAGCAACCAGCCCAATCTGAGTCAGAAAAAGCATGCAAATCTGGCGGTAGTGATCCCCCCTTGGGATAAAACAACCCAAGTAGTTGAGTACCACTCAAGTAGTGAAAGATGCGCTTAACCGCCTTCCAATGCGTGACTCCTAAGCAATGCATAAACCTGCTCATCTGTGAGACAGCAAACTGAATATCTGGCCGAGTAATGCATAAGTAAATCAAGCATCCAACAGCCTGCTGATAGAGAACAGCATCAAATGCATCTCCAGCATCATGAAGACTCAATCGTAAACCTGTCTCCATAGGAGTGGCAATAGGCTTACAGTCTTCAAGGCCAAAACACTGCAATATGTGTCAATATATTTCTTTTGACACAAAGCCATTCCACCATCAACTTGCATAAACTGAATGCCCAAATAGTGATGCAAATGCCCCAAATTAGACATCTCAAATGAAGCATGCAAATCAGCCTTGAAATCAGCAATATGCTTCTCAATAGGACCAGTGAGCAGCATGTCATCAACATAGACAACAATGATCAAAAGCACATCATTAGCACGCTTAACATATAAGGTGCTTTCAGTTGGACTGTTCACAAAACCATGTGCAACCAGATAGGCATATATCTTCTCATACCAAGCACGTGGTGCTTCCTTTAAACCATATAATGCCTTCTTTAACCTGCACACCTAGTTTTCATGCCCTTTTTGCACAAAGCCACGGGGCTGAAAAACATACACTTCTTCATGCAAGTCACCATTCAGAAATGCTGTTTTAATGTCCAAGTGATGTACATTCCAACCATGATGGGCTGCAAGTGCACAAATGCTCCGAACAATAGTCATACGACATGTAGGTGCAAATACTCATCAAAATCAATACCTCTTTCCTACGCATAACCCTTTGCAACAAGCCTAGCCTTATACCTGTCAACTATACCATCAGGTTTACGCTTCAGCTTGTATACCCACTTAGTGCCAATGGCCTTCTTGCCAGGGGGCAAGTCACATAAAGACCATGTACCATTCTTCATTATAGCATCATATTCAGATTGCATGGCAGCCATCCAATTTTCTGAATTCTGTGCTTCATCAAAAGAAACAGGCTCATTCTCATCACAGAGACTAGGTGCAGCCATAGCATAGCAATCTGATGCAACGGAGGCACTATGAGAGCCTGAACGAGTACGATATGACAAAGGTGCATCTAATTTGCTGTCACGCAAAGTCTACACCAGCCATTTTGGCATAGTGTTTGCCTGCTCAATATCAGCTCTCTCATCAACAAGTGCATCATGTAAATATGCATCAGAAATAGTATGATCTGCATCATCATATGAAACCTGCAAAGGCTGAGAAGTTGCCTCATTAGGACCAGCACTAGACTGTCCACCTGTAAAAAGAGGCATCAAAGTATCATACATGTCTTTGGAGCTAACAAATGTCTCCTTAGTACATGAAAGCAATGGCTGAATAGCATCTTCCACAAAGACAACATCACGGCTAACCAGAATGCGCTTAGTCTGTGGATGATACAGACGATAGCCTTTACTTTCAGAATTGTACCCAACAAAAATACATTTTACTGCCTTATCATCCAATTTTCTGCGATGTTGTTCAGGCACTAATGCATATGCCAAACAACAAAAAACACGCAGATGAGCAACAGATGGCTTGCGGTCATGCCAAGCCTCATATGGAGTGATAGACTACAGCGCCTTAGTGGGACACCTGTTCAATACATATGCTGCACACATGACAGCCTCAAGCCAGAAACTGTGGTAAAGCCTGACTCTTGACCATGCACCTCGCCATCTCCATGAGTGACCTGTTCTTTCGTTCAGCAACTCCATTCTGTTGAGGTATATACGGCACTGTTCACTGGTGTTTTATCCCACGTTCAGCCAGAAACGCATTAAAATCAGAAGACATATATTCCCCCCCTCGATTAGAACGGAGGGTGCCCATTTTACATGCTGACAGATTTTCAGCCAAAACCAAAAACTGTTTAAAGCACATGAACACTTCGGACTTTGCTTTGAGTGGATATACCCATGCATGCCTGGAAAAATCATCAATCAAAGTCACAAAGTAAAGGTAATTCCCAAAAGAGGGTGTCTGCATAGGACGACAGACATCACTATGTACAAGCTGCAATTTCTGCATAGCCCGAACTCAACCATCTTTTGGAAAGGAGGAATGCTGCATTTTGCCCAAAATACAGCCTTCACATACATGTTTTCCAGGTGCCTCAAGCTTGGGCAAAGAAGACACCATATTAGATTTCTGTAGGCGTAGCAAACTAGCAAAATTTAGATGACCAAAGCGTGCATGCCAAAGCTTTGCATTTGACATAGCCTGAGAATCATGAACTGCACATGCCGAATCATTCACAGATCTTTCATAGTCTATGAGCTTATATAGCCCACGACATAAGATGCCAGAAGCAATAATCACATCGCCATTTGATAGATCATGAACTGCACACCTGTCATCAACGAATTTTACAACCAAGCCAATCTTGGCTAATGTAGAAACTGGTAACAGATTCTTCTTGATCCCTAGCACAAATAAGGCATATGACAAGGTGAAAGAACTACCATCAGCAGTAGTTAGAATGATCTTACCAACGCCCATAACAGGATAAGAGGAGTTGTTGGCGCATGTGACAGTATTCCCTGTAGGGGCAGGCTCGAGTGAAGAGAAGAAACTGCGCTGCGAGGTAATATGTTTGGTCGCCCCACTGTCAAAGTACCAAACATCCGAGTCCGCTGGAGACATGCACTGCTCATGAGAAGATGGGTCAAAACTGCAAACAATAGTAAACGCCCATTCTTCTTCCTGCACAAGATTAGCAGACTCTGTTTTTGGTGTAGAGGCTTCTGCAACAACCATTCCAACCTCCTTTTTCTTTGCCTCTTTTGCAGCCAGTTTTGGACAGTTCTTTATGATATGATCATTCCCTTTACAGTACTTGCAAAACAATTTCTGCTTTTCTGATTTCTTTTCATCTTTATCCTGGTTCTTCGAATGTGCAGCATTTGCAGATTTCTGCTTACTAGTAGAAGAGATCCATTTTCCTTTGCCCTTCTGACTAGCCAGGAAAGCTTGATCTGCAACACACATAATGGACCTGTTCTACCTAGACTGATCTTCCTGCAACAGAACAGAGACTAACTCCTCAAATGATAAGGCATTCGGATTGCCTTTCATCATCAACCGAAGAGTAGAAGCAAAACTGTGATATGAATCAGGAAGACCATTCAGAACGGTCTGCACAAGTGAGCTATCTGGTATAACCTCATCAGTAGAAATCAACTGTTCCTTCAAATCTTTGACCTTCATTAGGAAACTATCCATAGAATCACCTTCATTCATGTGCTCACTCTCCAACTGTTTTCGGACGTAAGCAACACGAGCCTCATTCCTAGCTTGGTACAATGTGGTAAGTGTATCCCAAGCATCCCTAGCTGTTCTGCAAGAGCGAATATGAGGAATAATGGCACGTTTGATAGACAAAGCTATCAATGCATGTGCCTGGGCATCTCTACCATCCCAACAAATTTGCTCTACAGTAGGTGCAATAGAAACAACAACACGAACAGGAATATGCAGAATATCATCTTCGACACCATCTTCATCAGCTCCAGCACTTGTATTTGTAGTACCTGTCGTTACAGGTGTAACAGGACGTCTTTCAACACCCTACACAATGTTCCACAATCCTTTTGCAACCAAAACATGTCACATCATATAAGCCCATAATGGGTAGTTGGTACCATCCAACTTATCCTCCACAGCCAACATACGGAATACATCATTGCTTTCAACCATGGCCGGTGACTAAAATACCGTGATGCAAAAAATTGACTGTATCTCAAAAAGTTGAAAGGAACTGCCCAGACGAGTGTGCTAGACCTGTAGCAGACTTCGAGACGCTTAAACTAGCGAATAGAAACTGGTATATACCTTTGGCACAAAAAGACAAAATAGCCTACACAAGCGCTATGATAGTGTGTTCGAAGGCCGAAACGAGCTCAGATCGCGATTTTGGCACCACAAAGCAAAGCTATTTTGATCTCGGAAACACGCTGAGTATGCTCACCAAAATTCGTGCGATTCTGAGACTGCAAACGGAGGACTGTCTGTTGGGGCTTCACTCACTAATTAGGCATGGATATATGAAGACATATGAAGACATATGATGGAGGAAAGAAGAAGTGAAGAAAAGACTTACAGAAAATCAAGCCTAAGTGAAGGGACAATTTCACTATTGTAAATTAGTGCAAAATTAGAATCTAGTTTTTCATTTGATCTTCAGAACTTACGAGTTCAAGTCTAGAAGAATGTAAACCATAGGTATATAAGTTAATTTGAGTCAAAAACATGTAGAAGAGAACTCAATTTTGTAATCTGAGTGAGTAGAGAAAAGTCGTGTCTTTTCTGAGAGAGATGTTGAGGAAAAACTTCTGAGTCTGAGAGAGTTTTCCATGGCTATGAGCAAAATTAGGCCAAGCCATTTGGTACACATCTTCTCTGATAAACAACACATGTTTGCGTAGAAGGATTGAGTCTAATTCCTCTTGTACATTGAGTTCTAAGTCATTTCATATGACTGTGCAAGGTAGTTGACAGTTACGACTTTTCTGGCGCACATTTACCTGATCTTCTTAAGGTCAGATCTCGAAGTATGGTGTAAAGTTTTTAGTAAGTGATAGCTCATTTTAAAGCTACTGTCCTCAACTACATTTGGTCAAAAGATCTTTAAGAAACGGGACGCATACTCAGAGAAATCAGCTTAACAGTGAAGGTATGTCAAATCGATGAAGTCAATTTTCAGTTTTCAGACATAGTGGAAAGGTTGAAGCAAAATCAGAAGATTTTGAAGTTATTACTTGAAAGTTTTGTTTGTTATGTGTTGCTTAACATTAGCAAGAACTTCTCTTAGCAAGTGATCAAAAGATTTTGCAAAGATTGAGCTAATACAGGTCAGATTGAAAGATTGAAGAAAAGGCGCAGATTTCTGTGAAGTAAAATTTTGATTTTCACTAAGTTCAGAGTTGAAGGTTCAAAATTTGAGTATTGCTAAGCTAATGATGGTTATAGAGGTCTTCTAATTCCACATTAGTTTGGTTCTTGTGGTGTTTCACACACCAACAAGTGGTATCAGAGCAGATAAGGTCCTCGAGAGTAAAGGAAGAGCAGATACAAGAAGTTTTGGAGAGTTCTTTATCAAAGAAGGTGGAAGCTGAGGTGTTCAACAAACAAAAGTCATCAGGAGGTTATTTCGAAGTTGCTTCCAAGGGTAAAGATCTACAAAAGGTATCATTCTTTAACTTTATACTTACAGGTTGAAGCAGAAGCAAGGATACTATGGCAGATCATGTGTCTATTGACAAATTGGACAGAGATAACTATCCTGCTTGGGTAATGAGGATGGAAGCCTTACTTATGAGTAAGGACCTAATTGTATATGTGACAGGTGAAGAAGAGAAGCCTAAATTTGAAGATGAAAGTCATCCAAGAAAGGAAGAGCTAGAAGCTTTGAAGCTATGGCAGAAGAGAGATGCAAGTGCTAGAGCTTATATATATAACACTATTACAGATCATTTGTTGCCACACATCAGAGGGTTAGAAACAGCTGAAGACATTTGGAATGCTTTGGAAGATCACTTCCAAAACACTACTAAAGCTAGGAAAGCTAGCTTATGGTCAGAGTTCACCACATTCAAGAAAAAGCAAAATCAGAGCATTAGTGATTATGTCACTAAGATGAAGGACTTGGCAGATAGCCTTGGATCCATTGATGAGGATATTGAAGATCATAGGTTGATAGCACAATTACTTGCAGGGTTAAGAGGTGATGAGAGATGGAAGCCTTTTGTACTTTCAACAGAACTCTCATTAAACCATTATGTGCCAGAATTAAATCAATTACTTGGATTGATGCTCACATTTGAGCAAGACTTGAAGTCAGATGGAGACAAAGGTCAAAGTTCTGCAATGTACATGAAGAATAAAAAGAAAGGAGATAAAGGCAAAGCAAAGGATGAAGAAGAGGCAACAACTCAAGCAAATTATGCAAGAGGAAGAGGTTTTGGCAGAGGTAAAGGTCGAGGAAATGGAAGAGGTAGAGGTAATCAGAACAATAACAAGAAGACATGTTGGATTTGTGGATTAAGCAATCATCTAGCTTATGATTGTTGGCATAATCAACAAGGATCAAGCCAAAATCAGAACAACAATGGCAGAGGAAGAGGTGGAAGGTTTCAGAATCAATTTCAAAGAGGAAGACAGAATTCAAGAGGAAGTTATGGAAGAGGTGGTGGAAGAAATTGGAATCAGAACCAATCTTACAACACCACATATTACAATTATGCAAATGATACACAGAATGACACTCATACAACATTGATGATGAATTCAATAAGTTCATCAGAGAAGGAGGATCTCAAGGTATTTTATATTGACTCTGGTTGTTCAAATCATTTGTCAGGTAATATAGAATTATTGTCAGAATTGGAAGAAGGCAATTCAAGTCATACAGTACAAACAGGTGATAATACAAAACATAATGTGCATTCAATTGGAAAAGTGAACTGCAGGAGTGGAGCTGATTTATTAACAAATGTTTTGTATGTTCCAACAATACCAAAGAATCTGATTAGTGTTGGACAAATAGTGGAGAAAGGTTTTCAAGTCAGATTTACAAATGAAGGGGTATTTGTTGAAGATCCAGAGGATGCATACAAACCCATTGTTTGTGGTAAGAAGGAAGGTAGACTTTTTATTCTCAAAGTACAAGGAAATGTTGGTCAAGCCCTAATCACACATGGTGATGAAGTAATTACAGAGTTAGATCTTTGGCATAAGAGGTTGGGACACTTCAATGAAAGAGGAATCAAAACTATGGTGGAGAATCAATCTGTAATAGGGCTACCAAATGTGAAGAATCAACATATGATATACAAGTGTGAAGCTTGTCAGATGGGAAAAGCACATAGACTACCATTTCAGAAGAAAGGTTTCAAGCATGATGGTTTACTTGAACTCATACATACAGATGTATGGGGACCAACAGAAGAAGGTTCAATAAATGGATCTAGGTATTATGTTTTGTTTATTGATGATGCTACAAGGTGGATAACCCTTTATGTTCTAAAAGAAAGATCAGAAGTATTTGGAGCTTTCAAACATTTTCATGCTTATGCAGAAAGAGTTACAGGTCAAAAACTCAAGAGGTTAAGGTCTGATGGAGGGGGAGAATATTTCTCCCAAGAGTTTAATGACTATCTTTGGAATGCAGGTATCAAGAGAGAGATAACTTGCAGGTATACACCTCAACATAATGGGGTGGCAGAAAGGAGAAATAGAACATTAGTTGAATTTGCAAGAGCAATGTTAAAGGAAAATAATTGCCCTAATTATCTTTGGGCTGAGGCTGTAAATACAGCTACATATCTTGTTAATAGGCTACCATGTGGAGCTTTGAATGGTATGACTCCCTATGAATCTTGGTGGGGTAAGAAACCAACACTTGACCATTGTAAAGTGTTTGGATCAATTGCTTATGCTTATGTGCCATCACAACTCAGACATAAGCTTGAACCAAAGGCAGAAAAATATGTGTTTATTGGGTATGATGAAAAGCAAATGGGTTATAGGCTATGGAGTCCTTTAACTAAACATTTTATTGTTTCCAGAGATGTGACCTTTGATGAACAGAAGAGTTGGTATGCAGATAAAGATTGTAATCTTGAAACATTTGAAGAAGAGATAAGAAGGAATGCAAAAGGTAAGTCACATATGCAGATAGATGGAGATGAAGAACATATGCAAGCAAGCACATCAAGAGTTGGATCATATAGAAGGAATGAAGATGGACCAATATTTGATGAAGAATTACATCCAGATATACATGAAGAGTGTGAACCAAGAAGGTCAACCAGAATGAGGAAGCAACCTACAAGGTATTCTTATGATACTTCTTACTTGACTCAGAAAAATTATGCTTACATGGTTAAGGAAGATGAAGAACCTCAAAGCTATGATGAAGCAAAGGGTAAGAGACAATGGGAAGTAGCAATGAAGGAAGAGTTTGATGCACTTGAAGAAAACAAAACTTGGGAACTTGTTCCAAAGCCTAATGGTAAGAAAGTGATTGGAAATAAATGGGTTTACAAAATTAAGAAGCATGCAGATGGGAGAATAGCCAGATACAAAGCCAGATTGGTGGTTAAAGGCTATGCTCAAACTTTTGGCATAGATTATGATGAGACATTCAGTCCTGTGGCAAAGATGTCAACCATAAGGACAATCATTGCCATTGCAGCATCAAAAGGATGGACATTGAGTCAATTGGACATTAAGAATGCATTTTTGAATGGATATATATCAGATGAGGTTTACATGGAGCAACCTCAAGGGTTTGCAGATCACAAGTTTCCAAATTATGTTTGCAGATTAAGAAGAGCACTTTATGGTTTGAAGCAAGCTCCAAGAGCTTGGAATTATAGACTTGTAAAGTATCTTAATGATCTTGGATATCAAAGTTCAAAGGCAGATGCAAGTTTACTTATCAAAAGAACAGATGAAGGTATGATCTACATTTGTATATATGTAGATGATATTATAATTACAGGTACCTCAAATGAAGGAATCAAGGAGGTGAAGAAGCTACTTGAGAAGGAATTCAAGATAAGTGATCTAGGAAAATTGTCATATTTTCTTGGAATGGAAATCACTTATGGAGAACATGGTATATATGTATCACAAGAAAGGTATCTCTTGAATCTTCTAAAGAAGTTTAACATGGAGAATTGCAGAGAGGCATCAACACCACTAGAGGTCAATCATAAACTCAGTAGATATGATGGTGCAGATTTCAAAGACATGAGGAAGTACCAATCTTTAGTGGGAAGTTTAATTTATGCTACACTAACAAGGCCTGATCTTAGTTATGCAGTTGGTGTCCTTTCTCAATTCATGCATTGTCCAAAGGATCCACATTGGATTGCAGGACAAAGAGTTCTTAGATACATCAAAGGGACTTTGAAAGAAGGATTGTATTATCCTTTTACATCAGATATAAGGTTGAGAGCCTATAGTGATTCAGATTGGGCAGGAAGTCAGGATGATAGAAGGTCTACCCATGGCTACATGATATACATTGGAGATAAGCTTGTGAGTTGGTGTTCAAAGAAACAACACACAATGGCTTTATCATCAACAGAAGCTGAATACAAAGGACTCGTGGAAGCAGCAAAAGAAGTAATATGGATGCAGACATTATTCAAAAGCTTGGGAATTGATCAAGGTATACCCATCATTCATGGAGATAATATGAGCTCACTATATCTTGCAGCAAATCCTGTATTTCATGCAAGGACAAAGCACATAGAAATACAATATCATTTTCTTAGAGAAAAGGTAATGGAGAAAGAGATTGAAGTGGTGTACACTTCTACAAAAGATCAGATTGTAGATATTATGACAAAAAGCTTGGATGGAGTGAAGACAAGTAGGTTCAAGGAGATGGCAGGAATAAAAGAGAAGAAGATTATGTGAAGAAGTCAAATTATGCTAATTAGTGATTGAGGGGGAGCTGTTGGGGCTTCACTCACTAATTAGGCATGGATATATGAAGACATATGAAGACATATGATGGAGGAAAGAAGAAGTGAAGAAAAGACTTACAGAAAATCAAGCCTAAGTGAAGGGACAATTTCACTATTGTAAATTAGTGCAAAATTAGAGTCTAGTTTTTCATTTGATCTTCAGAACTTACGAGTTCAAGTCTAGAAGAATGTAAACCATAGGTATATAAGTTAATTTGAGTCAAAAACATGTAGAAGAGAACTCAATTTTGTAATCTGAGTGAGTAGAGAAAAGTCGTGTCTTTTCTGAGAGAGATATTGAGGAAAAACTTCTGAGTCTGAGAGAGTTTTCCATGGCTATGAGCAAAATTAGGCCAAGCCAATTTGTACACATCTTCTCTGATAAACAACACATGTTTGTGTAGAAGGATTGAGTCTAATTCCTCTTGTACATTGAGTTCTAAGTCATTTCATATGACTGTGTAAGGTAGTTGACAGTTACGACTTTTCTTGCGCACATTTACCTGATCTTCTTAAGGTCAGATCTCGAAGTATGGTGTAAAGTTTTTAGTAAGTGATAGCTCATTTTAAAGCTACTGTCCTCAACTACATTTGATCAAAAGATCTTTAAGAAACGGGACGCATACTCAGAGAAATCAGCTTAACAGTGAAGGTATGTCAAATCGATGAAGTCAATTTTCAGTTTTCAGACATAGTGGAAAGGTTGAAGCAAAATCAGAAGATTTTGAAGTTATTACTTGAAAGTTTTGTTTGTTATGTGTTGCTTAACATTAGCAAGAACTTCTCTTAGCAAGTGATCAAAAGATTTTGCAAAGATTGAGCTAATACAGGTCAGATTGAAAGATTGAAGAAAAAGCGCAGATTTCTGTGAAGTAAAATTTTGATTTTCACTAAGTTCAGAGTTGAAGGTTCAAAATTTGAGTATTGCTAAGCTAATGATGGTTATAGAGGTCTTCTAATTCCACATTAGTTTGGTTCTTGTGGTGTTTCACACACCAACACTGTCGACGGCGCCCTAGATGAAGCGACGACCTGCTCTGATACCAATTGTTGGAGTTAGACGTCTACAGGAGCACGCGAACAGCACAAGGAAGAAGAAGAAGCTTGGAGCACAAACACACAATATTGAATGTATTACTAGAGAATGTACAAAGATAAGTAGCCCATTAGGGCAATAGGCGTATATACAAGCTGGGGGAAAAAAACCTCCTAAAGAGGGAAAAAAGTGCCCCGGCGGTCCTAGTGTGTTCACACACATCACTACCTAAATATATCAACATGTATGTATATGTGTGTGTGTATGTATGTATGTATGTATGTATGTATGTATGTATGTATGTATGTATGTATGTATGAATGAATGAATGTTTGTTTGTTTGTTTTGGTTTGTATGTTTGTTCATATGTATGCATATAATGTATGAATGAATGTTTTTATGGATTCATGTGAATATGTATGCATGCATGTTTGAATGTATTCATATATATGCATGTTCGAAGCAACACATAATCGGAGGATAATGTATAAATACTAAACCGTGTATAGGATGTTTTGGGCATTCCAAATGACACCTCAAATTTGTGAAGGATATTTGAATATTGAAATCGTTTAAATCCTTCATAACCACCTAAGTATACTAATAGGGTCAACTGGACTTGTTGGGTATTTGAGACTATATACGAATAACAAATAACCTTTTTCGAAAACTCCAGATGCTCTTATGATAAAGGAAAGTAGCTAGCGACCAATGAGATTTTTTTAGAGAAATTCAAAATGCTACAAATTAGTAGAGAAAAGTATAAGAACATTGGAAAAGCACTAGCTTTTCTCAAATGGTCCAACGAAACCATGAGATCCCGTGAGTAAGAGAGCTTGAGAGATTTTAAGTATCCCATAGTGTGTAAATGGAACAAGTTGTCTTGGGTAAAGGCCATGTAGAACCCATCCGAATGCAAGAAGGCTTGAAACCAAGTTGTAGCTCAAGCGTAAGCACCACCTCCTTTACTTGTCAATCCACGGAGACGTGAGGACCGGTATGAAGACCACGAGCAAGTGAAGGCACAAGTGCGTGAGTGAAAGCACACAAACATGCACACACATACACACACGCACACAAGGTAAGATCAAAGAGAGGAACAATGGAAAGCTTCGATTGCAAAGAGTTCTCTTACAAAGCTCTATTCTCTAACAAGCTACCCTAAAAAATGAGCTCTCTAGCTCTTTTTATAGTTTTTTGGCTAGTTTTGGCCCTGTCCAGACCTAGTGTCAGGCCTAGTTAAAAATTAGGTTCCAGGGCTTATTTGAGGGCTCAAACGGAGTCTAAAAATTATGAAAATTGGTAGGATGATACTTCTAATGCTCCTCAAGCTCGAGGACTCCTCGGCTTGAACAAAATGGAGTTATAAAAATAGATAATGGTATTTACAATGGTTTTTAGTGATGAAAATCACTATTTTTGTAGGGGATTCTTATGAAAATTTGACATACACTTCTTGGAGCTCCCTACTTGCTCCTTCTTCTTATGTGTCCACCTCTTTGATGTGCTCCTGTGCTTTGTCCTTGCCCTTCAGCTTCAACACTCCCCCCCCTCTCGAGTCTGTCGTCCCTAACAGTAGTGGTTGTTCCAAGTAGTGCCTTGAGAGGAAGTGTCCCTTCTGTATGAACAAAAGTCGTCTGACTTCCAGATGTGGCAAGGTTGGTTGGCTGGTTCTGCATCTATCACTGTGAGTCTTTGCACGTTGTAGTCTCTTGGTATGTGCTTCTTCCTTGGATTCCAGCATGACTGTGTCGTTGTGAGTCTCCGTTGATGACCTCAGATCTTCCAAAGATGATGTTCATAGTAGTCATGCCAAGTACTCATAACCCATAATGGATGATGGGTGTGTTCGTGCATGGGTTAAGGAAAATATGTGCCTTGTGCACGGCCTTGTAATGTAGCCCTATGCATGCTTACTTGGAAAATGCATTGGAAGAAATATGGTGCAAAAAATTGGGGTCTTGAGCTAAGTGCTCAAGGGTATGCCGACGAAGAGGTTTCCTAAGCTATCAGGGTTATGATGTTTCCAAAGTAAAGATTCGTACCATGAAGAAGGTCGATCGATGTTCATCTCTTCGTGTTGTACACTAGGCCTTTGGGATGGAACATTGTTGATGAATGTCCGCCTTGATGGTCTACTAATGAGATCTTTTGAATGGCTGATCCTGTCTCCTCTTTTCAAAGCATCATTTGCCAAACACAGAGAATTGAATTTCTTTATATTCCTTGACCAACAACATTCGATAACTACACCAAGCTTAGTTTCACATATTCTCTCTAGCTCACCATAAGCAAGAATCTCCTCATCCAGTATACATACAAAGATTTGCAGGGTACCAGAACTACCCCGTGCAGATATCTCCCTGGATGCTCTCGTACATGCAATAGTTATGCATCACTCAAGTTGCGGACCTTCCAGCTCTTCACTCCTACCATGGTAAGAGGAAACCATAGTTGTGGATGCCATGTTCATGCCAAGTTCCTGACATCTACCAGATAAGGCAGCAATTATATCATCTGCTGGCCGAGACACACTTCTATCCAAACTCATGTTCCACCTTCAACTAAGCATGACTCATTCATGTTTCATAAGCCAAACCTGGGAACTAGCTCTCTCTCGCTTTTCCTTTTTTGTTTTTTTTTTTCCCTTTTTTTTTTTTTGAGAGCAATGTCACAAAACAAGAAGATAGACGTTAGTATCAGTAAAACTAGATGACATGTGTCAATGTGCTCTTGTGCCTGGGACTCTCAAATGTGTCTATGCACGGCCATGTAATAGGGCCCTATATCAATGCATACTTTGGAAATGCATGACCTGAATGGTGCAAAAGACAGGGTTGTGCAAGAATCACATGGTTGTCGCTCGTCGAGGCTTTTGATGTTACTTGTAGTTGTTGATGCCGGCTTTTGTGCAGGTGTCCATTGGATCTCGAAATGATGTAATCCTCCTTATTGGGGTCCATTTTAGAACAACATTTGGCACTACAGAGATCACTTCAGGCGTCTTCATCTTTGGTACTTCCTGAACTGTGGTATCCAGTGTGGTTGGCGCTTTGATTTGGTGGAGGCTACTTGTACTTTTGGCTTCCAAACCCATACGCTTTTTGCACATCTTCCTACTACTGTTGAAGAGGTGATTTGATATTCTTTCAGTCTCTGTATGCGGTTCTTACCCTTTTCTCTTATTGGCTTCTTTGTTGAGACCTTTCGCATGTGGGAGAACATAGGTTGTTGTGGATGCAAGAGCTTCTTAGGTACCCACATCTGTAATCACCCTTGTTGAGCTGCAGCTAATTTCTTAGGCACCCAAACTTGTTGGATACCTTGTGATTGAGCTTGTCCGAGCTGCTTCCTTTGTCTTTTGGCCTGGTTGGCTTGCCTGGATGGGATTTGTGGGAGCAAGGCTGGTGGTTGCTCTCCTTTGCGTACCCAGATCTGTTTCAAGCTCGGAACTGCTTTCCTGTCGAATGGTGTCTTTCTCTTTGATGTAGCCGTTGTCGTGAACAATTGTGTTTCCCTGTGTGGTGGACTCACTACTGTGGCTACTTGATTCTTTGGAGAAGAAGAAAGATCCACCCGCCTTCGAACCTATTCTTCCATGATTGACTCCTTCTGCATCATAAAGCTTTTGACACATACAACATCTTCTTCCATATGACTAGTCTTAGAAGAATTAAGAGAGTGTGTGGTGCGAGGATCTAGGAGCATGCAGTTC
This sequence comes from Ceratopteris richardii, assembly GCA_020310875.1. Taxonomy (NCBI): domain Eukaryota; kingdom Viridiplantae; phylum Streptophyta; class Polypodiopsida; order Polypodiales; family Pteridaceae; genus Ceratopteris; species Ceratopteris richardii. Next base: position 99,240,747 of record CM035418.1, read on the forward strand.
TCTAATTCTAATGTGATGCATTGTTCATGTACCCAAACTTGAAGAATTTGACTTCTTAGGTTTAAGTTGACTGCATTGTCATAAATCCAATCTTGTCCTAAGACAAGTGGTTCTGTAAGGTTCTCATCTTGACACACTAGCACTTTGACTTTCATTGGAACATCTTGAAGGTAGATGGGAAGTTCCACCTTGCCCATACAAGGGGTTTCCACACCTCCCAATCCTATGAGATAAGCTTCTATGGGATTGATGTTCAACTGCAAGTTTTGGCAGTAGGATAGTCTAACTGCACTACTTGCTGCACCTGAGTCAATCAATGCGTTCACAGTCCTTGCACCCTTTCCTCGTCCTATCTCTATGGTCACAAAGGGTCTTCGATCAATGACTTGAGAAGTCGCTATGCCTGACTTTTGGCACATATCCATGTGATATTTTGGGGCTTTTGAGTTGACATCTAGGCCTAGTCACCTTAACTTATTTTGCCTTATGCGCTCTCTAGCCTCGGCTTGTGCTTCTTCTCTCACCCTTAACTCCTCTTTTTTTCGCTTCTTAGCAGTGTTGAGTCTCGTAAGCATATCCTCTGTAAGAGGTTCTTGGTATAACTTGACTCTACAACCACTGATATAGTTTGGCAAGATGTCTCCTTCTAGAGTGGCCAACTGAACTGCACCGCTAGTGGAAATTCTATTAATGATCATGGGTCCATATCCTCTTTTTTCCAACTTACGGGCATGTTGTTTTAGTGTATAAACCAACACTAGATCTCCCTCTTTCAATCCCTTATCCTTGATGTGTGCATCAAAGTATGCCTTTTGCCTTTTCTTTGCAGCATAGATGCTTGCTGCCGCGCGTAGCCTTGTCTCACCTAAGCGTTCTAGATCAAACATCCTAGAGGATAATTCATGTCCACTCCACTCATACTCTTGTGCTACTTTTAAGGCAGGGATTAAGAAATCTAATGGTAGCACATCATTCTGTCCGAAGACCATCTGAAATGGGGTGGCGTTGAGTACCGTTTTCTAGGCAACTCGATAAGCCCAAACATCATAATGAAGTTGTTTGTCCCAATCAAAGCGTTTATTATTTACCATTTTTGTCAATACGTTACAGAGGATCTTATTGGTGCTCTCGGCTTGTTCGTTAGCTTGTGGGTGATAAGGGGCAGACTTTTTATGTATCACCAAGAATTCTTGGAGAAGATTTTCAATGACCTCATTCAAGAAGTGTGTGCCTCTATCGCTCACTAACTCTATTGGTAGCCCATATCTCGTGAACACATTCTCGAATAAGAACTTAGCCGTTGTCTGAGCATCATTCTTTGTGGTGGCTTTGACTTCTACCCACTTTGTAAGGTAATCTGTGGCTACAATAATATACTCTGCATGGGAGTTTCTAGCTGGGGGGTTAATAGGACCTATGAAGTCTATGCCCCACTTCGAAAATGCACGCCCTCCCATCATTGGCATCAAAGGCATCTCATCTTTTCTAACTGGATATTGTGCACATTGGCATGTGTCACATTTCTTCACATAGGTATGTGCATCCATATGAAGAGTGGGCCACCAAAGTCCTGAGAATAGAATGGTCTTGATTACTCGATCAGGACCGAAGTGTCCACCTGCAACACCACTATGTGCAGTCTCTAAGACCTGATTCATACACGCACAGTCTTAAGTAACCATCTTTGCCTCTTCGGTATAGGTTGTCTCCTACTAAGGCATAGCCTTGAGCCTCTTGCTCCATGCTTCGTCTTCTTGCTAGACTGGCCTCTTTGGGTAATCTTCCCGACCTCATAAACTCTACCAATGGAGCACTCCAATCTGGAATTAATGACACTTGATAAAGGGTCGCATGCTCCACTGGTGGTCTCTCTCTGCACATTGGACAATTCTTAATCCACTCATGTATTTCTTTGTCCATGCTAGGCCAATACACTCCTAAACGTTTCAGATTTTGTAATGTGCGCTGTTTAGAATAATGATTTCCTAGCAATCCTTCATGAGCTTGTTGCAACCAACTACTATGTTCATCGTCCTCAACACAACAAGCTAATACACCCTCAGTGTCTTGTTTGTACATGCTTCCTACCAATATGTGATATTTTTGTGATTTTACAATTTCTTCTTGCGATGTTTTCACATTCTTATTTGCAGGGCCGAAGGTTAGGACTGGTACCAACTTATTTGCCCATTTAGGAACAACTTCTAAATTGAACAGATAAGCATCGGGTAATTCATCAGACACTCCTTGTGGTGACTCTCTTGAAGTGATGCGAGAAAGGTGGTCTGCCCGAAGGTGGGTTTTACCTTTTCTGACAACAACTTCAAAGTCATACTCCATTAGTAAGAGGAACCATCTTACTAAGCGTCCAGTATTGCAAGGTTTATTGACCAAGTATAACAAAGCTTGATGATCAGTGAAAAACTTGAACTTGTTGGCCAATAAATAGTGTCTAAACTTCTTCACAGCATATACCATGCCTAACCCTTCTCGCTCGGTTGTGGTATAATTTCTTTCAGCTGGGTTTAGTTGTCTACTAGCATATGCTATGGGCAAATCTAAATTCCCTTCACCTGTGGGTTGTGCTAGCACACATCCTATGGCATGATTGGATGCATCCACATGGACATGGAATGGCTTATTCCAATCAGGAGTGGTCAGTATTGGTGTTGTGCACAAACGTGTCTTCAGTTCATTGAAAGAATTCTCGCATTCATCGTTCCACTCAAAATTAGACAACAAGGCATAAAGGGGTCTAGCTATGATCGCGTACATGTGGATAAACCTACGGTAATATCCACAATGGCCCATAAAGGCTTGTACCTCCTTAACATTCCTTGGCCTTGGCAGCTCCGCTATGGCTCGTACCTTATCTTCATCTGTTGAGATTCCATTCTTAGAAACAATATGACCTAAGATTTTACCTTGACGTACCATGAACACACACTTTTCTGGGTTCAGACACACTCGATATTCTCTACACTTGTTGAAGATTTGTCTGAGCTCAGGGATGTGAAATCTTCTTTCTTGGGAATGAGCACATAAATCATCCACATATACTTCTAAGCTCTTTCGCAAGAACTCTTTGAAAACATGACACATGAGCCTTTGGAAGGTTGCAGGTGCATTTGTGAGCCCAAATGGCATCACACGAAATGCAAAGATTCCCCACTCTGTAGCAAAAGCTGTTTTGTGTTGATCTTCTGGGGCAATGGGTACTTGATTGTAACTTGAAAATCCATCAAGGAAGCTATAAACTTCCTTGCCTGCAACACGCTCCAAAAGGTGTTCCGTGATTGGAATTGGAAAACTATCTCTGATAGTAGCGGCATTAACTTTTTTAAGGTTAATACACACTCGCAACTTTCCGTTCTTCTTGGGCACCACTACAATAGGGGACACCCATTCAGTATGCTCAATCTCATAGATGAATCCAGCTTCAATCAACCTATCAATTTCTTCTTTTATTTTGGCTGCATATGTATCATTATATGTGTAGGGCTTTTGTTTGGTGGGCTTGGCATCAGCGGTCATGGGGATAGCATGAGAGAAAATTCTTGGATCTACCCCTTTCAAGTCTCTATAGTGCCACACAAACACATCCCTATATTCCCTTAATAGAGCTACACGCTCCATTTCTTCTCTTGCACTTAGGTCATCTCCTATATATGTGCATCTCTCTTCGTTCTCTTCGATGGTCACTACAATCTTCTTGGTCTTTTCTTTATTATCATATGATTCTCCTATGATGGCCTCTCTCTTAGGCATTCGTACCAAAATTTTGCGATCGTCAACTTCACATTTCTTGAAGTTTTCTGGTACTTCAAACAATGATTCCTCCTCTTCTTGTTTCACTGCTTTTCTTTTCTTTTTCTTTTGATTGCTCTCACTTCCATCCTTTGAATTTACCGTTTTAATACTTGTGAGAGGTTCTTCTTCTTTCTGGGTGAACACTCCTATATCTTCTAGATATTGCTGCTCTGAGTTAAAGCAACTATCCATCACAATGGACTCTATATCATCGTCATTCACTTCTTCTTCTATGACATCACTAGGGTCACATTCTTCTAGCAGGGGCTGACACATGAACACTGAAATATCATAACCCTCCTCATCACAATGAGGTGTCCATTGTTCTTCATTGACAGCAATGTCCATGGTGGCTAAGATTTTGGCCAGCCATGAGGCTCAAATTCCTCATCTGGAAAGATCATCGGAGTGTAGGCTGGATCTCTAACTGGTCTATCTCAAGGCGAAGTTCCTTCTTCTCTTGCCTTTAAACGTTTTTCCTCTTCCTCTACGACCTTGCACATCCACAAATGAGTATCTTCATGCAGCCATGATGGATCAGGTGAACTTTCAAAATGCACAGAGATGGAATCTTCTTTTGCTTTGTGGGTAAGATTCCACTGTAGGGGTGGTACATCTCTGAAGGAGTAATCCTTCAAATTGACCTTGGTGGTGACCCCTAAGTGTTGTAAGTACAAGGAGTTGGTTCCCCAATCCTGTACTATTTGCAATTGTCGTAGGAAGGGTCTTCCTAGGATCATCTCATAAACATTATTTTTCCCAAAGTCACATATAGCAAATGTGTGCTCAAACTCTACACCACAAGTGGTTAGAGTTATCCCTTCGAGCAATCCTAGAGGTCTTTCAAAATGGCCGTCAGCCATTTGAAGCTTCATTCTAGTTGGTCTTAATGTGGGTTTGCCCCATTGCTTCCACAAAGAGGTGGTCGCAATAGCAACACCCGCACCTGAATCTTTGATTGCTTTGGTTGTGTAACCTTGGTAGGTGATTGGAAGATAAGTATTACCTTCTTCACCCTCACACATGTCTCCTATTTTATCGAGAGGTATCTCTGGAACTTTTTGCTTAGAGCCTATTTTTGGCATTTTGGAATCAAGTTCGGGGACTTGATCCTTCACATGATTCCATAACTCAGGTTTTGCTTTGAGCAACTCTTCTACAGTGAGATGACATTGAACCTTAGTGTTCTTCACGACATCGGTGTTTCTTGGGACCACTGAGTCTTCATGTCTGACCAGTATTGTGGGAGCTCTGATCTGAAGAGATTCAGATTCCCATGGGCCTGGAAATTGAGGCAGTTCTTCTAAGGTATTAGATTCAAAATCTAATCCTTTGTCTTCTTGTTGTTCTGCTTCGTCTCCATAAATAGATGGAATGTCTTGGGGAAATTGATCATGAAGATCATCAATCTCACGAATAGGAGGGGAATTACTCTTCTCCTTGGCCCATTTCTCTTCTTGTATTTCCTGCAAGAACTCTTGAGAGTACTGTTGAATTGAAGGAGGCATTCCAACATCCATGGAATTAGGAACATAAGCTCCCATTGGTGGTGAGCTTCCTCTTTCAATAACTGGTTGAGCCTGTGGAGGTAAAGAAACTTGTGGTTTGTTTACCAATTGCTCTAATCTTTCTAGTAAGCCCTGGAAATGCAAATATGATTTGATAGAGTTTGTCTGATTGAACTTTTGACTAGTCTCAAGTATGGCTTGAGCTTGTTCTACCATTTTCATGCACATTTTCATCCGTTCAATCTCTAAATCTGCTCTAGGGTAACTCTTGTCTAGGTTTGCAGCTGTAGGCCCTTCTTGAAGTCGAGCCTGGTAGGCCTTGAACATCATGTCCAAGCCTTCTGGGGTTGGATCTGCAAGAACAGACCCTGGTTGCGGTCTATTTACAATGGGTGGTGGGGTGGGATGAGGTGGAGTGGATGGAGTTTCGCCATGCGAGGGGCTTTGAGATGCAATGTCTTCTATTTTTGTTTTCGCTTCTTTTAAGCTTTCTTCTAGTTCCGATAACTTTTTATTCCACTTGCGATTGGCCTTCTCTCTGGTATCCTTCCATGTTCTTGTTTTCCTCTTACTAGGCTCTCTTGATTCACTCGACTCTTATTGTTCTACTGGTTTATCTTGTTTTAAGGCTTGTGCTCTAGTGACAACTTGTATAGGAGCCACATTGCTACTACTTGAACTTGAATCTGCCACTAAGCCTACCACATTAATGGGTGTAATCTTGGGTGCACTGGAGGGGTTTCTTGGACAATCTCTGGGGAGATGGTCTTTGCCACAATCAGGACAAAAAGCCTGTATTGTGATAGCCTGTCCTTGACTCGGAGATGGTGGGTGGGGACAGTCACGAATGAAATGGTCACCTTGACATCTGAAACAAGATCCTCTAGGGGCCTGTGGTCTCATTTGTCTCAATTGGGGCCTAGGGTTAGGATTTGTGTACATGACATTGGAGTATTCTGGCTCCCAATTTTGCTCCATAGGTGGTGCCTCATATTGATACGAGTAAATCTCACTATGTTCAGGTGACTCTGTGTAAGAAGCATGTGGACTACCTTCATGGGAGTAGTCTGAACTATGAGCATGAGAGTCATTATCTGGTATCAATGGGGTTAGTGGCACCAATGCTCTATTTGGATTTTCCTCTCCCACAACATATTTGACTAGAATCACGTTGGCAGGAGCTGGTGGTTGGTTTCCCAAGACTGGTTGTGGCCTATATTGTGCCTGATATTGCTGTTATGGTCTATAATATGGCTGTTGGTATTGGTTTTGATACCTACCTGGTTGGTAAGGTTGTTGATAATTCTGTCTAACAGCCTGCCTATTATAGGGACAATCTTGAGCCGTGTGGTTCGTATATTTTATCTCAATAGTGCAATATGGAGCATTCCTTTCTCTCATGTTCTGGTTGTGCAATGGGCATACATTAGCCATGTGGTCGCCTCCGCAAGTATAACACCGATTCAATGGAGTGACTCTCTGTGTTTGTTTATTTTGGACTCCCAGCTTCTTGGCAACTTGCTCAGCTATCTCCTCTATTTCCGTGGAGATTTTTGAAGTATGACTAGTAGAAGTATCTGAATCCTTATAGAGTTGGGATAATCCTAACACCTCACCCAAGTTATCTTCTATGTCAATGCATGTCCGCACGCACTCTTCTATGGATCTAGGCTCTTTCAATTATACATATGATCTTAACTTTGTGCTCAGTAAGCCATCTAAGAACAAAGCCACTTGTTTGGCTGGTGTGGGTAACTCTAGAGTAGGGCATCTTTCTAGGTACTGTCTGAACCTTCTATCTGCTAGTCGCACTGTTTCTTGGGGTTTCTGCTTGAAACTGTGGATCAAGGATGATGTGTTATGCCTGATACCACTCTTGGAAAATTCTACAATGAATTCGTCTAGCAGCTGACCTATATTGCGATAGTTGTGACTACTCAATGGTTGAAACCAAGCCAAGGCAGTGCCCTTAAGAGTCAAACCAAATGCCTCGTATTGGGTGAATAAATCCTCAACCTGTTCACCTCTTAACACTTGTTTGAACTCAGCCACATGATCATAAGGATCTCCTAACCCGTCAAAATAATTCTTCATTGCCTTGATCACTTGAGTGGGTCTAAGGGTTCTTGTGTGCTCTCGGGGTCTATGCAATGGAAAATCATGTTCATCTCTTTGTTGCCTATGTGCTTGATATCTCTCTCTTTCAGGTCTTTCATTTTCAAATCCTGCTGTATTTCTGCCCACTGTGTGTGCAAAACTTACCTCAGGTCTCTCTCTAGTTCTTTCTCTCTGGGCTTCATGAGCTTGGGATGATCCTACTCCTTGGAGGCCATGGGAAACATTGGATCTTGGTGGAGGGAAAATCAATTCATTCTTCCAAGTATATGCATGTCTATCATGTTCTGTTACCAAAAAAAATTTCTCTGACGTGTTATCCAGGTAGACAACTTTGCTTGGTATCTTTGGATCCTTGAACTGATAGATGATGACTATGCCCAATTGGCTAGGTTGATCTGGCTTGAATCTCCAAAAGGCTTCCTCTGTTTCTCTATTCAAAAATAGTTCTATGCTTTTGTTGTCTTGAGGGATCCAGTCTGGAGTGATCACTCTGGTCAAAACTGACTTGCCTCTAGGAGTCTGGGATCCTTGTCCTACATTTCCTTGTTCTAGGTCTCCTATCTCATTCTCATGAATGATATTTCCAAACTCATCGGTCCTATCTGGTTGGTTGGTAACCACATACATGGTTCCTTCCTTATCAATGTATGAACCCTCTTCGAACTTGACCACCAGGTGTTCAAGTCCAAAGGATTGATCTGGATTTTTGAGTTGGACCACTGATCGCCTTAGGCCATCCTCATAGATGTGAGCACCTAATCGGTTGGTCCGAATATATTCCAACTGTGTCTTATAGGGACCTTCTGGTGTTTGTAGATGGCCAGTCCCTGAGCCACCTGCAGGTTTCCCCATGCTAAAAGACATTTCTGAGTCACTTGTGTCTGAACTTAGTCCGTAAGGATGACCACTTAGTTGTTGTGCCCAAGACTTAGCTGTATGGTTGACACTAGACTGAGAAGATCTAATGCTTTGTCTATCCTTGCCTAGGTGTCTTCCATATCTCAAGTTCATAAGCTTTGGCTAAGAGTCCAAAATTTCCCCTTGGTATGGTTAAAAAATCCTTTGGAGTCCCCTTGGGTTCTAGGTCCCACTTGAAGGTCAACTTCAAATTATCCTATCTGAAAATCAACGCGTTATTCTTATAAAAAATAGTTGAGGCCGTGTAGGATTCGAAATGAGCTTTCCAACGAGCTATAGAGCTCAAAAAATGGACTTTGGATGAAAAAGTTATGTCAAATCAGGCTCTTGGGGGTCAAAACAGGCAAACAGGACCTTCTGGAAAAAATCACGATTTTGTGAACTTTCAGAGAATCGCGATTTGTGAACTTTCAGAGAATCGCGATTTTGTGAACTTTCAGAGAATCGCGATTTTGAACCTTGAGAATCGTGTTTTCACAAAATCGTGTTTTTGGTTGACAATCGTGATTTGTGAGAATGGCGATTTTGAGCAGAGAATCGTGTTTTCACAAAATCATGGTTCACAGAATCGTGTTTTTACAAAATCGTGGTTCATAGAATCGTGTTTTTACAAAATCGTGTTTTTGCTGAAAATCGTGATTGGTGAGAATCGCGATTTTGAGCAGAGAATTTTGTTTTTGAGAATCGCGATTTTGAGCACAGCCACAGAATCGTGTTTTCTCAGAATCGTGTTTTTTTTGCTGAGAATCGTGTTTTTTGAGAATCGCAATTTTGAGTAGAGAATCGTGTTTTTCAAAATTTAGAGAGTCGCGATTTTGAGCAGAAAATCGTGTTTTCACAAAATCGTGTTTTCACAAAATCGTGTTTTCACAAAATCGTGTTTTCACACAATCGTGTTTCACAGAATCGTGTTCTAGAGAATCGCGATTTTGTCTCAGAGAATCGTGATTCACAAAATCGTGTTTTTCACAAAATTGTGGTTCTTAGAATCGTGTTTTTTGACAAGAAAATCACGATTTTGTCTCAGAGAATCGTGTTTTCACAAAATCATGTTTTAGAGAATCGTGTTTTCACATAATCTCCTTTTCACAAAATCGTGTTTTCGTTGAAAATCGTGATTGGTGAGAATCGCGATTTTGAGCAGAAAATCGTGTTTTCACAAAATCGTGTTTTTCACAAAATCGTGGTTCTCAGAATCGTGTTTTTTAACATGAAAATCGCGATTTTGTCTCAGAGAATCATGTTTTCACAGAATCGTGTTTTAGAGAATCGTGTTCTCACAGAATCGTGTTTTTGGCTGAAAATTGTGATTTGTGAGAATCGCGATTTTGAGCACAACCACAGAATTGCGATTCTGAGAATGACCACAAAATCGTGATTCTTTCAGCAAGCTTTTATGCGGGAAACAGAAAATCGTGAATTTTCACAGAATCGCGATTTTCATCACAGAATCGCGTTTTTTGGCGGGAACTTCGAATTTTTGAGCGTCGAGCAATGGCGAGCTCCGTATGAGCAGAAAATCATGAAAAACACAGGCGCTTGTTCTCCCTTGCACTTCCTAACTCCTTCCCACACAATAATGCATGAAAAATGGTATGAAAATGGTGAAAATGCACTAAAAAACAAGAAATTCTATGAAGAAGAAGATGGAAGAAGGTGGAGATGATGATGATGAAGAAGATGAAGAAGAAAAAACAAAAAATGAACAAAAATGATAGTTTTTTAACCTTCCAACGTCGCAAATCTACGATCTTACCATCACAATGCTCGTCCTCAAAGCTCTCCCCCGGCAACGGCGCCAAAATTTGGTGTAGCTCAAGCGTAAGCACCACCTCCTTTACTTGCCAATCCGCGGAGACGTGAGGACCGGTATGAAGACCACGAGCAAGTGAAGGCACAAGTGCGTGAGTGAAAGCACACAAACATGCACACATATACACATACACACGCACAAGGTAAGATCAAAGAGAGGAACAATGGAAAGCTTCGATTGCAAAGAGTTCTCTTACAAAGCTCTATTCTCTAACAAGCTACCCTCAAAAATGAGCTCTCTAGCTCTTTTTATAGTTTGTTGACTAGTTTTGGCCTTGTCCAGACCTAGTGTCCGGCCTAGTTAAAAATTAGGTTCCAGGGCTTATTTGAGGGCTCAAACGGAGTCTAAAAATTATGAAAATTGGTACGATGATACTTCTAATGCTCCTCAAGCTCGAGGACTCCTCGGCTTGAACAAAATGGAGTTATAAAAATAGATAATGGTATTTACAATGGATTTTAGTGATGAAAATCACTATTTTTGTAGGGGATTCTTCTGAAAATTTGACATACACTTCTTGGAGCTCCCTACCTGCTCCTTCTTCTTATGTGTCCACCTCTTTGATGTGCTCCTGTTCTTTGTCCTTGCGCTTCAGCTTCAACACAAGTATTGAAGAAATGCCCTCTCCAACAAAACGAGATGATTATTTGATCCAAATGTGAATGTAGATAGGTCCCAAGATCCAAGCATGCATATGAATATATGACTTAGATCAAGGCTTTTGGGTTGAATTTCATAGGCATAGCCCTCCCATGGTTTTAGGTTTCAACAATTAAAATGAAAAGAATTTTGAAAAAGAATTGGATTTGTGCTAAGAGAGTTAATAACAAAGTTCCACATGAAGCATCCAACACAACACATCCTCTTCAAACCATACTTTTAAATAATAACCCCATGCATTTGTGTAGATCGAAGCGAAAGATATAATGCATATGTACATCATTTCCCTTCAAAAGAGTTTGATCTCTCTATTCTTTAATTGGCTAAGTAGCTAAGAATCAAGGTTGTTGGTTTGCATAAAATGATTTTCTAGACTTACTGAGTATTTAAAAGAGTGTGTAGATTTAGAGAACAATCTATAACAAGATTTGAGATTGGCCATACCACCTCTTAAGATGTGGTATGGCACTCAATGTATTGAATATTGAAAAATAGGTAGGAGAAAAAGGCTAAGCATGGATGATCAAGAAAGAACCACCAATTTCCACCAATTAGATCCCAATCATTAAGAGGATGTGCTCATTTTGAGGGAAACCATCCAATGCAAATGTGCTCCATGACAACATGATAGATAGCTAATACAAAATTGTGCTATAGAATAAGTGTGGAATAATCATTCCACATTCAAGTGTTATTATGATAGGACAAGTTATAGACAACCATCAACCTAGAATAGATGTCCATTTATGCTCAGGGAGTATCATTATATTCTTCAACAAGGTCTAAAACTTGGACTCTTTAGATATGATTATGAAAGGCAAGATCCACTTAGATTAGCTTTTGATCAATAACCTCCATCTCAAGATTCGGTTCCACTCAAAGATTTTGAGTAAATTAAGAAAGGGAACTATTGTGCATATATCCATGTGGAGGGAGAATCTAGCAAGAAAAGAAGAAGAAGAAAGTTAAAACACAGAATAGTTCAATAAAGAAGCTCACCCTCTGCCGAAAGCCCTGTAGGGGCACGCATTAGGTTGCAACGAGAAGCAAGGAGGTCCCGAAGAGTGTAAACAAAGAAGTAAAATCCTGGACCAACTGAATGCTAAAGCACAACAAAGAGTGACTAATAAATGCCATACTAGGTCATTGGGTGCATGCGGTGAAAAGAGGTATACAAGCTAAAGAATAAATTAGTGGGCCGGATAGAAGGAAAACACACCTCTTGATGCAAAGTGGGCTGTCCAGAGACGACAAACACTAAGAGGGGAAGAGTGTTGCAGAGGAAGACAAAGTAGCAAAGAAAGAAGCAAAGAGAACTAGGCCCCAAAAAGTTTTCAAAAATTGGCACAATTTTTCTTCTTTAAGTTCCATGGTAGTACATCAAGAGCTTTGCAAACGCTCTAGAGGAGTCCTCTAGATGCATAATCCAAGAAGATTGTAACATTAGCTTTGTATATTAGTAGGAATTTAGTGATTTACAATAATAGTTCCGATCTCTTGTGTGAAAGGACCATCTTCTAGGCACATGATATATAAGTCACTTTGTGACTCTTTGTAAAGACTTTTAGCCATTGTGAGTAAACAAACTGAAATTTTCAAATTTTCTTTTTCCCACCTGTGTATCTTCTTCCCCATGAGCTTGCATGTGTGATGCTTGAAATGTGTGTCTGGAGGTGTTATCTACCCCTTTCTCTTCTGTTTTTATCATTTTAGTGTGTGTGTGAAGCTTGGTGAGTTGTGGATCAAGAGTTGGTATTTCCAGCCACTTAGTATTTTGCTCGCAACTTGAAGTGTGTTTGTCAAATTAGGCTAAAAATACACCATTGGATGCATCTCATTGAGAGCTTCGAAAGGAACCTTTTATTGACTATATTCGGGTATCATAACTGAGAGAAAAGACCTAATGTGTGCCTAGAATTGTAGCAAGTATCGCAACGTACATGTTCAGTAAAACAAGTGACATGAGAGGTAGTTAGACCTAATTTACATGCATTGTTTGCACATTCAATTCATTTGCCATTATGAAAGTACATGTCCTCATAAACTTGATACATCTTTGTCCACGTATTGATAGACTAAAGTGTGTATTAATGCACCACTATATGCACTTGTTTATGATTGAGGTGTAGCCTCTTTCATCACAAGTCCCCCAGATCTTTTGAGCTTAGGTACACATACATTTTTGGCACCGTTGTCGGGAACATGTCCATTCAAGGTGCCTACGTGATGGTTATAGCTATGGTGTGAAGGTGTTGTGCATGAAGAAGTGATTCTAGTTGTGTGGAAAGTCTCAATTGTCTTGCACTTGTTAGTTCACATGCTTGTGGTGTGTGTAATGAGTCTTTAGGTTTAAGAGTGAGAGAGTTAAGGAGTTAGGGTTAAGGATTAGAAGGAAGTGTGTAGGAGTAGAGTGGGATAACCATTGCAAAAATTCACAAAACATTGTTCATTTTTTTCTTACGGCCTTGAGGCCAAAAACAAAAAACCTTCCATTTTCAAATCACTTGTTTTTTGTACAAGTATTGTGAGCTAGGCAGCAACCTGTATCATGTAGTGTGTATCAGTCAAAAGCAGGTGCACAGAGAGAGTTGGGAGCTGAAGATTGAGCAAGATAGTTACTAACATTAGACCTTCACCATTCCAAACTCAAAAATTAGTAGATCACTCACAGAACGCGAGACGACATAGTCCAAGTATTGTGAGGGCGGTATCGTGGGTTTTGAGAGAGGTTTTGTATCTGCAGGCAGATAAGGGAGAGTAGGACGGCACAAGGAACACACGACCACAAAAATTTTTGAATTTGGACTTCACAAAGCCCAAGTATCATGATCGGTTGCGTCTTGGTATCATGATACCAGAATTCCCGTGTGTCATGATACTTGACAAGTATCGTGTATCGTCCATACCCCATACTCCCTATGTATCGCGATACCTGGCAGGTATCATGTATCGTGAGGTTGAGTATCGTTACCAACCGTGTAATGTGTATCGTCGATACTTCACAAGTATCATGTATCGCAAGAAGGTCGGTATCGTGTATCATGTCAAACCTTGTATCATATCATGTGAGACCAAGTATTGTGTATGGTGTATCATTGCACACTCAAGTATCATGTATCATGTGGCAACCAAGTATTGTATCATGAAGAATCGTATCATGTATCGTTATAATCCTTGGTATCATATCATGGAAAATTGAGTATCCTCTATCGTCCATTTTAGATATTGTGTATTGTGACAATTGAGTATCCTCTATCGTATCATGGAAAATTGAGTATCCTCTATCGTATCATGGAGATCAATATCATGTATTGTATCATTCTTGTATCATGTATCATATCATTCTTGTATTGTGTATCATGCAAATCAAGGTATCATGTATCATCCATTTAAGATATCATGTATCATAGTGAAGTCAAGTATCGTATCGTGGAGACCAATATTGTGTATTGTGTGGGATGAGGTATCATGTATCACATCTTTCTTGTATCATGTATCGTCTAGTGCAAGTATCAAGTATTGTTTCTACAACAAGTATCGTGTATCGTGGCATAAGGAAAAAGTGACCAGAGGGCTCTAAAGGAGAAAATTAAAGCTTCTAGTGCTTAGTCATTGACCTAGGCTATTGAATAGAGTTGGTAGATTACCGGAGAGAACCCAAAAACTAAGTGGTGAATGAACCTGAGATCCGGACGAGTGCTAGGGAGCTGAAGAAGCATAATATCATCAGTGAGAAGTGTCACTCAAAAAAGTACCCATTCTATCTACTCTAAGACTTCTAGTGACTCAGAATCAGGAGAACCATGATGGCTTTAGAAGACATACATAGCTCAGTGACATTGGCTAGGCTCATGTCTGTGATAGAAGGGGAGTATATGATGTCCCTGCAATACATTTCTACTAATGTGCATGGATTTCCTATTTACCTTGATGTTCTCAAGGTGCCTGCAACTAGAATGAAAAACTCTACGGATGTCGAGATAATCCCAAGACTAGCTATGAAATATGAAGGTGGGTTTTACATGGACAAGTTAGGACACATATATGCGGTGACTGAACACCCAGAAAGATCTTTGAAAAATGTAGAGAATATCCAGTCTGGTTGAGCCTAGAAAAGTGTGTTTCCATGGTCAGGCAAGGCAAGATTCTAGGACACATAGTGTCAAAGAATGACATATCTATGGATGAGGAAAAAGTTAGAGCTATTGCAAAACTACCTAGGCCCAAGAATGTCAAGTAAGTACAAGCTTTCATGGGGTATTGTGGCTATTATTGCCGATTCATTCATATGTATCCAATCATTGCAAAGCCTCTATACTGCCTTTTGACTAACTTTGAGTGGATGGAAGAATGTGAGAACTCTTTCAATGAGCTTAAACCGCGATTATGTTCAGCACCAATCTTGACCACACGAGATTGGAACAAACTTGTTCATGTTCACGTGGATGCATCCAATTATGCTATTGGGTGTGTACTTGCACAACCTATGAGCGAAGGTAATATGGATCTTCCAATTGCTTATGCTATTAGACAATTGAATGCAGCTGAAGGAAACTATACCACCACCGAACGAGAAGGATTAGGCATGGTATATGCGGTTAAAAAGTTTAGACACTATTTTCTTGCAAATAAGTTTAAATTTTTTACTGATCATCAAGCTCTACTATAGTTGGTCAACAAGCCATGCAATATAGGTAGATTAATAAGATGGTTCCTCTTACTAATGGAATATGAATTTGAGGTAGTGGTGAGGAAAGGCAAGACTCACTCGAGAGCGGAGCATCTCTTGAGGCTCACATCCGGAGAGGCCCCACAAGGAGTATCAGATGACCTTCTTGATGCTTACTTGTTTAATTTTGGGGTTGTACCAGAATGAACCAAGACATTAGTGCCAGTATTGACATACATGCCAAAACACCCAGTAATAAACACTCAAGATAAAGAGGTAGTAAAAGCCCATAAGTACCACATCATGGCAGGAAGTATGTACAAGCACACAGATCAAGGGATATTAGCTTGTTTTGTGGAAGAGGAGGAGTACGCAAAATGGTTACAATTAGCACACGTGGGTGCATTAGAGCAACACTACTCAAAACAAAGAACTTTACAGACACTAAGGAGACTTGGAGTGCACTGACCGACTATGGAAGCTGATGTCCATAGGTTGTGTAAGGAATGCCCAGTCTGTCATATTAGACCACCTGTGGAGCATGCTACATTGTACCAAGTGTCTCTAATACCAGATTGGAGTGAACCATTGGTAGCCTTCATGAGGACGAAAACATTCCCTCAAGATATGACCCTGGCTAGGCAAAGAAGTTTCAAACAAGAAGCCCTAGATTACACACTCATTGGTGATAATCTATACAAGTGTGGAAAAAAGGATATCTGAGACTATGTGCCCATGAGAGTGAATATCTTAAGATCTTGGAAATTGCTCACCAAGGTGTAGTAGGAGGACACTTTGGACTAGACCGTGTGATTAAGGCAATCCTATCTGCAGGCTTGTGGTGGCCAACCCTTCACATGGATGCACATACCTATGTGAAGCAGTGTGACATTTGTCAGCAAACTCAATATCCTATACGTAAAGGTGAGATGCCATTGAAACCTATGATGGGTGGACGCACATTCTCTAAGTGGGGAATAGACTTTGTAGTTCCTATTAACCCCCCAACTAAGAGTTCACATGTTGAATACATCATTGTGGCCACATACTATCTAACCAAGTGGGTAGAAGTAAAAACCACAATGAAGAACGATGCTCAAACAATAGCGAAGTTTTTATTTGAGAATGTGTCCACTAGATATGGGCTACCGATAGAGCTATTAAGTGATAGAGGCACACACTTCTTGAATGAAGTCATTGAAAATCTTCTCCAAGAGTTCTTGGTGATACACAAGAAGTTTGCCCCCTATCATTCCCAAGCTAATGGGCAAGGCAAAAGCACCAATAAGATTCTATGCAATGTGCTAACCAAATTAGTGAATAATAAACGCTCTGATTGGGACAAACAGTTACACCATGCTGTTTGGGCATATAGAGTTGCCTATAAAACGGTACTCCAAGCCACACCCTTTCAGATGGTATTTGGCCAAAATGCAGTGCTACCATCGGACTTCTTGATACCGACACTAAAAATATCACAGGAGCATGAGTGGACATGGCATGAACTCTCTTCAAGGATTTTTGATCTTGAACGGCTAAGAAAAGACAAAAGGCATACTTCGATGCCCATGTAAAGGATAAAGGCTTGAAGGCCGGAGACTTAGTTTTGGTGTATACCTTGAAACAACATGCAAGAAAGCTAGAGAAGCGTGGCTATGGACCCATGATTATTAACAGAATATCAACAAGTGGGGTAGTCCAATTAGCCACCTTAGAAGGTGATATCATACCAAGTTACATTAGTGGATGTCGAGCCAAATTATATCATGAACCCCTCACGGAGGAAATGCTTAATCGACTTAATACTGCCAAGCAACGCAAAGAAGAAGAAAAATGAATCCGAGAAGAAGAGTAGGCAAAAGCTTTGGAGTGCATCCGAAGAATGAAATTGAGAAGACAAGGTAGAGATCAGCCTAGGACAGATACCTATGCAGCTCCAAGATATCGCATGGCTATGTGTGAAGTCTCATGTGTAATTTCCCATAGAATAATTGATCGACGTCCTTTTGTGATCTTAGAGATAGGACAAGGAAAGAGTGCAAAGGTTGTTAGAGCATCAATTGACTCAGGTGCAGCCACTAGTGCTAGTGCTGTTAGACTTTCTTACTGTCAAGAATTCAAATTAAGTGTCAATCCTATAGAAGCATACCTCATAGGATTGGGAGGTGTGGAAACCCCTTGCATGGGTGAGGTGGAACTTCCCCTCTACATTCAAGATGCTCTCATGATAGTTAAGGTGCTAGTGTGTCTAGACGAGGACCTCATTGAGCCTCATTAGGGGAAAAAATGAACGCTGAATGGGCCTTTTAGATTAAGGAGTGATTAGTGATGGACCAATGAGAAGAGGGTGGTGGCCATAGTCTATGCCCTATAAAATACTAGGCTGAAGGGGGGAGAAGGGACATATTTCTTCCTTATTTAATGAGCTACCTCTATAGAGAGAAGGAATCTCGTAACTTTGTTGGGTCCGAAAATTCAAAATTTCTAAAAAGTTAAAAAACTCATCATAACACCTGAGAATGGACCCCCCATTACTTTTTATGGTCAAAAGTACCCTTTTTGACCCCAAATTCAAAATCTGTGCATGTTTTGAGCTGAATAAAATGAATTTTCTTAAAAATACTAAAAAAAGAGTTATTTCCCTCCTAAACCTCACATTTTCATACCCAGGTCCCAAAAAGTCATCTTTTCCCACTACTTTCGCTCTGTAGCACACCATTGAAGCTCTTGTTTCTACACTCCAACCTACTTGCATCTCCTATCTCGAATTACTGTTGTAGCTTGAAGAACTTTAGCTTCAATGGCAACGTCTAAAGCTTCTAAGTGACCGAAAGATGAAATCCTCACATTAAGATATCACAATATCAAAGCCACAGGTGGAAAATGGCTATCACATGAGTACTCCAAAGGTGCATGGGTGTACATGCAACCCTCTAGAGTTGAGCCTCATCGAGTTAGAGATCGTGGAAACTTAGGTCTTCATTGGAAGGGAAAGTTACTTGGCTTCAAGAAGCACAGAGACAATGGGATGGTTGCTATTGTACAACATGTTTTTACAATGGCAACTATGAAACTTGAAAACTCTAGTAGAATGAGATATCCTATGAATTGTAAGTATTACTCTATAAAATTGTATGCTTTCTTGTGTTGAATATATTTCTAAACTATTTATATATTTTTTTCTTTGTTTCAGATATATTGGTGCACTAGTCTTTTCAAAAATATCTCCTGCTCAACTTTACCATGATAGAGTTTTCTTTTATACACATAGATATGTTGTACCCTCTACAATGAATGGTTTTGGAAGGTTGGAGGGAATCGAACTACATTCGCTTCTTAGCTTGGAGTGGCCAAAACCTGATATATGGTCCGTATCATCTTTGAAGCACAAGATGGTAATGGATATACATAACTCTTTGAAATTCACAAAAGTATCTAGGTTTGTAGGTTTGCACTGGTCTTTTCCCATTCATTGTTTTGTATATTTATTCCAAGGATTCTCATTCCAAGAGACTTCCACCATGTTCATGTGTAAAGATATCACATATGAGCAAGTCAAAAGCCTTCTTGGTGAAAATTGGGGTTTGATAGAAGGAATTGCAAAAGGTGGTAAATATCTTTGTAAAATAGGTGGAATAGGTATAGGATTTTGATATTTCAAACAATGTACTTCATTCTACATTAGATTCTACTATGATCGTTGGATGTGCAAGCTTGGAAAATGGATACCATTTCAAGTTCAGAGGGATCTTTACATTCATTTGAAATAAAGCTTAGATTGCCCAACAATGAAACAAAAACTATTTTAGTGAATAATCATTGGACCTTGGCTAATCTGAGAGAACACTTGGTGATTATGGGGTTTGAAGGACTAACTCAATCCAAATTCAAAATACAAGGACATAAGGTGAGAAATTTTTGGTGCTTTTGTTAAAGTAATCTTTTCATTATTGCTTCCTTACTTTAATAACTTCAATTTCTTGCAAATTGATTACAGGTGGGCAAAAGATTAGAATACAAAATGAAAGTCCTTGTAGATTGGAGAAAAGATGGAACAGAACTCTCATTGTCATAGTTCTTTTGCAACTTGATAATGTCACTTCTTGGGTCCTAGTCATTGTATCTCATGGTTTTCGCACTTTCAAGAACCTTGTAAAAAGTAGGACAATCAATTCATGTTAGATATTGTATATACCTTCTTCTCTGCAATGGTAATTTCAAAACTTTTGGAATGTCGAAAATTCTATGTTCACTACTTTGAAATGTGGTTGCTCATGTTTTTTGTTGTGTTATGTTTAGACATTTGCTTTGAAGTAAAAAAATTCATATCCTTCGGTGTTCTGTGCATTATTTTGTCATCAAAAACACATTTTTTGAAATTGCACTACTTTATTATGTACTTTTAAAGTGGGCCCAATTAGTTTAAAAACTTGAAACTGCTATAAAAATGGGTTCTTGTTGGAAGCAGCCAGAGGCACAGACGCCACGGAAGCATGTAAAGAAGGAGCAGGGAGCCAGGAGGATCAATTTTTCAAACAAATACATTTCTTATTAATTCTCCAAACATTCAACAGTGATTGTTATCACTAATTGTAACATATGTATCATAGAAAACCCCATTTTGTAATCCATAGCTCCATTTTGTGCAAGCCGAGGAGTCCTCGAGCTTGAGGAGCTTAGGTAGAATGCTCGTACCAATTTTCGTTATTTTTAGACATCGTTTACCCTTCCAAATAGCCTCTAGGACCTATTTTTTAACTAGGCCGGTCACTAGATGTGAAACCGGTCAAAACTAGTCTAGAAACTATAAAAAGAGCTAGAGAGCTCATTTTTGAGGTTGGTTCATTTTGGTTAGTGTGAGCATAGAGCTAATTTGAGCTTGTAAGAGTATTCTTGAGTAATAGAGCTAATTTCCCACCTTCCATTGTGTCTTGCTTGTCTCTTCATTGTGTGTGTGTATGTGTGTGTGCATCTTTGTGCTTCTCACCTTCACTCTCACATCATCTCACGTTCACGATCTTCATATCACTCCTACCTCTCCCACGGATTGACAATTAAGGAGGTGAAGCTTCTTAACGTGGTACTTACCATTGTGCTAGAGCAACACCAAATTTGGCGCCGTTGCCAGGGATCGAGTCTAGGACGAATGTGTGATGGTAAGAGTATAGCAAGAAGTGGCGTTGGAAGGTAAAAATTTCAGTTTTTGTTGTTGTTTTTACTTAGTTTTTAGTGTTTTTCACCTTCCCCATACTCCATCTTCATCATTGCATCATCATCTCCATCTCCAAAAAAATCAGAAAATTCACCATATCCACCCATTCACCTCATTTCCCCTCATTTGTGCATGCGAGAGAGCGAGAGAGAGTTTTTGCGATTGTATGTGCTTGCTTTTTCTTGAGTTTTCTTGCAGGTACAGAGCTTCAGAGCATTAGGAAAGCTTCCAAAAGGTAAAAAATGTACTTTCTGTCAGAGATTTCCGAGTGTGGCGGACCATCGCGATGGTCTGCAATTTTCGGATTTTGAGGTAGGCGACCACACCACGAGGTAGGCGATCCTTGCGCACGCACGGCACCATAGTTGCATTTCAAAAATTCGTTGTTTGGTGGACCATCGCGATTGGCTCGGACCATCGCGATTGTGTCGCACCATCGCGATAGGCTCAAGCCATCGCGACGGCTCGGTCGGACCATCGCGACGGTTCGCTTTTTCGGACCATCGCGACGGTTCACTTGAGCCATCGCGACGGTCCACTTGGACCATCACGACGGTTCAGCTGACCCCGGACCATCGCGATTGGCTTATGCCATCGCCACGACAGTGCCACGTGTCACGATAGACCATCGCGACGGTTCATTTTTTGGACCATCGCGACAGCCCAAAATCGGACCATCGCGATTGGCTCAAGCCATCGCATCGCGGACCATCGCGACGGTTCACTTCGGACCATCGCGATTGTCCACCGTTGACCGTTGACCGCGCCATCGCGATTGTCCGCCTGATCACGCCATCGCGACGGTCCATTTCCACGCCATCGCGATCGTTCACTTCGGGCCATCGCGACGGTTCAACCTCACGCCATCGCGATCGTTCAATTCGAGCCATCGCGACGGTTCGACCTCACGCCATCGCGATCGTTCACTTCGGGCCATCGCGACGGTTCACCTTTTCGGACCATCGCGATTGTCCAAATCCCACGCCATCGCGACGGTTCGCTTGGACCATCGCGACGGTCGTATTTTTGAGAAATTTTTGGACCATTAGACTCATAGGAGACCCCTTAGCTCATATTTGAAGGAAAACTGGACTGTCAGTTTTTACCCCCCAGGGCCTGAACGGTCATAACTTTTTCATCCGAAGTCCGTTTTTTGCGCTTAATAGCTCGTTAGAAAGCTCGTGACGAGTACTACGTGACCTCAACTGTTTTTTTCATAAAGGATACATCTATTTTTGGATAAGCTATTTTGAGGTTCACCTAGTTTGGGACTAGGAAGCCAGGGGGCACACATTGAAAATTTGGGCAAAAAGGGAAGGGATTTAAAAGATGTATATGCTCAAGTGTTTAATCATCTTGTGAATTGGTCTAATATTGGCAATTTTTCAGGTTTAGCAAGGGCAATCAAGGGCAAGCAAGCAAGGCAGTGAGGACAGCAGAGCTTGGGAAGCACGGCTTCTTGGGCAACAGGGCATCAGAGCAACAGAAAAGCCGACTCGAGGTTGGAAGATTACTCAACCCCCTCAGTCAATTATTAGCTTAGGCTAAACGGTAGTTGTGGATTAAAGACGATAGGAACGCCTCAAGTTCAAGATACTTAATTCTTTCAAGTTTAAGACTTAAGGTAAAGGTGTGTGTGACGAAAACCTAAAGAAAAGAATATAAGTCTGACGGAACGAAAACTTAAAATCATAACGAAAGTCGAATTCCTGACGCATAAATTAAGACAAGAATCCAGAGAAAATTAAAAAGAATCAAGAGAATAATAACAAAGGACCATTGACGATCTAAGTGTGTAATTGAATAAGCAAGGAAGGAAATTAATGAACCTTAGATCGGGCAAACATATAGGTAAGTCGGACAGAAGAAGCCTTAGATCATCAGAGGCTAGTGTAAGAACCACAGCTCGATCTTGGGCTCAGCAATTGAATAGTAGTTATCCCTACGCGTTGAGCTCAGAGACTAGCGAATCAGAAATGGCATTTAGCGCAGACAGACCGGAAGGAGGGTCTCATGTAGCATACTTAGAAAAACCTGAAGGACCCTATAGAACGCAATTAGAGTTTCTCCGAACCAACCGATTAGGTGCTCGTATCTATGAGGATGGTTTGCAAAGGCAAGTGGTGCAACTGCACAACCCTGATCAACCCATTGGATTGGAAAGACCAGTGGTGAAATTTGAGAGAGACGCTTACATAGACAAAGAAGGAACCATGTACGTGCTAAGTACGCAGCCAAACGATACTAATGAGTTTGGCACAATTCAATTAGAGACGGAAGCGAAATTTCAAGGAAAAGAACCGTTAGAAGAACCTAGAACACCGAGAGGGAAATCCGTATTGACAAGAGTACTCATCCCAGAGTGGATCCCTCAAGATAACAGGAGCACCGAGTTGTTCGTAAATAAAGAGACAGATGAAGCCTTTTGGAGGTATAGAAAGGAAAACCCCAGTGAGGTAGGCATCATTACAATCTATGAATTCAAGGACCCAGATACACCTGGAAGGGTTGTATACCTGGATGAGACTTCAGAAAGAGTCTTTGTGGTGCCTGAGCGCGCTAAAAACACATACACATGGAGAGGTGAATTGATATTCCCTCCATCTAGAACGAACATGAATACAAGTCAACAAGGGGCAGGAACATCCTCAGCCCATGGAAATCAAAGAGAAGGAAATAAAGAGAGACCGGAAGTAAGCTTCAATCACCCCATAGGGAGAGATAGAACAACCACGAACACTAATAGGACGGAGAGACAAAGAGATCATGGAATACCAGGTGGTAGAGATGATTTTCCTCTACCTAGACCACGTGAACATGCAAGAGTATTGAGACCCACGCAATTAGTAAAATCAATGAAGAATTACTTTGATGGGACAGGAGACCCCTATGACCATGTCGCAGAATTCAAGCAAGTACTAAGAGCAGAACAAGTCGAGGACATGTTCACGCAGTACAACGCATTTGGACTAACGTTAAAGAATACCTCTTTAACTTGGTTTCAACCATTGCAACAAAGGCAATTTAGAGACATCCATCACTTTTTAGAGTCATTCATCACTGAATTCTCTAAAAGTGGAGTTAGACATGACACGTCTTCATTGATTCATAGCTTTAAACAAACCCCTCAGGAAACAGTAAGACTGGCAGGTCGTAGATTCAGACAATATGTCGAACGATGTCCAATGCAAGAGCTACCCTCACAAGCTAAGCAAGTGTCTTTGTTTTTAGACGGCTTGTTGAGCGCTAAACTACGCTCCTATGTTTACCTAAAGGAACCCAGAACGCTAGAGGAGTGTATAAGAATATGTATAGACATCGAGGACAACCTTGGAGAGGAATTAGAGCTCTCAAAGGTCTATAAGGACTCAGGTTATTCTTCTCTAGCATCCACAAAATTGTCTAATTCGATAGAGGACCTAGCAGAAAAAGTGGCCCAAAAACTAGGAGTTTCCAGTAAACAGGTGCCCAAGCTACCAACGAATGTACGTTGTTACACTTGTGGTGGAAATCATTTGGCAAACGTGTGCCCCAATGCACCTCAACCTCATGTCAACCCTAGTGGCCAATATTGTACAATTGAGAGAAGATACACGAATCATACGGCTCAGGACTGCCCATACAACAAACAAACCGTGAGACAGAACTACCCGCAAACATACCAGCAGCCAGGTAGGTATCAAGGCCAATACAATGCTCAGCCTTATTACTATAGGCCTCCTCAGAACTACCCTTACCAGGCTCAACAGAGACTTCAACCTGTCTTAGCTCAGCAGCCACCCCCACCAGCGAATGTCATCTCAGTCAAATACGCTGCTGCAGAAGAGAACCTAAGTAGGGCCTTAGTGCCTTCTTCACCCTTGATCACCGAAAGTGACCCGAACTCAAACAGTTTTGACTCTACTCATGTAACTAGTCTACCCGCTTATTACACGGAGTCACCAGAACATGTGGAGACATATCATTATGATAGTCCACCAATGGAACCTAGTTGGGAGCCAGACTATGCTAATGTGATGTACGCAAACCCAAACCCACGGCCCCAACTGAGACAACAGAGACCACAGGGCCCTAGAGGACCATGCTTTAGGTGCCAAGGAGATCATTTCATAAAGGATTGTCCACATCCCCCAATAGCAAGGCAATCGCAGTACTATAGCATCCAAGGCTTTTGTGCCGATTGTGGCAAAGAGCACATAATCAAGGATTGTCCTAAGAACCCAGTTAACACTTCAAATGTGACACCGATCAACGTGATAGGTATTGTAAACAATGCAGATGGATCCAATACTACGTACGTGCCTATCCAAGCTATAACCAGAGCCCAGGCGCTCTTACAAAACCAACAACATAATCAAGAGAAAGTAGCCGAAACTAGTGAAGTTGCAGAATCGAGTAGTAAAAAGACAAAATCTTGGAAAGATTCTAGAGAAAGGATAAAGAGAAAGTGGAGTAAAAAGATAAGTGAGTTGGAAGGAAGTTTAAGGGAATCTAGAGCCAAAATACAAGAATTGGCTTCACAAGAATTAAACCAAGAAATCCCAGCTCAAGAATCAGGATCAGTCTTAGCGGAACCCATACCAGAAGATCTAGACATGATGTTTCGTGCATATCAGGCTAGATTAAAAGAGGGACCTCAAGTAATGGAAATGAGTAAAAACTACCCACGAGCTGATCTAGAAATTGAGAGAACTAAACTTTGCATGAAGATGGTAGAACTAGCACAAGCTTTGTTTGAAGCCTCTAGATATCTTAATTGGAATAACATGGCAAAACCGGAACTACACTTTCAAGGACTAATGGAGAGGCTAGAACACTTGATAGAAAGCAAAGAGAAAGAGGATCAGCATAGGAACCCTATTGTCACAGGGACACAGGAAAGGAATGCACCATCTCTGTCTCAAGTACCTAATACAGAAAGTCAAGATAACCTATCTTCCATACAGAGGTAGTCACATGAATTTTTGAGAGAAATACAAGAAGAGAAATGGAGAAAAGAACAAGGAACTCATCCTCCTATTCAAGAAATAGACGATTTGCAGGAACAATTTCCCCAAGACATCCCCTCTATTTATGATGATGTAGAGGTGGAACGACTGAGCGAACCCACAGGATTTGAATCTAATTCTTTACAAGAATTACCTCAGTTCACAGGACCTTGGGAAGCTAAGTCTATTAGTATGAGAGCACCCACGATAATAGTGAGGAATGAAGAATCAGTGATCCCTAGGAACACGGAAGTGATCAAGAACACGAAAGTACAATGTAATCTCACTCTGGAGGAATTGTTAAAGGTAAAACCAGAATGGTGGAAGCACGTAGCAAATCAATTCCCTGAGTTAGCTACCACACCCTCTCAGATAGGATCACATAAGAAGGTACCAGAGATACCCGTGGAAAAGATTGGAGACGTAAGCGAAGGAGAGGAAGGTAACACATATCTTCCAATAACCCATCAGGGCTACACCACGAAAGCCATCTTAGATTCAGGAGCCGGAGTAGCCATCGCTACCACCGCTTTATGGAAACGTTGGGGTAAGCCAGCCCTCAGACCCACCAGGATGAAGCTACAAATGGCTGATGGACACATAGAAAAACCATTAGGCTTACTAGAAGGCATATCCCTCATCACTTGTGGTGTAGAATTTGAGCATACTTTCGCCATTTGTGACTTTGCTAAAAATCATGCGTATGAGATGATATTGGGATGACCATTCATGCGTCAGTTGCAAATTGTACAAGATTGGGGAACTAATTCTTTGTACTTGCAACATTTAGGAGTGACTACCAAAGTCAATCTTAAAGACTATTCACATAGAGATGTACCCCCAATACAATGGAATACCATCCATAAGACACCAGTAGAGACGGAATCCGTGCACTCATTAGAATCAGATCCTTCTTGGTTGCATGAGGATACCCACTTATGGATGTGTAAAGTAGCCAAACAAGAGGAAGAACGATTAGAAGCCAGGACCTTAGGTGCAGAACAACATCCACGAACCCTTCAAGATCCAGCCTACGCACCTGTAGTATTCCCAGACGAGGAGTTTGAACCCCATGGTTGGGCGGAAATACTAGCAACCATGGATGTAGCCATCATCCATGGTTATGACATTTCAGTTTTCACGATAGAGCCAATCATGGGCGATGCAATCTTAGAAGAGTGTGAACCAGACACTGATGCATTCGAGGATGCAAGCGATTTTGAGTTAGAATCAATTATTATGGACTCTCCATTCGCATCAGAGGAAGAATATTTCTACGAAGTAGAGACTCACACTCAGAAACACGAAGAAATTACGAATGAGGTAAGGTTAGCCACAGAAGTGACTACTAAAAGTGAAGGCAAGAAAAGAAAGAAGAAAGAAACCATGTCAGAAAAAGAAGAATCTTTATTTGAAGTACCCGAGAACTTCAAGAAATATGAAATCGAAGATAGAAGAATCATGGTACGAATGCCTAATAGAAAAGAGAAGGACGGACAAGTATATGATAACCGAGAGAAAACCAAGAAAATAATAGTTGCTATCGAAGGAGAAGAAGAAAAATGTACATACATAGGGCATGATTTGACGACTAAAGAAGAAGAAGAGTTAGTTGCCCTATTGCGCGAATATAGAGATGTTTTTGCTTGGAGTTACAAAGATTTGAAAGGAGTAGATCCAGATATATGTTCTCATAGAATCCCTATGACTCCAGATGCAAAACCGACAAAACAAAAACCTTACACGTACAATGATAACTACGCTGCGAAGATTAAAGAGGAGATAGATCGATTGATAGAAGCAGGATTCATTTACGAAATTGAGCATACCGAATGGGTATCCCCCATTGTGGTTGTGCCCAAGAAGAATGGAAAATTGCGTGTGTGTATTAACCTTAAAAAAGTTAATGCCGCCACGATTAGAGATAGTTATCCTCTTCCTATCACGGAACACCTATTGGAAAGAGTTGCGGGCAAGGAAGTTTACAGCTTTCTTGATGGATTCTCAGGCTATAATCAAGTAGCCATTGCTCCAAAAGACCAACACAAGACGGCTTTTGCCACTGAATGGGGCATATTTGCATTTCGTGTAATGCCATTTGGCTTAACAAATGCACCCGCCACTTTCCAGCGACTTATGTGTCATGTTTTTAAGGAATTTTTACGCAAGAGCTTGGAAGTTTATGTCGATGACTTATGTGCTCATTCAAATGTAAGGCAGACACATATCCCAGAGTTAAGACAAATATTTGATAAATGTCGAGAATATCAGGTTTGTTTGAACCCAGAAAAATGCGTTTTCATGGTCAGACAAGGCAAAATTCTAGGACACATTGTGTCAAAAAATGGAATCTCTACGGATGAGGAAAAAGTGAAAGTAATTGCAGAATTACCAAGACCAACTAATGTGAAAGAGGTACAGGCATTTATGGGCCATTGCGGTTATTATAGGAGATTCATACACATGTATGCAATCATAGCCAAGCCTTTGTACTCTCTTTTGACCAATTTTGAGTGGACAGATGAATGTGAAAATTCATTCAATGAACTTAAACGACGTTTGTGCTCAGCACCTATATTGACTACCCCAGATTGGAGTAAGCCATTTCATGTACATGTGGATGCATCCAATTACGCCATAGGATGTGTGTTAGCACAACCCACGAACGAAGGTAACATAGATCTCCCCATAGCTTACGCGAGCAGACAATTGAACGCAGCAGAAAGAAATTACACCACGACGGAACGAGAAGGATTAGGGATGATCTACGCGGTAAAGAAGTTTAGGCACTACTTGTTGGCCAACAAATTCAAGTTCTTTACAGATCATCAAGCCCTATTATATTTAGTCAACAAACCATGTAACACAGGACGATTGATACGTTGGTTTCTATTACTCATGGAGTATGATTTTGAAGTGGTAGTTAGGAAGGGAAAGACGCATCTTAGAGCTGACCACCTCTCAAGATTAACCTCAGGAGAAGCTCCTCAAGGAGTAGCGGATGAATTACCAGATGCATACTTGTTTAACCTTGAGATAGCACCAGAATGGGCTAAGCCTATAGTCCCTATTCTCACATACGGACCCAAGAATCCTAGGATAAAGATCAGAGAAGGAGAGATTACCAAGTCTCAGAGATATCAAATAATGGCAGGAAGCATATATAAACAGGACAATCAAAAGATTCTTGCTTGTTGTGTAGATGAATCAGAACATGCGAATTGGTTGCAATTAGCACACATAGGTGCACTAAAGCAACATCATTCAAAACATCGAACCTTACAGACTCTGCATAGATTAGGAGTATATTGGCCTACGATGGAAACAGATGTCTACAAGATGTGTAAAGAATGTCAAGTGTGTTGTGAAAGACCACCAGTAGAGCATGCTACACTATATCATGTGTCTCTCACACCAGACTGGAGTGAACCATTAGTGACATACTTGAGGACGAACACATTCCCTCAAGGAATGACCTTAGCTCGACAACGCAGTCTAGAGCAGGAAGCTCAAGACTATTCACTTATTGGCGATAATTTATACAAAAGAGGACGAGATGGATATCTAAGACAATGTGTTCATGAGAGCGATTATCTTAGCATACTAGAGACTGCACACCAAGGTGTTGCAGGAGGTCATTTTGGACCAGATAGGATAGTCAAAGCCATCCTCTTTGCAGGATTATGGTGGCCCACTCTTCACATGGATGCTCATACCTATGTAAAGAGATGTGATGTGTGCCAAAGAACTCAGTTTCCTACTCGCAGAGATGAAATGCCATTGAAACCCATGATGGGCGGACGTGCATTTTCTAAGTGGGGTATAGACTTTGTAGGACCCATCAACCCCCCTGCAAAAGGTACACATGCGGAATACATTATTGTTGCCACAGATTATCTGACGAAATGGGTAGAGGGAAAAGCCACAAAAAAGAATGATGCTCACACGACTGCAAAATTCTTATTTGAAAATGTCTTTACAAGATATGGATTGCCTATAGAGTTAGTGAGCGATCGAGGCACTCACTTTCTAAACCAAGTCATTGAATATTTGTTACAGGATTTTATGGTGATTCACAAGAAATCTGCACCATATCATCCTCAGGCCAATGGTCAGGCTGAAAGCACTAACAAAATACTGTGTAACGTACTGACGAAACTCGTGAACAACAAACGTTCAGATTGGGACAAACAGCTACACCACGCTGTTTGGGCATATCGAGTGGCCTACAAGACCGTACTCAATGCAACCCCCTTTCAGATGGTTTTTGGTCAGAATGCAGTGCTTCCTTTGGACTTCTTGATACCGACACTGAAGGTTGCACAAGAACATCAGTGGACCGGCCATGAATTATCAGCGAGAATAATGGACTTGGAACGACTAGGAGAAACCAGGGTAAAGGCAGCAGCAGGAATATACGCAGCGAAGAAGCGACAGAAAGCATATTTTGATGCACATGTGAAAGATAAAGGCCTAAAAGAAGGAGATTTAGTTCTAGTGTATACGCTGAAACAGCACGCACGGAAGTTAGAAAAGCGAGGTTATGGACCTATGATCATTAACAGACTTTCGACTAGTGGAGCGGTACAGTTAGCCACCTTAGAAGGAGATATAATGCCTAATTACATTAGTGGCTGTAGAGTCAAGCTATATCAGGAACCTCTTATTGAGGATATGCTTAGACGACTCACGTTGGCAAAGAAGCGTAAGGAGGAAGAAAATAGAATACGAGCGGAAGCTCAGGCAGAAGCCATAGAACGCATTAAGCGCATGAAGCTAAGAAGACAAGGACTAGGAAGAGAACATTATAACCATCTGGAAACATCACCCAGATATCCCATGGCCATGTGTCCAGTAAAGTCAACCACTCATCCTAGCATAGTGGACAGGAGACCATTCATTACAGTTAGGCTAGAACACGGCAACTATTGCCAAAAACTCAGGGCTTTAATTGACTCAGGTGCTGCTACTAGTGCGATTAGATGGTCCCACTATAAGGATTCAGGAATAGAAATGCGGCCAATTGAGGCATACCTCATAGGCCTAGGAGGCATGGAAACCCCTTGCATGGGTGAGGTGGACCTTCCTATCCTCATAAAAGATGTAACCATGACGGCGAAGCTACTAGTGTGCCATGATGACGACCTGATAGAACCCCTAATCCTTGGCCAAGATTGGCTATACGATCACTCAGTGGACCTAAATCTTAGACAAGGCTCCTTACAGATTGGAACCTTAGAGCAGAAGCGAGTGATACCGCTTGACTTCCCTAACGGCATTCCACTTGACGGTTGTGACCCTAGACCCTATGAAACGCATGCGACGGAAGACAGGAAGATCTCTGATCAGCTCAATCACGCTACGTCTACATCAACCCACTCGGGCTTGGCTATAGACAGTTGTCAGTCAGAAGGACGACAGGAGATCTTCCCTGGGACTTCCTGCAAACTAGAAGAGACAGTTACCCAACCGCAAGGGCAGAAGGGCACAATCAGAGGTCAGGTGGGTTGCATCAGCGGCCAAATGAGCACGACACCCTGCGGTGCTCATCCTTCCAAACTTGTTGCGGACTCGCCTAGATTAAAGTTAAATAAGGCATCACTTCCTAATGGGCAGGTCACGCAAGTGTTGGATCTCCCTTCTTTTCCAAAGCAGAGTGTCCATCCGACCTCTCAACCCCAGCAACAACAGAGTCAACCACGACAAAGGAACCCAGACCTACTGCAGTATCGGAGGAAACAACAAGGAAGGCAGTTCAGGCCAGCCAAAGGCAGCGGCACCAGAAAAATATGGGTGCCAAAAGGACAAAAAGCACCAAAGATCTCCAACCAAGCAGAGATCAACAAGAAAAAGGCAAGGCAGAAACAGAATCAGTATCCACCATCCCCTCGACAGTCTCCTACAGGTCCGAGCATTCGACAGATTTGGATCGCCAAGAAGTATCTTATCAATCGACCCACACCCACGCAGATTTGGGTACCCAAACCATGTATCATAGCTCAACCAATAAGCCATGTAATATATAACCCCCACAACTCATTTCATCCCTCGATACCACCACACCCGACACCACCCTTTGAATCTCAGCAGAAACCCTCCACCCACTCCAAGATCCTTAGGAAATGGATACCGAAACGTGTCCAACCGTCTCTCCCTAACCCCATGTCTGATAAAACTACCCCTCCGACTAACATACAACCTTGTACTAAATCTCTTACCTTTAAACCTTGTATAAATTCACCCACCGTCATCACACATCACTCGTATTCTCATCAAGAAATGTATGCATGATCTGAAACGTATAGGTGTCTAGAGACCTGCACTAGTGCTGCGAAAAACATTGCATCCATCACATCACAGCACTTGGCTACATGGGTTACGCATCAGTTATGGAAAGGGATTGCGGTCTCGCTTTAATGGGATCATAATTAATTTCCATGCTAATGTGTTAATCTTTTGTAGCAGATCTTTCTCACTAGCGCACCAGCCACCATGCAAACCGACGAAGGAACATCAGGAGCAGACCCCAGTGTAGCGGCTGTGCCGCTCAACGTGCTACGAGCAGAATCCCAACCGACTGCTCCACCGCCGGAATTTCAGGGATTTCCAGGGTTTAACTCAGGTTTGGGCCAGAGCAGGCTTCACAGAGTATTTCAGTGATCCTCTGCCCAAACCGGATTTTTACAGGTGCTATTACTTAATCACTACCTTACTGGCATCAGAGAATAAGGACATCCCAGGAACCTTCATATTGCCTACTCTAGTGGATGATCCACCTTACAAGAGATTTTATCTCTCTAAGGACTTAATCAGAGCAGCCATCAAGATCCATGGCACCCACACACCCACAGATCGAGAGAGATTGATTCCAGAACCGATGAAACGTGGGGATGTCACTAAGTGGGAGGAGATTTCGGCCATTACACCTGAGCTGTCCAAGCCACTACGGATATGCATGCAACATTTCGCATTCCCAGCTCAGGACAGATTTACCATGCCCCATAAACGAATCTGGTTCGGATTGTATTTGGCATGCACGGGACCTCAAACTGTTGATCTGGCAAGCTGGATCATAGACCAAATGTATTTGGCACAGCACAGATGGGAACGCAAAAAAGTGCTTAACGGATGTTGTGCACTCACTAGAATTGTGTATATGTGCTTAGCTTATGACTTGCCCATCGAGCGTGCATTAACAGGAGAAGAACTGAAGGCATTCAAGGGCACAACGAAGAAAGCCAGGAAGCCCAGTAGGACACGGGCAGGTAAGCGCATGCGAGGCACCATCCCTTGCCTTCAAGTGCCAGAGTCGCCATCACCACAACCTTCTCCAGAGCGACCACAGACAGAAGCGGCTCCCACAGTACAACCCATTCGCATAAGGTTGTCTAGACCAGTGGTTCCGGAGGCCACCACTAGTACCGCTGCACCTCAGGCAGCTGCCACCTCAGAACCCACCACCACAACAGCAGAAGCTCCCACCACTATTGGTGCGGAAGCGTTTTCTTTCCCGATACCACATATGGAGGCCGACCCAATAAACACGACATTTGATTTTGAGATGCCTGATGCACTCTCAAACGAATTCCAGTATTCAGAAGCACAACTGTTCTCCCAGGAATATGAACGTCCCAGCTACCCTACCACGCCACGAGATCTGCCACAGGGACAAGCTGTGTCGAGCTCTGAAGAAGAAAGAACCGAAACAGACGACGATGAAGGCGACGATGAAGCCAGCCAGGGCTCACATGACGGACAGACAAAGGGCCAAGGCCAACAAACCGACACACACGGCGACACCAGCACATATGAAGATGAGACTTTCGAAGCCACAGCTTACACGCTGGCCATCAAAAAATTATATCGTACCATGGAGAAAGTCTGGGCACGGAAGAAGTTAACTGAAGAGGAGAGCCAGGCATTAATTGAACAGGAACTCATCTCCGGAGGATTCGAAGACGCATACATCAGAGGGTTCAGAGAGTTAGTCAAATCAGTAGGCTCCCATGAAGCACTCAGGTTTTTACAAAGAAAGCAACTACCACAGTTTGACCCCCGCCGAGTGCGACTACTTTCAAAACCCGGGGAGTATATTCGCGTACCAACAGGAGCTCAGTCTTCAGCACAAGCCAGGGAGGCACGCCTCGTCTCCGAAAGTTCATTGACCGCAGAACCCATCCTTGTAGATTCCCCACCACGTACCACTGTTGTACATACCACCACTATCCTCGAAATAACATCCACACCTTCCACTCCCCTCTCACCTCATCTTTCACCAACCCATCCTGTATCCCCCGCACACCCACCTGCTCCCCCCACATCCACACTAGTCCAAGGCAGCATAGCCACACCCTTCGCCTTACCCATTCATACCACCATGCCCACACCCAACCCTCCGCATCCATATGTTAACCCCTTCACCCCTTCATCCTTCCCAGCGTTTCCCCCACCTCTAAGACCCCCATTCCCCTTTCTAACCCCACTAACCTTCTCACCAGTCTCACCTCCCCAACCTACCATAACCCCTATTTCCCCGTTTCACCAAGGTGCTCCAACCATCCCCCCTGTAAACTACTCTACATTTGTAAATCCCGTATTCACACCTACACAACCACCCACAATCACACCACTTTTCACAGTCACAACACTAAACACGTCCAATGGCATGGACATATCACCATCCACCTCACCACCACCCACTCCACTCACAGCACCCTCATATTTAGGCACGTCACAATTTTCCACAATCACCACTGCATCCACTGTCCCAACCCCATTTCCCATTCCCGATGCATCCACTTCCACTGCATCCTCATTTAGTACTTCATTACTACTATCGCCCACCATAGACACCGCATTTCAACACATGTTCACATGCATGACGCAAGTCCGCGATGAGTTTGCATCACTCGGCACCAACTATCAACAGCTGCAGAAAACGACGAATGAACTACAAACGCAGCTTAATTCGTTATCAATTGAGAACGCCTCACTGAACAGCCGATACCAAGATTTACGAGAGGCCTATCACAAATTAGAACTAGAAAGTGAGGAGAAAACAAAAGAGGCCACCGCGGATTTGGACAACCTACTTCGAGCCCAGACTGTCCGCAATGCTACGCTCACTAGAAATATGGGCTTACTAAGAAGACACTTAGCCGCAGCAAAAGAGGAGAACCAGAGACTCCAAGAGCAGAATAGAGAGAACTTGGAAGCGGCACTGGACCACCCAGAACAACCACTAAGTCCGAGCAAATTCAAAGCAATCCCATCCGAATCGATGAGGATGTTGCTAGACGACCATGTTCGATTGCTCGAGGACTATGATCGTATGAACGAAGAACATCAAAAGTTAAAGGAAGATCACAAGCTGCTACGGCTCAGAGAGCCAGCAACACAACAAGTACAAGTAGCAGCAGAATTACCAGAGCCTGCGGACCCTGCCCCTGAAATTTTAGAGGAACTCAACGCACTCCGGGCCCAGGTAACAAACCTTGAATCTAGAATTGCAGTTTATGAAGCACCACCACGGCCAGACTCCCCACCTGAGCTACCAGCTGAGGAAGAAATCGTCACTATTCCGGTGGAGGAGACATTTGAAGAGGCATACGAACCGATACCCATCCCAGGCGGACGTGTCACGGCCGAAGGCCAGATGACCTATGAATTACCTACCCCCGCGTGGATGAAGACAGTTGAAGAACTCGGAACGACACACTCGGCCAGAGTAGAGGCACAGCTACATGCCATGGCCATAATTGAAGAGAAAATTTTACAGTCACCATTCTTTGCTCAATTGGCCCCGCGACGATACATATCTGGGCATGAGCTCCAATATAAACCGTACTTCATGTTAATGGCCGAATACCAGTTAACCATAGAGAAAGAAACAGGTATGAAACCAACGCATGCCACTCAATTCGAGCCAGAGGACTTGCCACCAAGGGCGCAGAGAGGTGAAATCCTTCAACCAGACTGGCGCAAAGATTTATTGCAAAATTATCCAGAGATGATGAGCACGTGGGTGAAAGCGCCGCTGCACTTAAAATTTAACCCGTGCTGGGGACCAGTCCCACGACGCCGCTCTTGGACTGCATTCGCTATTAAGGTACAAAACAATAAGCAGTGCCAAGACTGGTTGAACTATCCCTACTTCAAGCCACCAATCGAGTTACCCACAGTAGGCTACATGATGGCGACGATCCGCCACTGGCTCCCTAGGTTAAAGCATATGGATGATATTGCCGCGCACATGACTGTCAAAATCTTTGACATGATGCAGATGGTCTTTAAAGTCTTCCGACGCATCAAGGATCCCCATGTAAACACCCCGGGCTTTGAGCATGGCAACTTTGATTTAGTCTATGATATGAGCACAACGCCATCGCTACGGGTGTGTTACGCCTGGCACTGCAGGATCAAATATCTACCGGCATGTTACAAGCAGACATTCGAAGAAATGTTCACCACCGGCTTTTGGGAGTACCATTCAGAGGTATTTATAAGCAGGCCCACACACTTATTGCAATTATTCGCCTGTGAACGAATGGTGTACTCCACACATTATCAGCTCCCACCACCAGACGAGCCACAACCTATCGACTGGGAGAAACTCGAGGCTGATCTAGCCCGAGGCATTCGTATATCAGAGCACACCCTCGCTCAAGACCTCCTACAGAACTACATCCGGCAGACCTCACAACAAGGTTCTGTCAGGGACGACAGAAGCGAGAGGGAGGGGGGTGTTGGAAGCAGCCAGAGGCACAGACGCCACGGAAGCATGTAAAGAAGGAGCAAGGAGCCAGGAGGATCAATTTTTCAAACAAATACATTTCTTATTAATTCTCCAAACATTCAACAGTGATTGTTATCACTAATTGTAACATATGTATCATAGAAAACCCCATTTTGTAATCCATAGCTCCATTTTGTGCAAGCCGAGGAGTCCTCGAGCTTGAGGAGCTTAGGTAGAATGCTCGTACCAATTTTCGTTATTTTTAGACATCGTTTACCCTTCCAAATAGCCTCTAGGACCTATTTTTTAACTAGGCCGGTCACTAGATGTGAAACCGGTCAAAACTAGTCTAGAAACTATAAAAAGAGCTAGAGAGCTCATTTTTGAGGTTGGTTCATTTTGGTTAGTGTGAGCATAGAGCTAATTTGAGCTTGTAAGAGTATTCTTGAGTAATAGAGCTAATTTCCCACCTTCCATTGTGTCTTGCTTGTCTCTTCATTGTGTGTGTGTATGTGTGTGTGCATCTTTGTGCTTCTCACCTTCACTCTCACATCATCTCACGTTCACGATCTTCACATCACTCCTACCTCTCCCACGGATTGACAATTAAGGAGGTGAAGCTTCTTAACGTGGTACTTACCATTGTGCTAGAGCAACAGTTCTACGTGCTCATTTCTCACATTTACACTCTCAAAGAGCTAGAAAGCACAGACAAGCCAATAGAATTCTCGCACGCAAGCAATGGCTACTAGCACTTCCACTCCCATGAAATCTCCTCAAGATCTATTCATGGAGTTTTTGGATACTACAAACTACAACGGTCGTACGGATTTGTATGAACTAGTCTATAGAGTCCCTAATCTTGAGGGGACAATAGCCATGAACTTCGATGTGATCGATGAGATCACAGATTTTATAGAATTCTATATATTAAGATATGCTATAGATATTCCATTAGAAAAAGGTTAATTCAAAGACTTAAGTGAACAATTGTCCAAATTCAACTAATGAAAGCACAACTCGAGCTCACCAAAAAGGTAGAAGAATTCATTGAGGCTACTAGAGAGATCAATAAATTAAAGGAAGAGAATGCACAATGGAAGCCAACTAGATGAAATCAAACAAAAATATGAAGTAGAAGAAGCAGAGAAAATACACCTTATCAATAGGAGCAAGATTCTAGAGACACAAATGAAAGTATACATGGTTGAAGCTCATGTGCTTTGCAACCAAAATAAAGACGTGACGGCATCAATTTTATTGAATCAACCTATGGAAGCATCAAGATTTACAAGTGAAGACATTGATGAGCTAAGAGCACAAATAGAAAGGTATGCTAGTCAGCTCATTCAAGAGCAAGAATTGAATGTTCAATGGGAATGAAAATATGTGCAAGACACAAATGAACTACACAATAAATGGAAAGAAGCAGCATCAAAGTACACAAAACAATGGAAACAAGATGTTGATCACATTGCTTCAATATGTGCTAGTAGAATAAAAAGTGAGTGATGGAGAGTGTTAATCTCCAAAAGAACAAGCTATCCTTGAAATTAGAGCACCTCTATATCAAGAATAACTCAAAACCTTTACCAATTCGGAGGATCAATGCTCAATTACCAAAATCTTGAACAAACTGTGAAGTTAGTTGATACTCAGAAAGTCTACTGCACATAAGTCACTCATTAACTAATCAAATGTGTAAAGTTTTTAATAAAACTTTGCATAAGGTGCCGCCTATAGTTTGTGCACCTTCTTCAAGTTAAATTATCTCAAAAGACTCAGTAGATCTTGAGAAATGATCTAAACAATTCACCTATATCTAAAATTGTACCTCTTTACAATCGACTTTGACACCTGTAACTTTTAACACATAGTTCTCCCAAACTACAACCCGTTTATTCAAATGATTTTAGCCATAGGTAGCTTACCTTCCAACTTAAAGAATGAGTGCTTGTTCAAAACTTTACACTGTGGAAGGAGTACTGACCAAAACATTAGCATCAAATTTTGCACCTGCTGCAACTTCACTTCTGCACATTTACACATGTAAATGTTCCTACACTCAATTCTCTCAACCTGATCACAATTAGGATCTGAAAACTTGTACAGTGGTCAATCAACTATAGACTTTGACTTGTACAAAAGCATTTCACAAAAGATTGAACACAGAAGGAGTACTAAGCAAAAGTTCGGGCGCAATATTTCTTCATTTCTGAGAAGATTTACATCTGAGTGATGAGAGAGATCTTACTCACTTCTAAAAGTGTCTAATGACTCTTACAACTTCTAATTCTTCTATTCACATGCTCTCTCATATTTTCCCCGACTTTTTACTTGTATATATAGGCATATATGTACAAGCTCATGACCATACAAGAAGTATAAGTGAGCTATCTCTAAATTAATGTACATATGTATACAAGTCTTCATCTTCTAAACATGTACTTTCTTCATGCTTCATAAATGGATCTTTTCTTCAATCCTTGACTTCAATTCTTTATCAAAACTTCAATTGGTGATTGAATTGAACCACCAGCTGCCCCTCAATCATCAATTGAGGTTTTCTCAATCTTCTTTATACCTGCCATGTCTTTGAATCTCTGTAGCTTTGGTCCATCCAAGCTTTTGGTTAACATATCAGCTACCTGATCTTTTGTTGATGTATGTATGACTTCAATCTCCTTATCCATCACCTTCTCTCTCAGAAAGTGATACTGAATCTCAATATGTTTAGTCCTGGCATGAAAAACAGGGTTAGCAGCTAGATACAATGAACTCATGTTATCTCCATGAATAGTGGGTGTACTCTGAATGATGTCAAAACTCTTCATAATAGTCTTTAGCCATTTTAGTAGCAAAAAAAGAAGTGTCATAGCTATACCTTGTAGGTTGCCATTTGTGTCTTGATGACCTTCTCATTTCTCCACTTCCTGAAGTTTTTGGTTCATCACATTCTGGATCAAACCTTGGCACCTCTTCAGCTTCAACCTGTACTTCATTATTCTCTTCTTCATCAAATATTTGAACCTTTGATTTACCTTTCTTCTGATGCACTACTTCTTCATCACCTGCATGAATATTGATTGTACCTATATACCAAGTACCTTGCTCATGAAATGTAACATCTTTTGATACAAGAAATTGTTCTGTGGATGGACTCCACAACCTATAACCCATCTGCTTATCATCATATCCAATGAACACATACTTCTCTACTTTAGGTTCCAATTTACACCTCAACTGAGATGGCACATATGCATATGCCAAACACCCAAAAAATTTGCAATGATCTAGGGTAGGTCTCTTACCCCACCATGCCTCATATGGTGTCATGCCCTGTAAGGCTTTACATGGTAACCTATTGACCAAATATGTAGCTGTATTTACAGCCTCAACCCACAAATAATTTGGGCAATTTTTCTCCTTCATCATGGATCTTGCAAACTCAACAAGAGTTCTATTTCTCCTTTCTGCTACACCATTTTGTTGAGGAGAATACCTGCAAGTAACTTCCCTTTTTATACCTGCATTCCATAAGTAATCATTGAACTCATTAGAGAAATACTCTCCCCCTCCATCTGACCTTAGTCTCTTTAACTTTTGACCTGTAATTCTTTTTGCATACACATGATAATGCTTAAATGTATTAAATACCTCTGAGTTATCTTTGATCACATAGATAGTGATCCACATGGTAGCATCATCAACATAAATCACAAAATATCTTGAAGCATTGATACTAAAATCCTTTGATGGTCCCTACACATCTGTGTGTACCAACTCAAGCTTCTCTGAATACATAAAACCATGCTTGGAATAAGATTGCTTATGAGCCTTACCTAATTGACATCTGTATGTCATATGTTGACGTGCAACATTAGGCAATCCAAGCACTGAACCATTGTTAACCATATCTTTAATACCTCTTTCATTAAAATCTCCAAGCCTTTTGTGCCAAAGATCTAACTCAGAGATCTTATGTCCTCCATAAGTAAACAAAGCATGAACAACATTACCTTGAACCTTTAATATGAAGAGTCTTCCTTCTTTCTTCCCTGAAACAATTTTTTTATACCCATTGCTAGGGTCTTCCACAAAAACTCGTTCATTAGTGAACCTTACTTCATAACCTTTTTCAACAATTTGTCCTACACTTATCAGATTCTTTGGAATTGTAGGAACATATAAGACCTTACTCAGAAGAGTACTTCCATCCTTGGCCTTCACTGATCCAATTGACTTCACATTATGCTTTGTATTTTCACCTGTTTTAACTACACGATTAGTTACCTTATTCTCCAAATCAGTCATCAAGGCTATGTTGCCACTCAGGTGATATACACCCTGAGTCAATGTAGAAGACTCTTTGGTCTTCACTTTGCCTTTCACAAGTTGCATTCATGATCAAGGTTGAATCCTCCTTCTGATTTGAAGCATAATTGTAGTAGGTATTGTTGTAGGATTGGCTATGGAATCCTCTACCTGCATTTCTTCCAAAATAACCTCTACTACCTCTACCTCTGAAATTACCTCTTTGATTTCTGCCACCTCTTCCTCTCGAATTAAAATTCTGATTATATCCACCATTATTCTGATTATTATGCCAACAATCATGAGCCGAGTGATTTTTCTTACCACAAATCCAACAAGTTTTGACTCCATCTTTATTGCTTCTACCTCTTCCTCTTCCTTTGCCACCTCCTCTTCCTCTTCCTTTGCCACCTCCTCTTCCTCTTAGGAAGTTAGCTTGGCTAGTTGTACCTTCATATTCATTTGCTTGTTGCTTCCCTTTGCTATTCTTTTTCTTATCCTTTGAATAAATTGCTTGTCCTGCACTCTTATCACTTTCACCTTTGACATCCTGCTCAAAGGTTAACATGTGTCCTAGCAACTGATTTAAATCAGGAGTAAAATGATCTAGTGATTACCTCCTCAATATCCTCATCAACTTCTCCTAATGCATCTGCAACATCCTTGTTACATAATCAGAGATAGATTGAGAGGCCTTCTTCTTGAATGTGGTAAACTCTGCCCACAAAGATGCCTTCCTTGACTTTGTAGTGTTTTGGAAATGCTCCTCCAAAGCATTCCATATATCACTTGCACTTTCAAGACCTCTAATGTGAGGTAGCAAGTAGTCATTGACTCCCATGTAGATAATGCTCCTTGCTTGAGCATCCCTTTTCATCCAAGTCTTGAAATCTGATAACTCATCCCTAGTTGGAACACTAGGATCTCTGAATTGTGGCTTTTCTTCTTCACCTGTGATGTAGCCTATCAGGTCTTTGCTCATAAGATGAGCTTCCATCCTCATTGACCATGCTGGATAGTTTTCTCTATCCAATTTCTCTATCTGAAGAGAATTTCCCATCCTTTCTCCACCTGTGTATTAAATTCTTCAACCTTTATAAGGAATAAGTGTACCTTTACTTTGAATAGGATCAATGCTTAATTACCAAAGTCTTGAACAAACTGTGAAGTTAGTTGATACTCAAAAATTCTACTGCACATAAGTCACTCATTGACTAATCAAATGTGTAAAGTTTTTTATAAAACTTTGCATAATGTGTCGGCTATAGTTTCAGCACCTTCTCCAAGTTAAATTATCTCAAAAGACTCAGTAGATCTTGAGAAACGATCTAAACAATTCACCTATATCTAAAACTGTACTTCTTTACAGTCGACTTTGACACCTATAACTTTTAACACATAGTTCTCCCAAACTACAACCCATTTATTCAAATGCTTTTAGCCATAGGTAGCTTACCTTCAAACTTAAAGAATGAGTGCTTGCTTGCTCAAAAGTTTACATTGTGGAAGGATTATTGACCAGAACATTAGCATCAAATTTCGCACCTACTGCAACTTCACTTCTTCACATTTACACATGTAAATGTTCCTACACTCAATTCTCTCAACCTGATCACAATTAGGATCTAAAAACTTGTACAGAGGTCAATCAAATGTAGACTTAGACTTGTACAAATGCATTTTACAAAAGATTAAACACAGAAGGAGTACTAAGCAAAAGATCGGGTGCAATATTTCTTCATTTCTAAGAAGATTTACATCTGAGTGATGAGAGAGATCTTACTCGCTTCTAAAAGTGTCTAATGACTCTTACAACTTCTAATTCTTCTATTCACATGCTCTCTCATATTTTCCCTGACTTTTTACTTGTATATATAGGCATATATGTACAAGCTCATGACCATACAAGAAGTATAAGTGAGCTATCTCTAAATTAATGTACATATGTATACAAGTCTTCATCTTCTAAACATGTACTTTCTTCATGCTTCATAAATGGATCTTTTCTTCAATCCTTGACTTCAATTCTTTATCAAAACTTCAATTGGTGATTGAATTGCACCAAGAGTGAGGAAGAGCGCAAAGCGGCAAAAGAATAGATAAAAGAAAAAGACACATTGATTGCAAGCCTACATGTTGAGTTGGGAAAACAAGCAAACTTGGGGATACCAGTAGCTCCAAGCTCTCAAGTGGCTACTA
The DNA here is from genome assembly GCA_020310875.1 of Ceratopteris richardii. Taxonomy (NCBI): domain Eukaryota; kingdom Viridiplantae; phylum Streptophyta; class Polypodiopsida; order Polypodiales; family Pteridaceae; genus Ceratopteris; species Ceratopteris richardii. The sequence continues at coordinate 99,283,691 of CM035418.1, forward strand.
AGGAGATTGAGGTACACCCTCTTTCTCCCTCCATCCTTCATTCACAGATACAATATGATGAGGATATACAAGTTTAGGATCTTCCAATGCCATATACTACAAAAATAGGCCAAAGAGAGCGGGCACTACTTGTGTCCCAACTCACATAAAATTTTGAAGATGCAGTAGTAAAAGTAATGAAAGAGGCCAAAATTAAGAGCAAAGATTTGGATAACATCATGAGGACGTTCAATGTACCATATGGGATCATGAAAGAAGAAACACATTGATACATAAAGAAAGTGACCCAAAAGGATTCAGACCAAGACTTGAACTGCGAGGGAACAACCTTCTCTTACCCTCAAGACGGATTCAAAAAGGCTGATCTTGTCTAGAGACAAAAAGTTTAGGAGAAAAAGCCTACCTTGCAGGTGCACTTTCAAGATGCACCATCTATATTACAAATAAACCCTTCTTTTTGTCCACTACCATGTCAAAGACCATCGATGCAATTTTGGGAAGAACATCGTAATGGCAAGTTAAATAATTAGTGGCTCAATTTCCCATTGCTACCTAGCTCACCACATTATTATTTACCAACCCAAGAATACATGGTCTGGACAATAGAATGGTTATCTACATATGCCTACATCCCAGACATAGCAATAAAGATGACAAATATGCTTCTCATAGTATTGAAAGTTTTGAAACATGTTGAATACACATTTTTGAATTTCATTGAAATTAATCAAGGCATTGAAGCTGTAGTTTCTGGCCTCTCCATCACACCAAGCTACCTCACAATAATGGCTATATACTCTAGAAAATTGTTTCTGCCAAGTACTTATATGCAAACATTCAAAGAAACTTTCTTCATGGTTTCTTTGAGATGGATTAAGAAACCTTTTTGAAGATGTCAAAAAGTTTAAACGCCATATTATTTGCATATGAACTAAGCTTTTTTGCCGATCATCAAGAAACACTGAATGGAGGAATAAAGTCAGCTCAATGGAAAGAGCTAATGATCTACAAAGCCAACCTACTCAACCAGACATAACAAATAGTGTTCTAGACATACTCACAAGGATGACAAAAATGTGTGTACCTAAGCTCAAAAGATCTTAGGGACTTGTGATGAAAGAGACTATACCTCAATCATTAAGAAGTGCATATAGTGGTGGATTAGTACATGCTTTACTTTATCAATCTGTGCACAAAGACATATCAAGTGTATGAGGACATGTACTTTCATAATGGGTAACGAAGTGAATGTGGAAACAATGCATGTAAATTAGGTCTAACTACCTCTCACATCACCTATTTCACTGAAAATGTACGTCAAGATACTTGCTACAGTAGTAAGCACAAATTAGGCATTTTTTATGAGCTCTGACACCTAAATATATTCAATAGTAGTTTCGTTTCAAAGCTCTTGAAGAGATGCATCCAATGGCCTACACTGAGCATAATAAATGCACTTCAAGTTATGAGCAAAATACTGAGTGGCATGAAACACCAACTTTTGCTCCACAACTCACCAAGCTTCACACACACACACACACACTACAATGATGAAAACAGAAGAGAAAGGGGTAGATAACACCTCTAGACACACATTTCAAGCATCATACACACATGCAAGCTCATGGGAAACAAGATACACAGGTGGGAAGAAGCAAATTCGAAAATTTCAGCTTGTTTACTCACAAGGGCAAAAAGTCTTTACAAAGAGTCACAAAGTGAGTTATATACATGTGCCCTAAAAATGGTCCTTTCACACAAGAGACTGGCACTTTTATTGTAAATCACTAAAATCCTACTAATACACAAAGTTAATGTTACAGTCTTCTTGGATTATGCATCTAGGTCTCTTCTAGAGCATTTACAAAGCTCTTGATGTACAATCGTCGAAATTAAAGAAGAATAATTATGCCCAATTCTGAAAAATTTTTGAGGCCTACTTCTCTTTGGTTCTTTCTCTGTTACTTTTTCTTCCTCTGCAATACTCTCCCCCTCTTAATGTCTATCGTTGCCTAATAGCCCACTTTGCATCAAGAGGCATGATGTCCTTCTATCACGGCCGCTAATTTATTTTTTAGCTTATATATTTATTTTCACTACATGCACCAAGTGACCTAGTATGGCATTTATTAGTCACTCCTTGTTGTGCTTCAGCATTAAGTTGGTCCAAAATTTTACTTCTTTTTCACTCTTCAGGACCTCCTTGCTTCTCGGTGCAGCTTGGTGCATGCCCCTGTGAGGCTTTGGGCAGAGGGTGAGCTTCTTTATTGAACTATTCTTTGTTTTGACTTTCTTCTTCTTCTTTTCTTGCTATATCAGGAGCATTTGTTGTATATAATTAGATAGAGAATGATGGCATGATACAATGTCACTGTAGCAAGACTACACTGGCTCCAAGAGGTTCATACTATAGATGTAATAGTGATCATTTCCTTAGAGATTGGCCCAAGCTAATCTAAAATGCTTACTAGGAAGTTTTAATATTTTTTTAGAGTGTGTAGGAAAGAAAGCTGATCAAAGGCTATCCCCTCAACCCTAGAGAACCCACACATGCTATGCTCAAAGTGCTTAAAATAATTATAAGTAGTAGTGGTTACAAGAGCTCGTGCCAAATACCTAGAGAACACAAGGATAGAGGAACAAAATGCACACATCCCCTCAACAAAATTTGTTGATAATGAACCATCTAATGCTAAGAAGAGGAAGTAAAATCTATTGTGACATGAGAGAAAAGAGAAGATTAATTAGAAATGGAAAACGAATATGGATAAATTAGAAGATGATTTGAAAGAGGCAAGAACTATGGACGCAAGAAATAAGTGAGTTTCAAGTGAATCAGACCTAATGTGCTTTACGTTAGCTCACCCCATGCCCAAAGGATATAGAAATATAATTGAAGTCCTATCAAGCTAGAATACAAAGCAAGCCAAGGATGGAGGTTCATCATAATTTTCAATAGAGTACAAAGCTAGAACAAGAAATACTTCTCATGTGTAAGAATTTGATAGAGGTAACTCATAAGGTCTTAGAAAAAGGGAAGCTTGTTATGAGAAAAGTCTCAAATAATATCAATATAGGAAGAAAGTTAAGAAAATGTTTAAGAAGAAGGATCTTATGATTATACGTAAGAAGTAAGTTCCATGAGAGGATAGAGGATGATTGACCAAATTATTTGTGGAATCAAGTACAAGATGAAAGATGGAATAAAGCAAGAGAAAAATACCAAGAACCACACATGAAAAAAACTATTGGAGTGGGAACAAGTCCATTTTCATGTTGCTATATTCAAGAAGATGAATGTACATTGAATTTTTTAAAGCATGAGGATGAACTTTTCAAATAGTTTTCTTAGTGTTAGGGGCATTTAATCAATCATTAGATTGCCCATGAAGAAGAGTAAGATGCACACCAGGTCTAGAGTTGAAAAGAACACATGTGAGATGTACATTGTTGTATCATTAGTGAGTAGTCGCCAACATGCACAAATTTACATTTCAATCAAGGGGAAGATGCAATGCAATGTAGATATAAACAAAATGTAAAGCAAAGGTGATGAATGGCTCAGAGGAAGGCTATGGAATAAGGATTTTCCTAATCATTCTTACTTGTTGATTGAGCACTCAACCAAAAAATATAAAAAAAAAAGATTAACAAGGAGAATGGGATTAACCATACACATCCGCTAGTTGGAAGCACTAAGATGCACAAGAAGCACAAAGAGGAGAAGACGCACAAGGCAAAGAGTGCACACAAGAAAGTAGAAAGAATCTCTGTCAATTGATCTCAATGATTTTACAACCACTTTGTGAACCTTTTGCATGTGAGGGGGATGTGATTTTATAGCCATGCCCCTCTAGTGACCCCTCGAAAGTAGAGTGTAGCTCAAGCGTAAGCACCACCTCCTTTACTTGTCAATCCACGAAGACGTGAGGACCGGTATGAAGACCGTGAGCAAGTGAAGGCACAAGTGTGAGAGTGAAAGCACACAAACATGCAAACACATAAACACACACGCGCACAAGGTAAGATCAAAGAGAGGAACAATGGAAAGCTTCTATTGCATAAGAAGTCTCTTACAAAAGCTCTATTCTCTAACAAGCAACCTCAAAAATGAGCTCTCTGGCTCTTTTTATAGTTTTTGGACTAGTTTTGGCCCTGTCCAGACCTAGTGTCCGGCCTAGTTAACAATTAGGTTCTAGGGCTTATTTGAAGGCTCAAACAGAGTCTAAAAATTATGAAAATTGGTAGGATGATACTTCTAATGCTCCTCAAGCTCGAGGACTCCTTGGCTTGCACGAAATGGATCTAGAAAAAGGTGAAATGATATTAAAAATGGTTTCTAGTGATGAGAATCACTATTTTATAGGGATTTGTTCTGAAAATTTGACATACACTTCTTGAAGCTCCCTATGTGCTCCTTCTTCTTGTATTTCCACTTCTTTGATGCACTTCCATGCTTTGTGCTTGACCTTGAGTTCGAACATCCCCCCCCCTCGAGTCTGTTGTCCCTGACAGACCCTTGTTGTAATGGTTGTTCTAGGTAGTGCTTTGAGAGGTAGTGTCCATGCGGTAGAAACGAGATCCGTCTATCTTCCAAATGTGGCAAGATCGATTGGCCAGTTCTTCCTTTGTCTCTTTGAGCCTGTGCGAGTGGTAGTCCCGTGATATGTGCTTCATCCTTGGATTCCGGCATGAATGTGTCGTTGTGAGTCTCCATTGATGGCCTCTATATCTTCCAGGTGATGTTCATAGGAGTCATGCCAAGTACTCGTAACCCATAATGAATGATGGGTAAGTGTGTTCGTGCATGGGTTGAGTAAAATATGTGCCTTGTGCACGGCCTTGTAATGTAGCCCTATGCATGCTTACTTGGAAAATGCATTGGAAGAAGTATGGTGCAAAAATTGGGGGTCTTGAGCTAAGTGCTCAAGGGTATGTTGACGAAGAGGTTTCCTAATCTATCATGGTTATGGTGCTGCCAAAGTCAAGATACTTACCATGGTGAAGGGTCGATTGATGTGTATCTCTTCGTGTTGTAAACTCGGCATTTGTGATGGAGCATTGTCGATGAATGTCCGTGTTGATGGGCCACTGCTGAAATTTTTTGAGTGCATGGTCCTGTCTCCTCTTTTCAAAGCAACAATTGCCAAATACTGAGAATTGAATTTCTTCATATTCCTTGACAAACAACATTGGGTAACTACACCAAGCTTAGTTTCACATATTCTCTTTAGCTCACCATAAGCAGGAGTCTTCTCACCCAGTATACAAACAAGGATTTTCAGGGTACTAAACTACCCCTTGCATATATCTGCTTGGATGCTCTCGTACATACAGTAGTTAAGCGTCGCTCAAGTTGTGGATCTTCAAGCTCTTCCCTCCTACCATGGTAAGGGGAAACAATAGTTGTGGATGCCATGTACATGCCAAGTGCTTGGCATCTACTAGATAAGGTAGCAATAATATCATCTACTAGCCGAGACACACTTCTATCCAAACTGATAAATGTCCAATAATCAACGGTTCCACCTTCACATAAGCATGACTCATTCATATTCCATAAGCCAAACTTGGGAACAAACTCTCTTCCCTTTTTTTTTTTTGAGAGGAACAATGTCACAAAACAAGAAGACAAATGTTAGTATCAAAAAATAGTTTACATGTGGCACTATGCTCTTGTGCATGGGACTCTCAATTGTGTCTATGCATGGTCATGTAAGGTGGCCCTATATTAATGCATACTTTGGAAATGCATGACCTGAATGGTGAAAAAGACAAGGTTGTGCAAGGAGCACATGCTTGTCGCTCGTCGAGGCTTGATGTCACTTGCAGATGTTGATGCCATTGTTGTTGGAGGTATCCATTGGATCTCGAGATGACAACTGATTCTTCCTCCTTATAGGGATCCATTTGAGAATGGTCTTTGACTGTTTAGTGATCTCCTTTTGTTGCTTCATGTTTGTATGGTTTCTTGAGGGTTTCATCCTTTGTGGTTGGCCTCTTTGGTTTTGTGGGGCCTACCGGTGCTTTTGGCTTCCATACCCATACCATTGTTGTTGGTCTTCTGAGTATGGCCAAAGAGGTGAGTATATCCTCTTGTGGTCTCTCTGCTCAGTTCTTTCCCTTTTCTCTCCTTGGCTTTTTGGTTGAGACCTTTTGCATGGTGGAGAGCATAGGCCTATGTGCATGTAAGAGTCCTTTGGGAGCCCACATGTGTAATCGCCCTTGTTGAGCTGCAACTAATTTCCTAGGCACCCAAATTTGTCGCAGACATTCTTGTTGACCTCGTCGTGGTTGCTTGGTTATGGTCTTCATATTGTTGGCTTGCCTGGGTGGGAATTGTGTTGACAAAACTGGTGGCTGCTCTCCTTTTCGTACCCAGATCTGCTTCATGCCCGGAAGTGCTTTCTTGTTGAATGGTGTCTTTCTATTTGATATAGCAGTTGTCGTGAACGGTTGTGTTTGCCTTTGTGCTGAAACTACTGTGGCTACCTAAGTCTTTGGAGAAGAAGAGAGATCCCAGGTGCCTTTGAACTTGTTCTTCCACGATTGACTCTGTCTGCATCATAGAGCTTTTGACACATACAACACCTTCTTCCATATGATTAGTCGTAGAAGAACTAAGAGAATGTGGGACATCTGGATTTGTGAGCATGCAGTTCTCTAATTCTAATGTAATGCATTGTTCGTGTACCCAAACTTGAAGAATTTGACTTCTTAGGTTTAAGTTAACTGCATGGTCATAGATCCAATCTTGACCCAAGACAAGTGGTTCTGTAAGGTTCTCATCTTGACGCACTAGCATGTTGACTTTAATCGGAACATCTTGAAGGTAGATGGGAAGTTCCACCTCGCCCAAACAAGGGGTTTCCACACCTCCCAATCCTATGAGGTAGGCTTTTATGGGATTGATGTTCAATTGCAAGTCTTGGCAGTATGAGAGTCTAATGGCACTAGTTGCTGCACCTAAGTCAATCAACGCTCTCACAATCCTTACATTCTCTTTGTGTCCTACCTCTAAGGTCACAAAGGGATGTCGATCGACTATTTGAGAACCAATTATGCCTGATTTTTGGCACATGTCCATGTGATATTTTGGGGCTTTCAGGTTGACATCTAGGCCTAGTCGCCTTAACTTATTTTCCCTAATGTGCTCCCTGGCCTCTTCTTGTGCTTCTTCTCTCACCCTTAACTCTTCTTCTTTTTGTTTCTTAGCAGTGTTGAGTCTCATTAGCATATCCTCTGTAAGAGGTTCTTGATACAGCTTGACTCTACATCCACTAATATAGTTTGGCAAGATATCACCTTCTACAGTGGCCACTTGAACTGCACCGCTAGTGGAAATTCTGTTAATGATCATGGGTCCATATCCTTATTTTTCCAACTTGCGGGCATGCTGCTTTAGTGTATAAATCAACACTAGATCTCCCTCTTTCAACCCCTTCTCCTTGATGTGTGCATCGGAGTATGCCTTTTGCATTTTCTTTGCAGCATAGATGCCTGCTGCCACTCGTAGTCTCGTCTCACCTAAGCATTCTAAATCAAAGATCCTGGATGACAACTCATGTCCATTCCACTCATGCTCTTGTGCTACTTTTAAAGCCGGGATTAAGAAATCTAATGGTAGCACAACATTCTGTCCAAAGACCATTTGAAATGGGGTGGCATTCAGTACCATTTTGTAGGCAACTCGGTAAGCCCAAACAGCATGATGAAGCTTTTTATCCCAATCAGAGTGTTTGTTATTTACAAGCTTGGTCAAGACATTCCATAGGATCTTGTTTGTGCTCTCAGCTTGTTCGTTAGCTTGTGGATGATAGGGGGCATACTTCTTATGTATCACCAAGAATTCTTGGAGAAGATTTTCAATGACTTCATTCAAGAAGTGTGTGCCTCTATCACTCACTAACTCTATTGGTAGTCCATATCTTGTGAACACATTCTCAAATAAGAACTTAGCTATTGTTTGAGCATCATTCTTTGGTGTGGCTTTTACTTCTACCCACTTGGTAAGGTAATCTGTGGCTACAATAATGTACTCTGCATGGGAGTTTCTAGATGGGGGGTTAATAGGACCTACAAAGTCTATACCCCACTTCGAAAATGCACGACCTCCCATCATTGGCCTCAAAGGCATCTCATCTTTTCTAACTGGAGATTGTGCATGTTGGCATGTGTCACATTTCTTCACATGGGTATGTGCATCCATATGAAGAGTGGGCCACCAAAGTCCTGAGAATAGAATGGTCTTGATTACTCGGTCAGGACCAAAGTGTCCGCCTACAACACCACTGTGTGCGGTCTCTAAGACTTTCAGATAGTCTGATTCATGAATGCACAATCTTAGGTAACCATCTTTGCCTCTTCGATATAAGTTGTCTCCTACTAAGGCATAGACTTGAGCCTCTTGCTCCATGCTTCGTCTTCTTGCTAGACTAGCCTCTTTGGCTAAGGTTCACGATCTCATAAGTTCTACCAATGGAGCACTCCAATTTGGAATTAATGACACGTGATAAAGGGTCGCATGCTCCACTGGAGGTTTCTCCTAGCACACTTGACAATTCTTAATCCACTCATGTATTTCTTTGTCCATGCTAGCCCAATACACCCCTAAACATTTTAGATTTTGCAATGTTCATTGTTTAGAGTAATGATTTCCTAGCAATCCTTCATGGGCTTGTTCCAACCCAGGTCTCTCTCTTGTTCGCTCTCGTTGTGCTTCATGAGCTTTGGATGATCCTACACCTTGGTGGGCATGGGAAATATTAGACCGTGGTGGAGGAGAGATCAATTCACCCTGCCAAGTATATGCGTGCCTATCATGCTCTGATACCAAGAACATTTTCTCTGATGTGTTATCCAAGTAGACAACTTTGCGTGGTATCTCTAGATCCTTGAACTCGTAGATGATGACTATGCCCAATTGGCTAGGTTGATCTGGCTTGAATCTCCAAAACACTTCCTCTGTTTCTCTATTCAAGCATAGTTCTATACTTTTGTTGTCTTGAGGGATCCAATTTGGAGTGATCACTCTGGTCAAAACTGACTTACCTCTAGGAGTTTGGGGTCCTTCTCCTACATTTCCTTGTTCTAGGTCTCCTATCTCATTCTCAAGAATGATATTTCCAAACTCATCGATCCTATCTGGTAGGTTGGTGACCACATACGTGGTCCCTTCCTTATCAATCTATGAACCCTCTTCGAACTTGACTATTGGGTGTTCAAGTCCAAAGGGTTGATCTGGATTTTTGAGTTGGACCACTAATCGCCTCAGGCCATCCTCAAAGATGTGAGCACCCAATCGGTTGGTCCGAATATATTCCAATTGTGTCTTATAGAGACCTTCTATGTTTGTAAGTAGGCAGTTCCTAAGCCCGCTGTAGGTTTCCCCATGCTAAAAGACATTTCTGAATCACTTGTGTCTGAACTTAGTACGTAAGGATAACCACTTAGTTGTTGTGCCCAAGACTGAGCTGTATGGTTGACACTAGCCTCAGAAGATCTAATGCTTTGTCTATCCTTGCCTAGGTGTCTACTAGATCTCAGGTTCATAAGCTTTGGTTAAGAGTCCAAAATTTCCCCTTGGTATGATTCGAAATCCTTTGAAGTCCCCTTGGGTTCCTGGTCCCACCTGAGGGTCAACTTCAAATTATCCTATCTGAAAATCAATGCATTATCCTAGTCCCACCATGTAGGATTCAAAACGAGCTTTCCAACGAGCTATAGAGCTCAAAAAATGGACTTTTGACGAAAAATTTATCTCAAATCAGGCTCCTGGGGGTCAAAACAGGCAAAAAGGACCTTTTGGAAAAATCACGATTTTGTGTGAAAATCGCGATTCTGGACAACCTTGGAAATCACGATTTTGAATGAAAATTGCAATTTTTGGGGGTCTAAAAATCACGATGCTAAGCACTTATGAAAATCGCGATTTTGAAGGATCATGAAAATCGTGATGCTGAGGAACCAAAAAAATCACAATTTTGTGAAATCATGAAAATCGCGATGCTGAGCATTGATGAAAATCGCGATTCTGGACAATCCCCAAAAACGCGATTTTGATTGAAAATCATGAAAAACGCAATTTTGGATGAGTATCGTGAAAAACGTGATTTTGAGAATGATCACAAAATCGCGATTTTGAATGAAAATCGTGTTTGGTCAAAATCGTGTTTTTGGCCTGAAAATCGGGATTTTGAGAATGACTAGAAAATCGTGATTTTGATTGAAAATCGTGTTCTGAAAATTGCGATTTTGTACCTTAGTGAAAATTGTGTTTTCTAAAAATCGTGAAAATCGTGGTTTCGGATGAAAATTGTGTTTTTGAACATCGCGATTTTGGAGCCACAGAGAAGCGTGTTTTCACAAAATCGTGTTTTTGGCTGAAAATCGTGATTTGTGAAAATCACGATTTTGAGCCTTGAAAATCGTCTCTACTCAGAATTGTGTTTTTGAGAAATTTAGAGAATCGCGATTTTGAGCACAACCAGAGAATCGTGATTCTGAGAATGACCCCAGAATTGTGTTCTTTTCAAAAAGTTTTTAGGCACGAAATAGAAAATCGTATTTTTTTGAAAAAATCTAAATTTTATGAAAATCACGATTTTCAATCAGAATCATGTTTTTTGGCGGGAAATTCAAATTTCTGAGCACCGAGCAATGGCAAGCTCTATACGTGCAAAAAATCATGAAAAAACACAGGCACTTGCTCTCCCTTGCACCTCCTAACTCCTTCTCACACAATAATGCATGAAAAATGGTATGAAAGTGGTGAAAATGCACTAAAAAACTAGAAATTTCTATGAAGAAGAAGATGGAAGAAGATGGTGATGATGTTGATGATGAAGATGAAGAAGAAAAATAAGAAAATGAACAAAAACGACAGTTTTTTTACCTTCCAACGTCGCAAATCTACGATCTTACCATCACAACGCTCGTCCTCGAAGCTCTCTCCCCAACAATGGTGCCAAAATTTGGTGTAGCTCAAGCGTAAGCACCACCTCCTTTACTTGTCAATCCGCGGAGACGTGAGGACCGGTATGAAGACCGTGAGCAAGTGAAGGCACAAGTGTGAGAGTGAAAGCACACAAACATGCAAACATATACACACACACGTGCACAAGGTAAGATCAAAGAGATGAACAATGGAAAGCTTCTATTGCACAAGAAGTCTCTTACAAAAGCTCTATTCTCTAACAAGCCAACCTCAAAAATGAGCTCTCTAGCTCTTTTTACAGTTTTTGGACTAAATTTGGCCCTATCCAGACCTAGTGTCCGGCCAAGTTAAAAATTAGGTTCTAGGGCTTATTTGAAGGCTCAAACGTAGTCTAAAAATTATGAAAATTAGTAGGATGATACTTCTAGTGCTCCTCAAGCTCGTGGAATCCTCGTCTTGCACAAAATGGAGCTACAAAAAGGTGAAATGATATTTACAATGGTTTCTAGTGATGAAAATCACTATTTTATAGGGATTTCTTCTGAAAATTTGACATACACTTCTTGAAGCTCCCTATGTGCTCCTTCTTGTATGTCCACTTCTTTGATGCACTTTCATGCTTTGTTCTTGACCTTGAGTTCCAACATAGAGCTACAATAAATACATGAGGCAACTCCCCAGCCTCATGTTCTAAAACTGAAAGAACATACTTCATCTATGCGGTGGGATCCTTTTCCAAATGATCCAAACACCATCTAGCTTTGCACTTTGATAAATTGATCAAAGTAAAAAGTAGTTAATGAATAATATGGGTCGATCTAATAAAAATCCTTGGCCAATTCACTATTTTATTGGGTGTGATCTAGACATGAACATTTGAAATGGGTGGATTCCAACTACTAGTCCATTTTTTGGCATGACTGGTGCATGGACGTAGTAATTAAGGTGGGATTCTTATCCCTGGTAAGACTTTGAGAAGTCTTAACTTGAATTTGATTTGAAAAACTAGAAGTATGGTTGTCCTAGACATCTAACTTGGATGTTTGTACTATGGTTTACTTCCAACCAACATTTACTTGATGTTTTCACTCAACTCGAGGACTACTTTGTCCTAATGGGATTGAAAATATCCTATGTAAAATGTAGAAGAAAGTGTTCCATTTACATTTGGTCAAACATACTTTAACTTGACCAAATAAAATCCAAAATGAAATATTATCAACCTTAGGATACTTTTAAAAGACTATTGCTAAAAATTCTTGGGAATTGTCAATCTGATGAGCAATTCCTAACTTCTCTATTCTAGAGTGTACTAAACTCTAGAAATTCATTAGAGTTGTGCTAGAACTCAAATTAATAAGTCAACTTAAACTTAGCATCTTTTGAAGATTGAAAGGTTTCTTATTCATGACATCTACCTAGAAAGTTTAATTTAGTTCTCTTGTTCCAACCCCCCTAACCCTAGAATTTTGCAAAAAGAATAAGATATCATATCAAAGTCAAATTCAAAAGATTTGGAAAGCAAAAAGAAATAACTAAAATTTTGTACAACCAATTCAAACTTTCAAGATACGTAAACTTGTGATGAGTATTCTAGATGACTCAAGACTTTAGGTAGTTAAAGATCTCTTTCAATAAGGTATTGAATCATTTTTTCTATCTATAAGAGAAATAAACTGAATTCTCAAAAATAACTCATAGAGTAACTATATTGATGTGTTTTTACTCAAATAACGCTTCACTTGAGACTAAGTTCATGCATATATTCAATCTTTATGACTACTTACTAGGAATGGAATTCTTGTGCATTGCTTTGACTCAAAGGATTGAATTTACAGAATTACACTAGGAACTTGGTGTTTGGCTTAGTCAGTCTAATGCTTAGTTGAAAGGATCAATTCAAAGTCAAAGTCTAACTTCTTTAGAAATTTATCAAATATTTCTAAATGAGAAACACTTTATCTACAAGCATTTAATAATTCAAATAAGAAAAAGACTTCATCCTATTTGAAAAGGAAGATCTCAGAAGTAACTTAATTTGTATCTTCTTACTTACTTGATCTTGAAGTATCATGCTTCTTTCCTTCTTGAATTTGAACTTCTCCTTTGAAATTTTAATTCCCTTCAGGATCAAATCTAACTTCAAGATTCATTCTAGGACTAAAAGGTAATTATTGTCCCATGGTCCAATGCTCCATACCATCTTTCCTACATCAATTTGATCATAAAACCTAGTGTCCCATACCACCCTATTTTATATTCACATTGACATGTGAGTGATTTTTATCCTTAAGTCAAAACATTTCTTTATAGAGTACCTTCTCACTTCAATTCTTTAAAAGAAGTTTGAAGTTTTAGGCATTAGTTCTTAACTTGATATTCTAGGGCTAGTGGTAATACATTCAACATTGTGTGTTGCGCTCCAAGCTTCTTCTTCTTCCTTGTGCTATTTGCATGCTTCTGTAAACCTCGAACTCTAGCAATGGATATCAGAGCAAGTTGTTGCTTCATCTAGGGCGTTGTTGACATCTCTTTGGTCACAAAGAACACATGAAATTTTATGAGCATACTCAATGTGATTAGTAGTTCAAAATAGCTTTGCTTTTTGCCATCGAAATCGCGATCTGAGCTCCTTTCAGCCTTCGAAACCACTATCACAGTGCTCCTGGAGGCAATTTCATCTTTTTGTGCCAAAGATATATAAGGTTTTGATTTGCAAGTATAAGCGTCTCAAAGTCTACTAGAGGTTTAGCAAAACTTGATAGGGTAGTCCTGTTTAACTTTTTGAGATACAATCATTTTTTTACATCAGGGTATTTTAATCAGTGGCCATGGCTGAAAGTAGTGGTGTATTTTGTATGTTGGGTGTTGAGGATAAGTTGGACAAAACCAATTACCCATTATGGGCTTATATGATGCCTCATGTATTATTTGCAAAAGAACTGTGGAATATTGTGTACGGTGTTGAAAAACGTCCTATTACACTTTCAAACATAGTTGTTGAAGGTGTTGCAAATGGTGTTGAAGATGATGATATTCTTCATATTCCTGTTTGTGCTACAGTTTTTGCTGCACATACTGTAGAGCAACTTTGTAGGGATGGTAGAGATGCTCAGGCGCATGCATTGATAACCTTGTCTATCAAACGTGCCATTATTCCCCACATTCGATCTTGCAAAATAGCAAAGGATGCTTGGGATACATTTACCACTTTGTACCAGGCAAGGAATGTGGCTCTTGTTTCTTACCTCTAAAAACAGTTGGAGAGTGAGCACATGAATGAAGGAGATTCCATGGATAGTTTCTTGACAAAGATCAAAGATTTGAAGGAACAATTGATTTCTTCTGATGAAGTCTTGCCTGATAGTTCACTTATGCAAACTGTTCTAAATGGTCTTCTCGGTTGATATCAGAGTTTTGCTTCTACTCTTCATTTGATGATGAAAGGCAATCCAAACATCTTAACATTTGAGGAGTTAGTCTTTGTTATGTTGCAAGAAGATCAGTCTAGGTAGAATAGGTCCATTATGCATGTTGGAGATGAAGATTTCTTGGCTAGTCAGAAGGACAAAGGTAAATGGATCTCATCTACTAGTAAGTAGAAATATGCTTACTTTTCACAATCAAAGAAGGATGACAGAGACGAGAAGAAAACAAAAAAGCAAAAATTCTTTTGCAAATATTGTAAAGGAAATGATCATGTCATAAAGAGTTGTCCAAAACTGGCTGCTAAAGAGGCAAGGAAGAAAGAGGTTGGAATGGTTACTGTAGAGGCCACTACACCCAAAACAGAGTGTGCTAATCTTATGCAAAATGAAGAATGGGCATTTACCACTGTTTGCACTTATGACCCATCTTCTCACGAATAGTATATGTCTGTAGTAGACTCATATGTTTGGTACTTTGATAGTGGGGCAACCAAACATATTACCTTGTAGCACAGTTTCTTCACTTCACTCGAGCTTGCCCCTACAAGGCATACTATTGTGCCAACAACTCCTCTTATCCTATCATGAGAGTTGGTAAGATCATTCTGACTACTCCTTATGGTAGTCCTTTTACATTCTCAAAAAAATTATTTGTGCCAGGGATCAAGAAGAATCTGCTATCAGTTTCAACTTTAGCCAAGATTGGGTTTATTATGAAATTTGTTGATGATAGATGTACAATTCATGATCTGTCGAATGGCAATGTCATTATTGCTTCTGGCATTTTATGTCATGGGCTGTATAAGCTCATAGACTATGAAAAATGTATGATCGATCTAGCATGTGGAGTACATGATTCTCAGGCTATGTTAGATGCAAAGCTTTGGCATGCATGCTTTGGTCATTAGAATTTTGCTAGTTTGCTCTAGCCAAACTTGAGGCAACTCGTAAACATGTCTGTGAGGGTCGTATTTTGGAAAAAATGTAGCATTCCTCATTCCCAAAAGATAGTTCAGTCCGAGATACTCATAAATTACAGCTTCTTCACAGCGATGTCTGTGTTCCTATGCAGACACACTCTTTTGGAAACTATCTTTACTTCGTGACTTTCATTGATGATTTTTCCATGCATGCATGGGTATATCCATTGAAAGCAAAGTCTGAATTGTTTTACATGCTTCAAATAGTTTCTGGTTTTGGCTGAAAATCTATCAGCATGTAAAATGGGCACCCTCTATTCTGATCAAGGTGGGGAATATATGTCTTCTAACTTTGATGCATTTCTAGTGAATATGGGATAAAATATCTATGTACAATGTTGCATATGCCTCAATAGAATGGAATTGTTGAAAAGAAGAACATGTCACTCATGGAGATGGCGAGGTGTATGGTCAAGAGTCAAGTTTTATCCTATAGTTTCTCGCTTGAGGCTATTATGTGTGCAACATATATACTTAACAGTTGTCCCACTAAAGCATTGTCGTATATCACTCTTTATGAGGGTTGGCATGGTCCCAAGCCATCTGTTGCTCACTTACGTGTCTTTGGTTGTCTAGCATATGCATTAGTGCCTAAACAACAATGCAGGAAATTGGATGACAAAGCAGTGAAATGTATTTTTGTTGGGTACAATTATGAAAGCAAAGGCTATCGTCTGTATCATCTATAGACTAAACATATTTTTGTTACCCATGATGTTGTTTTTATGAGATGCTATTCAGCCATTGATTTCATGTACTAAGGGGATATTAGTTAGCTCCAAAGATGTGTATATGACACTTTGTTGCCTCTTTTCATAGGTGGAAAGTCTAGTGCTAGTCCAAATGAGGTGATTTCTCAACCTTTACAAGTTTCATATGATAATGCACATCATTCCATTTCTTATGCATATTTACATGATGCACTTATTGACGAGAGAAGTGATATAAAGGAGGCAAACATTATGCCTAAATGGTTGGTGCAGACTTTATGAGATAGAAAATTAGATGCACCTCTTTCAAATTGTACTCGTTCAGGCTCTCATAGTGCTTCTTCTGCATTAGATTGCTATGTTATGGATGCCTCTGGTCTTTGTGATGAGAATGAGCCAGCTTTGTTTGATGAAGCACAAAATTCAAAAAAATTGGATGGCTGCAATGCAATCAGAATATGATACTATTATGAAAAATGATAACTAGTGTTTATGTGACTTACCTCCTGGAAAGAAGGACATTGGCACTAGGTGGGCATACAAGTTAAAGCATAAGCCTGCTGGAACATTTGACATGTATAAGGCTAGGCTTGTTGCAGAGGGTTATGCTCAAGAAAGAGGCATTGACTTTGATGAGACCTTTTCTCCTATATGTTGAATGACTATTGTTCATAGCATTTGTGCACTTGCAATTCATCATGGTTGGAATGTACATTAGTTGGACATTAAAACTACATTTTTGAATGGTGATTTGCATGAAGAAGTGTATGTTTTTCAGCCATGTGGCTTTGTGCAGAAAGGGCATGAAAACAAAGTGTGCAGGTTGAAAAAGGCATTATATGGTTTGAAACAAGCACCACATGCTTGGTATGAAAAGATACATGCCTATCTAATTGCACATGGTTTTGAGAACAGCCCAACTAAGAGCGCCTTATATGTTAAGCATGAAACTAATGTGCTTCTGATCATTGTTGTCTATGTTGATGACATGCTGCTCACTCGTCCTCATGAGAAGCATATTGTTGATTTTAAGGATGATTTGCATGCCTCATTTGAGATGTTAGATTTCGGGAATTTACATCATTATTTGGGCATTCTGTTTATGCAAGTTGATGGCGTAATAGCTTTGTGTCAGACCAAATATATTGAAACATTATTATAGCATTTTGGCCTTGAAGACTACAAACCTATTGCCACTCCTATGGAGAAAGGTTTACGGTTGAGTCTTCATGATGTTGGAGATGCATTTGATGTTGTTCTCTATCATTAAGCTGTTGGATGCTTGATTTACCTATGGATTACTCGACTAGACATTCAATTTGTGTCACATATGAATACGTTTATGCATTGCCCAAGTGTCAAGCATTGGCAAGTGGCTAAGCACATGTTTCGCTACTTGAGTGGTACTCGGCTATTTGGATTGTTTTATCCCAAGGGGGATCAGTACTGCCAAATATACATGCTTTTTTTGACTCTGACTGGGCTAGTTGCTATGACACTCATGTGTCCGCTATTGTTTTTGCTTCATGCTTGGTAGCTCATGTATATCTTTCTTGAGCAAGAAGCAGCCTACTATGGCCCCTTCCAATTGTGAGGCTAAGTGTTGGCCGCAGCCAGAGGCACAGACGCCACGGAAGCATGTGAAGACGAAGCGGGGAGCCAGGCGGATCAATTTTTCAAACAAATACATTTCTTATTAATTCTCCAAACATTCAACAGTGATTGTTATCACTAATTGTAACATATGTATCATAGAAAACCCCATTTTGTAATCCATAGCTCCATTTTGTGCAAGCCGAGGAGTCCTCGAGCTTGAGGAGCTTAGGTAGAATGCTCGTACCAATTTTCGTTATTTTTAGACATCGTTTACCCTTCCAAATCACCTCTAGGACCTATTTTTTAACTAGGCCGGTCACTAGATGTGAAACCGGTCAAAACTAGTCTAGAGACTATAAAAAGAGCTAGAGAGCTCATTTTTGAGGTGGGTTCATTTTGGTTAGTGTGAGCATAGAGCTAGTTTGAGCTTGTAAGAGTATTCTTGAGTAATAGAGCTAATTTCCCACCTTCCATTGTGTCTTGCTTGTCTCTTCATTGTGTGTGTGTATGTGTGTGTGCATCTTTGTGCTTCTCACCTTCACTCTCACATCATCTCACGTTCACGATCTTCATATCACTCCTACCTCTCCCTCGGATTGACATTAAGGAGGTGAAGCTTCTTAACGTGGTTCTCACCATTGTGCTAGAGCAACACCAAATTTGGCGCCGTTGCCGGGGATCGAGTCTAGGACGAATGTGTGATGGTAAGAGTATAGCAAGAAGAGGCGTTGGAAGGTAAAAATTTCAGTTTTTGTTGTTGTTTTTACTTAGTTTTTAGTGTTTTTCACCTCCCCCACGCTCCATCTTCATCATCGCATCATCATCTCCATTTCCAAAAAAAAATCAGAAAATTCACCATATCCACCCATTCACCTCATTTCCCCTCATTTGTGCATGCGAGAGAGCGAGAGAGAGTTTTTGCGCTTGTTTGTGCTTGTGTTTTCTTGAGTTTTCTTGCAGGTACAGAGCTTCAGAGCATCAGGAAAGCTTCCAGAAGGTAAAAAATGTACTTTCTGTCAGAGATTTCCGAGTGTGGCGGACCATCGCGATGGTCTGCAATTTTCGGTTTTTGAGATAGGCGACCACACCACTAGATAGGCGATACTTGCGCATTCACGGAACCACAATTACATTTCAAAAATTCATTGTTTGGTGGACCATCGCGATTGGCTCAGACCATCGCGATTGTGTCGCACCATCGCGATAGGCTCACGCCATCGCGACGGCTCAGCCGGACCATCGCGACGGTTCGCCTTTTCGGACCATCGCGACGGTTCACTTGAGCCATCGCGACGGTCCACTTGGACCATCGCGACGGTTCATTTGACCCCGGACCATCGCGATTGGCCCATGCCATCGCCACGACAGTGCCACGTGTCACGATAGACCATCGCGACGGTTCATTTTTTGGACCATCGCGACAGCCCAAAATCGGACCATCGCGATTGGCTCAAGCCATCGCATCGCGGACCATCGCGACGGTTCACTTCGGACCATCGCGATTGTCCACCGTTGACCGTTGACCGCGCCATCGCGATTGTCCGCCGGATCACGCCATCGCGACGGTTCATTTTTTCGGACCATCGCGACGGTCCATTTCCACGCCATCGCGATCGTTCACTTCGAGCCATCGCGACGGTTCGCCTTTTCGGGCCATCGCGATTGTCCAAATCCCACGCCATCGCGACGGTTCGCTTGGACCATCGCGACGGTCCCAGACCATCGCGATTGCCCACCCCCATCGCAAATTTTGGACTTCAATTTTTGACCAATTTTGAGGGTATTTTTGAAAAATTTTTGGACCATTAGACTCATAGGAGACCCCTTAGCCTATATTGGAAGAAAAATTGGATTGTCAGTTTTTACCCCCCAGGGCCTGAACGCTCATAACTTTTTCATCCGAAGTCCGTTTTTTGAGCTTAATAGCTCGTTAGATATGCTATTTTGAGGTTCACCTAGTTTGGGACTAGAAAGCCAGGGGGCACACATTGAAAATTTGGGCAAAAAGGGAAGGGATTTAAAAGATGTATATGCTCAAGTGTTTAATCATCTTGTGAATTGGTCTAACATTGGAATTTTTTCCAGGTCTAGCAAAGGCAATCAAAGGCAAGCAAGCGAGGCAGCGAAGACAGCAGAGCTTGGGAAGCACGGCTTCTTGGGCAACAGGGCAACAGGGCATCAGAGCAACAGAAAAGCCGACTCGAGGTTGGAAGATTACTCAACCCCCTCAGTCAATTCTTAGCTTAGGCTAAACGTTAGCATTGTGGATTTAAGTCGATAGGCACGCCTCAAGTTCAAGATACCTAATTCTTTCAGTTTAAGACTTAAAGTAAAGGTGTGTGTGACGCGAAAAAAACCTAAAGGAAAGAACCTAAGTCTGACGGAACGGAAACTTAAAATCATCACGAAAGTCGAATTCCTGACGCATAAGTTAAGACAAGAATCCAAAGAAAAATTAAAAAGAATCAAGAATTAATCACAAAGGACCATTGACGATCTAAGTGTGTAATTGAGTGTGCAAGGAAGAAAATTAATGAACCTTAGATCGGGCAAACATATAGGTAAGTCGGACAGAAGAAGCCTTAGATCATCAGAGGCTAGTGTAAGAACCACAGCTCGATCTTGGGCTCAGCAATTGAATAATAGTTATCCCTACGAGAGCTCAGAAACTAGCGAATCAGAAATGGCATTTAGTGCAGACAGACCTGAAGGAGGGTCTCATATAGCATACCTAGAAAAGCCAGAAGGACCCTATAGAACGCAACTAGAGTTTCTCCGAACCAACCGATTAGGTGCTCGCATCTATGAGGATGGTATGCAAAGGCAGGTGGTGCAACTGCACAACCCTGATCAACCCATTGGATTGGAAAGACCAGTGGTGAAATTTGAGAGAGACGCTTACATAGACAAAGAAGGAACCATGTACATCCTAAGTACACAACCCAACGATACTAATGAGTTTGGCACAATTCAATTAGAGACGGACGCGAAATTTCAAGGAAAAGAACCGTTAGAAGAACCTAGAACACCTAGAGGGAAATCCGTATTAACGAGAGTACTCATCCCAGAGTGGATCCCTCAAGATAACAGGAGCACCGAGTTGTTTGTAAACAAGGAGACAGATGAAGCCTTTTGGAGGTACAGAAAGGAAAACCCCAGTGAGGTAGGCATCATTACAATTTATGAATTCAAGGACCCAGATACACCTGGAAAGGTGGTATACCTGGATGAGACTTCAGAAAGAGTCTTTGTGGTGCCTGAGCGCGCTAAAAGCACATACACATGGAGAGGTGAATTGATATTCCCTCCATCTCGAACAAACATGAATGCAAATCAACAAGGGGCAGGAACATCCTCAGCCCATGGGAATCAAAGAGAAGGAAATCACGAGAGACCGGAAGTAAGCTTCAATCACCCCATAGGGAGAGATAGAACAACCACGAACACTAATAGGACATATAGACAAAGAGAACATGGAATACCAGGTGGTAGAGATGATTTTCCTCTACCTAGACCACGTGAACACGCAAGAGTATTGAGACCCACTCAATTAGTAAAATCAATGAAGAATTACTTTGATGGGACAGGAGATCCCTATGACCATGTCGCAGAATTCAAGCAAGTACTAAGAGCAGAACAAGTCGAGGACATGTTCACGCAGTACAACGCATTTGGACTAACGTTAAAGAATACCGCTTTAACTTGGTTCCAACCATTGCAACAAAGGCAATTTAGAGACATCCATCACTTTTTAGAGTCATTCATCACTGAATTCTCTAAAAGTGGAGTTAGACATGACACGTCTTCGTTGATTCATAGCTTTAAACAGACCCCTCAGGAAACAGTTAGATTGGCAGGACGTAGGTTCAGACAATATGTCGAACGATGTCCAATGCAAGAGCTACCCTCACAGGCCAAACAAGTATCACTGTTCCTAGATGGCTTGTTGAGCGCTAAACTACGCTCCTATGTGTACCTAAAAGAACCCAGAACGCTAGAGGAGTGTGTAAGAATATGTATAGACATCGAGGACAACCTAGGAGATGAATTAGAACTCTCAAAGGTCTATAAAGACTCAGATTGTTCTTCTCTAGCATCCACAAAATTGTCTAATTCGATAGAGGACCTAGCAGAAAAAGTGGCCCAGAAACTAGGAGTTTCTAGTAAACAGGTGCCCAAGCTACCAACAAACGTACGTTGTTACACTTGTGGTGGAAATCATTTGGCAAACGTGTGTCCCAATGCACCTCAACCTCACGTCAACCCCAGTGGCCAATATTGCACAATTGAGAGAAGATACACGAATCATACAGCTCAGGACTGCCCATACAATAAACAAACCGTGAGACAGAACTACCCGCAAACATACCAGCAGCCAGGTAGGTATCAAGGCCAATACAATGCTCAGCCTTATTACTATAGGCCTCCTCAGAACTACCCATACCAGGCTCAACAGAGACCTCAACCCGTCTTAGCTCAGCAGCCACCCCCACCAGCGAATGTCATCTCAGTCAAATACACTGCTGCAGAAGAGAACCTAAGTAGGGCCTTAGTGCCTTCTTCACCCTTGATCACCGAAAGTGACCCGAACTCAAACAGTTTTGACTCTACGCATGTAACTAGTCCACCCGCTTATTACACGGAGTCACCAGAACATGTGGAGACATATCATTATGATAGTCCACCAATGGAACCTAGTTGGGAGCCAGAATATACTAATGTGATGTACGCAAACCCAAACCCACGGCCCCAATTGAGACAACAAAGACCACAGGGCCCTAGAGGACCATGCTTTAGGTGCCAAGGAGATCACTTCATTAAGGATTGTCCACATCCCCCAATAGCAAGGCAATCACAGTACTATACCATACAAGGCTTTTGTGCCGATTGTGGCAAAGAGCACATAATCAAAGATTGTCCTAAGAACCCAGTTAACGCTTCGAATGTGACACCGATCAACGTGATAGGTATTGTAAACAACGCAGATGGATCCAACCCTACATACGTGCCTATCCAAGCGATAACCAGAGCTTAGACGCTCTTACAAAACCAACAGCCTAATCATGAGAAAATAGCTGAAACTAGTGAAGTTGCGGAATCAAGTAGTAAAAAGACGAAATCTTGGAAAGATTCCAGAGAAAGAATAAAGAGAAAATGGAGTAAAAAGATAAGTGAGTTGGAAGGAAGTCTAAGGGAATCTAGAGCCAAAATACAAGAATTGACCTCACAAGAATTAAACCAAGAAATCCCAGCTCAAAAATCAGGATCAGTTTTAGCGGAACCCATACCCGAAGACCTAGACATGATGTTTCGTGCATATCAGGCTAGAATAAAAGAGGGACCTCAAGTGACGGAAATGAGTAAAAACTACCCTCGAGCTGATCTAGAAATTGAGAGAACTAAACTGTGCATGAAGATGGTAGAACTAGCACAAGCTTTGTTCGAAGCCTCTAGATATCTTAATTGGAATAACATGGCAAAACCGGAATTACACTTTCAAGGACTAATGGAGAGGCTAGAACACTTGATAGAAAGCAAAGAGAAAAAGGATCAGCATAGGAACCCTATTGTCCCAGAGACACAGGAAAGGAATGCACCACAAAATCGTGCTTATGAAATGATATTGGGACGACCATTCATGCGTCAGTTGCAAATTGTACAAGATTGGGGAACTAATTCTTTGTACTTGCAACATTTAGGAGTGACTACCAAAGTCAATCTTAAAGACTATTCACATAGAGATGTGCCCCCAATACAATGGAATACCATCCATAAAACACCAGTAGAGACGGAATCCGTGCACTCATTAGAGTCAGATCCTTCTTGGTTGCATGAGGATACCCATTTATGGGTGTGTAAAGTTGCCAAACAAGAGGAAGAAAGATTAGAAGCAAGGACCTTAGGTGCAGAACAACATCCACGAACCCTTCAAGATCCAGCCTACGCACCTGTAGTATTCCCAGACGAAGAGTTTGAACCCCATGGTTGGGCAGAAATTCTAGCAACCATGGATGTAGCCATCAATGAAGAACAATGGACACCCCACTGTGACGAGGATGGCTATGACATTTCAGTTTTCACGATAGAGCCAATCATGGGCGATGCAATTTTAGAAGAGTGTGAACCAGACACTGATGCATTTGAGGATGCAAGCGGTTTCGATTTAGAATCAATTATCATGGACCCACCCTTTGCATCAGAGGAAGAATATTTCTACGAGGTAGATACTCACACTCAAAGACACGAGGAAATTACGAATGAAGTGAGATTAGCCACGGAAGTGACTACTAAGAGTGAAGGCAAGAAAAGAAAGAAGAAAGACACCATGACAGAAAAGGAAGAATCTTTATTTGAAGTACCCGAGAATTTCAAGAAATATGAAATTGAAGATAGAAGAATCATGGTACGAATGCCCAATAGAAAGGCGAATGACGGACAAGTATACGATAACCGAGAGAAAACCAAGAAAATAATAGTTGCCATAGAAGGAGAAGAAGAAAAATGCACATACATAGGGCATGATTTGACGACTGAAGAAGAAGAAGAGCTAGTTGCCCTATTGCGCGAATATAGAGATGTTTTCGCTTGGAGTTACAAAGATTTGAAAGGAGTAGATCCAGATATATGTTCTCATAGAATCCCTATGACTCCAGATGCAAAACCGACAAAACAGAAACCTTACACGTACAATGATAACTACGCTGCGAAGATTAAAGAGGAGATAGATCGCTTGATAGAAGCAGGATTCATTTACGAAATTGAGCATACCGAATGGGTATCCCCCATTGTGGTGGTGCCCAAGAAGAATGGAAAATTGCGTGTGTGTATTAACCTTAAAAAAGTTAATGCCGCCACAATTAGAGATAGTTATCCTCTTCCCATCACGGAACACCTATTGGAAAGAGTTGCGGGCAAGGAAGTTTACAGCTTTCTTGATGGATTCTCAGGCTATAACCAAGTAGCCATTGCTCCAGAAGACCAACACAAGACGGCTTTTGCCACAGAATGGGGCATATTTGCATTTCGTGTAATGCCATTTGGCTTAACAAATGCACCCGCCACTTTCCAGCGACTTATGTGTCATGTTTTTAAGGAATTTTTACGCAAGAGCTTGGAAGTTTATGTCGATGACCTATGTGCGCATTCAAATGTAAGACAGACACATATCCCCGAGTTAAGACTAATATTTGACAAATGTCGAGAATATCAGGTTTGTTTGAACCCAGAAAAATGCGTTTTCATGGTCAGACAGGGCAAAATTCTAGGACACATTGTGTCAAAAAATGGAATCTCTACGGACGAGGAAAAGGTGAAGGTAATTGCAGAATTACCAAGACCAACTAATGTGAAAGAGGTACAGGCATTTATGGGCCATTGCGGCTATTATAGGAGATTCATACACATGTATGCAATCATAGCCAAGCCTCTGTACTCTCTTTTGACCAATTTTGAGTGGACAGATGAATGCGAAAATTCATTCAATGAACTCAAACGACGCTTGTGCTCAGCACCTATATTGACTACCCCAGATTGGAGTAAGCCATTCCATGTACATGTGGATGCATCCAATTACGCCATAGGATGTGTGTTAGCACAACCCACGAATGAAGGCAACATAGATCTCCCCATAGCTTACGCTAGCAGACAATTGAACGCAGCAGAAAGAAATTACACCACGACGGAACGAGAAGGATTAGGGATGATCTACGCGGTAAAGAAGTTTAGGCACTACTTGTTGGCCAACAAATTCAAGTTCTTTACAGATCATCAAGCCCTATTATATTTAGTCAACAAACCATGTAACACAGGACGATTGATACGCTGGTTTCTATTACTCATGGAGTATGATTTTGAAGTAGTAGTCAGGAAAGGAAAGACGCATCTTAGAGCCGACCACCTTTCAAGATTAACCTCAGGAGAAGCCCCTCAAGGAGTAGCGGATGATCTACCAGATGCATACTTGTTTAACCTTGAGATAGCACCAGAATGGGCTAAGCCGTTAGTCCCTATTCTGACATACGGACCCAAGAGTCCTAGGATAAAGATCAAAGAAGGAGAGATTACCAAATCTCAGAGGTACCAAATAATAGCAGGAAGCATATATAAACAAGATAATCAAAAGATTCTTGCTTGTTGTGTAGATGAATCAGAACATGCGAATTGGTTGCAATTAGCACACTTAGGTGCACTAAAGCAACATCATTCAAAACATAGAACACTACAGACTCTGCAGAGATTGGGAGTATATTGGCCTACGATGGAAGCAGATGTCTACGGGTTGTGTAAGGAATGCAATGTTTGTTGTGAAAGACCACCAGTAGAACATGCTACACTGTATCACGTGTCTCTCACACCAGACTGGAGTGAACCATTAGTGACATACTTGAGGACGAACACATTCCCTCAAGGAATGACCTTAGCTCGACAACGCAGTCTAGAGCAGGAAGCTCAAGACTACTCCCTTATTGGCGATAATCTATACAAAAGAGGACGAGATGGATATTTGAGACAGTGTGTTCATGAAAGCGATTATCTGAGCATACTAGAGACTGCACACCAAGGTGTTGCAGGAGGTCACTTTGGACCCGATAGGATAATCAAAGCCATCCTCTTTGCAGGATTATGGTGGCCCACTCTTCACATGGATGCACATACCTATGTAAAGAGATGTGACGTGTGCCAAAGAACTCAGTTTCCTACTCGCAAAGACGAAATGCCATTGAAACCCATGATGGGCGGACGTGCATTTTCTAAGTGGGGTATAGACTTTGTAGGACCCATCAACCCCCCTGCAAAAGGTACACATGCAGAATACATTATTGTTGCTACAGATTATCTGACGAAATGGGTAGAGGCAAAAGCCACAAAAAAGAATGATGCACACACGACTGCAAAATTCTTATTTGAAAATGTCTTTACAAGATATGGATTGCCTATAGAGTTAGTGAGCGATCGAGGCACTCACTATCTAAACCAAGTCATTGAATATTTGTTACAAGATTTTATGGTGATTCACAAGAAATCTGCACCATATCATCCTCAGGCCAATGGTCAGGCTGAAAGCACTAACAAGATACTTTGTACCGTACTAACGAAACTCGTGAACAATAAACGTTCAGATTGGGACAAACAGTTATACCACGCTGTTTGGGCATATCGAGTGGCCTACAAGACCGTACTCAATGCAACTCCCTTTCAGATGGTTTTTGGTCAGAATGCAGTGCTTCCTTTGGACTTCTTGATACCGACCCTTAAGGTTGCACAAGAACATCAGTGGACCGGCCATGAATTATCAGCAAGAATAATGGACTTGGAACGATTAGGAGAAACCAGGCTAAAGGCAACAGCAGGAATATACGCAGCGAAGAAGCGACAGAAAGCATATTTTGATGCACATGTGAAAGATAAAGGCCTAAAAGAAGGAGATTTAGTTCTAGTGTATACGCTGAAACAGCATGCACGCAAGTTAGAAAAGCGAGGTTATGGACCTATGATCATTAACAGACTCTCGACTAGTGGAGCAGTATAGTTAGCCACCTTAGAAGGAGATATAATGCCTAATTACATTAGTGGCTGTAGAGTCAGGTTATATCAAGAGCCTCTTACTGAGGATATGCTTAGACGACTCACGTTGGCAAAGAAGCGTAAGGAGGAAGAAAACCGAATATGAGCCGAAGCTCAGGCAGAAGCCATAGAACGCATTAAGCGCATGAAGCTAAGAAGACAAGGACTAGGGAGAGAACATTATAACCATCTGGAAACATCACCCAGATATCCCATGGCCATGTGTCAAGTAAAGTCAACCACTCATCCTAGCATAGTGGACAGGAGACCATTCATTACAGTTAGGCTAGAGCACGGTAACCATAGCCAAGAACTCAGGGCTTTGATTGACTCAGGTGCTGCAACTAGTGCGATTAGATGGTCCCACTATAAGGATTCAGGAATAGAAATGCGGCCAATTGAGGCATACCTCATAGGCCTAGGAGGCATGGAAACCCCTTGCATGGGTGAGGTGGACCTTCCCATCCTCGTTAAGGATATGATGATGACAGCGAAGCTACTAGTGTGCCATGATGACGACCTGATAGAACCCCTAATCCTTGGCCAAGATTGGCTATACGATCACTCAGTGGACCTAAATCTTAGACAAGGCTCCTTACAGATTGGAACCTTAGAGCAGAAGCGAGTGATACCGCTTGACTTCCCTAACGGCATTCCGCTTGACGGTTGTGACCCTAGACCCTATGAAACGCATGCGACGGAAGACAGGAAGACTTTTGGGCAGACCAGTCACGTTACGTCTACACCAACCCACTCGGGCTTGGCTATAGACAGTTGTCAGTCAGAAGAACGACAGGAGATCTTTCCTGGGACTTCCTGCAAACTAGAAGAGACAGTTACCCAACCGCAAGGGCAGAAGGGCACAATCAGAGGTCAGGTGGGTTGCATCAGCGGCCAAATGAGCACGACACCCTGCGGTGCTCATCCTTCCAAACTTGTTGCGGACTGGCCTAGATTAAAGTTACAAAAGGCATCACTTCCTAATGGGCAGGTCACGCAAGTGTTGGAACTCCCTTCTTTTCCAAAGCAGAGTGTCCATCCGACCTCTCAACCTCAACAACAACAGAGTCAACCACGACAAAGGAACCCAGACCGACGACAATATCAGAAGAAACAACAAGGAAAGCATCTTAGGCCACCCAAAGGAAGCGGTACCCAACAAATATGGGTGCCAAAAGGACAAAAAGCACCAAAGATCTCCAACCAAGCAGAGGTCAACAAGAAAAAGGCAGAACAGAAACAGAATCGATATCCACCATCCCCTCGACCTCCTTCTACAGGTCCAACCATTCGACAAATTTGGATCGCCAAGAAGTACCTTACCCATAGACCCACGCCCATGCAGATTTGGGTACCCAAACCATGTATCATAGCTCAACTCATAAGCCATGTAATATATAACCCCCATAACTCATCTCATCCCTCGATACCACCAAACCCGACACCACCTTTTACCCCTCAGCAGAAACCCACCACCCACTCCAAGATCTTTAGGAAATGGATACCGAAACGTGTCCAACCGTCTTCCCCTAACCCATTGTCTAACTACCCCCCGACTAACACACAACCTTGTACTAAATCACTAACCTTTAAACCTTGTATAAATTCACACACCATCATCACACACCACTCGTAATCTCATCTCATCAAGAAATGTATGCATGATCTGAAACGTATAGGTGTCTAGAGACCTGCACTAGTGCTGCAAGAAACATTGCATCCATCACATCACAGCACATGGCTACACGGGTTACGCATCAGTTATGGAAAGGGATTGCGGTCTCACTTTAATGGGATCATAATTAATTTCCATGCTAATGTGTTAATCTTTTGTAGCAGATCTTTCTCACTAGCGCACCAGCCACCATGCAAACCGACGAAGGAACATCAGGAGCAGGCCCCAGTGTAGCGGCTGTGCCCCTCAACGTGCTACGAGCAGAGTCCCACCCGACTGCTCCACCACCGGAATTTCAGGGATTTCCAGGGCCCATGCCTATCGACAACCCACCCTTGGGCTACACCGAAAAGATACACAGAAACTCTCATTGGTTTCAGGGCCTTGCAGGACCCCTTGCGGACGCGGACTTTATATTTGAATCCTCTCTGACTTTTGATGACCGCACGTGGGGAAAGTACCAGTTTTTCTCCAGAGAGTTTGAAGCCCTACAAAGCACCCAGGATTTAACTCATGTTTGGGCCAGAGCAGGATTCACAGAGTATTTCAGTGATCCTCTGCCCAAACCGGATTTTTACAGGTGCTATTACTTAATCACTACCTTACTGGCATCAGAGAATAAGGACATCCCAGGAACCTTCATATTGCCTACTCTAGTGGATGATCCACCTTACAAGAGATTTTATCTCTCTAAGGACTTAATCAGAGCAGCCATCAAGATTCATGGAACCCACACACCCACAGATCGAGAGAGATTAATTCCAGAACCGATGAAACGTGGGGATGTCACGAAGTGGGAGGAGATTTCGGCCATTACACCTGAGCTGTCAAAGCCACTTAGGATATGCATGCAACATTTCGCATTCCCAGCTCAGGACAGATTTACCATGCCCCATAAACGAATCTGGTTTGGTTTGTATTTGGCATGCACGGGACCTCAAACAGTTGATCTGGCAAGCTGGATCATAGATCAAATGTATCTGGCACAGCACAGGTGGGAGCGCCAGAAGGTGCTTAACGGATGTTGTGCGCTCACTAGAATTGTGTATATGTGTTTGGTTTTATGACTTGCCCATCGAGCGTGCATTAACAGGAGAGGAATTGAAGGCATTCAAGGGCACAACGAAGAAAGCCAGGAAGCCCAGTAGGACACGGGCAGGTAAGCGCATGCGAGGCACCATCCCTTGCCTTCAAGTGCCAGAGTCGCCATCACCACAACCTTCTCCCGAGCGACCACAGACAGAAGCGGCTCCCACTATACAACCCATTCGCATACGGTTGTCCAGACCAGTGATTACAGAGGCCACCACTAGTACCGCTGCACCTCAGGCAGCTGCCACCTCAGAACCCACCACCACAACAGCAGAAGCTCCCACCACTATTGGTGCGGAAGCGTTTTCTTTCCCGATACCACATATGGAGGCCGACCCCATAAACACGACATTTGATTTTGAGATGCCTGATGCATTCTCAAACGAATTCCAGTATTCTGAAGCACAACTGTTCTCCCAGGAATATGAACGTCCCAGCTACCCTACTACACCGTGAGAATTGCCACAAGGACAAGCTGTATCGAGCTCTGAAGAAGAGAGAACCGAAACAGATGACGAGGAAGGCGACGATGAAGCCAGCCAGGGCTCACATGACGAACAGACAGAGGGCCAAGGCCAACAAACCGACACACACGGCGACACCAGCACATATGAAGATGAGACATTCGAAGCCGCAGCGTACACACTGGCTATAAAGAAATTATATCGTACCATGGAGAAAGTCTGGGCACGCAAGAAGTTAACTGAAGAGGAGAGCCAGGCATTAATTGAACAGGAACTCATCTCCAGCGGATTCGAAGACGCATATATCAGAGGGTTCAGAGAGTTAGTCAAATCAGTAGGCTCCCATGAAGCACTCAGGTTTTTACAAAGAAAGCAACTACCACAGTTTGATCCCCGCCGAGTGCGACTACTTTCAAAGCCCGGAGAGTATATTCGTGTACCAACAGGAGCTCAATCCTCAGCACAAGCCAGGGAGGCACGCCTCGCCCCAGAAAGTTCATTGACCGCAGAAACCATCCTTGTAGATTCGCCACCCCATACCACCGTTGTACATACCACTACTATCCTAGAAATAACATCCACCCCTTCGACTCCTCTCTCACCTCATCTTTCACCAACCCATCCCGTATCACCCGCACACCCACCTGTTCCCCCCACATCCACACCTGTACAAGGCAACATAGCCACAACCTTTGCCTTACCCATTCAGACCACCATGCCCACACCCAATCCTTCGTGTCTACATGTTAACCCCTTCACCCCTTCATCTTTCCCCGCGTTTCCCCTACCTCTAAGAACCCCATTCCCCTTTCTAACCCCACTAACCTTCTCACCAGTCTCACCTCCCCAACCTACCATAAACCCTATTTCCCCGTTTCACCAAGCTGCTCCAACCATTCCCCCTGTAAACTACTCTACATTTGTAAATCCTGTATTCACACCTACACAACCACCCACAATCACACCACTTTTCATTGTCACAACACTAAACACGTCCAACGGCATGGACATATCACCATCCACTTCACCACCACCCACTCCACTCACAGCACCATCATTTTTAGACACATCACAATTTTCCACGGTCACCACTGCATCCACTGTCCCAACCTCATTTCCCATTCTCGCTGCATCTACTCCCATTGCATCCTCATTTAGCACTTCACTACTACTATCGCCCACCATAGACACCGCATTTCAACACATGTTCGCATGCATGACGCAAGTCCGCGATGAGTTTGCATCACTCGGCACCAACTATCAACAGCTGCAGAAAACGACGAACGAATTACAAATGCAGCTTAATTCGTTATCAATTGAGAACGCCTCACTGAACAGCCGATACCAAGATTTACGAGAAGCCTATCACAAGTTAGAACTAGAAAGTGAGGAGAAAACCAAAGAGGCCACCGCGGATTTGGATAACCTACTTAGAGCCCAGACTGTCCGCAATGCAACGCTTACTAGAAATATGGGCTTACTAAGAAGACACTTAGCCGCAGCAAAAGAGGAGAACCAGAGACTCCAAGAGCAGAATAGAGAGAACTTGGAAGCGGCTTTAGATCATCCAGAACAGCCACTAAGTCCGAGCAGATTCAAGGCAATCCCATCTGAGTCGATGCGGATGTTGCTAGACGACCATGTTAGATTGCTCGAGGACTATGATCGTATGAACAAAGAACATCAAAAGTTAAAGGAAGATCACAAACTGCTGCAGCTCAGAGAACCAGCAACACAACAAGTACAAGTAGCAGCAGAGTTACCAGCGCCTGTGGACCCTGCCCCTGAAGTTTTAGAGGAACTCAACGCACTTCGGGCCCAGGTAACAAATCTTGAATCTAGGATTGCCATCTATGAAGCACCACCAAGGCCAGACTCCCCACCTGAGCTACCAGCTGAGGAAGAAACCGTCACGATCCCGGTGGAGGAGACATTTGAAGAGGCATATGAACCGATACCCATCCCAGGCGGACGTGTCACGGCCGAAGGCCAGATGACATATGAATTACCTACCCCCGCGTGGATGAAGACAGTTGAAGAACTCGGAACGACACACTCGGCCAGAGTAGAGGCACAGCTACATGCCATGGCCATAATTGAAGAGAAAATTTTACAGTCACCATTCTTTGCTCAATTGGCCCCGCGACGATACATATCTGGGCATGAGCTCCAATATAAACCGTACTTCATGTTAATGGCCGAATACCAGTTAACCATAGAGAAAGAAACAGGTATGAAACCAACGCATGCCACTCAATTCGAGCCAGAGGACTTGCCACCAAGGGCGCAGAGAGGTGAAATCCTTCAACCAGACTGGCGCAAAGATTTATTGCAAAATTATCCAGAGATGATGAGCACGTGGGTAAAAGCGCCGCTTCACTTAAAATTTAATCCGTGCTGGGGACCAGTACCACGACGCCGCTCTTGGACTGCCTTCGACATAAAGCTACAGAACAATAAGCAGTGCCAGGACTGGTTGAACTATCCCTACTTCAAGCCACCAGTCGCGTTACCCACAGTAGGCTACATGATGGCGACGATCCGCCACTGGCTCCCTAGGTTAAAGCATATGGATGATATTGCCGCGCACATGACTGTCAAAATCTTTGACATGATGCAGATGGTCTTTAAAGTCTTCCGACGCATCAAGGCTCCCCATGTGAACACCCCGGGCTTTGAGCATGGCAACTTTGATTTAGTCTATGATATGAGCACAACGCCATCGCTACGGGTGTGTTACGCCTGGCACTGCAGGATCAAATATCTCCCGGCATGTTACAAGCAGACATTCGAAGAAATGTTTACCACCGGCTTTTGGGAGTACCATTCAGAGGTATTTATAAGCAGGCCCACACACTTATTGCAATTATTCGCCTGTGAACGAATGGTGTACTCCACACATTATCAGCTCCCACCACCGGACGAGCCGCAACCTATCGACTGGGAGAAACTCGAGGCTGATCTAGCCCGAGGCATTCGTATATCAGAGCACACCCTCGCTCAAGACCTCCTGCAGAACTACATCCGGCAGACCTCACAACAAGGTTCTGTCAGGGACGACAAAAGCGAGAGGGAGGGGGGTGTTGGCAGCAGCCAGAGGCACAGACGCCACGGAAGCATGTGAAGACGAAGCGGGGAGCCAGGCGGATCAATTTTTCAAACAAATACATTTCTTATTAATTCTCCAAACATTCAACAGTGATTGTTATCACTAATTGTAACATATGTATCATAGAAAACCCCATTTTGTAATCCATAGCTCCATTTTGTGCAAGCCGAGGAGTCCTCGAGCTTGAGGAGCTTAGGTAGAATGCTCGTACCAATTTTCGTTATTTTTAGACATCGTTTACCCTTCCAAATCACCTCTAGGACCTATTTTTTAACTAGGCCGGTCACTAGATGTGAAACCGGTCAAAACTAGTCTAGAGACTATAAAAAGAGCTAGAGAGCTCATTTTTGAGGTGGGTTCATTTTGGTTAGTGTGAGCATAGAGCTAGTTTGAGCTTGTAAGAGTATTCTTGAGTAATAGAGCTAATTTCCCACCTTCCATTGTGTCTTGCTTGTCTCTTCATTGTGTGTGTGTATGTGTGTGTGCATCTTTGTGCTTCTCACCTTCACTCTCACATCATCTCACGTTCACGATCTTCATATCACTCCTACCTCTCCCTCGGATTGACATTAAGGAGGTGAAGCTTCTTAACGTGGTTCTCACCATTGTGCTAGAGCAACACTAAGTATAGGGGAGCTTTCACAAGAACTATTGAGAGTGTGTGGCTTAGACACCTTATGGCTAATTTGGGTGTTGATTAGTCTTCTGCCACCACCATCTTCACTGACAGTCAGAGTGCATTGGTAGTTGCGAAGAACCCAGTGTTCCATGCTTGCTCTAAGCACATTGAGGTGCACTATCATTATATCAGGGAGAGGTTCTCTGTTGGAGCAATCAGTTTGGCATATGTGCCTACACAGGAGAACATTGCACACCTTTTCATAAAGGCTCTACCTAGGGAGAAGTTTGAAGCTTTCTACAAAGCTTTGGAATCACTTCCTTTTGTGGATTGATTTCACATAGCTTTGCACTTCCTTATACATGAGTGCTAGCTCCTCGTTCACGGCATCACTCCTAGGGGGTTTTCTTGATATATTTAGGTAGTGATGTGTGTGAACACTCTAGGACTATTGGGGCACTTTTTTCCCTCTTTAGGAGGTTTTTTTCCCGGCTTGTATATACTCCTATAACCCTATTGGGTTAGACATCTTTTGTAAATTCTAGTGCTAATACATTCAATATTTTGTGTTGTGCTCCAAGATTCTTCTTCTTCCCTGTGTTGTTCACATGCTTCCGTAGACCTCAAACTCCAACAATATTGAAGGTATGGATGAAGTTAATTTTCAATTTGAACAAGAACTACTTACATATCATGGAGACATACATTTTGTAAAACCAATTTTTTACATCCTAATCAACCGCCATACCCTATCATGAAAGAACAATTCAATTTATACCTCACTCAGATAGTTGGAAAACTTTCTAATTCTAACCTAATGGATGACAACAATGATCCTTGTGATAGATATGGTGCATTTGAAGGATGCTTTCTTTGCGATTAATCCAAATGTCATCAATAGTTTTCACAGTTTTCCTCGTTACCTACAAAGACATCCAAGTCATTATCTTGTTACTCATAAAAGGTGCCTAATGAGGGAATGCATAATCAACAAAGAATGAATTAATTACTATTTGATACCTACCCTAAGAAAACAAATTAGTTTTCTCAAACATATATGCTTAAGGTTATTAATTGTTCTAACAAAATGTGTTGCAATATACAAGACAACATGCTCAAAAAGATTTTCAAGATTATTGGTATGTAAGAATTATGCCTCAAGTTTGATGTGTCTACCTCAAGGAAAAGCAACGAGGTTTCAATCTTGCAACAAGAGGTAGGCCCATTAAACTATGTGTTCAAAGACAATAGTATCACTCAAAGATTTTTACCCAAGGCTACACTATAAGAGACACAAGGGCGCATTAAGATTTGGATCCTCAAATCTAGTGGATCTTCATTCAATGTTCAATCTCAATCTTACTGTGACATTCAGTCTCAAAGAGGTCAATCTACATGCAAAATGCCTACTTGCCCACCTAAGGAGAAATGAGTGACCAATGCTAAGCACAAAGCTACTGAACAACCTCATGTTAAGCACATCTAGAGAATCAAAGCTTCTAGAAATTCTTATCTAGATGTGCTTAAGTAGGAAAAACCAAAGGCACCTATGGCCTCTAATCCTCTGGAGCACATCATGGTTGTCCTTACATTTTTGCATAAAGAGATATTCAACCCAATGATCCATGTGTCATAACAAAAAGTATGAGATTTTTCCAATGCTCCATATATAATAACACCTTATGTATAGCGGATCATTGAAAAGAATCCATTTCTATACAATTGTTTGACTTTGCATAATATTTCTTTATGTGTAAGAATAACCACCAAGTCAAAGTCATCCATATCTTATCGGATCCATTGATTATTATGGCTGTATGTTTATGGATCAATATGAGTATTATCCATTTTGTTCTTGTATAATATAGTTAAATAAAAAAGAGAAAACACCATAAATGTAGAGCACTATTGATATATTTAGGTAGTGATGTGTGTGAACACTCTAGGACCCTGAGGGCACTTTTTTCCCTCTTTAGGAGGTTTTTCTTCCCCGGCTTGTATGTACGCCTATTGCCCTAACAGGCTAGTTATCTTTGTACATTCTAGTGGTAATACATTTAGCATTGTGTGTTGTGCTCCAAGCTTCTTCTTCTTCCTTGTGTTGTTTGCATGCTTCCGCATACATCTAGCTCCAACAATTGGTATCAGAGCAGGTCGCCGCTTCATCTAGGGCATTGTCTACACCTCTCTAGTTGCAGTCTCAGAATCACACGAAATTTGGTAAACATACTCACAGTGTTTCAGAGATCAAAACAGCTTCGCTTTGTGGTGCCAAAATCGCAATCTGAGCTCGTTTCGACCTCCGAACGCACTATCTTAGTGCTTGTGTAGGCTATTTCATCTTTTTGTGCCAAAGGTAGTGTTGTAGAGCAAAGGAGCATAAGAGAAGAGCCCCAAAATTTTCAAAATAATGGGCATAATTTTCCTTCTTCAAGGTCTTCAAGAATTCCCTCAAGTCATGTAAATGCACTAGAGGAGTCCTCTAGTTGCATAATCCCAATTTGTTGTAAAAATATCCCTTGTAAATTAGTAGGAAATTCACTTTTTGTAATAAAGTGCCGGTCTCTTATGTGAAAGGACCAAACTTAGGGCACATGTATATAAGTCACTTGGTGACTCTTTGTAGAGACTTTTTGCCATTGTGAAGAAGGAGCTCTCCAAAATTTCGAATTTGCCTCTTCCTTGCAGATTTCCATCTTCTCTTTGATCTTGTATGTGTGTGTGATGGAATATGTGTGTAGGACTGTTGTCTACCCCTCCCCACTGTTTTAGAACTACTGTAGTGTGTGTGTGAACTTGTAGGAGTTATGGCGTGAGTGTGGGTGCTTCCCGCCATTCACTATTTTGGTCATAACTTGAAGCACAATTGTGAGAATCGAGTGAAAGTACTTTCAGTAGATGCGTCTCGTTGAGAGCTTCGAAACGAGTACCCTATTGACTATATTCGGAGTTCGGAGCTGGGAGAAATCCTTGATTTTCTGAAAACTGCTGTAAGAGGTATAACGGCAGACACTTTCAGCATTTCAGTGAGTGTGAGAGGTGGATTAGTCTTTTCTCATGCATGCAAGCTTAACCACTTCATTTTCCATCATGTGTGCACATGTCCTCATACACTTGGTTAGGTCATTCGATCGGATTGACATTTAAATGTGTGTTAATTTCCCACTATATGCACTTGTGTTGCAATTGAGGTACAGTCTCATTGGCACGAGTCCTTGAGTCTTCTTGACTCAAGTACACACGTTTTTGGCGCCGTTGCTGGGGAACACTCAGCCAAGGTGCCTTCGTGATGGTTATAGATCGAGTGTGATAGAATCGTACTTGTAGAGGTGAATCTGTCCTGTGGCAAGTAGTCAATTACTTCAGCACTTGTTACTTCACATCCCGGAGGTGTGTGTGATAAGTTTTAGGTTTAGGGTTAGTAGGAAGGGAGAGGAGGAGTTAGGGTTAGGTTCGGTGGAGAGGAGAATTGAAGATAGGTGAAGTAGGAGTAGGCCAAGATCACCAAAAAAGTCCCAAAAACCATTTAAAAATAGCAAAATCTGTCAAAAAAAGTATAAAAACCCAAAAATTTGGCTCATTTGACACTATAGAGTGATCTGGTATTGTTGGAGAGCAGCATGTGGTATCGTGCGCAGAGTATCGTGCTGAGTAGGCCTCCCCAATTAGTTTGTGAGCTCAAGGTGCAAGCAAGGCTATCTAAAGGTGAGGTTCTACCAAGATTATCTGCTAAAAAACACCATAAACATGCATAAACAAGTGATTACAAGCATGCGCAGTATCGCGGGGGGGGGGGGGGGGGGGGGGGGGGGGGGGAACTACTGCCATTATAATTTCTTTGTGAAGGACAGTGACAAAGGAGAGAAGAGGTGTGTGTGAAGAGCAAGGGGGTGCAAAAATTTGTGAAATTTTATGCTTTTTGGCTTGAGTATCGCGATCGGTTGAGATTTGGTATCGCGATACCAAAACTCCCTTGTATCATGATACTCGCCGTAGTATCGTATCGCTGGTATCAGTCCTCGTATCACGATACCATTTTGGTATCGGGTCGCCAGATTGGTATCGCGATCACACTTTACTACAGTGGTATCGTATCGTTATCTATTGTGGTATCGTATCATCGACACACCCAGTATCGTATCGCCCACTTGTCAGCTCGCATCGCGACACCATTATAGTATCGTATCGTCTGCTTGCCTGGTTAGTATCACGATACCATCGTAAGTATCGTATCGCCTTGTTTCTCCGGTATCGTATCGTGAGAACCAGGATATCGTATCGTCCCTTATTTTAGTATCATATCGGCGAACCCCTACAAGTATCGTATCGCTTTATTTCCTAGTGAAGTATCACGATACCAAGTTGGTATCGTATCGGCCTTTGCAGGTGAGATCGTATCGTGTGAGGAAGTTGGTATCGTATCGGGCATTGATCAAGTATCGTATCGTGATCAGTAGTGGTATCGTATCGCCTTAATTCCTAGTGAAGTATCGCGACACTGTACCGGGTATCGTATCGTCAACAAGCTGGTGGTATCGTATCGCCGCGTGTACTAGTGTCGTATCGCCTCCTTATCAGGGATCGTATCGCGATACCAAATTTGTATCGTATCGGGAGGGTTGTTGGTATCGTATCGTATCAGTTGTCCAGAATCGTATGGCCGGCTGCAGACAGTATCGTATCGCGTTGCCTTCTGGTATCGTATCGCAGCCAAGGCAGTATCGCCTGGAAGTGGTATCGTCCAGATTGACACTAGCATTTTGTCAAGCAAATTGAGGCATTGGGATAGCCACTCAAGGAGAATCTCTGGGACTTATAGAGAGACTTAGGAGGGTGAATGAACCTGAGGTCAGGAAGAGTGCTAAGTAGCCGAAGAAGCGTCATATCTTCTGTGGGAAGTGCCGCCCAGGTTAGTCATCACTCCGTCTACTCAGAGACCTCTAGTGATTCCGAGGAGGAAATACCCATGGCTTCGGAAGACATGCAGGGTCCAACACCAAATAGAAATTTCATGTCTATTGTTGAGGGAGATTACCGTACCTCCTTACAGTATATGTTTACCAATGCCCAGGAGATCCCCATCTACCTGGATGGCTTAAATCGATCGGTGGCTAGGATGGTAACTTCCATGAATGCCACGATCGTACCTCGACCTACAGTCAAGTACGAAGGAGGAGTGTATGTAGACAAAGTTGGACATATCTACATTGTGACTGGATTTCCTGAGAGGATCAATGAAAGGGGGGAGTTTGCGGACCCAGAAAACTCCGGAAGAACACACCCTGAAGAGTTAGTGACCACACCTAGGGGCAGGTCCCAAGTATCATGGGTGTTGAGAGGAGATTTGATACCTCAAGACGACTACTTGTTGGAAGTCTATATGATCCATGGATCAGACTTGTTGCTTCAAACAGACTTACCTGCTCTAGGGAGAGAAGAAAGCCCCATGACATTCTACGAGCTAAAAGACCCAGATGATGAAACTAGACTCACATACTTGGACAAGGATCAAAGGAGATATTGGCCTGTGAGTGCCTTAGACAGGGCTCGACTGAGATACATGGGTGTACCTGTATTTCCTCAGAGAGATCAAGCAACTACCTCACAAAATCCTTTTGGAAATCAACAAGATACGGAACATACCACATCAGGGCAGACCAGCCAGCGAAGTGTGCCCAACCACCGCACCCACGTACAATTTGCAACTCCAGGAGTGCAAACACACAATCAGGCTCATGCAGGGGTAGGTAATCAGTACCGACCACCAGTCAGACCACGACCACCGGTAGGAGGATAGCCTGGAATACCTCTAATACGACCAGCTGTCCCAGTCTTCCCTGTAATGCCCACACCGCCTGAACCAATGAGAAGACTGAGACCTATCCAAGTGGCTAAGTGTGTGAGAAACCATTATGATGGATTGGGGGAACCCTATGATCATATTGCTGAATTTAAACAAGTTCTAAGAGCGGAGCAAGTAGATGACTTCTTTGTGCAGTATGAGTCTTTTGGACTCACCCTCACACGGACAGCTCTAACTTGGTTCCAACCCTTAGACCCAAATCAATTTGGAAATATGGCCCTAATGAAACTGTGAAGACTGCGGCCAGAAGATTCAATTAGTATGTGGATAGATGCCCAATAGCTGAGAGACCCACTCAACAAAAAATGATTTCATTGTTTTTGGATGGACTCACAAACGGAACTCTAAGAACACTAGTGTACGTAAAGAGGTTACAAACATTGAGTGAGTGCCTACAAGAGTGCATTGACCTGGAAGATAACCTAGCCGAGGACCTCAAAGGTACAACCAACCTCACTAAATCAGAAGATTCAAGGAGCACCATCACGTCCAACTCCAGTAATATGGAAGAATTAGCGGAGTTATTAGCAAAGAAACTAGGAGTTCAGGGGCAAAGAGCTTACCAACACCCAACTCAAAGAGTGCCTATGCTACGGAGATGTAACTTATGTGGGGGAGATCACCCCTCACACTTGTGTGTACGAGGAGGGGCTGGGCACAACCTATGTATCCATACAACAGGCAACAACAACAAGGGACTTCTTTGTACTGCCACATAGAACAAAAATACACCAACCACGCTACTGAGAACTGTCCTTTCAATAGGCAAGCACGCCCTTTCCAACCACCGTAGTATCAACCATATGGATACCCTCCTAGGGAGCCAGGCAGAGAAATACCAAGATACAACCTGTATCCAACACCTGTAGGGGCATCAAGGCCATGGGAACAGGCACCATATCCACCACCACAACCAGTGCTAGGACCCCAACTGTCGCAACCTCAGCAAGTAGTACCGGTGAAGTATGCTCAACCGGAAGAGAACTTAGAGAGAGCTATAGTACTAGCATCGACAATGACTAATGTAGAATCAACAAACCCCAGAGATGAACCGCCACCAGGAGATTACCACCCATACGAAGCCAACATGTTAGAATATAAATCTGCATATGATGCGGCTTATTATGGATATGAAGGCTATGATCAAACTTATGGAGCAGAGACGGCCACCTTAATGTATACGGCTCCTAAAGCACAACCAACCATGAGACCACCCATTAGACCACCTATGCAGAGAGGACCATGCTATAGATGCGGAGGAGACCATTTCATTAGAGAATGCCCTCGACCTTACAACCCTCCACCACCAAGGATTTGGGAAGGATATTGTAGTGATTGCGAAAAGGAACATCTTTTCAGAGACTGCCCTAAGACTCCGACAAAAACCCAAGATACTGCACCAATCAATGTGATTGAGGTCATAGAAGGATCTGGAAGTGATAAGGAGTACGCTGTGCCACTAAAGGCCATTATCAGAGCCCTAACGAGGCAACAAAAAGGAAAACAGCCAGAAGAGAAACGAGAGAGCAATAAAACTGTAAACCCTAAAATTCAGGTAGTCGAGGATTCTGAGGATCCACGTGAAAATTCCTAGAACACAAAAGTACAAAATGGAAGGAAAGACGAGAAAAACTCAAAGATAAATGGGCAAGAAATGAGAGTCGAGACAGTAGGAAACAAACCAAATACTTGAATGAGTATAAAGAACAAAAAACTCAGAAGGAGATCCCTGAGCCACCACGCACTCAAGAGGTAGAGAAGCCAGGATCAATTCTAGCTGACCCAAAGCCAGACGACTTAGACATGTGGTTGAAAGCTTACCAAGCTAGAATCAAAAGGGGCCCAAATATAGAGCAACATGAAAAACTCTACCCTCAAGGGGAGTTAGAAAAAGAAAGACTGGCGATATGCAGGAAGCTTATAGAGGTAGCACAAGCAACCCTAAAAAAGACTATCCCAATTCTACCAGAAACAAGGATTGCACGTAGTCTATACGAGGAATGCATCAAATCCAAGGATAAGGAACCTAGAAAGGAAGATGACCAAGGTGAACGAATAAAAGCACAAGATGAACCTGTGTGAATGATACCAGACCTAGAGGCAGATTGGCCAAAAGACTTGTGGAATAGAATCCTGATGAAATAGATGTGGAAGATTGTCAACCCCATCCCAAGCTGGAGGAGGTATATGAGGAAGTATCAAGACTCGATAGAGGTAGAGAGGAAACCCTGAGCATTTCAACATTGCCTAATTACATGGGAGAATACGAAAGGGACTCTATAATAATACGAGCACCCACGGTACATGGGAAGGGACAAGGAAACTCAGAAGAGAGTTCACACAACCTAACAGAACTAACAAAAGTGCAATGCAAATTGACGATAGAAGAGTTGCTTCAACTTAAACCACAATTATGGAGATAGTTAGCAAACCAATTAGAACCACAATAAGAGAAAGGAGAAATGAAAGGAAAAGAAAAACAAAACAAATCTACAGTACAAATTCCAGTTGATAAAGTGGGAGAGTTTAATGAAGGAGATGAAGGTAATACGTGTCTACCTGTCACCCACAATGGGTACATGACCAAGGCTATTCTAGATACAGGAGCTGGGGTAGGAATTGCCACCAAGGAGATTTGGGAAAAATGGGGAAAACCTGCCTTACGACCCACACGCATGAAGCTCCAATTAGCAGACGGTCATGTGGAAAAACCCTTAGGAATATTGGAAAGGATCAAACTAACCACCTGTGGAGTAGAATTTGAACACACATTAGCCATTTGTAAGTTCAAGAAAGCAAACAACTATGAAATGATATTAGGACGACCCTTCATGAGACAGATGCGGGTAGTACAAGATTGGGGAAGAGATTCGTTATACCTGCAACATCAAGGAAACACCACCAAGATAAATTTGCACACGTTTGCCTATCGAGATGTCCCTCCACTATAATGGAATCCAATACATAGGGAAGAAGATGACCTATCCATTCACAGCGCTAGATCAAGTGATCAATCTTGGATACATGAAGATGCCCAGTTATGGATGTGTAAAGAAGCCAAGAGAGAGGAGAAGAAAAGACAACTATGGCCGATAGGACATCCTAACTACCGATCAGTAGAAGACCCATATTACATGCCTCAACTCTTTCCTGATGAGATCTTCGAACCGCATGGATGGATGGAAATTTTAGCAACCTTAGATGTGTGCGTAAATGAAGAAGTTTTGACAATGAACGATTGTATAGATGAGGAAGGCTATGATGTGAACTTTTATATGTCCTTCAAGAAGTAGAAGAAGGAGAAATCTTGGAAAAAGAATGGAAAGAGGAATATGAAAGCATAGAAATGGAACCAGAATTTGACTCCGAAGAAAGCTACCTAAACACTATTCAGAACAAGAAGGAACAAGAACCAACAAAAATCTTAGCAATTGAACCTGCCCCAGCAATACACAGGCAGAGGGAAGACATGAGTAAAGTAGAGCCGGACCCAGATCTGTTTGAAGTTCCTGAGCATTTTAAAAAATACGAAGTAGAAGAGAGAAAAGTAGCCATTCAAATGCCTAGAGGAGAGGCACGAGACGGAGAGGCGTACGACAACAAAGAACAAACCAAAAAAATTGTTGTAACGGTAGAAGACGGAGAAGAGCGATGCACATATATTGGAAAAGATGTATCGGAGGAGGAGGAAGAAGAACTCATACACCTTATCCGAGAGTACCGAGACGTGTTTGCATGGACCTACAAGGATCTCAAGGGTGTAGAACCCAGCATTTGTTCTCATCGAATAGCAATGACGGTAGATGCAAAACCATCAAAACAACGCCCTTATACATACAATGAGGTTTATGCAGCAAAAATTAAGGAAGAAATAGACAAACTACTAGCGGCAGGATTCATATATGAGATAGAACACACCGAGTGGGTATCACCATTAGTAGTTGTGCCTAAGAAAAATGGAAAATTGAGAGTGTTCATAAACTTGAAAAAGGTGAATGCAGCCACCATACGTGACAGCTACCCATTACCCATCACGGACCATTTATTGGAAAGAGTAGCAGGAAAGGAAGTCTATAGTTTCTTGGATGGATTCTCCGGATACAACCAAGTAGCCATTGCAACTGAGGATCAACATAAGACCGCATTCGCCACAGAATGGGGTGTGTATGCTTTCAAAGTGATGCCTTTTGGACTCACTAATGCACCAGCTACTTTCCAAGGATTGATGTGTCATGTTTTCAAGGAGTTTTTGAAAAAAAGCATGGAAGTATATGTAGATGACCTCTGCACATACTCCAATCAAAGACACGATCACATTCCCGAGTTGAGGAAGATATTCAATAAATGTAGACAGTACAGAGTCTGTTTAAACCCAGTGAAATGTGTCTTCATGGTAAGACAAGGGAAAATATTAGGACACATAGTCTCAAGAAATGGAATATCTACAGATGAGGACAAAATTAAAGTCATATTAGACCTACCAAGACCTAAGAATGCGAAG
Organism: Ceratopteris richardii; assembly: GCA_020310875.1. NCBI lineage: Eukaryota > Viridiplantae > Streptophyta > Polypodiopsida > Polypodiales > Pteridaceae > Ceratopteris > Ceratopteris richardii. Next base: position 99,328,228 of record CM035418.1, read on the forward strand.
GAAGTGCAAGCTTTTATGGGACATTGTGGATATTACCGTAGGTTTATTCACATGTATGCCATAATAGCAAAACCCTTGTATGGTTTCTTGACTCAATTTAATTGGACAGAAGAGTGCGAGAAGGCATTCAACGAGCTGAAAAAGAGGCTTAGTACAGCCCCAATTCTGAAATCACCCAACTGGAACAATCCTTTTCATATTCATGTTGATGCTTCTAACTATGCCATTGGATGTATCGTAGCCCAACCAGTTGATGAAGGGAAGCTTGATCATCCAATTGCCTATGCTAGTAGACAACTGAATCAAGCAGAACGAAATTATACCACTACGGAACGAGAAGGGTTAGGAATGGTATACGTAGTGAAGAAATTCAGACACTACCTCTTAGCCAACAAGTTCAAGTTCTTCATAGACCATCAGGCTTTACTGTACTTAGTCAACAAGCCTTGTAACACGGGAAGATTAGTACGATGGTTCTTACTACTAATGGAGTTCGACTTCGAAGTGGTAGTGAAGAAGGGAAACACTCACGTAAGAGCAGACCACCTCTCTAGGCTAACACACGGAGAGCCACCAAGTGGAGTACCCGATGATCTACCACATACATATTTGTTTAATCTAGAAGTATGTCCCAAGTGGGCAGAAAGACTAATTCCTATACTCACCCATGGCCCACAACACTCAATCAATAAGAATAGCAAAAAGGAAATTCTCCAATCAAGGAATTTACACATTATTGCTGGAAGCGTGTACTATAAGGAACCCAATGGAGTATTACTAAGATGTGTTGAGGAGGACAAACAAAAACAACTAATCGAGCAAGCACATGTGAACAAATGGAGAACACATCAAGGGACTTATGGAACAATTCGAGAATTAAAGAGATTAGGAGTGTACTGGCCTGACATGCCCAAGAATGTTCATGACTACGTAAGTAATTGTGCAGAATGCCAGGAGGCGAGCCCAAAAGATCATATGTCCATACCATTCTCAACCATCACACCCAATTGGAGTAAGACATTGGTTAAGTTCTTAAAAACAAAAGAGCATGAGGCAGGAGCTAGTTTGGCAAGAAAACGCGAAATGAGCAAGGATTATATACTCATGGGGAAGCAATTGTTTAGGCGAGGGAAAGACAACCAACTCCGGTTATGTGTGCATGAAGGAGAATATTTACCCATATTAGAAATGGCACATGCGGGTGCTGTAAGAGGTCATTTTTCAATGGAGAGAATTGCCAAAATGATTCTCTTTGCGGGCTTGTGGTGGCCAACTCTACATATGGATACTGAAACATATCTACGAAGCTACGAGACCTGTAAGAGAGCTAAATATCCAATTCGGAGAGATGACATGCCATTAAGACCCATGGTTTGTGCAAGAGCATTCTCAAAATGGGGTATTGACTTCATAGGACCCATCAACCCACCAGCCAAAGGATCACATGCTGAGTACATCATAGTAGCCACTGATTACTTAACCAAATGGGTAGAAGCAAAAGCCACTAGAAAGAATGATGCTCAGACCACCGCCAAGTTTCTCTTTGAGCATATTTTCACCCATTTTGGATTACCAATCGAGATTGTGAGTGATCGGGGAACGCACTTCCTCAATGAAGTAATCGAGTCGCTAATGAATGAGTTTTTAGTGATTCATAAAAAATCAGCCCCATACCATCCCCAAGCCAATGGACAAGCCGAAAGTTCCAACAAGGTACTGTGTACAGTATTGACAAAGATTGTCAATAATGGAAGGTCTGATTGGGACAAACAATTGCATCACGCAATTTGGGCCTTCCGAGTTGCATATAAAACGGCTATTGGAACTACCCCATTCAACTTAGTGTATGGGCAAAATGCAATTTTGCCAATTGACTTTTTAGTACCAACGTTGAAAGTGGCCCAACAGTATGAGTGGAACGGACATGAATTATCCCAACAACTGGACCAAATCGAGAAATTACATGAGACTAGGTTACAAGCAATGGCAGGAATTTATGCAGCTAAAAGGAGACAAAAAGCATATTATGATGCACATATAAAAGACAAGGGACTTAAAGAGGGAGACTTAGTCTTAGTATACACCTTAAAACAACATGCCAAGAAGTTACAAAAACGCGGATATGGACCTTTAATCATAAATAGAATATCGACTAGTGGTGCAGTCAATCTAGCCACCCTAGACGGAGACATTCTTCCCAACTACATCAGTGGATGTAGAGTGAGACGATTCATGGAGCCTTTGACTGATCAAATGCTAGCACGATTAGTAGGTGCCCAAAATAGGAAAAGGGAAGAAGAATGAATTAGAGAGGAAGCTCGGCAAGAAGCACTAGAGCGTATTAGGAAACGGAAAGAACGGATTAGGCAACGAGATGAACGATATCTCCAAGGAGAAGAGCCTATCTCTATGGCTAATTACCAAGTCAATAATCCTGATACTACGGGTGTGTGCAAGACGCAACCTTACCTAAACCTAGGGATTGGCAAGACAGAGTACAAGTTGATAGACGCCTTGATAGACTCAGGAGCTGGACTTAGTTGCATACGAAATAGAGTCATAAAAGATCTGCAATTGAATGTAAATTCCACAAAGGCCCGATTGATCGGAATTGGAGGTCAAACCCTAGATTGTATTGGAACAACAAAGGTATCCCTCCACCTAGGCAATTCCTCCATGGACCAGAGAGTCTTAGTGTGCAAAGATGAGGATTTAATGGAGGACTTAATTCTAGGACAAGACTGGATCATTGAAAATGAGGTGTGCATTTATCTAGCTCAAGGCTATATTTCGGCAAAGATAGGTCATAAGGAGATTTTTAGTTTATTAGAAGTGAAGCCTTTAATCCAACCAAAAATAGTCGCAAGTTCTGAGAGCTGTCAAGAAACGACATTAGAGGGTGATCCGAATACTCACATATCAGAAACCAATCTAGAAGCAACAGAAACTTCAAGTCCCACGATGCCCGCAGTAGAGCCAAAATCATCACATTCAGTCGAGAAAAAGCCAACCACTAAGGAAACTTACTCTCTTGGACCTCCTCAACGAGCCAAAAGATTGCCATATTGGAAAACAACAAGCAGATACTCATATCAAGGACAACACAAATACAAATGGGTACGCAAGGATCATATGCAGAACCAGGAGAAGTCAGCACCCACTCTTAAGAAGGAAGCAGAAATCACCAAGCCAGCGGCACCAAAGTCCATGCCTAAAGGACTATTGCAAGTATGGGTCCCCAAGCCTTTAATCGAAGCTCAGACAGGACGACATCAGATATGGATTCCAAAAGAGTCACACAGGTAGCCAAGCAAGCGAGAAAAACTCAAGAGGATGTAATACATCAAAAAAGACGAATAATGAAGCCAAAACAAACTCGTCCTCGAAGCAGAGAAGCAAAAGTATATACAATTAGAACGCAAGAGGAAACAAAGACAACACCAACAGACGGAGAAATCAATGGAACATAACGTACTATTCAAGCGCCCACGAAATGGATTTGGAAACCAAAGGGGCTGCGAGGAGCTAACCAGCGAGATGACAAAGATCTCAATTGCACTCATGAAGTATCCAATGCACCTAAAGTACGCATAATAGGGCCACATTACAAGGCCATGCATTCGGCACATGATGCACCTGATAAAATTAGTGGTGCACATTCTCCACGAGAGATTAGCTCTTAGCTTCAACTCTCTTAGGAATGAACATACCACGAACATAAATAAATGCTTCGGCTACACTAACGCTTGTCTTCTTTCAGGATAAGTTATATAAACATGCGGTAAGAAATCTCACTCATGGAATGATGGGGAGACGGAGTGATGGACGACAATAATCACTACAATGCACTGCCAGTTGCATACCTCCCTTTGAAGCTAACGCACTTTTCCTTACAAGTGCAGATGGCTTCTGAAGATTCTGAAGCAACCGTACAAGAGGAAGTGATGGAGTTTCCACCCCAAAGTATCACAAAAGAAAAAGGACACTGGTTTCGTGATAATCAACCAGCTGGGGAGTATCTGTTCCTCGCAACGATTAGAATTATGGATACTGATCATCAATTTCCAATCATGTCCCAGGATTTCCGAGTACTTACACTCCCTTCCATCGAAGACATTATGAAGAAAGCGGGCATTTATAAGTATTTTGAATTGCCCATATATAAGCCCGACTTCCAAAGATGCACACAGGTCATGAATACTTTACAGCCAGCGCTGCATGATCCCTTGGTGCCAGAGGCTCGAGTGATGGATAAAGGAGGCGAATGGGTGGTCATTCACTTCACACATGACTTGATTAAGGAAGCCTTTGACTGGGAAAAGGATGGGACTACAGTGGTAAAAGAAGAAAGCAGAGGTGCAAAGACCAGAACATTTACAGATATTAATCGAGTCGACATAGAAGAGGGGGTCAGACTAATCCACCAGCATTTCTACTTTCCGAACATGCACCGATACACGGCACCACAAAAGATTATTGTACAATTAGTCTCCCATGCCATCAAGCAGATTGGAAACCAAATTAATTTGACTCCATACATTCAAGATATATTGTTCGAAGCAAAGAAACAATGGAAGAATAAAAAGTTTCTCAATGGCAGTGTGGCCTTGACCATCTTGATCTAGCATGCTTTGGGCATGAGAGAACATTTATAGGAAATGCCATCTTCAACTGCTCTTGCTCAGTACGTCAAAGTCGCCACCATCCCTAAAAAGAAAAAAGGAAGTAAGATTGTGGAAGTGGCGGAAACTAGCTCTCAACCCAAAATGAGAGGCACAAAAAGACTCCGAGAAGTCAAGCAAGTAGAAGAGGAAGCCCCAATGACGAAAAGAATCCATGTGCTCCCCAAAACAACTATTGAAGGACAAAGACAAATCACAGAGGAAGACTTGACTAAAGCCCTGGAAGAGACCCATCAATATACAGAAGGGCAAATCAATTTACCGGTGCACGGTCATCAATATCAGCAGTCACAACAGGAATTGGACACAAAAAGAAAACTCACCAAAGTCCATAGGTATCGAGAAATAGGATTGGAGAATTCTAGTTCATCATTGGAGGCCCAGGAAGAGCCGAATACATTGTTATTAGATGTCGATATTCAAAGTGAATCGAAAGACGATGGACAATGGGCGGAACTGAATGAAGTTGACTACAACGAGGAACCAGAAGGCCTTAAGACGGATGATCAAGCCACCCGTGTGGATCAAAGTTTCACAAGTGAGAAGGCAGAACAGGAAGGAAAGCATACTATAACATTTAATGAAACTTCAAACATCCAAGTCAAGGAGACTCAGGAAGACAAAATAGAGGAAGACGAACCTTTCACGCCTATCAGAGTCGTGGCAGAACCCTCCCCAATGGATATCACATTCCAAGGGAGTGCCACCAAAGCTCGTAATCTGGATGAACAAACCAATGTACAAAACATACAATTACACATTCGGCAACCACACAACGAAACTATCCATGTAGAAAAAGGAAAAGATGTGCAAACCGGAGAAACCCCAAGCATACCAAAGACGTGGTTGAATGTCGATATCGCTCAGCTCAAGCCCGTGGTGCAAGACATGATTAGAACCGCACTGGACACACAACAATTGATGCTTGAAGCTGATGAAGACTATAACCAGGCAATGCAAGACAAGAAGGAACTTCAAAAACTTGGTAAGAATCTTTCCACAGAGTTACAAACAGTAAAGGAACAAGTTTTGAGGAAAGAAAATGAACTTCAAGACGGCAAAACGAAATACAACATGCTAGAGATGGAGAATCCAAGATTGAAAGAACAGATTCAGGAATTCACAAGGGAATTAGAAGCCAGTGAGACTGAGAAGGCACGAACAAACGCCAGAAGCAAAATCCTGGAATCTTAGCTAAAAGTGTACATGGAGGAAGCGAAAAGCCTACGGCAATGAAATAAAGAGCTCATGACAGCTATTCTAAGCGATCAGCCCGTCGAAGTGCAAGCCAAACCAGAAACGAATATCCAAGCCTTGGAAGAAAAGGTAGCTATGTATGAAGATCAACTCATAAAGGAGCAAGCACAGATTGCCGAATGGGAAAGGAGATACAAGGAAGACACCGCAGCTCTGCATGCCAAATGGAAAAAGGCGGAAAATAGATACCTACTACATTGTAAAGAAGATACAGATCAACTCGCAATTGTAGCTGAGGAAATTCAAAAAAATAAAACAACAATTTTGAAGGCTCAAGAAGAGATTAAGCAAAAGAAAGAAATGATCAAACAGCTACAAGATCAATTAGCACGAAAGGAAACCGAGGGGACACCAGTACTTCCGAAATCCACAGAGGGTACTGTGGAGACTGAGGTACGCCCTCTCTCTCCCCCCTCATATCATTCACCGATCCGGGAGGAACAGGAGGTTCATATTGAACATAAGATTCGGGAAATTGCAAAACTAAGCCGACCGGAAAGGGCACTATTGGTGTCCTAGCTTACGGCTGAATTTGAAGATCAGATCATCCAAGTAATGAAGGACGCGCAAATAGAAAGCAAAAGCTTGGACAAAATTCTGAAGCCCTTCAATGTACCATACGGACTACTTAAGGAACAAACGCGATATTATATAAAGTCTACGACAAATAAAGATCCGGACCACAATCTCCACTTCAGGCATGATACATTCAACTACACACAGGAAGAATTTGAGAAGGCAGATCCTATATGGAGAAGAAATCTGTTGGAAAAGAATCCTACGCTACGGGTACAGTGGGAAGCATCACCTTATGTGATTCAAATAAACCCATCTTTTTGCCCAGTACCCCGTAGGAGAGCCTGGACGCAATTTTGGGAAGGTCAGCGCCAGGGAAATATAAATAATCAATGGCTAAACTACCCATTGTTACCTAGTCCGCCACATAATTACTTACCGACGGAGGAATATATGGTAAAAACTATAGAATTTTGGATTGCCAGATATGCTACAATTCCTGATTTAGCTGTCAAAATGACAAATAAGATATTCAGCATGCTCCTTACGGTAATCAAGGTGTTCCAACACGCAAAATACACCTTTTTGAATTTCATCGGCATTACGCAAGGATCCGAAGCTTTAATTTTTTATCTATCTACTATTCCCAGCCGCTTAACTCTAATGGCATATTATTCCCGTCTCATGTTTTTGCCGTCGACATATATGCAAACTTTCGAAGAAGCATTGTTCACCGGCTTCTTTGAAATAGATTCAGAATTTTTTGTAAAAATGACTTCCAACCTAAACGCGCGACTGGTGGCTTATGAAACGAGTTTCTTTGCGGATCATCGACAAGCCCCAGAAGACGGAGTCAAGTCCCAGCAGTGGAAAGAATTCATGATTTGTCACGCTAATCTGCTGAATCAACGAGAGCAAACGGCCATCCAGACATACACACGTCGCCACAAAAAGCCTGTCGGGGACGACAGAGTTCAGGAGGAGGGACGTGTAGACGGACAATCAAGCAAAAAGAAAAGAAGAAGGAAATCAAAGTCCAAAACTGCTCAATAAAGATCAAAAGAACCACTCTCTGCACAGAGCCCCGTAGGGGCACACACACCAAGGAAAAGCACGCAGCTGGAAAGAGGAATCAGGGCCAACAAGTACCCATGAAGAAGTGCAAGAAGATATCAGGCGGTTCCATAGCCATGAGGGTGCTTCAACCTCTTGAGCAACAAAAGGTTCAGATCAAGGCTTAAGAGCTACATCCTCATATGTTTACTAATGGCGTGCGTGGCAACCAGAATTAACAGGCAAACCAAATGCATCAGGCGTAGAGGATGTCAAGACAAATATCAAACAGGGCCTTTAAAACGTAATGCCAGTCTAACCGGTAGGCAAAACTGACCAAGGGATGCGCGCGATGACCGAGACAAACAAGAAGTAAAGCCTGTCAAGGGACGACAGAGACAAAGAGGGGGAGAGTGTTGCAGAGCAAAGGAGCATAAGAGAAGAGCCCCAAAATTTTCAAAATAATGCGCATAATTTTCCTTCTTCAAGGTCTTCAAGAATTCCCTCAAGTCATGTAAATGCACTAGAGGAGTCCTCTAGTTGCATAATCCCAATTTGTTGTAAAATATCCCTTGTAAATTAGTAGGAAATTCACTTTTTGTAATAAAATGCCGGTCTCTTGTGTGAAAGGACCAAACTTAGGGCACATGTATATAAGTCACTTGTGAAGAAGGAGCTCTCCAAAATTTCGAATTTGCCTCTTCCTTGCAGATTTCCATCTTCTCTTTGATCTTGTATGTGTGTGTGATGCTTGGAATATGTGTGTAGGACTGTTGTCTACCCCTCCCCACTGTTTTAGAACTACTGTAGTGTGTGTGTGAGCTTGTAGGAGTTGTGGTGTGAGTGTGGGTGCTTCCCACCATTCACTATTTTGGTCATAACTTGAAGTAGAATTGTCAGAATCAAGTGAAAGTTCTTCCAATAGATGCGTCTCATCGAGAGCTTCAAAAGGAGTACCCTGTTGACTATATTCGGAGTTCGGAGCTGGGAGAAATCCTTGATTTTCTGAAAACTGTTATAAGAGATATAGCGGCAGACACTTTCAGCATTTCAGTGAGTGTGAGAGGTGGATTAGTCTTTTCTCATGCATGCAAGCTTAACCACTTCATTTTCCATCATGTGTGCACATGTCCTCATACACTTGGTTAGGTCGTTCGATCGGATTGACATTTAAATGTGTGTTAATTTCCCACTATATGCACTTGTGTTGCAATTGAGGTACAGTCTCATTGGCACGAGTCCTTGAGTCTTCTTGACTCAAGTACATAGGTATATACTAGTTTCGGTTTGCTAGTATAAGCATTTCGAAGTCCACTATAGGTTTAGCAGAATACATCTGGGTAGTTCTATTCAACTTTTTGAGATACAATCAATTTTTTGCATCAAGGTATTTTAGTCACCGACCATGGCTAAAAGCAATGATGTATTCTGTATGTTGGCTTTTGAGGATAAGTTGGATGGTACCAACTACCCATTATGGGCTTATATGATGTGTCATGAGTGGTCGCAAAAGGACTATGGAATATTTTGGAAGGTGTTGAAAGACATCCTATTACACCTACGAATATAGGTACTGCAAATACAGGTGCTGGAGTTGATGGAGATGGTATCAAAGATGATGATATTCTACAGATTCCTGTTCGTGCTGTTGTTTCTATTGCACCTACTATAGAGAAAATTCGTTGGGATGGCAGAGATGCTCAGGCACATGCATTGATAGCTTTGTCTGTCAAACGTGTCATTATTCTTCACATTCGCTCTTGTAGAATAGCTAAGGATGCTTGGGATACACTTACCACATTGTATTAGGCTAGGAATGAGGCTTGCGTTGCTTACCTCCAAAAACAATTGTAGAGTGATCACATGAATGAATGTGATTCTATGGAGAGGTTTCTCACAAAGATCAAGGATTTGAAAGAATACTTGATTTCTGCTGATGAAGTTATACCAGATAGCTCACTTGTGTAGACCGTTCTGAATGGTCTTCCTAACTCATATCAGAGTTTTGCTTCTACTCTTCGTTTGATGATGAAAGGCAATCCAAATGCCTTTTCATTTGAGGAGTTAGTCTCTATTCTATTGCAGGAAGACCAGTCTAGGCAGAACATGTCTATTATGCGTGTTGCAGATCAAGCTTTCCTAGCTAGTCTGAACGGTAAAGGTAAATGGAGTTGTTCTATTAGTAAGTAAAAATCTGCAAATGCTGCACATTTGAAGAAGGAATACAAAGATGAGAAGAAATCAGAAAATCAAAAATTGTTTTGCAAATGCTGTAAAGCAAATAATCATGTCATCAAGAGTTGTCCAAAACTGGATGCTAAAGAGGCAAAGAAGAAAGAGGCCAGAATGGTTGTTGCAGAGGCCTCTACACCGAAAATAGAGTATGTTAATCTTTTGCAGGAAGAAGAATGGGTGTTTACTACGGTTTGCAGTTTTAACCAATCTTCTCAGGAACACTGCATGTATGCAATAGACTCAGATGTTTGGTACTTTGAAAGAATACAAAAAATAAATGTCAAGAAGTACATGAAAAAACTTCAACAAAATAGATTATTTGAAAAGGAACCTAATCTAGAGAGAGTATGGAGAAGAAACAAAACCTTGTGGTAATCTCAAAATAGATTTGACTCTAGGATAGCATGGCAGTGCTCTCTCTTATTCTCCTTTACTTGGGGATGTTTAGAATGTTCCTTATATGCTAATTTACCTATGGGAAACAACTCAAGTGAATGTTCACCTTCCAAGGTGACTATTCATGTTTCTTATTGCTTGGCCTTCCATCTACCTTGACTTTTGTTGATTCAACTTCTCAATTTGGATCAGGTCCAAACTTTTATGAATCTTGGGAAGTTTAGTAAACCTTTGGACCTTCAATTTAATGCTTCAGCTTGACTTGTGGTTCTCCATGAACTTGAAAATATCAATGCCCCCCCTCAAGTATTGATATATTTAGGTAGTGGTGTGTGAACACACTAGGACCGCCGGGGCACTTTTTTCCCTCTTTAGGAGGTTTTTTTCCCCCGACTTGTATATACGCCTATTGCCCTAATGGGCTACTTATCTTTGTACATTCTCTAGTAATACATTCAGTATTGTGTGTTTGTGCTCCAAGCTTCTTCTTCTTCCTTGTGTTGTTCGCGTGCTTCCGCAGACGTAAAACTCCAACAATTGGTATCAGAGCAGGTCCTCGCTTCATCTAGGGCGCCGTTGACACTCCTCCGTCTGCAGTCTCAGAATCGCACGAATTTTGGTGAGCATACTCAGCGTGTTGCCGAAATCGCGATCTGAGCTCGTTTCGGCCTCCGAACGCACTATCGCAGCGCTTGTGCAGGCTATTTCGTCTTCTTGTGCCAAAGGTATATACCAATTTCTGTTCGCCTATTTAAGCATCTCGAAGTCTGCTACAGGTCTAGCAGAACTCGTCTGGAAAGGTCTGTTCAACTTTTTGAGATACAGTCAATTTTCTGCATCAAGGTATTTTAGTCACCGGCCATGGCTGAAAGCAGTGATGTATTCTGTATGTTGGCTGTTGAGGATAAGTTGGATGGTACCAACTACCCATTATGGGCTTATATGATGCGACATGTTTTGGTTGCAAAAGGATTGTGGAACATTGTGCAGGGTGTTGAAAGACGTCCTGTTACACCTGTAACGACAGGTACTACAAATACAGGTGCTGGAGCTGATGAAGATGGTGTCGAAGATGATATTCTGCAGATTCCTGTTTGTGCTGTTGTTTCTGTTGCACCTACTGCAGAGCAGATTCGTTGGGATGGCAGAGATGCCCAGGCACATGCATTGATAGCTTTGTTAGTCAAAAGTGCCATTATTCCTCATATTCGCTCTTGTAGAACAGCTAGGGATGCTTGGGATACACTTACCACATTGTACCAAGCTAGGAATGAGGCTCGTGTTGCTTACCTCTGAAAACAGTTGGGTAGTGAGCACATGAATGAAGGTGATTCTATGGACAGTTTCCTAACGAAGATCAAAGATTTGAAGGAACAGTTGACTTCTGCTGATGAGGTTATACCAGATAGCTCACTTGTTCAGACTGTTCTGAATGGTCTTCCTGATTCATATCAGAGTTTTGCTTCTACTCTTCAGTTGATGATGAAACGCAATCCGAATGCCTTATCATTTGAGGAGTTAGTCTCTGTTCTGTTGCAGGAAGATCAATCCAGGCAGAACAGGTCCATTATGCGTATTGCAGATCAAGCTTTCCTGGCTAGTCAGAAGGGTAAAGGAAAATGGAGCTCTTCTACTAGTAAGCAGAAATCTGCAAATGCTGCACATTCAAAGAACCAGGATAAAGATGAGAAGAAATCAGAAAAACAAAAATTGTTTTGCAAGTATTGTAAAGGGAATGATCATATCATAAAGAACTGTCCAAAACTGGTTGCAAAAGAGGCAAAGAAAAAGGAGGCTGGAATGGTTGTTGCAGAAGCCTCTACACCAAAAACAGAGTGTGCTAATCTTGTGCAGGAAGAAGAATGGGCGTTTACTACTGTTTGCAATTTTGACCCATCTTCTCATGAGCAGTGCATGTCTGCAGTGGACTCAGATGTTTGGTACTTTGACAATGGGGCGACCAAACATATTACCTCGCAGCGCAGTTTCTTCTCTTCACTGGAGCCTTCCCCTACAGGGAATACTGTCACCTGTGCCAACAACTCCTCTTATCCTGTTATGGGAGTTGGTAAGATCATTCTGACTACTGCTGATGGTAGTTCTTTCACCTTGTCAAATGCTTTATTTGTGCCAGGGATCAAGAAGAATCTGTTATCAGTTTCTGCATTAGCCAAGATTGGCTTGGTTGTGAAATTCGTTGATGACAGGTGTACAGTTCATGATCTATCAAATGGCGATGTGATTATTGCTTCTGGCATTTTATGTCGTGGGCTGTATAAGCTCATAGACTATGAAAGATCTGTGAATGATTCCACATGTGCAGTTCATGATTCTTAGGCTATGTCAGATGCAAAGCTTTGGCATGCACGCTTTGGTCATCTGAACTTTGCTAGTTTGCTACGCCTGCAGAAATCTGATATGGTGTCTTCTCTGCCCAAGCTTGAGGCACCTGGAAAACATGTATGTGAAGGCTGTATTTTGGGCAAAATGCAGCGTTCCTCCTTTCCAAAAGATGTTTTAGTTCGGGCTACGCAGAAATTGCAGCTTGTACATAGTGATGTCTGTGGTCCTATGCAGACACCCTCTTTTGGGAATTACCTTTACTTCGTGACTTTCATTGATGATTTTTCCAGGCATGCATGGGTATATCCACTCAAAGCAAAGTCCGAAGTGTTCATGTGCTTTAAACAGTTTTTGGTTTTGGCTGAAAATCTGTCAGCATGTAAAATAGGCACCCTCCGTTCTGATCGAGGAGGGGAATATATGTCTTGTGATTTTAATGCATTTCTGGCTGAACGTTGAGGTGTATAGTGCCGTATACACCTCAACAAAATGGAGTTGCTGAACGAAAGAACAGGTCACTCATGGAGATGGCTAGGTGCATGGTCAAGAGTCAGGCTTTACCACATAGTTTCTGGCTTGAGGCTATCATTTGTGCAGCATATGTATTGAACAGGTGTCCCACTAAAGCGCTGCAGTCTATCACTCCATATGAGGCTTAGCATGACCACAAGCCATCTATTGCTCATCTGCATGTTTTTGGTTGTTTGGCATATGCATTAGTGCATGAACAACATCGCAGAAAATCGGATGATAAGGCAGTAAAATGTATTTTTGTTGGGTGCAGTTCTGAAAGTAAAGGCTATCGTCTGTATCATCCACAGACTAAACGCATTCTGGTTATCCGTGATGTTGTCTTTGTGGAAGATGCTATTCAGCCATTGCTTTCATGTACTAAGGAGACATCTGTTAGCTCCAAAGACATGTATGATACGTTGATGCCTCTTTTTACAGGTGGACAGTCTAGTGCTGGTCCTAATGAGGCAACTTCTCAGCCTTTGCACGTTTCATATGATGATGCAGATCATTCTATTTCTGATGTAGATTTACATGATGCACTTGTTGATGAGAGAGCTGATATTGAGCAGGCAAAAACTAAGCCAAAATGGCTGGTGCAGACTTTGCGTGACAGCAAATTAGATGCACCTTTGTCATATCCTACTCGTTCATGCTCTCATAGTGCCTCCTTTGCATCTGATTGCTATGCTATGGCTGCGTCTAGTCTCTGTGATGAGAATGAGCCTATTTCTTTTGATGAAGCACAGAATTCAAAAAATTGGATGGCTGCTATGCAATCTGAATATGATGCTATAATGAAGAACGGTACATGGTCTTTATGTGACTTGCCTCCTGGCAAGAAGGCCATTGGCACTAAGTGGGTATACAAGCTGAAGCGTAAACCTGATGGTACAGTTGACAGGTATAAGGCTAGGCTTGTTGCAAAGGGTTATGCACAGGAAAGAGGCATTGATTTTGATGAGACCTTTGCACCTACATGCCGTATGACTACTGTTTGGAGCATTTGTGCACTTGCAGCCCATTATGGTTGGAATGTACATCAGTTGGACATTAAAACAGCATTTCTGAATGGTGACTTGCATGAAGAAGTGTATGTTTTTCAGCACTGTGGCTTTGTGCAGAAAGGGCATGAAAACCAGGTGTGCAGGTTAAAGAAGGCATTATATGGTTTAAAGCAAGCACCACGTGCTTGGTATGGGAAGATACATGCCTATTTGGTTGCACATGGTTTTGAGAACAGTCCAACTGAAAGCACCTTATATGTTAAGCGTGCTAATGATGTGCTTCTGATCATTGTTGTCTATGTCGATGACATGCTGCTCACTGGTCCTATTGAGAAGCATATTGCTGATTTCAAGGTTGATTTGCATGCCTCATTTGAGATGTCTGATTTGGGGCATTTGCATCACTATTTGGGCATTCAATTTGAAGACTGTAAGCCTATTGCCACTCCTATGGAGACAGGTTTACGATTGAGTCTTCATGATGCTAGAGATGCATTTGATGTTGTTCTTTATCAGCAGGTTGTTGGATGCTTGATTTACTTATGCATTACTCGGCCAGATATTCAGTTTGTTGTCTCACAGATGAGCAGGTTTATGCATTGCCCAGGAGTCACGCATTGGAAGGCCGTTAAGCGCATCTTTCGCTACTTGAGTGGTACTCGGCTACTTGGGTTGTTTTATCCCAAGGGGGGATCACTACTGCCAGATTTGCATGCTTTTTCTGACTCAGATTGGGCTGGTTGCTATGACACTCGTGTGTCCACCAGTGGTTTTTGCTTCATGCTTGGTAGCTCATGTATATCTTGGTTGAGCAAGAAGCAGCCTACTGTGGCCACTTCCAGTTGTGAGGCTGAGTATAGGGCAGCTTTCACAGCGCGTGTTGAGTGTGTGTGGCTCAGAAGCCTTATGGCTGATTTGGGTGTTGGCCAGTCTTCTGCCACCACCATCTTCACTGACAGTTAGAGCGCATTGGCAGTTGCGAGGTACCCTGTGTTCCATGCTCGCACTAAGCACATTGAGGTGCATTATCACTATGTCAGGGAGAGGTTCTCTGCTAGGGAGATCAGCTTGGCATATGTGCCCACGTAGGAGAACATTGCAGACCTTTTCACGAAGGCTCTGCCTAGGGAGAAGTTTGAAGCTTTCCGCAAAGCTTTGGGCTTACTTCCTTTTGTGGAGTGATTTCCACATAGCTTGGCACTTCCTTATACATGAGTGCCAGCTCCTTGTTCACCGCATCACTCCCAAGGGGGATTTGTTGATATATTTAGGTAGCGATGTGTGTGAACATACTAGGACTGCCGGGGCACTTTTTTCCCTCTTTAGGAGGTTTTTTTCCCCCGGCTTGTATATACGCCTATTGCCCTAATGGGCTACTTATCTTTGTACATTCTCTAGTAATACATTCAGTATTGTGTGTTTGTGCTCCAAGCTTCTTCTTCTTCTTTGTGCTGTTCGCGTGCTTCCGCAGACGTCTAACTCCAACATCAAGCTCAAGCTTCTTTGACCTTCAATCTAGATCCTTCATAGATATAGCATCCTTGAACTCCTCAAACTTGTTTTCACTCAAGAATTTGGTGAACATATCTATAATCTCCTCTTTTTTGTTCACATATTTGGAATCCACATCTTTAGATAACACTTTTTCTCTGATGAAATGATATTGGAACTCAATATGCTTACTCCTCGCATGATACATACGATTGCTAGCTAAATGTATGCTAGACACATTATCTCCAAATAAGGGAAATGGTTTACCTCCACATCTAGGTCCTTAAGAAGCTTCCTCAAAAACATAATTTCACACATTTCTAGCACTAAATTCTCTATTGATGATATTGCTACTATAGGCTGCTTCTTTGAACTACAAGAGATTGCCTTTGAGCCTAACATGAAAATGTAGCCTGAGGTACTCCTTGTATCTTCTTTTGAAGTTGCCAAATTTGCATCATTGAACCCTTTGGGATCCAAAGGGTCATCATAAGAATAGAATAGGCCTGGATTTATTGTATGCTTGATGTACCACAACACTCTTCTTGTT
Organism: Ceratopteris richardii; assembly: GCA_020310875.1. Classification (NCBI taxonomy): domain Eukaryota; kingdom Viridiplantae; phylum Streptophyta; class Polypodiopsida; order Polypodiales; family Pteridaceae; genus Ceratopteris; species Ceratopteris richardii. The sequence continues at coordinate 99,344,271 of CM035418.1, forward strand.
GCAATAAGATGTTTACTAGTAGGAGCTTGCATGAATTGTGAAAGAACATGAATAACATAACATAGACTAGGTGGAGTTATGGTGGCATAATTCAATGATCCTATGATACTCCTATGCAATTGTATGTCTTCAATAGTCTCTCCTTGACCTGCATATAATTTCATATGTGTATTCATGGGTTGTGAGAGTGGGTTACATCTACTCATGACATACTTGTAGAACATGTCAAGCAAATATTTTCTTTGAGTAAGATATTCCATCACACAAATAAACCACTTCAATACCTAAAACGTATTTGAGGATGCCAAGTTCTTATATCTCAAATTCGTTTCCTAGGGTTTTTTTATCTCCTTTATACTTGTTATATCATCAGATATTAAAATAAGATACATAGACATAAATTTTCCTTCATTCTTCTTTATTTGTAAAGATGGATAAACCTAACTAACACGTAACACAAACTCATGAAGGTATGCAATAAATCTTTGATTCCAAGCCCTAGGTGCTTCCTTCAACCAATAAATGGCCTCCTTCAATCTACACATATAATGCAACTTACCCATGGCTTCAAACTGAGTAGGTTGGTACATGTAGGTTTTCTCCTTTAGCACTCCATTTAGGAAAGCATTATCGAAATCAAGTTGATACATAGGTCATCTTTTTATTGTAGAAATTGCAATTAGTTTCCTTATTATTTGATAGTTAACCATGGGGCTAAAATTATCTTCATAGTCTATGCCATGTCTCAGTGATAATTTCTAGGCAACTAATCTAGCTTTTTGTATAGCGATTGAAACATCTAGATTTATCTTTATTTTATAGACCCACTATTTCATATTACCTTCATTCCTTATTATTTTGGTATGGTTTTCATCTAGAGATTTGATATCATCCTCCATTGTTGTTTCCCATTCCATGTAAACCATGGGTTTCGCAAAGCTTGCATGCTCTTTGTCTTTGATAACCCATGTTATGAATGCATAACTCCTTGCAAAAAAAATACCAAATGTATAATTTTCTATTGGATACTTGATCCTTGAGGAGTTTCTCTCATTTCCTAGTGTATATGTTTTTTTGTTTCTCCTTTTTCCATCCACTAGTGTGATCACTTCTTCAAGCTCTTCTTGAATAATATATTGCATATCATCTTTGAATTAATGTTCTTTACTTTGGTTTTGCTCATTTTTATTGAGGGTTGGTAGATAAGATCCTAAGAATCTCCTTTCATGTTGTGAAAGTTTTGGAATCTTTAAGCTTCTTGATTCTTTGGATTCCATGCTTTCCTGGTGCACATCTTCATGTCTTCCTTCTTCTTCTTCTTCTTCTTCTTCTTCTTCTTCTTCTTCTTCTTCTTCTTCTTCTCTTCTTCGTCTTCTTCTTATTCTTATTCTTCTTCTTCTTCTTCTTCTATATTCTTGACCTACAATTCATCCTTAGGTGCATACCATGACTTTAATTCATATAATGCAAAGCATCTCTAAAAGCCTTAAGCTCCTTTGTGGTAGGTTTATAGCACTCGTAACCCTTTTGCTTATTGGAATAACCAATAAACACACACTTTTTAGTACTGGCGTCTATCTTTGTCCTTACCTTTAGTGGAACATGTGTGTAATAAACACATCCAAACACTTTGAGGTGTGAGAGATATGGTTTTCTCTCACTCCTCTGATGATAAATTGATGAATCCTTGAAGTTGGACACGTGTTCATAATGTATACAATAGTAGAAACATGTCACAAAAAATATGGTGGTAAAGACATCTCATTTAACATGCATCTAGCTATCTCTGTAACCTATCTATTTTTGCTCTCTGCCACCCCATTTTTGTGGGGTGAATCCTACAAGTATATTTTCTTTTTAATGTCTTCAACTTGTCAAAACTTAGTAAATTCATGGGAGAATTATTCTCCCCTCCATGGATCTTAGAGTTCTTATGTGCCGCCTTGTCTCCTTTTCAACTTGCACTCTAAATAGTTTAAATATAGAAAACACATCTGATTTGTGTTTCATACATTAAGAACATACTTTTGTTGTGAACTCATCAATAAAGTTTGCATAATACATATTCTCTCCAAGGCTTGCATCTTTAGTAGGTCCCCCAAACATCCATGTGTGCCAAATCAAGTAGATTTGGTACTGTGTAGTTGCTTCTTTTGAATGGAGCTCTTGTTTGCTTCCCTATTTGACAAGATGCACATATTTCATGTGATACGCTTGATTTAAAGTTAGGCAAACCTCTTAACACTATCGTTTTGACCATATCCTTGAGCCTTTTTATATTAACATGCCCTATCCTTTTGTGTCATAAATCTATATCCACAATTCTCTTGTCACCACATGATATGAACATATCTTTGCTACACGTTTGGTGATGCCCATTGTAAACATTGTTCCCTCTCTTTGTCCTCTTGGTATGAGCTAGTAACCTTTGTGGTTTAACTAGACTTGTTAGCCATTTTCCACCATCTATCTTACAAAGATAAGGTTTTTAGTTGTAGTAAGGAAATGAAGTACCTCCAATAAGCAATTGTCTTTGGATCTTCCTTCAAACTTGATACTCCAACATGATTAATCATACACTCTAATTTATCACCTATTTCAAACATCCCTTTTCTCTTTGGCACCTCCAAATTACAAAAAAACTATTCTCCACATGGCATATGATTGTTGTGTCCACAATGTATATACCATTTATCATTTATAACCTATTTTGTGCATATTTATGCCTCATTGAAAGTAACTAATCATTATCTTAATTATTTTGTAAATTAGCATAGTTCCCATGACCTCTATACTGGCCAATTACATATTTCAATTCTCTATGGTAGCATTCATTGGTATACTTTCCTGGTTCACCACAAATATTGCATCCATTGCTTCAATTCCTATTCAAATTGTAAGTATTGTTTCACGTTCCTCTTGAACCTCTTGATATTCCTCTTCCTCTATCATTTCATTCTTCATTGGAGCCTTGGTTTTTGTCTCCTTGATTGCCTTGTTGATGAGTTATTTTTCCTCTTCCTCTATTTGAACCTCTTCCAAATCTTCCTTTTCCTCTACTTGCATAAAGAAGTTGATTTTTCCCAATCCTTGTCTTTGTTTCCACCACGATTTAGCTCCTCTATCACCATTGATGATATTTGTTGGCCAGATTCAATCATAGTATATCTTATATGCATTGATATGGTGAAACACTTCCACTTTTCATCCTCTCTTAGCCCATTCAAGGTATATGCAACTACATCATTGTTGTAGGTGCAACCAGTAGACCATAAGTGATCTAAAATCTCCTTCATTTTGAGAATGTAGTCATTAATGGATTGTTTGGGACTCTTCTTTAGGTTATGGAGCTCATTTTTTTAGCTCAATCGTCCTTGCTTTTGTCCTTCTGATTATAGTCCCTCAAGGCATATGAACTATCAAATTGTTCCCTATATGTTGAGATAATGTGAATATTACTCTTGTATTTATCTCTTCCCACTCTTTGGCCACTTATTTGTAAGTATTATTAGGGTATTTTTCATAAAAACTAGCCTTGGATCATTGTCACTACCTAAACCACACAAACCTTTCCCAATCAGGTAATTGCTAGTCCTAAATCTCCAAGGTTGATAGTTTCCTTTATCTAACTTCTCAATTTGATTATTATTATTATTATTATTATTATTATTATTATTATTATTATCACACATAGTATTATGTTCAGGTTTTCTACTCCCCTTGAATGAAAATAACGTGCATTTGATGTCAAACTGCCTTTGGATCCTCTTTAGCTTTCTCCTTTGTAGCCTTGAAGTTGAGATTGTAACTTGCTCTCCCTTGCTTTCATAATGTAGACTCCTTACTCCATCCTTAAACCTTACCTCTCATTATTTCTTTAACAATCCCCTCGTATATGGTTTTCATGCTTCGATACCATTGTACACTTCCTATATGCAACAAAAGTGCATGGATTCGCCTAGGATCTATTGTTTTATAATATAGTCAATATGGAATGAAATATTCTCTTAACGCACACCTCATATGGATATGAAAATTTGTACAATCGTAGTAGAATTTTGTAGATTTTCAATAAGTTATAGCTGTTGAAAATGTGAACTATGCAAGCTTCAGGTGGACAAAGGGGTCAAAAGACCTTAATGTGGATAAAAGTCACGACTCAAATCTGTTGGGAGTGATGGTTGGATGCACTCAAGAGATTAGTTGGTGCTGCTAGACCTACTTCACACCTGCCCTCTTTTGATTCCAGAAATGCTTAGTAGACTTCTTGAGCTTCCAAATGATACCAAGAAACCATATATGTGCTTTGCAAATGTTATAAGTAATGATCAAATCAAGACAGACTACTTGTGACTTCAAAATCCTGAAAAACTTGCTATTTTGGTAGTGACACCTGCTCAGTGTTATGCTCAGTGTGACCAGTGTAGTTACAATTAGCAAAATTCCTTCTAGAGATATTCTATTAGCTTAGTAAGCTCCCATTTGCAAGTGGAATGAGAGGAAATGACAAACTACACTCTGAGAAATCAATTTAGCAAACTTAGGAACACTCCCGACTTTTTAGGAGCACTGCAGAGAAATACCAGAGACCAGTTCGATGATGATTTCTCGAAAATGGATGAACCAATTGACTTCAAACTTTGTATTGTATAGAAGACTTTGAGCTGAATCCAATGCACTTTGAATCATCCAATTTGGTTCAGTAGATCTTGAGATATGTCCTGTTGAAGTTTACATACTTGGAGAGTACACTCAGAGAATAACAGAGATGATGAATGTAAGTATATGTATTAGATCTATTGATTGTACATTCCCATTGACATAACATGTAATGCCCAATGGTACTCAGAGGTGTTGGCTATGATGTAGCACACATACACTCAATGATTTACTCAGAAATGCCTCGGGAAGAGTGAAGGATATATCCGCAACTTTTTACTAGCCATTTTATAAGAGTTTGAATTTTGAATTCAAGTTTTGGCTCCCTTCAATCTAGCATCTAAATATAAGGAGATATTCCCTCAATCATATCATCTACTTTTCCACCACTTAGACTAGTAGGTGTGATTACATGAGTGGTAAAGTCATATAGACTTTTACATGAGATAAATGGTAATAACCAATAAGCATTGGTTCCTATGATCCTTGTTCCATGTAGATACATCCTTCAAGGGTCCAAGCTTTATGTGAAGTCTTCAAGGTTGATATCCAAGCCAAGTGTTAAGGCTTGAATTACACCAACAGCTCCCCCTCAAGCCAAACACTTTGGCTCAAGTCTTCATCTCTAGTCTTCAATTACTTCCTGCAATCCAATCATGGATTTAAATCTGCATAGCTTGCTTCCATCCAGAGCTTTAGTAAGCAAATCTGCACATTGCATATTAGTAGACACATATGACAATTGAATATCTTTGCTAAGTAACTTCTCCCTCACATAGTGGTAATGAACCTCTATGTGCTTTGTCCTAGCATGATAAATTGGATTAGCTGCAAGGTGAAGAGAACTTGTGTTATCACCAAAGATGATTGGTGGCCTTGTGTATAGGCCTAATTCTGAATATAAAAGCTTCAACCAGATAGCTTCTTGAGTGGCATTTGCTAGCCCTCTATACTCTGCCTCAGTAGATGACAAAGCTATTGTAGGTTGTTTCTTGGATGACCAAGAAATTGGTTATCACCTGCAAAACATATGTAACCAGATGTGCTTCTCCTGTCATCCTTGCAACCTGCCAAATCTGCATCTGAATATACCTTAATATCAATGTCTGATGAATAGGGAAAGTACAAACCATGATTTTGTGTTCCTTTTAGGTACTTTACTATCTTCTTTGCTACCTCTAAATGAGGTACTCTTGGTTTGTGCATAAATTGGCTAAGTATACTAACACCATATGATATATCAATCCTGGTTAAGGTAGCATAATTAAGACTGCCTACCATACTTTGGTAACCTGTAATGTCTTGGACTTCTTCTCCTTCATGAGCACTGAGTTTATGATTGACCTCCATAGGAGTGCTTGAGACTTTAGCTTCCTACAAATTAAACTTCTTGACCATGTCCTGAATATACTTCTTCTTAGTAATAAAGATACCTGAATTTGTATAGACCAATTCAAGTCCTAGAAAGTACTTCAATAATCCAAGATCATTAATCTTGAATTCCTTCATCATCTGTCCTTTGATGTGTCTAATTCCCTGAACATCATTCCCTGTAATAATGATGTCATCAACATAGACACACAAGTATATTACCTCTGAATTGTTCCTTTTGATAAACAATGAAGTATCTGCTTTACTCATTATGAATCCTTGGTCTAGAAGGTAGGTTGTCAACCTGTAATTCCATGCTCTAGGTGCCTGCTTCAAACCATACAGAGCCTTCTTCAATTTACAAACATGATTTACCTTCTTGGGATCTTCATAGCCAGGTGGTTGTGACATGTAGACTTCTTCAGATATCCATCCATTCAAGAATGCATTCTTCACATCCAATTGGTACATGTTCCAATTCTTGGATGCAGCTACACTCACCATAACTCTGATAGTTGGCATCTTGGCCACAAGAGAAAATGTCTCCTCATAATCAATGCCTTGGGTTTGTGCAAAACCCTTGGCTACCAACCTAGCTTTATACCTGTTTATTGTACCATCTGAATTCCTTTTGAGTTTGTAGATCCATCTGGATCCTATCACCTTCATGGAGTCCTTTTTGGGTACCAAGTCCCAAGTATCACTTTCCTTGAGAGCTTCCATTTCTTCATCCATTGCTTCCTTGCATTCTGGTTTAGTGATTGCTTCTTCAAATGTACTTGGTTCTTCATTCAAGAGATCCTTTGCAAGATATACAGAATGCTTGGTTACAAGGGAAGTATCATACCCATACCTAATAGGTTTTTTCTTTTCTCTCTGAGACCTCCTCATTGCTTGTGTTGAGGATTCTGGATTATCTTCTAGTTGCTTCATCTTCATCTTCCCTTTGGATTTCCAAGCCTTGAACTCTTCAATGTTGATGGTGTCTTCATCATCTGAGCTTGTGTCTTCTTTCTGAATTGGTTCTTGCTTGATAAGCTTGGGGAAGTCTTCTTCCATGTCATAAGGTAGACTAACCTTCCTGCACTCATTCTCATACCATGAGTCATTCTCATCAAAGATGACATCTCTGCTTACCTTGAAGCCTTTGTTTGAGGGGTTATAGAATCTGTATCCCTTCTGATTCAAATCATAACCAATAAAGATACATTTTTCAGCTTTAGGGTCTAGCTTTCCCCTTACCTGTGAGGGAATATGCACATATGCAACACAACCAAAGATTTTACAGTGATCCAAAGATGGTCTCTTACCATGCCAAGCCTCATAGGGTGTCATTCCATCAAGTGTCTTTGATGGCAACCTGTTAATTAAATATGTGGCAGTAGATACACTCTCTGCCCAAAGATAATTTGGCAATTTCTTTTCATTTAGCATAGACCTAGCTGTCTCTACAATGAGTCTATTCCTTCTTTCAGCTACCCCATTTTGTTCAGGTGAGTACCTTGTAGTAATCTCCCTCTTGATGCCTCTTTCTTGCAAGAATTCTTCAAAGTCATTGGAGAAGTATTCTCCACCACCATCTGACCTTAGCTTCTTCAAATGTCTACCTGTTTCATTTTCAACTAGTGCAAGGTACCTCTTGAAACAATTAAATACTTCATCTTTATGTTTCATGAAATATAAGACAGTCCACCTGCTATAGTCATCAATGAAGGACACATAGTACCTTGATCCAGATATGGATGGCTCCTTGCTAGGTCCCCAAACATCTGTATGCACCAATTCCAGATAATCTTTATGCATGAAACCTTTCTTGGTATAAGGCAATCTGTGTGACTTACCAAATTGACAAGCCCCACACTTGTATATCATGTGTTGCTTGGATACATTAGGTATCCCAAGCACACATTGATCCCTACTCATTTGCTTTAAGGTCCTCTCTCCAATGTGACCTAATCTCTTGTGCCAAATCTCCAATTCTGATAGTGTTTGATCCTTATAGTTGTACAAAGCAATACTCTTAGTTTCTTCAAGTTCAAAGGTAAACAATCTACCTGATTTTTCTCCCTTGGCTATCCTTCTAAATCCATGTCTTGGATCCTCCACATATGCACCATGTTGAGTGAACCTGACCTGTAGACCTTTTTCCACAATCTGACCTACACTCATCAGATTCTTGGTGATTGTTGGAACATACAATACTCTGCTCAATAGATTCTGATTACCATCACTAGTTTTAACATTGCCTACTTTAACAACTGAATGTTTAGTGTCATCACCTGTCTGCACTTGATGCTTGCCTTTGGGTTCTTCCAAATCAGAAAGTAATGCAACATTTCCAGCTACATGATTAGAGCAACCTGAATCAATATAGAATAAGTGATCATCATTGATACCTGACTTAGAAGTCATATTCATGATCAATAGGGAGTCATCTTGCTCCTCTGCATAATTGTTGTAGTCTTTCCTATTCCTGTATCCACCTTGATAGTTGCCATTGTGATTGTAGTTGTTGTTATAATTATTGTTGTAGCCATGGTAGCCTTGAGATTGGTTGAATCTGCCTCTGCCTTGAGAGTATCCTCCTCTTTGGTGACCTCTTCCTCTTTGGTTCTTGTAGTTTTTGTAGCATTCATCTGTGGTATGATTAGACAAGCCACAAATGTTGCATGGAGATTGGTTGTAGGGTCTCCCCCTACCTGACTTACCTCCTCTGCCTCTTCCTCTTGAAGATCTACCTCTCCCTGCATAGTTTGCTTGGGAGGTAGAGCCTTCTTCATCAACCTTTTTGCTTTTACCTTTATCTTTTACCTTCTTATCAGTATAAAGGGCAGAGGGATTGTTACCTTTTGATTGCTCTCCATTCTTTGTAAGCTTTGCTTCATGAGTGAAGAGTTGTCCAATCAGAGTTGTTAAATCAGGTGCTTGGATGTCCATGTATAAGTCCATTGCTGTGGTAAAGCTCTCCCACTTGTCATCTGCCTTTAGTCCATTGATTACTTGTCTGACTATTTGCTCTTCCTCAATCTCCTCTCCAACACTTGCAAGTTGATCTGCAATGTCTTTGACTTGGGTAACAAAATCTGAGACAGATTGCTTTGATTGCTTCCTAAGAGTGGTAAACTCAATCCATAGCTGATTCTTTCTGGCCCTTGTGCTTGATGAAAAGTAAGTTGACAAGGTTTCCCAAGTCTCTTGGGAAGTTTTGCAATTCCTTATGTGTGGTAGAAGGAAATCAGAAATAGAGTTTAGAAGATATGACCTTGCCAAGGCATCTTTTGCACACCATTGATTGAGTCTCTCTTGCTCTTCCTTGGTGGGTAGGCCTCTAGCTTTGAATGAGGGCAATTCCTCATCTCCTGACATGAATCCAAACAAGCTCCTTCCTTGTAGATAGGTCTTCATCCTTAGAGACCAAGCTTGGTAGTTGTTCCTGTCTAATTTGTCAATGAAGGAAGGGAAACCATCACCCATGTTACCTTATATGCTCTGATACCACTGTTGGGAGTGATGGTTGGATGCACTCAAGAGATTAGTTGGTGCTGCTAGACCTGCTTCACACCTGCCCTCTTTTGATTCCAGAAATGCTTAGTAGACTTCTTGAGCTTCCAAATGATACCAAGAAACCATATATGTGCTTTGCAAATGTTATAAGTAATGATCAAATCAAGACAGACTACTTGTGACTTCAAAATCCTGAAAAACTTGCTATTTTGGTAGTGACACTTGCTCAGTGTTATGCTCAGTGTGACCAGTGTAGTTACAATTAGCAAAATTCCTTCTAGAGATATTCTATTAGCTTAGTAAGCTCCCATTTGCAAGTGGAATGAGAGGAAATGACAAACTACACTCTGAGAAATCAATTTAGCAAACTTAGGAACACTCCCGACTTTTTAGGAGCACTGCAGAGAAATACTAGAGACCAGTTCGATGATGATTTCTCGAAAATGGATGAACCAATTGACTTCAAACTTTGTACGTGTATAGAAGACTTTGAGCTGAATCCAATGCACTTTGAATCATCCAATTTGGTTCAGTAGATCTTGAGATATGTCCTGTTGAAGTTGACAGACTTGGAGAGTACACTCAGAGAATAACAGAGATGATGAAGGTAAGTATATGTATTAGATATATTGATTGTACATTCCCATTGACATAACATGTAATGCCCAATGGTACTCAGAGGTGTTGGCTATGATGTAGCACACACACACTCAATGATTTACTCAGAAATGCCTCGGGAAGAGTGAAGGATATATCCGCGACTTTTTACTAGCCATTTTATAAGAGTTTGAATTTTGAATTCAAGTTTTGGCTCCCTTCAATCTAGCATCTAAATATAAGGAGATATTCCCTCAATCATATCATCTACTTTTCCACGACTTAGACTAGTAGGTGTGATTACATGAGTGGTAAAGTCATATAGACTTTTACATGAGATAAATGGTAATAACCAATAAGCATTGGTTCCTATGATCCTTGTTCCATGTAGATACATCCTTCAAGGGTCCAAGCTTTATGTGAAGTCTTCAAGGTTGATATCCAAGCCAAGTGTTAAGGCTTGAATTACACCAACAAAATCATTTAGATTGGTCTCAAGGTCATGGAAGGTCGAGCAAGGCAGTATTAAGGTGGTGGAAAAGTCGGGAGAGGCATCCAAAAGCTATAAAAGAAGGTGAAGACTCATCAAATGCATGGAAGTCTTGTAGGTCATTGAAGACCAAGAGACATATACTCAAGGAGGCTCAAGGAGAGAGTTATCCAAGGCTCAAGGAGCTGAAATGTAGCAGTCCAAGCTAGGAAAAATGCAGAGGAGGGCATTATATGCACAGAGGAGGAGCAAGGAGGAGCTACCAAGCCCACACCCCCTCTAGTCTCTTGTAGGTATAGCCATAGTTTGCTTATAACAATTATAACTCATTGTGTACATATCCAGTTCAAGAGATTTAAAGTGCATTCTATAGCTTATATATGTGTCTTACTTTCCTAAGAGGGCTTCTTGAAATCCATTTTGTGTGCAAAGAAATTGGTGTATCTCTATAAACCTAATTTCTACATATCCTATATCTCTGCATAGTTTATTTTGTACAGAGTTGTTGGCTAACCTAAACACACCCATTTGAGGTGTTCTTAGTTTATTGTAAAGCTTATGAACCATGCTAACTATGACGATTAGGTGATTTGGATTAGTGTGAGGTAGGTGAATCAAAGTTTTGGTGTAGGGTAGTAGGTTCATTTCACTTTTAGTGTGAAAATCTGAGGGATTAAATTCGTTTAGTTGGTATTAGAGTGGGAGTTTCTTGACAAAGACAACTATCAGCCATGGAGGTTCAGATTCATGAACTACGTCATGAGCAAAGATTTATGGCCTATTGTGTGTGGAGATGAAGATAAGAACAATGCGTATCCCAAAGATCTAGAGGTCACCAATCAAGAATTGAAGATGTTGAAGGATTGGGAGGAAGGGAATAGGAGAGCTATCTTCTCCATATCACAGATAATCTCTAACACTATGATTGATCATATATGAGAGTTTCATTATGCTAGAGATATTTGGGAGGCCTTAGAGAATATATATTCCTATTCCATAAGAAGTAAAAAGATGTAGCTTAAGACTGAATTCCACTCTTTGAAGGAGGGTAGTGGTCAATCTATTGTTGACTACACCTTGAGGGTGAAGGAGTTGAGGGAGCAATTGGCATCCATTGTCTGCAAAGTAGATGAGGAAGACTTTGTGCAAATTGCTCTCAATGGGCTGAGAGGGGAAGAAATGTGGAAATCCCACATTATTACCATCTTGTATGGAGATCCTCTACCAACTCTTGAGGACTTGATCCCACACCTAGTGGCAGAAGATGTTTCCATAGGAGACACATCCAATAATGATGGTCACACATAGGTCCTATATGCTAGCAAAGGCAAAGGCAAGAGTGGCAAGAAGGGGAAAGGAGGAAAAAGCAAGTGGAAGCAGTCCAAGCAAGAAGATTCAAATTCAGAAGGAGATAGCAAGGCATTATCTTCAAGGAAGGGCAAGAATGGCAAAGGGAAGAACAACCTGTTGATATATTTAGGTAGTGATGTGTGTGGACACACTAGGATTGTCGGGGCAATTTTTGCCCTCTTTAGGAGGTTTTTTCCCCCAGCTTGTATATACAGCTATTACCCTAATGGGTCATTTATCTTTGTACATTCTAGTGGTTATACATTCAATTTCGTCTGTCGTGCTCCAAGCTTCTTCTTCTTCCTTGTGTTGTTCGCGTGCTTCTGCACACCTCAAACTACAACAATTCGTATCAAAGTAGGTTGCCGCTACATCTAAGGGCATCGTCATCACCCCTTTGGTCACACTCTCAGAATCACACGAAATTTGGTGAGCATACTCAAGCTGATTAGGAAATCAAAACAACTTTCCTATGTGGTGCTGAAATCATGATTTGAGCTTGTTTCGGCCTCCGAATGCACTATCGCAGTGCTTTTGTAGGCTACTTCATCTTTTTGTGCCAAAGATATATACAGGTTTTGGTTTGCCAGTATAAGCATCTCAAAGTCTGCTACAAGTTTAGCAGAACTCGTCAAGGTAGTTCTTTTCAACTTTTTTAGATATAATCATTTTTCTCCATCAGGGTATCTTAGTCAGTGGCCATGGCTGAAAGCAGTGATGTATTTTGTATGTTGGCTATTGAGGATAAGTTGGATGGTATGAATTACCCATTGTGGACTTATATGATGCATCATATATTGGTTGCAAAAGGATTGTGGAGTATTGTGCAGGATGTTGAAAAACATCTTATTACACCTGTAAATACAGGTATTGAAGCTGATGTAGATGGCATTGAAGATGACGACATTCTTCATGTTCCTATTCGTGCTATAGTTTCTACTGCACCTACTGCAAGGCAAATTTGTTGGGATGGCAAAGATGCTCAAGCACATGCATTGATAGCCTTGTCTGTCAAACATGCCATTATTCCTCACATTCACTCTTGGAGAACAACTAAGGATGCTTGGGATACACTTACCACATTGTACTATGCTAGGAATGAGGCTCGTGTTGCATACCTCCAAAAAAAATTGGAGAGTGAGCATATGAATGAAGGTGATTCTATGGACAGTTTTCTAACAAAGATCAAAGATTTGAAAGGAACAGCTAATTTCTGTTGATGAAGTCTTGCTTGACAGTTCACTTGTGCAGACTGTTTTGAATGATTTTCCTAATTCATACTAGAGTTTTGCTTCTACTCTTTGTTTGATAATGAAAGGCAATCGAAATGCCTTAACATTTGAGGAGTTAGCCTTTTTTCTATTGCAAGAAGACCAATCTAGGCAGAACCGATCCATTATGCATGTTGGAGATCAAGCTTTCCTGGCTAGTCAGAAGGGCAAACGTAAATGGAGCTCTTCTACTAGTAAGCATAAATCTGCTTATTGTGCACAATCGAAGAAGGAAGACAGAGAAGCAAAGGAAACCGAAAAGCAAAATTTTTTTGCAAGTATTGTAAAGCAAATGATCATATCATAAAGAATTGTCCAAAACTAGCTGCAAAAGAGGCAAAGAAAAGAGAGGCTTGAATGGTTGTTGCAGAGGCCTCTACACTAAAAATAGAGTCTGCTAATCTAGTGCAGAATGAAGAATGGACATTTACTACTGTTTTCAGTTTTGTCCCATCCTCTCCTAAACATTGTTTGTCTACAGTAGACTCCAATGTTTAGTACTTTGATAGTGGGGCAACCAAACATATTATCTCACAGCATAGTTTCTTCACTTCACTCGAGCCTATCCCTACACGAAATATTGTCACATGCGCCAACAACTCCTCTTATCCTGTCATGGGATTTAGTAAGATCATTCTCACTATTGTTGATGGTAGTTCTTTCACATAGTCGGATGCTTTATTTGTGCCAGGGATCTAGAAGAATTTTTTATTAGTTTCAACTTTAGCCAAGATTGGCTTGGTTGTGAAATTTGTTGATGATAGATGTACAATTCATGATCTGTCAAATAGCGACATGATTATTGCTTCTGGCATTTTATGTCTTGGGCTATATAAGCTTATAGACTACAAAAATCTGTGAATGATTCAACATGTGCAATACATGATTACCAGGCTATGTCAAATGCAAAGCTTTGGTATGCACACTTTGTTCATTTGAATTTTGCTAGTTTGTTATGCTTGCAAAAATCTGAAATGGTTTCCTCTTTGCCCAAACTTGATGCACCTGGTAAACATGTTTGTAAAGGCTGTATTTTGGGCAAAATGCAGTGTTCGTCCTTTCCAAAGGATGGTTCAGTTTGAGCTACTCAGAAATTGAAGCTTGTTCATAGTGATGTTTGTGGCCCTATGCAGACACCATCTTTTGGAAACTATCTTTACTTCATGACTTTCATCGATGATTTTTCTAGGCATGCATGGGTATATCCATTGAAACAAAGTTTGAAGTGTTTATGTGCTTCAAACAGTTTTTGGTTTTGGCTAAAAATATGTCAGCATGTAAAATGGGCACCCTCCATTGTGATCGAGGGGAAGAATATGTGTCCTCTGACTTTAGTGGATTTCTGCTGAACATGGGATAAAACATCAGTGCATAGTGCCATATACACCTCAACAAAATGGAGTTTTTGAACAGAAGAATAGGTCACTCATGGAGATGGCCAGGTGTATGGTTAAGAGTCAGGCTTTACCACATAATTTCTGGCTTGAGGTTGTTATGTGTGCAGCATATGTACTTAATGGTGTCCCACTAAAGTGTTGTAGTTTATCACTCCATATGAGGCTTGGCATGGTCGCAAGCCATCAGTTGCTCACTTGTGTGTTTTTGGTTGCCTGGCATATGCATTAGTGCCTGAACTAGTGCCTAAACAATCATGCAAGAAATTGGATGATAAAGCAGTGAAATGTATTTCTGTTGGGTACAGTTATGAAAGCAAAGGTTATCATCTATATCGTCCATAAACTAAACACATTCTGGTTAGCCATGATGTTTTTGTGGGAGATGTTATTCATCCATTACTTTCATGTACTAAGGATACATATGTTAGATCCAAAGACATGTATGATACTTTGTTGCCTCTTTTTACAGGTGGACACTCTAATTCTAGTCCTAATGAGGCAACTTCTCAGCCTTTGCAGGTTTCATGTGATGATGTAGATCATTCCGTTTTCGATGCAAATTTATATGATGCACTTTTTGATGAGAGAGCTAATATTGAGGAGGCAAAAACTATGCAAAAATGGCTAGCGTAGACTTTGCGTGATAGCAAATTAGATGCACCTCTATCATATCGTACTAAGTGAGGCTCTCATAGTGCCTCTTTTGCATCAGATTGCTATGATATGGCTGCCTCTAGTCTCTATGATGAGAATGAGCCTATTTCATTTGATGAAGCACAAAATTTTGAAAATTGGATGGCTCCTGTGAAATCAAAATATGATGCTATCATGCAAAATGGTACATGATCTTTATGTGACTTGCCTCCTGGCAAGAAGGCTATTGGCACTAAGTGTGTATACAAGCTAAAGCATAATCTTGATGGAGCAATTGATAGGTATAAGGCTAGGCTTGTTGCAAAGGGTTATGCACAGGAAAGAGGCATTGATTTTGATGAGACCTTTGCACTTACATGCTGAATGTCTACTGTTCATAGCATCTCTGCATTAGCAGCTCATCATGGTTGGAATTTACATAAGTTGGACATTAAAACTTCATTTCTGAATGGTTACTTGCATGAAGAAAGTGTATGTTTTTCAGCCCCATGGCTTTATGCAGAATGAAGCTCAAAAGGTTGTGTGGAGACAGGAGATAACATTCTTGGTACAAATTACAAGCCTACACATTTGGCTTGAAGTTCATAACCATATGAAGCTCCATGGAAACCATTTCTAGAAAGCTTTTTATCTTTACCAATTGTAAAAGTCATTTTTGACTTGAGAGAATATTTGTAATCACCTACCAAAAAAATGGTGGATTTTTTAGATAGAAAAGTAACTACTTCATTGAGGGAATATTTCCTAAATTTAAGGACTACTTTTAGAGAGAGCCAAAATTTGAATTCAAATTCAAATTTGAATGTAATACTTATATAAAGTGACTTGAAAAAGTTGCAGTTAGAAGTCTCTATTCCCGAGCTCTCCATTGCCATTGTGTAAGAGTGTGATGTCTAATTTGTAGCCTACAGTACTCTCCATCATTAGGCTATGATTGTCAAGCCTATGATCTTGTACAACATTGTTCATTAATACAATACATCTACATTGTTCATTTATGATCTCTCTGTTATAGTCATTCATAACTGTCAACTTGTGCTGCTCATATCTCAGTCAATTCTCCACCATTTTCAATGATCTAAAGCTTGTTGGAATCAGCTCCAAGTTATCTACATGCTCACAAATGTTGAAGGGAATCCATCGAGCCAATTTGGTGAAAAATGCGTTGAATCACTCACTGGTCAAACTTTGTAGAGGTCCTAAAAGAATTGGGGCTAATGACTCAATTGCTAAATTGATTGCTCTATGTATAGTGCATCATTTCAAGTGATTCCACTTAGAATCATTAGCTTACTAAGCTAATTTGATACCTCTAAAAGGCATTCTTCCAATTCCTACTATACTGGTAGCATTGAGCATAACAAGCAGCACGTGTGTGATAAAAAATAGAAGGTTTTCATTGATCATTCTATTTGGAAGTAGTCTGTTTTGATTCAATCTTTTCATACATCGTTTCCAAAGTACATAGGCACTTGTATAGTGTCATTAGAAATCTAAGAGGGTCCATAACTCAACTCTGAAGCTACAAGGGCTGGTACTAAGCAGGATTTGGCAGTCCTACTCATTTCTTGGAGTGTCCATCCATCTATCCAAACAGTGGTATCAAAGCAAAGTTAAGGTAAAATGGGAGATGGTTTTCCTTCTTTCATTGATTAATTGGATAGGAACAACTATCAAGCATGGTCCTTGAGGATGAAGAAATACTTACAAGGAAGGAGCCTCTATGGATACATCTCAAGAGATGAGGAGATTCCCATATTCAAAAGCAAAGGACAACCTACAAGAGAGGAGCATGAAAGACTCAACACATGGTGTGCAAAGGATGCATTAGCAAGGTCTTACTTACTTAACTCAATCTCTGATTTTCTTCTTCCACATATTAGCAATTGTAAGACATCCCAAGAGACTTGGGAAACATTGTCTTCATATTTCTCTTCCAACACAAGGGCTAGGAAGAACCAACTGTAGATTGAGTTTACCACTCAAAGAAAGCAACCTAAGCAAGGTATCTCAGAGTATGTGACCAAAGTCAAAGATGTAGCAGATCAATTGGCAAGCATAGGAGAAGAAATTGAAGAGGAGTAGATTGTAAAACAAGTGATCAATGGTATTAAAGCTGATGACAAATGGGAGAGCTTCACAATTGCCATGGACTTGTACATGGACATGTAGATTCCAGATCTTACCACACTCATGGGGTAACTATTTTACCCATGAAGCCAAGCTCAATAAGAATGGAGATTAATCAAGAGGTAATAGCTCTTCTGCCCTATACAATGATAAAAGTAAGTCCAAAGAGAAAGGGAAGAACAAAAAGATTGAGGATGAAGGAACCACCACCCAACCCAACTATGCAGGGAGAGGTAGAACCTCAAGAGGAAGGGGCAGAGGAGGTAAGCAAGGTAGGGGGAGACCCTATAACTCCTCACCATGCAATATTTGTGGTTTATCAAATCATACTACAAATGAGTGTTTCGGGAACTTCAAGAATCAGAGAGGTAGAGGATATCAAAGAGGTGGATATGCACAATCAAGAGGAAGATTCAATCACCATCAAGGATACAACGACAACTACAACGACAACTACAACTACAACTACAATAGCAACTACCAAGGAGGTTACAAATCAAGGAAGGATTACAACAACTACACAGAGGAGCAAGAAGATTTTCTTTTGATTATGAACATGACTTCAAAACCAGGTATAAATGATGACCATCTCTTCTACATTGACTCAGGATGCTCAAATCATGTGGTAGGCAATGTAGCTCTTCTCTCTGACCTTGAGGAACCAAAGGGTAAGCATCAGCTACAAACAGGTGATGACACCAAGCACTCAGTGATTAAAGTAGGTAATGTTAAGACCTCTGATGGAAACAAGAATCTGTTGAGGAGGGTTCTATATGTACCTAGGATTACCAAGGACTTAATGAGTGTTGGAAAGATTGTGGAAAAGGGTTTGCAGGTTGGATTCAACCAATATGCAGCATTTTTTGAGGATCCCCATCATGGGTTCAAGAGAATTTCCAAAGGAGAAAAAACAGGTAGATTATTCACCTTTGAGCTTGAGGACACAAGGAATATTGCACTCTATAGTTATAAAGATCAAACATTATCAGAGCTTGAAATTTGGCATAAGAGATTAGGGCATGTTGGTGAAATAACCTTAAAACAGATATGTAGAGATCAATGTGTGCTTAGGATACCTAATGTATCCAAGCAACACATGATTTATAAATGTGGTGCTTGTCAGTTTGGAAAAACTCTCAGGTTACCTTTTTCAAGGAAAGGCTACATGCATGAGGATTACCTAGAGCTTGTCCATACAGATGTATGGGGACCAAGTAAGGATCCCTCAATTTTTGGATCAAGGTATTATGTATCTTTCATTGATGATTACAGTAGGTGGACTGTATTGCACTTTATGAAGCACAAAGATGAAGTATTCAGTTTCTTTAAAAAGTATCTTGCACTTGTTGAGAACCAAACAAGGAGAAACCTAAAGAGACTAAGGTCAGATGGAGGAGGTGAGTACTTCTCAAATGAGTCTGATATATTCTTGCAGGACAGAGGAATCAAAAGAGAAATCACAACAAGGTATACCCCTGAGCAAAATGGGGTGGCAGAAAGGAGAAATAGGTTGATTGTTGAAACAACTAGATCAATGTTGAATGAGAAAAAATTACCGAACTACTTATGGCCAGAGAGTATATCTACTACCACTTATCTTGTAAACAGGTTGCCATCCAAATCTCTTGATGGGATGACCCCATATGAAGCATGGCATGGTAGAAGGCCTTCACTTGATCATTGCAGGATCTTTGGATGTGTACCTTATGTGCACATTCCTTCTCAGATAAGAGGTAGGCTAGACCCAAAGGCAGAGAAGTGCATCTTCATAGGGTATGACTTGAATCATAAAGGCTATAGGTTCTGCAACCCTTCAAACAAGGGATTCATGGTCAGTAGAGATGTTGTCTTTGATGAGAATGACTCTTGGTTTGATAGTGAATGCAGGAAAGTAAAGCTACCTTATGACTTGGAAGAGGAGTTTCCAAGCCTCAATAAAGAAGAGTCTACACAGAATGTGGTGACATCAACTCAGATGATGAGGACATCATCAACCTAGAAGAGTTCAAGGCATGGAAGTCCAAAGGCAAATTCAAGATGAAGAAGTTGGAGGATATACCTGAATCTTCCAACCAAGCAACCAGAAGATCACAAAGGGAGAGCAAGAAGCCTATCAGATATGGGTATGAAACTTCTTTAGTTACTAAGAACTTTGTTTATCTTGCAAAAGACTTGTCATTTGAAGAGCCATCATCATATGAAGAAGCAAAGACCAATGCAGAATGGAAGGAAGCTATGGATGAGGAAATTGAAGCACTCAAGGAGAGTGATACTTGGGAACTAGTACCAAAGAAGGAGTCTATGAAGGTAATTGGTTCTAGATGGATCTATAAAATCAAAAGGAATTCGGATGGATCAATAAGCAGGTACAAAGCTAGACTTGTGGCCAAGGATCTTGCACAAACCCAAGGAGTTGATTATGAAGAAACCTTCTCACATGTGGCCAAAATGCCAACCATCAGGGTATTGGTAAGTGTGGTTGCATCAAAGAATTGGAACATGTATCAGTTGGATGTAAAAAATGCATTTCTAAATGGTTGGATTTCAGAGGAGGTGTACATGTCTCAACCTCATGGCTATGAACACCCAAACAAGGTAACATATGTATGTAAATTGAACAAAGATCTTTATGGATTGAAGCGGGCACCTAGGGCATGGAACCATAAAGATTTTGTCATGAGTAAAGCAGATACTTCAGGATCAAGGTTTTGTCATGAGTAAAGCAGATACTCATACCTTCAGGATCAAGGTTTTGTCATGAGTAAAGCAGATACTTCTTTGTTCATCAAGAAAAGTGATTCAGAGGTAATATACCTATGTGTATATGTTGATAATATCATACTTACAGGTTAGATGATGAAGGAGTTCAAAATTAGTGACCTTGGATCACTAAAATATTTTCTTGGACTTGAGTTAGTCTATACTAACTCTGGAATTTATATTACTCAGAGAAAGTATATACAGGATATGTTAAAGAAGTTTCATTTGCAGGATGCCAAAATTGCAAGTACTCCAATGGAGGTAAACCTAAAATTAAGTGCTTATGAAGGTGATGTACTTGAGAGCATTGGAGGTTACCAAAGCATAGTGGGAAGCTTGAACTATGCTACATTGACAAGGATTGATATTGCTTATGGAGTAAGTGCTCTAAGTCAGTTTATGCACAAGCCTAGGGCACCTCACTTGGAGGCTGCCAAAAGGATTTTGAAGTACCTTAAGGATACTCAAAATCATGGATTGTATTTCCCTTATACATCAGACTTGGACATCAAGATATATTCAGATGCAGATTGGGCAGGTTGCAAAGATGATTGAAGGAGTACCTCAAGATACCCATCCTTTGCAGGTAACAAACATATATCATGGTCTTTAAAGAAGAAACCTACTGTTGCATTATCTTCTACAGAGGTAGAGTATAGAGGAATGGCCAATGCTACTCAAGAGGCCATATGGATTAGATTATTGTATACAGATTAGGTTTGCACACTACATGTCCAATGATTCTTGGAGATAATACTAGCTCATTACATCTTGCAGCTAATCCTATTTATCATGCTAGGACCAAGCATATAGAGGTCCACTATCATTATGTGAGAGAGAAGCTATTGAGCAAGGAGATTCAGCTGACATATGTGTCAACAAATATGCAATGTGCAGACTGATTGACTAAAGCATTAGATGGTACAAAACTTTTCAGGTTCAAATCAATGATTGGATTGGAGGATATTCATGAAGATTGAAGATGAAGACCAAGCCAAAATGTTTGGCTTGAGGGGGAGCTATTGGTGCAAATTACAAGCCTACACATTTGGCTTTAAGTTCATAACCATATGAAGCTCCATGGAAACCATTGCTAGAAAGCTTTTTATCTTTACCAATTGTAAAAGCCATTTTTTACTTGAGAGAATATTTGTAATCACCTACCAAAAAACTCGTGGATTTGTTAGATAGAAAAGTAACTAATTCATTGAGGGAATATTTCCTAAATTGAAGGACTACTTTTAGAGAGAGCCAAAAGTTGAATTCAAATTCAAATTTGAATGTAACACTTATATAAAGTGACCTGAAAAAGTCACAGTTAGAAGTCTCTATTCCCGAGCTCTCCATTGCCATTGTGTAAGAATGTGAGGTCTACATTGTAGCCTACACTACTCTCCATCATTAGGCTATGATTGTCAAGCCTATGATCTTGTACAACATTGTTCATTAATACAATACATCTACATTGTTCATTTATGATCTCTCTGTTATAGTCATTCATAACTGTCAACTTGTGTTGCTCATATCTCAGTCAGTTCTCCACCATTTTCAATGATCTAAAGCTTGTTGGAATTAGCTCCAAGTTATCTACATGCTCACAAATGTTGAAGGGAATCCATTCAGCCAATTTGGAGAAAATCACATCGAAGCACTCACTGGTCAAACTCTGCAGAGGTCCTAAAAAATCGGGGGTAATGATTCAATTGCTAAATTGATTGCTCTATGTATAGAGCATCATTTCAAGTGATTCTACTTGGAATCATTAGCTTACTAAGGTAATTTGATACCTATAAAAGGAATTTTTCCAATTCCTATTGTACTGGTAGCACTGAGCATAACAAGCAGCAGGTGTGTGATAAAAAAATAGAAGGTTTTCATTGGTCATTCTATTTGGAGGTATTCTGTTTTGATTCAATATTTTCATACATCATTTCCAAAGTACATAGGCACTTGTATAGTGTCATTAGAAAGCTAAGAGGGTCCACAAACTCTTAAGCTACAAGGGCTGGTACTAAGCAAGATTTGGCAGTACCTACTCATTTCTTGGAGTGTCCATCCATCTATCCCAACAAACATTGAGCATCCCATTACACATGTGGGAGATGTGAAGCTAGGTGAAGGTAAA
This sequence comes from Ceratopteris richardii, assembly GCA_020310875.1. Lineage (NCBI taxonomy): Eukaryota > Viridiplantae > Streptophyta > Polypodiopsida > Polypodiales > Pteridaceae > Ceratopteris > Ceratopteris richardii. The sequence continues at coordinate 99,366,579 of CM035418.1, forward strand.
TATGTCAAGGCTCTTAAAGATGTGCTCCATGTTCCATCTATTTCCAAGAACCTTATCTTTGTAGGACAGATGGTAGAGAGAGGTATGGAAGTTATATTTTATGCAAAAGGATGCATGGTGAAGCAAGGAGGCAAGGTCATTTCCAAGGGAAGGAAAGAAGGTAGATTATTCACACTAGATGTTGCTTCTACACACAACAAGGTATGTTATGTGATGATTGGTAAGAAAAGGATAGCAGAGATTGATCTTTGGCACAAGAGGATAGGGCATATCAACATTCCCAAGTTAAAAAGCATGTGCAAAGCAGGTTTAGTGCAGAGACTATCAAATCTTGAAGGCCAAGTTATAACTTTGTTCTCTTTTGTTTTACTCCCTTTGTATTTTTTTTCTTGTATCTCTTATCCTTCTTCTATTATTCTTGATTTTATTTTTAATATTTTTCTTCTTGCACTTCTTCGTATAGTTTTTGTTGCTCTTCTTATTGTGTTCGTTGTTCTTGCTATTGTTGCTCTTCATCTTCTCGTTCATGCTCTTGTTGGTGATTCTCTTCATTCTTGCTGCTATCCTTCATGTTTTTGCTTTTAATTTGTATGTCCTCCTTCTGATTCTTTTTTTTTTGCTCATGTTCTTTTTCTTGTTGTTGTGGTTTATTTTTATATTTTTTCTCTTATTGGTTTTCTTCCTTTTGCCCTCACTCTTGATGTCATTCCTATCATTCTTGATTATGTTCTTCTTGATGTTGTTCTTGTTGTCTCTCTTCCTCTTTCTCTCATTGTCCTTGTTCTCCTTGCCACTATTGTTGTTGATGTTGTTGTTGTTGTTGTTCTTGTGGTTGTTATTGTTGTTCTTGTTCTTTTTCTTGTTGTTATTGTTGTTCCTCTTATTCATGTTGCTTCTAGGGCCTCTTTGAAATCCAAAACTAGATGTTTCCACTTCCTCTTCCAATATCTTGTTGCCCATTTAGCACAAAACTGCATGAAGTAGTCCAAGCCATAGCTATCCTCACTTATTTGAAATGAATATTTCACTCAATATCATTTTTGAAACTTGATGTCCAAGCAAGCATCAAGCCACTTTCCATCCATCCTAGTTCAAGGTTTTAAGTACATATTTAAAGTTAGTGATCAAGCACTAGTTGCAAGAATGGTTGCTCGAGTTTTATTTTTCCTATGTCTCTTCCCCAAAGTTTCGCATTTATTCCTAGGAACACCTTCCAGATTGGTTTTTTGGATTAGCAAGAAACATGCAAGTTTCCCATTATAATTATATATTGGGTGGGGGGCTTGTGAAGAACGTTTATCGTGGCAAGATCTTACAGAATTTATATACAAAATTGTAAATCGAGAAACTCATCTTCATGAGGTCCATGACCACTATGATCCAATGACTAGTATAATCAAAAGAAGGAAACAAAATGGTCACCATGTGTATGGATAAGGTATGTATATATTTATTAGAAACCCTTAATACATACTTGTAGCAATACAATAGAGCGAAAATTGTAGACATCCTTGATGCAAGTGGCCTCCTTTCCTTTGAGGAAGATCGAGGATTGTTGAGTAGTAGATCGTGAACGCGAGATGTAGTGAGAGTGAAGGTGAGAAGCATAGAGATGCACACACACATGTAAGAGAAAACAAAGACACAATGGAAGATAGGAAATTAGACTCTATTACTCAAGATCTCAATTAAAAGCTCAAGCTCACACTAGCTCATACAAGTCTACACTAGCTAACCTCAAAAATGAGCTCTCTAGCTCTCTTTATAGTTTTTTGACTAGCTTTGACCGGTTTCACATCTAATGACTGGCATAGTTAAAAAATACGTTCTAGGTGCTATTTGAAGGTCTAAATGAGGTCTAAAAATAGCCAAAATTGGTAGGCTGATTCTACCTAAGCTCATCAAGCTTGAGGACTCCTCCGCTTGCACAAAATGGAGCTACTAATTACAAAAGTGGTTGTTTTATGTTACATATGGTACAAGAGTGATGAAAATCACAGTTGGGAGTTGAGAAGTTGCCTCATTAGAACTAGCACTAGACTATCCACCTGTAAAAAGAGGCAGCAAAGTATCATACATATCTTTGGAGCTAACAGATGTCTCCTTAGTACATGAAAGCAATGGTTGAATAGCATCTTCCACAAAAACAACATCACGGCTAACCAGAATGTGTTTAGTCTGTGGATGATACAGACGATAGGCTTTACTTTCAAAACTGTATCCAACAAAAATACATTTTACTGCTTTATCATCCAATTTTCTACAATGTTGTTCAAGCACTAATGCATATGCCAAACAACCAAAAACATGCAGATGAGCAACAGATGGCTTGCAATCATGCCAAGCCTCATATGGAGTGATAGACTGTAGCGCTTTAGTGGGACACATGTTCAGTACATATGCTGCACACACGATAACCTCACGCTAGAAACTATGTGGTAAAGCCTGACTCTTGACCATACACCTCGCCATCTCCATGAGAGACTTGTTCTTTCGTTCAGCAACTCCATTTTGTTGAGGTGTATACGGCACTGTACACTGTTGTTTTATCCCATGTTTCGCTAGAAATGCATTAAAATTAGAAGACATATATTCCCCCCCTCGATCAGAACGGAGGGCGCCCATTTTACATACTGACATATTTTCAGCCAAAACCAAAAACTGTTTGAAGCACATGAACACTTCAGACTTTGTCTTCAATGGATATACCCATGCATGCCTGGAAAAATCATCAATGAAATTCACGAAGTAAAGATAATTTGCAAAGGAAGGTGTCTGCATAGGACCACAAACATCACTATGGACAAGCTGCAATTTCTGAGTAGCCCGAATTGAAACATCTTTTCGAAATGAGGAACGCTGCATTTTGCCCAAAATACAACCTTCACAAACATGTTTTCCAGGTGTCTCAAGTTTGGGCAAAGAGGACACCATTTCAGATTTCTGCAGGCGTAGCAAACTAGCAAAATTCAGATGACCAAAGCATGCATGCCAAAGCTTTGCATCTGACATAGCCTGAGAATCATGTACTACACATGCCGAATCATTCAGAGATCTTTCATAGTCTATGAGCTTATACGGCCCATGAAATAAAATGCCTGAAGCAATAATCACATCGCCATTTGATAGATCATGAACTGTACACCTGTCAGCAACAAATTTCACAACCAAGCCAATCTTGGCTAATGTAGAAACTGATAACAGGTTCTTCTTGATCCCCTAGCACAAATAAAGCATCTGACAAAGTGAAAGAACTACCATCAGCAGTAGTCAAAATGATCTTACCAACTCCCATAACAGGATAAGAGGAGGTATTGGCACATGTAACAGTATTCCTTCTCGGGGCAAGCTCGAGTGAAGAGAAGAAACTACGCTGCGAGGTAATATGTTTGGTCGCCCCACTGTCAAAATACCAAACATCTGAGTCTACTGCGGACATGCACTGCTCATGAGAAGATGGGTCAAAACTGTAGACAATAGTAAACGCCCATTCTTCCTCCTGCACAAGATTAGCAGACTCTGTTTTTGGTGTAGAGGCCTCTGCAACAACCATTCCAGCCTCTTTCTTCTTTGCCTCTATAGCAGCCAGTTTTGGACAGTTCTTTATGATATGATCATTCCCTTTATAGTACTTACAAAACAATTTTTGCTTTTCTGATTTCTTCTCATCTTTATCTTCCTTCTTCAAATGTGCAGAATTAGCATATTTCTGCTTACTAGTTGAAGAGCTCCATTTTCCTTTGCCCTTCTGACTAGCCAGGAAAGCTTGATGTACAACTCGCATAATGGACCTGTTCTGTCTCGACTGATCTTCCTGCAACAGAACAGAGACTAACTCCTCAAATGATAAGGCATTTGGATTGCCTTTCATCATCAACCAAAGAGTAGAAGCAAAACTCTGATATGAATTAGGAAGACCATTCAAAACGGTCTACACAAGTGAGCTATCAGGTATAAGCTCATCAGCAGAAATCAATTGTTCCTTCAAGTCTTTGATCTTCATTAGGAAATTGTTCTTAGAATCACCTTCATTCATGTGCTCACTCTCCAATTGTTTTCGGAGGTAAGCAACACGAGCCTCATTCCTAGCTTGCTACAATGTTCTAAGTATATCCCAAGCATCCTTAGCTGTTTTGCAAGAGTGAATGTGAGGAATAATGGCATGTTTGACAGACAAAGCTATCAATGCATGTGCGTGGGCATCTCTGCCATCCCAATGAATCTGCTCTACAGTAGGTGCAGCAAAAACTGCAGCACGAACAGGAATATGCAGAATATCATCATCTTCAACACCTTCTGCATCAGCTTAAGTACCTGCAATTGTAACAGTTGCAGGTGTGATAGGACATTTTTCGACACCCTTCACAATGTTCCATAGTCCTTTTGCAACCAACAGATGTCGCATCATATAAGCCCATAATGGGTAGTTGGTACCATCCAACTTATCCTCAATAGCCAACATACGAAATACATCACTGCTTTTAGCCGTGGCCGGTAACTAAAATACCTTGATGCAGAAAATTGATTGTATCTCAAAAAGTTGAACAAAACTACCCATACAAATTCTGCTAGACCTGTAGCAGACTTCGAGATGCTTATACTGGCGAACAGAAACTGGTATATACCTTTGGCACAAAAAGATGAAATAGCCTGCACAAGCTGATAGTGCGTTTGGAGGCCGAAACAAGCTCAGATCGCGATTTCGGCACCACAAAGCGAAGATGGTTTGATCTCGAAAACACGTTGAGTATGCTCACCAAAATTCGTGCGATTCTAAGATTGCAAACAGAGGAGTGTCGACGGCGCCCTAGATGAAGCGACAACCTGCTCTGATACCAATTGTTGGAGATAGACATCTGCAGAAGCACGTGAACAACACAAGGAAGAAGAAGAAGCTTGGAGCACAACACACAATACTGAATGTATTACTAGAGAATGTACAAAGATTAGTAGCCCATTAGGGCAATAGGCGTATATACAAGCCGGGGGAAAAAAACCTCCTAAAGAGGGAAAAAAGTGCCCCGGTGGTCCTAGAGTGTTCACACATCACTACCTAAATATATCAATAGATGCGAATTCATCTCTAACTTGTGTCATACATGCGAACATTTAACGAAATGCGGTGTCGATTGTGGGTGATAATATTAATGGTGGAGTGAGTGAAGATGTTGTGGGTGTGGGTGTTGATGCAAGGGGAAGGAGAAATAGGGATGGGAAAGTGGATGTAGTGGTGACTCTGGAGAAATGTGATGTGCCTAAATGTGGTGGTGAAATGGATGAGATGAGTGGTGGTGTAGTGGGTGGAGATATGTCCATGTCACTGGACGTTGTGTTGAGTGCAGTGACCATGAAGAGGGGAGTGATAGTGGGTGCTTGCATGGGTGTGAATACAGGATTTACAAAGGTTGCCGAATAATTTACAGATGGGGTTTCTTGTATTTCTTGGTGGAGACGGGAGAGAGGAAATATAGTGCATTGGGGAGGTGAGACGGGGAGAAGGTCAATGGAGGGGGAAATGGGAATAGGGGTCTTCGAGGGATGGGGGAGGAAGGGATGGATGGATGGAGAAATGGGCTGGATGGAAGGGTGGAGGTCCTAGGAGGGAGGCTAGGTTGTGTGGGTGCAGAAAGAGTGAGAGGAATTGAGGCAACAAAGGCTTCTACTATCGCACTATCAAAGGACATGGATGGTCTGGGAGAGGTAGGGTGTACAGGAGAGATTGGAGGGGCCGAGGGTGAAAGAGGAGCGGTCGGTGTGGTGGATACTTCGATGATGTTAGGGGTATTTACAGTAGAAGTGCAAGGTGGGGAGTCGATGACGATCGTTTCTTCTGCCAAAGAATCTTTCAGAATGAGGCATGCTTCCCTGGCCTATTGTGAAGACTGGGCATCTGTTGGTACACAAATATACTGACCCAGTTTTGATAGCAAGCATATTCATCGTGGGTCAAACGGTGGTAGTGGTTTCCTCTGCAAATAATGTAATGCTTCATTAGTGCCTACTGATTTAACCAATTCTCTGAAATCATGAATGTAAGCTTCTTCGAAGCCTCCTGTGGCGAGTTCTTGTTCTACAAGCGCTTGGATTTCTTCTTCTGAGAGTTTTCTGCGTGCCCAAACTGCTTGCATAGTGCGGTATAGTTTCTTGATTGCCAATGTGTAGGCAGCAGCTTCAAATGTTTCTTCTTCGTAAGTACTTGTGTCACCTTGAGTGTCAGTGTGCTATTCTTGTTCATCAGTATGCACATTCTCTTGAGAGTCATGACTAGCCTGACTAGCTTCATCATCTCCATCTTCATCCTCAGTTTCTGTCCTTTCTTCTTCAGAGCTAGAGACTACTTGCTCGTGTGATTGATCAGGGGGTGTGGTAGGGTAACTTGGGTGTTCATACTCCTGTGAGAAAAATTGTCCTTCTGAAAATTGAAATTCGCTTGAAAAAGCATCATGCATTTCAAAATCAAAAGTGGTATTTGTTGGTTCAGCTTCCAAATTGGGTATAGGAAAAGTAAATGTTTCCACACCGATGGAGGTGGGAATTTATGCTGCTGTAGTGGTGGGTTCCTGAACTATGGTTGCTTGAGAGGTAATAGTACTGGTCGTACCTTCTGTGATAACCAGTCATGATAGGCATATGTGAATGGGTTGCATAGGTGCAGAGGGTTTCGTAGGTGACTGTTTTGGAGATGGCTGAGGTGACGGGGACTCTAGAACTTGCAAACATGGGATAGATCTGTGCATGCGTTTTCCTACCCATCCCTTGCTAGCTTTTCTGGCTTTCTTGGCGGTTCCTTTGAAATCCTTCAATTCTTCACTTGTCATTGTGTGTTCTATGACATAAACTTCCAAATTCTTGCGTAAGAATTCCTTAAAAACGTGACACATAAGTCATTGGAAAGTGGCGGGTGCATTTGTTAGCCCAAATGGCATCACATGAAATGCAAATATGCCCCATTCTGTGGCAAAAGCCGTCTTGTGTTGATCTTTTTGAGCAATGGATACTTGATTATAGCCTAAGAAACCATCAAGAAAGCTATAAACTTCCTTGCCCGCTAATCTTTCCAATAAATGTTCAATATGATCAATTTCGTAAATGAATCCTGCTTCTATCAAACAATCTATTTCTTCTTTAATCCTAGTAGCATAGTTATCATTGTATGTGTATGGTTTCTGTTTCATAGGTTTTGCATCTAGAGTCATAGGGATCCTATGGGAGCATATATCTGGGTCTACTCCTTTCAGGTCTTTGTAAATCCAAGCGAACACATCTCTATATTCACGTAGTAGGGCAATTAATGCTTCTTCTTCTTCATTCGTCAAATCATGCCCTATGTATGTACATTTTTCTTCTTCTCCTTCTATGGTGACTATGATTTTTTTGGTTTTCTCTTGGTTATCATATACTTCTCCAACATCATCTTTTCTTTTAGGCATTCGTACCATGATTCATCTATCTTCTATTTCATACTTCTTAAAGTTCTCTGGTACTTCCATGAGTGGTTCTTCTTCTTCTTCTGTCTTATGTGATTTCTTTCTCTTCTTTTGTTTGCTTTCTGTATCTCTTATGGATGGCTCAAGTTGTTCCATTTGAATTTCCTTTTCCTCTTCAGGGGTTTTGGATTCTACAAAATAAAGATATTCCTCTTCTATGGAACAGAAGGGTTCCATGGTGATGGATTCTAGATCCTCATCATCACTCTCGTCCTGTTCTTAGGTCACTTCCGTCCATTCTTCTAGGATAAAGTCTTCCTCAACCGGTTCAATCATGAAAATGGAAATGTCATATCCATCCTCATCACAGTAAGGAATCCATTGTTCTTTGTTCACTACCATGTCCATTGTGGCTAAGATTTCTACCCAATCGTGAGGCTTGAATTCTTTGTTTGGAAATATTGTAGGTGCGTAGCTTGGTCTTGAAGGGTTCGTGGATGTTGTTTTGAACATAAAGTCCTGGCTTCTAATCGTTCTTCCTCTTGTTTTGCTACTTTACACATCCATAGATGAATATCCTCGTGCAACCATGAGGGATCTGATTCCAATGAGTGTACTGATTTTGTTTCTTCTTGTGTCTTATGGATGGTATTCCATTGTATTGGGGGTACATCTCGATGGGAATAGTCTTTAAGATTGACTTTAGTAGTCACTCCTAAATGTTGCAAGTACAACGAATTAGTTCCCGAATCTTGTACGATTTGCAACTGATGCATGAATGGTCGTCCTAAAATCATCTTGTAAGCATGATTTTTCCCAAAATCACAAATGGTGAAAGTATGCTCGAACTCCACACCGCAAGTGGTGAGAGATATGCCTTCTAGGAAGCCGAGGGCTTTTCTATATGTCCGTCAGCCATTTGTAGCTTCATCCTGGTGGGTCTTAATGCTGGCTTACCCCAACGTTTCCATAAAGCAGTCATAGCAATGGCTGCTCCGGCTCTTGAATCTAAGATGGATTTGGTGGTGTAGCCCTGATGGGTTATTCGGAGATAAGTGTTACCTTCTTCTCCCTTACCTACATCTCCAATTCTTTCTACGGGTATCTCTAGTACCCTCTTTTGTGGTCCTATCTGTGAGAACGTAGTAGCAAGCTCAGGGAATTGATTTGCTACATGCTTCCACAATTCTAGTTTAACCTTCAACAAGTCCTCTAGAGTGAGATGGCATTGTACTTTGGTGTTTTTTTATCACTTCGGTGTTTCGAGGGATTACTGATTCTTCATTCCTCACTATTATAGTGGGTGCTCTCATGCTAATAGACTTGGCTTCCCAAGGTCCTATGAACTGAGGTAATTGTTGTCAACCTAGGCATCTGTTTACTAGAAACTCCTAGCTTCTGAGCCACTTTTTCTGCTAGGTCCTCTATCGAGATAGACAGTTTTGAGGATGCTAGAGATGAACAATCTGAGTCCTTATAGACCTTTAAGAGTTCCAACTCGTCTCCTAAGTTGTCCTCAATGTCTATACAAATTCTTACACATTGCTCTAATGTTCTGGGTTCCTTCAAGTATACATAAGAGCGTAGTTTAGAGCTCAAGAGGCCATCTAAAAACAATGACACTTGCTTGGCCTGTGAGGGTAATTCTTGTATCAGACATCTTTCAACATATTGTCTAAACCTACATCCTGCAAGTCTAACTGTTTCTTGAGGAGTCTGTTTGAAGCTATGAATTAGCGAAGACGTATCATGCCTGATTCCACTTTTAGAGAATTCTGTGATGAATGACTCTAACAAGTGATGAACATCTCTAAATTGCCTCTATTGCAATGGTTGGAGCCAAGTTAAAATTGTATTCTTTAACGTTAGTCCAAATGCATTGTATTGCATGAACATGTCTTCTACTTGCTCTGCTCAGAGCACTTGCTTAAATTCCGCAACATGATCATAGGGATCTCCTGTCCCATCAAAGTAATTTTTCATTGACTTTACTAATTGAGTGGGTCTCAATATCCTGGGGTGTTCACGTGGTCTAGGTAGAGGAAAATCATCTCTACCACTTGGTATTCTAGGTTTTCCCTTTGTCTTTCCAATCTATTGGTGTCCATGCTTGGTCTATCTCTCCCTATGGGATGAGTGAAACTTACTTGTGGTCTCTCTTTGTTCTCTCTTTGAGTACCATGGGTTGAGGATGTTCCAGCACCCTGATGGTTCGTGTTTACATTTGTTCGAGATAGGGGGAAGACTAACTCACCTCTCCATGTGTAGGTATTTCTTGTGTGGTGTGGTACTACAAATACTCGTTCTGAAGTATCATCCAGGTATACAAATTTTCCAGGAGTATCTGGGTCCTTGAATTCGTAAATCATGATGGAGCCTACCTCACTACGTTGTTCCATTCTATACCTCCAAAACGCTTCGTCAGTTTCCTTATTCTGGAATAATTTCTATGCTTGTATTATCCTGAGGGATCCATTTTGGAATTAATACTCTTGTCAGTAAAGATTTCCCTCTAGGTGTCCTAGGTTCCTCTCCTAATGGTTCATTTCCTTGGGTTCTCACTTGTGTTTCTAACTGAACTACACCAAACTCATTGGTATGATTTGACTGAGTACTTATGATGGACATTGTTCCTTCTTTGTCTATGTATGCATCTCTCTTGAATTTCACCACTGGATGATCCAATCCAATGGGTTGGTCAGGATTGTGCAATTGCACCACTGATCTTAGCAAACCATCCCCATAGATGCGAGCACCTAAGTGGTTGGTTCGGACATATTCTAATTGAGTTCCGGAGGGTCCTTCAGGTCTTTCCAAATATGCTATGTTTAACCCTCCTTCTGGTCTTTCTGTGCTAAAATCCATTTCCGATTCACTGGTATCTGAGCCCAACTCGTAAGGGTAGCTATTCAATTGTTGAGCCCATGAACATGCAGTAGTTCCTACACTTGCTTCTGATGATCTAAGGCTTCGTCGGTCTGACTTGCCTCTATGCTTGCCTGATCTAAGGTTCATGAATTTACTTCCTGGCACTCTCTAATCGTCAATGTCTCTTTTTTTCTTATTGCTTGTTTCTTTTTAAATTCCTTTAAATTCTTGTCTTGTCTCAATGTTTACGTCAGGAGTCGACTTTCTGGTGTACTTTTGAGTTCTCGTTTAAACTCTTTCCTTTAGGTTTTTGTATTGCACACTTTTATCTTAGTCTTGGACTTGAAAAATTAAGTCTCTTGGGCTTCATGCATTCCTATCATCATTCTAATTTAATCCACAATGCTAAACATTTAGACTATGCTAATAATTGACTAAGGGGGTTGAGTATTCTTCCAACCTCGAGTCAGCTCCTTTGATTGCTCTAATGCCCAAGAAGTCGCACTTTCCAAGCCTTGAGTTCTTCACTGCCTTGCTTTGATTTCCTTGGATAGCTCTTGCTAGACCTGTAAAAATCCAATGTTTAGACCAATTCTTAAATTGATGATTAAACACTTTTATATATACACCTTTAAGGTCCCTTCTCCTTTGACAAAATTTCTCAAATGTCCCCTTTCTTTCCTAGTCCCAACAAGGGGTCAACCTCAAATTTTCTTATCTAAAAATCAATGCGTTCTTCTTTAACTTGAGCTCACGTACTACTCGTAAAGAGCTTTCTAATGAGCTATAAAGCTCAAAAAACGGACTTCGAATGACAAAGATATGAACGTTTAGGCCCTCGGGGGTGAAAATTGACAGATAGGTTTTTCTTCAAATATGAGCTAAGCGGTCTCCAACGAGCTTAATTGCCCAAAAATTATCTCAAAATAGCCTCAAATTAACCCAAAAAATTAAACCCTAAATTTGGCATTTTGGGTGGACAATCGCAATGGTCTGAGACCATCGTGATGGTCTGGGTGAACCATCATGATGGCGTGCTACAATTGTGATGGTCCGATGGTGCAAGCCGTCGTGATGGTCTAAGATGAAGCATCACGATGGTCAAACTTGCGAGCAATCACGATGGCGTGAGCCCGTCACGATGGTCAACGGTCAACGCAACCATCGCGATGGCATGAGTCCGTCGAGATGGTCATGAGGCACGATGGCTTGAGCCAATCGCAATGGTCCGAATTTGAAGTGTCACGATGGTGTGCTTGGTATAACCGAAATTCCATTACATATCGATTTCGGTTTCCCCCTCACTCGCTCTCTCTCTCTCTCTCTCTCTCTCTCTCTCTCTCTCTCTCTCTCTCTCTCTCTCTCTCTCTCTCTCTCTCTCTCTCTCTCTCTCTCTCTCTCTCTCTCTCTCTCCAAACATTAACCAAAATATCATTTCTCTCTCTCTCTCTCCCCTCTCTCCCATTCTCTCTCTCTCTCTCTCTCTCTCTCTCTCTCTCTCTCTCTCTCTCTCTCTCTCTCTCTCTCTCTCTCTCTCTCTCTCTCTCTCTCTCTCTCTCTCTCTCTCTCTCTCTCTCTCTCTCTCTCTCTCTCTCTCTCTCTCTCTCTCTCTCCCTCCAAACATTAACCAAAATTTCATTTCTCTCTCTCTCTCTCCCCTCTCTCTCTCTCTCTCTCTCTCTCTCTCTCTCTCTCTCTCTCTCTCTCTCTCTCTCTCTCTCTCTCTCTCTCTATCTATCTATCTATCTATCTATCTATCTCCCCCTCCCACTGTCCCTCCTCTCTCTCTCTCTCTATCTATCTATCTCTATCTATCTATCTCTATCTATCTATCTCTATCTCTCTCCCCCTCCCTGCCTCCCCTATATGCTAACCAAAATTTCATTATTTTTCAATTTCTTTCCCTCTCACCTCTCTCTCTCCATTACATATCGATTTCTATTCCTCTCTCTCTCTCTCTCTCTCTATCTATCTATCTCTATCTCTCTCTCTATCCCCCTCTCTCTCTCTTGCAAGCATTAACCAACATTTCATTTCATTTCTCTCTCTCTCTCTCTATCTATCAATTAAGGTTTTTTTATTGGTTTTTTGTTTTTTTTTGCATCAATGTTGTGTTCTCTCTCTCTCTCTATCTCTCTCTCTCTCTCTAATAAATAACAAATCATTACATGCATGGACATAGATCACTCACATAGATGTGACTTTGGATCTCTCTTCACACATGCACAATCAATGTCACCTCTCGTCAAACAAAAAACCACCACCCAAAAGCTCTTGCAAAACAAAATGAAATGGAAATTAGGAAAGCCTTAACAATAAGGAATAGAGAGAAAGAGAGATTTTGGTACATTTATCCAAGCCTAATGCTTGATAACTTATTGTAGTAAAAGTATTAGCTATGTATGAAGAGAAGCCACAACAACAACCTCTTGTAAAAGTGACTACTTGAATAGTAATTACATTAGACGTAAATACCAAAGAGAATCTTGTGACTTAGTTTGGTACAAATCATGAAGCAAAGATGGAGATATTGATTAGCCAAATATTCCCCTAACTTGAGGGAACTTTTAGGTAGCATCCCTCCAAGTTTTTGAACTTAAAATCTTATATATATACACTAAAAAAAATCGCAGATTAGAGCAGACTTTGGGGATACATTTTGAGGAGATCATGTCCACGTTCTATGCTATTTCTGAATTACACATTGTTCTCATCCTTCCCAAGCTTTGTTCCCACTCAATTCATGTATAATATGTGCAATACAAATCGATTTGCAAGACACATCTTGGATTTTTATTCATCTACTACTATAGGTCTATTTTCACACTTTCACTTAACTTTGATCATTGATTTCTCTCTATTTACGTAGCTTTTTTATGAGATTTAAATTGGTATAGGTAAAGTGTTAAGCCTATTTTCATCATATCACTTTTCATCATCATTGGATCAATATTCTATGGGCTACATCTATTTGAAGTGACCTATGTATGCATGCAAATGTTCCCTAAAATGTCAGGGTGACACCCCAATGTTCCTAAATTAAATTTTCTCAGTATGGTTCATCAAAATTGATCACATTTGTTGCTTTATATTCATCATATATCTAATTTAAAGTGTGCAAAATATCTCTAGTCAATTCCCAGCACGTTGTGAGCTCTGAGTGAAATTCTAGAGTGCATTGCATCCCAAAATAGCAAGTTTTGAGTCATCTATCTTGAATTAAGTTATCTATTTTGATGTATCAATTTGAGGTTGATCTTCCAAAGCACTAAGGTGTTCTATATGCATTCTTAGCAAGCACAAGGTTTCTACTTATTATCCCCCAAGTTATCTTGGCAGGTGTAGAGCAGGTTTTTGTAACACCAGGCTCATCTTTGGAGGTATCCACCATCTCTTCTCACAGTGGTATCAGAGCATAGTTGAATCAAAATGGAAATGGTTTTCCTTCTACCATTGACAAATTGTATAGAAACAATTACTCAACCTGGTCTCTAAGGATGGAGGCCTACCTTTAAGGAAGAAATCTATTTGGATACATATCTGAAGATGAATTCATGCGAACAATGAGAAGCAAAGGGCAACCATCACATGAAGAGCAAGAGAGGTTGACAACTTGGTGTTCAAAGGATGCACTAGCTAGGTCCTATATTCTTAACTCAATTTTTTTATTTTCTCTTACCTCATGTGAAAGGATGCAAGACCTCAAGAGAGACCTAGAATGCACTTGTTGTCTTCTTCTCTTCAAACAGTAGAGCTAGGAAGAACTAGTTATGGATGGAGTCCACTACCGTGAAGAAAAGTCCCAAGCAAAGTGTGACTGATTATGTCACCAAGATGAAGGAGATCTCTGATTAGTTGGGAAGCATTGGAGAGGTGATTGAAGAAGATCAAATCATAAGGAAAATCATTAATGGCATCAAGGCTGATGATAAGTTGGAATCATTCACAACTGCCATGGATCTATACATGGACATGCAAGTACCTGACCTTAACACCTTGAGGGGCCAAATCTTCACACATGAAGCAAAGATAAACAAGAATGGTGAATCCTTAAGAGGTAATCAATCTTTTGCCTTATACTGTGATAGAGCTAAAGTTAAGGATAAGTCAAAGGCTAAAAAAAATGAAGATGAAGGTAGCTCCTTCCAATCCAACTTCACAGGTAGAGCAAAAGCTAAAGGAAGAGGTAGAGGAGGAAAGCAAGGTAGATGGAGACCCCAAACATCTCAACCTTGTAATATATGTGGTTATTCTAATCACATTACTGAAGAGTGTTATAGGAACCCAAAAACTTCCAAGGAAAGAGGATTCAATAGAGGTGGATATGGATCAAATAGAGGAAGATACAATGGAGGATACAATAGGAACTACTACAACAACAATAACAACTATCAAAGTGGATACAGATGAAGGAAGTATTACAACCACAGTGAGTCTAGAAGATTCACTCCTTCTCATGCATCTATCATTGAAGCAAGGTAAAGATGATGATCATGTCTTCTATATTGATTTAGGATGCTCCAATCATGTATCAGGAAATGTAGCATTGCTCTTTGACTTAGAAGATCCCAAAAATAAACATGAGGTGCAGACAGGTGATGATACAAGGCATTCAATGGAAAAGATAGGTAATGTGAGGACATAAAATGACAACATGAATCTTCTAAGCAAGGTATTGTATGTACCTACAATAACAAAAAATTTGATAAGTGTTGGACAAATTATGGAGAAAGGATTGTAGGTTAGATTTACAAGACATGGAGCATATGTGGAAGACCCCAAGAAAGGATTTAGAAGGATTACCAAAGGAGATAAAATAGGAAGACTCTTCTCTTTTGAAGTGGAAGACACTAAAAACATGGCATTGTTTAGCTATGGATCTCAGACACTCTCAAAATTAGAGGTATGGCATAAAAGGCTTGCTCATATTGGTGAGAGAACCTTGAAACAAATATGCAGGGATCAAAGTGTACTTGGATTGCCCAACATCACAAAGAAAAATATGATCTACAAGTGTGGATCTTGTCAATTTGGCAAGGCACATACAAAAACTTTCAACAAAAAGGGCTATATCCATCAAGAGCTATTGGATCTTGTACACATAGATGTGTGGGGTCCAAGCAAAGAATCTTCTATCTCAGGTTCAGGATATTATGTATCTTTTATTCATGATTGTAGTAGGTGGAAAATTCTATACTTTATGAAGCATAAAGATGAAGTTTTCAATTGTTTCAAAAGGTATCTTGCACTTGGAGAAAACCAAACAAGAAGAAGTCTCAAGAGACTCGGATCACGTGGTGGTGGAGAATACTTCTAAAATAAATTTGATGCTTTCCTACAAGAAAGAGGCATCAAAAGAGAGGTAACCAAAATATACACACTGAACTCAATGGAGTAGCTGAAAGAAGGAATAGGACTATAGTAGAAGCAACCAGGTCCATGCTACATGAAAAGAGTCTACCTAATTATCTTTGGGCAAAGGCTATATCAGCAGCCACATACCTTATACATAGACTTCCATCGAATTCTTTAGATGGTATGACTCCTTACAAAATGTGGAATGGAAGAAGACCTAGCTTAGAGCATTGCAAAATCTTTGGATGTCTAGCTTATGCTCATATTCCTTCTCAAGTAAGAGGGAAATTAGATCCCAAGGCAAAGAAGTGTGTCTTTATTGGTTATGACCAAAATAAAAAAGGATACATATTATATAATCCCACTAACTAAGGCTTCTTAGTCAGTAGGGATGTAGTCTTTGATGAAAATAAATCTTGGTTTGATGATGATAGGAAAGTGAAAATACCTTATGACTTGGACGAAGATTTTCCATCTCTTCGAACAAAGGAACCAAAGCATCTTGAAGATAGTGATTCTGAAGATGACTTGATAGATTTGGATAAATTGAAGCTATGGAAGAACAAAGGGGAAGCCAAGGTGCAAGACCTAGCTCAAGGCTCAGAAAGCTCTCTTCAACCAATTAGAAGATCAATGAGAGAAAAGAAGAAACCAGAAAGGTATGGATTTGATACCTCTTTGGTCACAAAGCATTCAATCTATATGGCCAAGGATCTCAACAATGAAGAACCAACATCTTATGAAGAAGCTCAAAGCAAGGAGTGGAGAAAAGCAATGGATGAAGAAATGGGAGCTCTTATGGACAATGATACATGGGGACTTGTCCCAAATAAACCATCAATTAAGGTAATTGGATCAAGGTGGATTTATGAAGTAAAAAGGAACTTAAATGGTAGTATTAATAGATACAAGACAAGGTTAGTAGCCAAGGGGTTTGCTCAAACCCATAGGATAGACTATGAAGAGACCTTTGCACCTATAGCTAAAATCCCTAAACATTAGAGTACTTGTTAGTATTGCTGCATCTAGGAATTGGAAGCTATACCAATTAGACGTAAAAAATGAATTTCTTAATGGGTGGATTTCAGAAGAAGTTTATATGGAACAACCACTAGGTTATGAAGATGCACATCATCCAAATTATGTGTGCAAATTGAAAAAGGCTTTGTATGGGTTGAAACAAGCTCTAAGAGCTTGGAATCATAGATGAGTGACCTACTTGCAAGACCAAGGCTTCAAAGCTAGTAAAGCAGATACATCATTGTTAACCAAGATAAATGGGTCAAAAGTTATTTATCTCTATGTATATGTTGATGACATTATAATCACAGGAAATGACATCAATGGAATCAAACAGGTAAAGGCTCGAATGAAGGATGAATTTAAGATCAGTAATATTGGACCTCTTACTTACTTTCTTGGACTTGAACTTGTCTATACAGATTTTGGTATCTATATTACTCAAAGGAAGTATGTACATGACATGCTTTCTAAGTTTAAAATGGAAAATACCAAGTGTGCAGGTACACCTATGGAGATGAATCATAAGCTAAGTGCTTATGAAGTAGAACCCATTGAAGATATCACAAGTTATCAAAGCTTGGTAGATAGCTTGAACCATGCAATTCTCACAAGGGTGGACATATGCTATAGTGTTAGCATACTGAGTCAATTCATGCACAAGCCAAGGAAGCCACACATATACTTGAAGGGTAGTATCAATGAAGGGTTTTTCTATCCCTTCACATCAGAAATTGATCTCAAACTCTACTCATATTCACATTGGGATGGATCAAAGGATGACAGGAAAAGTACATCAGGTTATTTGTCTTTTGCAGGTTCAAAGCTCATCTCATGGTCTTCAAAGAAGCAACCAACTATTGCTCTATCATCTACTGAGGCTGAATACAGAGGTTTGGCCAATGCAACACAAGAAGCAATGTGGTTGAAAATTCTATACTCAGATTTGGGATTACATACTTCAACTCCTCACATCTTTGGTGATAACACAAGCTCACTCCAATTAGCAGCTAATCTTGTCTACCATGCTAAAACCAAGCATATTGAATTCCATTATCACTATGCAAGAGAGAAGTTGTTGAGCAAGGACATTCAATTGTCCTATGTGTCTACAAATCTTCAATGTGCAAACATGCTGACAAAACCTTTGGATGGTATCAAGATAAGCAGTTTCAAAGGCATGATTGGATTGCTAGAACTCAAAGAAGATTTAAGACTCAAGCATGTTAGGCTTGAAGTGGAGTTGTTGGTACATTTATCCAAGTCTAATGCTTGATGACTTATTGTAGTAAAAGTATTAGCTACGTATGAAGAGAATCCACAAGAACAACCTCTTCTAAAAGTGACTACTTGAAAAGTAATTAAATTAGAAGTAAATACCAAAGAGAATCTCACGACTTAGTTTGGTAAAAATCACGAAGAAAAAATGGAGAGATTGATTAGCCAAAGATTCCCCTAACTTGAGGGAACTTTTAGGTAGCATCCCTCCAAGTTTTTTAATTTAAAATCTCCTATATATACACTCAAAAAGAATCGCGGATTAGAGCAGACTTTGGAGATACATTCTGAGGAGATCCTATCCAGGTTCTATGCTATTTAAGAAGTACAGATTGTGCTCATCCTTCCCAAGCTTTGTTCCCACTCAATTCATGTATCATATGTGCAATACAGATTGATTTGCAAGACACATCTTGGAGTTTTCTTCATCTACTGCTACAGGTCTATTTTCACACTTTCAATCAACTTTGATCATTGTGCAATTTGAATTTTTATAGGTAAAGTGTTAAGTCTATTTGCATTATATCAATTTTCCTCATCATTGGCTCAATATTCTATGAGCTACATCTATTTGAAGTGACCTATGTATGCAGGCACATGCTCCCTGAAATGTCTGGGTCACACCCCAATGTTCCTAAATTAATTTCTCTTATTATGGTTCATAAAAATTCATCAAATTGTTGCTTTAGATTAATAATATATCTAATTTAAAGTGTGCAAAATATATCTAGTCAATTCCCAACAGGTTGTGAGCTCCAAAGCACTAAGGTGGTCTATGCATTCTTAGCAAGCACAAGGTTTTTACTTACTATCCCTGAAGTCATCTTGGCAGGTGTAGAATAGGTTTTTGTAACACCAGGCTCATCTTAAGAGGTATCCAACATCTCTTATCACAAGAGAGAGGTTAAGGGAGTGCATCACTTACCAAGATGCAAGAGAGAGAGTGTGTGTGTGTGACTGAGATACAGAGAGATGTGTGTGTGGATAGAGAGATGTGTTTATGTATGTATGTGGAGAGAGAGAGATGTGTGTGTGTGTGGGGGGGGAGTGGGGGGGAGAGGAGGGTGGATGTGTGCAAGGGGAGATGCAAGAAGCAAACGGAGGGGGAGAGGGGGCAAAGTGTAGCTGAGATGGAGGGGAGGTATGGGCTTGTATTCAAGTGAAAAAACAAGGGAAACAGCTTTTAGGTTCAAAAAGGGGAGTCGGCTTTTGACTTATAAAACACCACATCATAATAGGCACTTGTATATTCATCGATATAGTCATCAGAATAAGCCTTGGTATGTTCTTCTGCAATACCAGTGCATATATCGATGGTTATACCGGTGCCTATTCAGACCATTATTTTAGAGCCTATTCTGATGTCGAGTTTTTAGCATTTTCCAAGCATCTTCCAATGGTCATAGTGATGCCAGAGATGACCATCAATATGGCTAGCATCATTATGACCCTAATCTATAGTTGTGAGGTAGTTCAAACTTCAAAGAAGTATGTCACATAATGGGTTAGAAGTGTGTTTTAAAATGCAGGAGCTTATGTCATTGTATGGAGATTGTCTCCTTGCATTTTAAAATAACAGCTCTCATCTTTTCTTGAACACATTTCAAAGCGAATGTTTTTCTCAATTTGTCCATTGATATATCTCTAATCCATATTGAATGTAAAATAATTATTCTTAAATCTTTCAAAGAACTATTTCTCTCTCCCATTTAAAAACACGAAAGCAATGTTTTGAGTGCTCAAATTCTATCATCATCTCCATGTGCACTTGCATTGGATGCAATCCAAGAATAGGTAAGCAATCAATACTTGAGACTACTCGGTGATGAATGTTTAAAATCAAGTGGCAATAATGGAATCGAAAAGGAGTGTTCAAGCAAAAGTGCATGAAAAAAGGCCATGATTTACCATGATTATTTACTTGTATGCAACCATTTTTTAGTATGGATTATGATGATATTTGTATGCCATGTGGTGGGACACTATTGGATATAAATTTATCAGTCTTCTTGCACATAAGGTGTGTGAATCTAATGGGGCATCCCCATTATGAAGATTATAAGTCTAGAGCACATTATTTTTGTTAATTCACGTGAAGATTAATCCTCATTTACTCCCATGCGTAGCTAAGCTACCTCTATCATCTTTCCCATGTTGCAAGATAGCGTAGAAAACTCTTCCATTATGCATCATGCATGCACATGTTAGAAATAGGTCATCAAAAGGAGAGAGGAAGAACACAAAGGCAAATAGAGACTAGACAAAAAGGCAAACAAATGATCATTAGGGTTTACTAGAGGCATTACATAGGTAGAAGAGATGGCCATTATATGTGTTTGCCAAAGCCCCATGAAAGAGGAGAGAGGGGGGGGGGGATAGTAGAGAAAATTGGATAGAAACACAAGGAAGACAAAATAGATAGAGCCTCATGTGAGGGAGAATAGAGAGAACACATAGAGAGAGCTATATCCGTCTCATGGATTAAGGGATGTTGGGTTTAAAAGGTGGTGAGAGAATTAATCCCACATACTCCTTCCTCGATAACATAAATATACAAAAAGAGCAAGAGAATACGTTTGTTTAAGACTCATCATACTCCTTGCATTTCAGAACACAATCCCGTGGTCAAGAGGTAGAAGCTTGAAGTGCTAGTGATATGACGATCTCAAGTTGTTTTTTACAACGTGATGAGGGTTAGAACTCTCTTCTAGATTCTCCTCCTCACCTTCAAAACACATTCATTGGGTCTAGAGTGATCATGTGTGATATTATATCCTAAGAGCCCGTTTTGTTTGAGAGACTCAAATTTCTTATTTGCTTGTGTATTGAAATGTGAGAATCCCATAGTGTTATGAATAGAGTTTTCTTGTCACATGTTAAAACACTCATCTTGACTTCTCCTTGTTTCTAAGGTATTTTCAACAGTGAGAAGTGTTTCCTAAATTTCTTCAAGGATGGAAACACCCTTATCCTAAGATGTGATAATTTCATTCATTGCATCAAGTAATTGATATATATGTTATGTGTTGCTCATCAAAAGTCTACTCACGAGGGGTTTGAACTTATGACATGTCAGTTAGGAGTCCCATGGGCTAACCACATGCCCCAAAATCAATGGTTGAGGATTACTTACTAATCCTCACTCTCATGGTGTGGTTCAGCCATCTCCTACCTATCACATTATAACATTCTTCCCCTATTAGTTGATAATTGTTCTCAATGATTAGATCTTGTATCCCTCTAGCCTAGGTGATCAGATTTCAAACTCCCTATGCCCTTGAATTTATGTCCTCACCCTTGCATAGTGTCTTGAACCTTGCTTACAACCTTGGTTTCTTGGACCCTATTCTTAACCTCCATATCTTAAAAGGCTGAGAAATATATGTTCATTGGGTATGGTGAAGATTAGATGGGTTATAGGTTATGGAATCCTCTAAGCAAATAATTTCTTGATTCTAGAGATATGACATTTGACGAATAGAAGAGTTGGTATGCAGAACAAAGTCACAACACTGAAGCATTCGAAGAAGAGGTAAGAAGAAATGAGAGGTAAATTGAATAGGCAGGTAAATGGAGATGAAGGTCACATGCAAGCAAGCACATCTAGAGTTGGATCATCAAGGAGAAATGAAGATGCACCTAGGTTTGATGAAGAAGTGTATTTCGATACACATGAAGAATGTGAGCCAAAAAGGTCAACCAGGTTAAGGAGACAACCAACAAGGTATTCCTATGATACTTCTTATATGACTCATAAAAGTTATGCTTACATGGTCAAGGAAGATGAAGAACCTCATAGCTATGATGAAGCAAAAGGCAAAAAACAATGGGAAGAAGCAATGAAGGGAGAATTCAATTCACTTGAGGAGAACAAGACTTGGGAACTTGTTCCAAAACCATGCTACCAGCCCAATTTGCATATGTGTATCCATGAACTTGCAAATCTACACCAGCTTCATAAAACAATGCATAATCCAAAGTAGCACTCACATAACCTAGAGTGCACCTCAGAGCATCTAAATGTGGCTTCCTGGGAACCTGCATAAATTGACTTTCAAGTCCAACGATGTAGCTAAGATCGGGCCTCATAATTATGAGATATATTAAACTTCCCACAATTTTCCTGTACATAGTAGCATTTTCCAATGCTTCACCTGATGGAGTATCTAACTTCAAATTCGGATCTAATGGCATAGAAATTAGCTTACAATCAGCCATACCATACTTTTGCAGCATATTCAAGGCATATTGCCTTTTGTATGTATAAACTCAATGCCCAAGAAATAGCGTAGCACACCAAGATCTTTCATGTCAAATTCTTGCATAAGAAGTTGCTTTACCTCTTTAATGCTTTCTTCATTATCACCACCTACAATCAAGTCATTAACATAAATAGCCACAATTGTGATGTCATCATCACCCTTCCTTACATATAGTGAATGATCTGTATCACACATAGGAAACCTAATGGTGGTTAAGTAATTAGAATCCTTGCATGCCATGCACAAGGAGCTTGCTTAAGCCCATACAAAGCCTTTTGTAACCTGCAAACATATTCTGGATGCTTTGAATCTTCATATCCTTATGGTTGGTCCATGTATACTTCTTCCTATAACTCATAATGTAGTAAAGCATTCTTCACATCCATCTGATGCAGAGTCCATCCTTTTGTTGTAGCTAATGCAACAAGTGTTTTGATAGTAGATATTTAGCTACAGGGCTGAATGTTTCTCCATAATAAATTCCATATGTTTGTGCATATCCTTTTGCTACCAATTGTGCTTTGTACCTGCTTATGCTACCATCAGCATTGTGCTTTACCTTGTAAAGCCATTTGCAGCCTATGGGTTTCTTTCCTTGTGGCAATGGAACCAGCTTCCATGTTTCGTTTCCATAAAGTGCAGCCACCTCCTCATCCATAGCTTTTTTCCAATCTGCATTTCCAATTGCATCTTCAAAACAAGAAGGTTCAGCATCTTGTATTACCTTGTTCATGTAGGCACAATGACAAGCCATATAATTGTCATACATCAATTGTTGCACTGAATTCCGCATCCTCCCAGATCTTCTTGGTCCTGGGTCACTTCTCCTTGTATCATCTATATGTGCCTTTCTTACTCTTGGAGTCTTCATAGAGGGCAATCCAAGTTCCTCATCAAGACTCTTTTCTGAACTGCTTGAATCTCCATCAACGTCTTCAAAATCTGCACATGTTTTACGTCCAGCAGAAAGCTTTTCTTTACCTTTACTGGATGTATTTGATGAATTTTCTGGACTGAAATTTCCATGCAATCTTCCACTCCATGAATTTGAGTTGGAACTATTGCTCGGTGATTCATCTGGTCCAATTAGAACTTGAGACTCTACACTTGATTTTTCAGCATTTTCTTTTTCATTTGATTCAAATACCACATCTCTGCTCACCTTCACCTGTCATGTGAGTGGGTTATAACATTTATATCTAGAATCATTCTTCACTCTATTTTAGTTTTCTATGGATTCGACTTTGAAGGAATACCAAATGGACAAAGGATTCCTGTCAAACTTGAGTGTTTTCTAAGATTGAATGGGTTCTATAGAGGGCATTTGTCTATGATGTTTACCTCACTTACCTTTTCCCTCTAGTTAAACTTAATCTAGAAATGACTTAAATATTCCTTCAATGTCAAGTCCAAGGGTTTGAGCAATACGGAAGAAGAATTGAAACTCTGTGTAATCAATCCAAACTTCTAAGACCAAAGACTCTAAACTTTACGGCTTTAGAGATCCATTCAAATCAAGGTTTTGAAGTACTATATCAAACTTTATGAGATATGAGCTAAGTTCTTATAAAGGTTATTTTGAGGTAAGTTAAATCATCATCTGACCACCAAACTCTATGTGGTATCTGTTGAAATGAAAAAGGACTACTCCTATTCTACTCACATCACACATCTAACAAGCTAAGGAGGAAGGAACAAAAGATAACAAAACATGATGAATGAATTAAAGTAGAAATGGAAATGACTTACATGAGTGGCTCTATGAGCATGGAGACTCCATGAGGAGTGGAAGCACACTCTTGGCAATGAGCTAGAATGGAATGAGCTTGTGTGGAGTGAAGGGGAGGCCTTGCTTATATGGAATTTGCGAGAATTCCCTTGCATGTGAGATATATGTGCTTGCATGAGAATAAAAATGAGTTGGGACAAAAGGGTGGAGCATGGAACTCTCAACACTCTCGCTCCATGTGATAAGCCTTTTGTTTGGGACTAGTGACATATGGGATCACTTAGTCATATCTTGGACATATGGCATCCAAGTGTGGAACATATGGCATCCCTTGGTTTTTAGTTCCATGGACATATGGGATCCATGGTGTGTTTGTGAGGGTCTAGGGACATATGGGATCCCTTAGACATATTAAGGGTTTACATCATGGGGTAGGTGGTGCATGTATTGCCCTTGAGATCATTTGGTAAGGTCCTTTGAGCTTTGGTCCTTTGCTCCTCATGGTCCTTGTTTGTGGCCTTATAACTCTTTCTCTTTGTGTTGTAGAAGCTTTTGTTGTTGTAGACTTCTTGGGATCCATTGATGGGATCTTTGGTAGGCTACTTTTCCTTCTTATGGGCTTTGAGTAGCATGTGCTCAAGCCATAGGGAAAGTCTTACCACTTTGTTGTGGCAGTGTCTAATCCCCTTACAAAAGAGCTTGAAGAAGATTATGAAATGAACTAATTCCATCTCAATTGATATATGCTGCCTTTGAACACATTATGTGATACATTATTGTGTGTCTGATATTACGTGAAACTTTTGAGGAAAGAAAGAAAAGAGCATTTCTTTTACATCATCGATGGCTCATGCTTATTTTGAGAAAAATGAAGGTGTGTCACATAATCCAATGCATCTAAACAAGCCTTATGCAGCGGGTAACTGATGCTATTTCTTTGGGGGAAGAGCTGGACTGCAAATTGCCAATAGTTGCGCCAAGATTGCATCTCTCCAGACGGAAGATGAACATTCCAGATGCTGATCTCATTGCTTTTGTAAGCATCGTGCTAAATCTGGAAGATCGCTGCTCATTTGGATGCACTGGCGAGAGCCATTTATGATGCACAGATAATGTGATCGTGGTAGTTGTGGCCACTGTTCCAAACAGAGGGCAAGGCTATCATTAGAAGCAACACCCACTGCTTGTCACGATCATTATCCTCCTCCTTACTGGAGAGACTGCGCTCCAATACAACGCTCATTCAAGGCTGTTAGGCATTTTGAGGAAGGACACATGTGGCTTCATCAAACATCCAGACCATCTCTGTGATTCATATGATGTCATTTGAATGACCACAATTGGTGCTGAATGGTCCATTAACCTTCTGCGTCCTTGGACTTCTACAGTACGCTCCATCAGTTGTCTACCTTCTTTTTGCACATGAGTGACTTTGTTCCTCTGAATGAACTCTTTGCCTCTGCGTGAAAGCAGTATGAACTTCATGTGTTGTAGTTTGTGCCTCAAAAGAGAGCCAAGACACCTTTCTACAGCCTCACCTTCTAATGTCATTTCTCTGTTTTCTCTAGAGACTACAAAGTCGGACACTTTCGTAGCTCCTTAGCGCACCTCTTGAATCCGAGAGAAGCCAGAAACGCTTTCTCTCTCATGTAGAAGTTGGTCCTTCAGTGATACTTTGGAATACCTTCAAAGTAGTTGAACCTTCTCTCTCTCTCTCTCTCTCTCTCTCTCTCTCTCTCTCTCTCTCTCATAATGATCGTCTTCAGCTATATCTTCTCTTTTCTTCTGCACAGCGGAAAAATTCGAAGAAATCCCTCGTTGGCTGCTCTCTTTACTTACAGCAGCCACCTAGATAGTCGTGCTATCTTACTTTCTATCAAACGTTCTTTCACCCACGGAACTGAATGTGTGCATCCCCACTCACTTGTCTTGATAATCACTTATGTGCTTCATAGATTTGGACGTTCTTAGCATAATAACACCTCTCTTCATGCGAGTGTTCATGAGCAGTTCATTGGTATGCATGATTGTCAAAAGGGAAAATTATATGGTGCAACGAATGAGGAGCTCAAGATACGCAAAACAAGAAGACCAAAAAAAATAATCATACTAGTGTAATGAAATGAAAATAGTGCTAGAAGGCACTTTTATTGTAATGATATGAAAAGGGAGGGAGGGAGGGAATAAAATTAGAGATAGTGTTCAAAAACACTTTTATCATAAAGATGGCATATGTGAGAGATGGAAAAATGAATAACAACTAAACCTAAAGCATGAAAGACAAAGTCCTAAACACATACTCAACCTATGCTCTAATACCATGTTGAAATGAAAAAGGACTACTCCTATTCTACTCACATGCACACATCTAACAAGCTAAGGAGGAAGGAACAAAAGATAACAAAACATGATGAATGAATTAAAGTAGAAATGGAAATGACTTACATGAGAGGCTCTATGAGCATGGAGACTCCATGAGGAGTGGAAGCACACTCTTGGCAATGAGCTAGAGTGGAATGAGCTTGTGTGGAGTGAAGGGAAGGCCTTGCTTATATGGAGTTTGGGAGAATTCCCTTGCATGTGGGATATATGTGCTTGCATGAGAATAAAAATGAGTTGGGACAAAAGGGTGGAGCATGGAACTCTCAACAGTATCAAGCATGGATGTCTCAAATCATCATGGTTAACAACCATTTGATGATGTTTTACTTCATTAAAAACAATGTTGCTTCAACTATGTTCATTAGTAAGCTAATATTCTTTCACAATCACTTGAAACTCCTTTGTACTAGATTGCATGGTGGAAAGGCATTGAGTACACCATTTTCTACATATGTGAAGCTAAGCAAGAATGATTGTCCCAAATCTGATGTCATGACCAAAATTCCTTATCAATATGTTGTGGGTAGTCTCATGTATGCCATGATAAATACAAGACCAGACATTACATTTGTAGTGAGACTTGTGAGAAAATATATTTTCAATCTTGGAAAGAAGCATTGGGAAGTAGCCAAAAGGATTTTGACATACCTAAGTGGCACTAAGGATATGTGTCTATGCTTGGGTACAGGTGATGCATCCATCATTGGATACACATACTTTGACTATGCTGGTTGTGTAAACAATCTTGTTGGAGCAGAACAATCAACAATTAGTGATTACATAAAGTCCAGAAGTGGAAAGATGAATGAAAGATTGAAGATCAGTTTCAAGGGAAAGAGGAGATTCAGAAACAAAGTTCTTTTGTACATTACCCTTGTAAATATTTAAATGTATTTGGAAAAATGACGAGTTAGACTCGTATATATGTATATAGATACGTGCTCATAGTTGGAGAAAGAGATAGAAGAGATAGAGAAGACAATAGATGTGAAGAATAGAAGAATAGGAAAGAATTAGATGAACATTATGTGTGTCATCCATCAGATGTATGAAGATTCATGAGAAGAAAAAGTTTTCAGAGAATTGCGCGTCGATTTTTTCTCTGATTCTCCTTCTGTGTTTAACCTTTTGAGAAATCCTTTTGTACATGTCTAAATCCATAGTTAATCTATCTATGGTTAAGGTTTGAGAGTACAATTGCAAACAGGCTAAGAGAATTTTGAATAGGAACATTCATATGTAAGAAAGTTCTGAATGTCTTCTGAAACAAGCGCAGATTCGATGGTCAAAGAAATGGACAGTGCTCAGTGTATAGTGTAAAGTTTTACACAAATGAGGACTCAAAATTTAAGTTGAGAGGTAAGCCATCTATGGCTAAAATCATTTGATTAAACGGGCTATAGTTTGGGAGAACCATGTCTTATAAGTTGCAGGTATCAAAGTCGACATTACAGAGAGACAGTTTCAGACATAGGTAAATTGTTTGAGTCATTTCTCACAATCTACTCAAGCATTTGAAGTGGTTTAACTTGAAGAAGGTGCGCAACCTCTAGGCGACACATTCTACAAAGTTTTATCAAAAACTTTACATGAATGATCATTCAATGAATGATTAATGTGCAGCAGACTTTTTCTGAGAAGTGATTTTTCACAGTTGATCAATTTCTTGATAGTTTGGTGATTGTTCTTTAAAATTAAGTGGAGTCTGAAGTTATTCTTGATATAGAGGTGGTCTAACATCAAGGATAGCTTGTTCTTTTGGAGATCAACACTCTCCATCAGTGGTATCAGAGCAGGTTGTATCAAAATTGAGGAAAGGTAGACTCCGACTACTGCAGACACACAAACTTTACATCTCGAAGGTTCAAAAGAATAAAGTGTGAAGGAAGATTGAAGGAAGACACATAAAGGTTATCAAAAGGATCAGAAGGAGCAACATTCGAAGCCAAGGTACATTCATTCCTTATAAGGATTAAAGATTTGAGACTACAGGTGAAGCAAGGATGGGAGATAGTCTCCAAATTGAAAAGTTGGTTAGAGAGAACTATCCAGCTTGGTCTATGAGAATGGAAGCTCATCTTATGAGCAAAGATCTGATGGGATACATCACAGGAGAGGAAGAAAAGCCAGAATTCAGAGATCCTAGTGTTCCAACTAGGGAGGAGCTTGTAGATATAAAGATTTGGATGAAGAAGGATGCTCAAGCAAGGAGCATAATCTACATGGCAGTGAATGATTATTTGCTTCCTCATATTAGAGGACTTGAAAGTGCAAGTGACATTTGGAATGCTTTGGAAGAGCATTTTCAGAATACAACCAAATCAAGGAAAGCTTCATTATGGGCAGAGTTTACTACATTCAAGAAGAAGGCTTCACAATCAATATGTGATTATGTGACAAAGATGAAAGACATTGCTGATTCTTTAGGTGCAGTTGATGAAGACATTGAAGAAGATAAGTTGGTAAGACAAATTCTTACAGGGCTAAGAGGAGATGAGAAGTGGAAGCCTTTTATTTTGTCTACAGAACTTTCATTAGATCATTTCACTCCTGATTTGAATCAATTGTTAGGACATATGCTAACTTTTGAGAATGATATCAAAGGAGATGTTGATAAGAGTGCAGGTCATGCAATGTATTCTAAAGACAAGAAGAAAGCTAGCAAAGGAAAGCAACAATCAATTGAAGATGAAGGTACTTCAAGCCAAGCAAACTTCCTAAGAGGAAGAGGAAGTGGCAAAAGTAGAGGAAGAGGCAGAAATAACAAAGATAATGTCAGAGCTTGTTGGATATGTGGTAAGACCAATCATCTATCTCATGATTGTTGGCATAATAATCAAAGCAATGGTAATTTTAATCAGAACTTTAATCAAAGAGGAAGAGGTGGTAGATATCAGAGAGGAAACTTCAGAGGTAGAGGTGGTAGGAATTCTTTTGGAAGAGGTGGAGGAAGAAACTTCCAAAACCAATCCTATAATAACACCTACTACAATTATGCATCAGATCAGAAAGAAGATTCAACTCTTATTATGAATGCAACATGTGAAGCCTCACATGAAGATATGGGAGTATTTTATATTGACTCGGGATGTAGTAATCATTTGAGTGGAAATATTGCTTTGATGACTGATCTAGATCATAAGGCAATCAATCACGCAGTTCAAACAGATGACAATACAAAGCACAAAGTAAAGTCAATTGGTTCAGTCAAAGCCAAAGATGGAAGCACTCTTTTGAGTAAGGTTCTGTATGTTCCTACAATTCCAAAGAACTTGATCAGTGTAGGACAAATTGTGGAAAAAGGATATGAGGTAAGGTTCACTAATGATGGAGTTTATGTTGAAGACCCTAGTCAAGGGTATAAACAGATTGTTACAGAAAAGAAGGAAGGAAGGCTCTTCACATTAAAGATACAAGGTAATGTTGGACATGCTATGTTCACATATGGAGAGCAGAAGGTATCTGAATTGGATCTTTGGCATAAAAGACTTGGACATTTTAATGAAAGAGGTATCAAAGAAATGGTTAACAATGGTTTAGTGCTTGGATTGCCTAATGTTGCAGGTCAACACATGACATACAGATGTGAAGCATGTCAGTTAGGTAAGGCTCATAAGCACTCATACAATAAGCATGGTTTTATGTATTCAGAAAGACTTGAATTGGTACATACAGATGTGTGGGGTCCTTCAAAAGATTTCAGTATAAATGGTTCAAGATATTATGTCATATATGTTGATGATGCTACCAGGTGGATCACAATTTATGTGATCAAAGACAAGTCAGAAGTGTTTAATACATTTAAACACTATCATGCATATGCAGAAAGAATTACAGGTCAAAAATTGAAGAGACTAAGGTCAGATGGAGGGGGAGAGTATTTCTCTAATGAGTTCAGTGATTACTTGTGGAATGCAGACATAAAAAGAGAGGTTACTTGCAGGTACTCTCCTCAACAAAATGGGGTAGCAGAAAGAAGAAATAGAACTCTTGTTGAGTTTGCAAGATCTATGATGAAGGAGAAAAATTGTCCTAATTATTTGTGGGCTGAGGCTATAAACACAGCCACATATTTGGTCAATAGGTTACCATGTAAAGCCTTGCAGGGTATGACACCATATGAAGCTTGGTGGAGTAAGAGACCTACCTTGGATCATTGTAGAATATTTGGATGCTTGGCATATGCATATGTGCCATCTCAATTGAGGCATAAATTGGAGCCTAAAGCAGAGAAGTATGTATTCATTGGTTATGATGACAAGCAGATGGGTTATAGGTTGTGGAGTCCATCCACAAAACAATTCCTTGTGTCCAAGGATGTTACATTTGATGAGCAAAGTACTTGGTATGCAGGTACATCTAATGTGTATGTAGAAGTTGAAGAAATTATGAATCAAAAGAAAGGTAAAACAAAGGTTTAGATATTTGATGAAGAAGAGAAAAATGAAATACAGGTTGAAGGTGAAGAAGTGCCAAGGTTTGATGCAGAATGTGATGAACCAGAAACCTTAAGAAGTGGAGAACTTAGGAGGTCTACAAGGCACGAATGGCAACCTACAAGGTATAGCTATGATACTTCATTTTTGACTACTAAGGATTATGCTTACATGGTAAAAGCAGATGAAGATCCATCTACATATGATGAAGCCAAAGGGAAGAAGAATTGGGAAGAAGCTATGCAAGAGGAGTATGATGCATTGATGGAGAATCAGACATGGGATCTGGTTCCTAAACCTAATAGCCAGAAAATCATTGGATGTAAGTGGGTTTACAAAACAAAAAGATTTGCAGATGGAAGTGTGTCTAGGTACAAAGCCAGACTTGTTGTGAAGGGATATCCACAGACATATGGAGTGGACTATGATGAGACTTATAGTTCTGTGGCAAAGATGACAACCATCAGGACACTCATAGCAATTGCTACTTGCAAAGGTTGGAAATTATCTCAATTAGGTGTTAAAAATGCTTTTTTGAATGGTTACATTTCAGATGAAGTTTACATGGAGCAACCAGATGGTTTCAGAGATCAAGTGTATCCAAATTATGTGTGTAAGCTCAAAAGAGCTTTGTATGGATTGAAGCAGGCCCCAAGGGCATGGAATTATAGGCTTGTAAACTTCTTAAAGGAACTTGGATTTCAAGCATCAAAGGCAGATAGTAGCTTGTTAGTCAAAGCAAGTGAGGATGGATTTATTTATGTGTGTATTTATGTTGATGACATAATACTTACAGGAACAGATGACAAAGGCATACATATGATTAAAAAACAGATGGAGAAAGAATTCAAAATCAGTGATTTGGGAAATTTATCATTCTTCTTGGGAATGGAGATTTCATATACTCAACATGGAGTATATGTAACTCAAGAAAGGTATCTGAAAAATTTGCTAACCAAATTTAAAATGGAAGATTGCAGGATAGCACCAACTCCAATGGAAGTGAATCATAGATTGACTAGATATGGAGGAGAAGAATTCAAAGATATGAAGATCTATCAGAGTTTGGTGGGTAGCTTGATTTATGCTACATTAACAAGGCCTGATTTGTCATATGCAGTTGGAGTTCTATCTCAATTCATGCATTGTCCTAGAAAGGAACATTGGATTGCAGGACAAAGAGTACTTAGGTACATCAAGGGTACACTCAAAGAAGGTCTGTATTATGAATATACTTCAGATACAAGAGTCAAAATATATAGTGATGCAGATTGGGCACGTAATTCTGATGATAGAAGATCAACACATGGATATTTGTGTTATGTGGGAGATAAGTAATTTCATGGTGCTCTAAGAAGCAACATACAGTTGATCTATCATCTACAGAAGCAGAATACAAAGGCATGGTGGAAGCTGCAAAGGAAGTAATATGGCTAAAGACACTTATGAAGAGTTTTGATGTTGTTCAGAGTACTCCTATCATTTGTGGAGACAATATGAGTTCTTTATACTTGGCAGCAAATCCTGTGTTTCATGCTAGAACTAAACATATTGAAATTCAGTATCATTTTTTGAGAGAGAGAAGGTTATTGATAAAGAAATTGAAGTCATGCATACTCCTACAAAAGATCAACTTGCAGATATGATGACAAAAAGTTTGGATGGACCAATGTTGCAAAGGTTTAAAGATATGGCAGGGATAAAGAAGATTCAGGTAATCACAATTGATGATTGAGGGGGAGCTGTTGGAGCAGAACAATCAACAATTAGTGATTACATAAAGTCCAGAAGTGGAAAGATGAATGAAAGATTGAAGATCAGTTTCAAGGGAAAGAGGAGATTCAGAAACAAAGTTCTTTTGTACATTACCCTTGTAAATATTTAAATGTATTTGGAAAAATGACGAGTTAGACTTGTATATATGTATATAGATACGTGCTCATAGTTGGAGAAAGAGATAGAAGAGATAGAGAAGACAATAGATGTGAAGAATAGAAGAATAGGAAAGAATGAGATGAACATTATGTGTGTCATCCATTAGATGTATGAAGATTCATGAGAAGAAAAAGTTTTCAGAGAATTGCACGTCGATTTTTTCTTTGATTCTCCTTCTGTGTTTAACCTTTTGAGAAATCCTTTTGTACATGTCTAAATCCATAGTTAATCTATCTATGATTAAGGTTTGAGAGTCCAATTGCAAACAGGCTAAGAGAATTTTGAATAGGAACATTCATATGTAAGAAAGTTATGAGTGTCTTCTGAAACAGGCGCAGATTCGATGGTCAAAGAAATGGATAGTGCTCAGTGTATAGTGTAAAGTTTTACACAGAGGACTCAAAATTTAAGTTGAGAGGTAAGCCATCTATGGCTAAAAGCATTTGATTAAACGGGCTATATTTTGGGAGAACCATGTCTTAGAAGTTGCAGGTATCAAAGTCGACATTACAGAGAGACAGTTTCAGACATAGGTAAATTGTTTGAGTCATTTCTCACAATCTACTCAAGCATTTGAAGTGATTTAACTTGAGAAGGTGCGCAACCTCTAGGCAACACATTCTACAAAGTTTTATCAAAAACTTTACATGAATGATCAGTCAATGAATGATTAATGTGCAGCAGACTTTTTCTGAGAAGTGATTTTTCACAGTTGATCAATTTCTTGATAGTTTGGTGATTGTTCTTTAAAATTAAGTGGAGTCTGAAGTTATTCTTGATATAGAGGTGGTCTAACATCAAGGATAGCTTGTTCTTTTGGAGATTAACACTCTCCATCAAATCCAAAGTCTACTTTAGGGTACATTTTCACTTTATTGGTGGCATTATTTCTTGGAGTTCTCCCCTTCAAGCATGTACACCATGTTTGAGCCAATGAGGCATGTAAGCAAGCATTTTGGCTTTCTAGATTGGAATGTGACATGGGAATACCTTAGCATGTACCTCATTTACTCAGTGATAGTCAAAGCACTATTGCATTGGCTAAGAATATAAGTAGCTTACTATCAAGTAGCTAATTTACAACTAAATAGCTAACAAGTTACAACTAATAGCTAACATAAACCATTATAGCTAAAAAAATCACTAATAACTAGCAGAATCACTAATCTCACCTTTCACTAATCTCACCTCTTTTGTTTTTTTACTTGCTCATTGTTTGTCTAGGCTGCTGAATTGCTCATGGTATAAACACTAGTACAAGATTAGAATGAGTTGAAACTGATACTTTTTTAAGTTTTTATATTCGTGGACATCTTTGTGCTCAACTTTTGTTGTAGCTTGACATTGCTTTGATGAGGATGGAGAATTATATTTCAGGGTAGTTGTGGATGGAATTTCATCGATCTATAGAAGGTCCCTATAAAACACAATTGGAATATATCAGGACCAACCGATTAGGTGCTCACATCTATGAGGATGGTGTGAGGCAATCAATTGTCCAACTCGAAAATCTCAATCAACCTGAGAATGAGATAGGAGACCTAGAGCAAGGAGACCTAGGACAAGAACCCAAGACTCCTCGAGGCAAATCCATCTTGACTAGAGTGATCACCCTAGAATGGGTTTGCCAGGACAACAAAAGCACATAAGTATTCTTGAATAGGGAAACGGAGGAAACTTTTTGGAGATTCAATCCATATAAACCTAGCAAAATAGGCAGAATCATAATCTACAAGTTCAAAGATATATGGACAATACATTAGACGGAATGTTCTTGGTAATAGAGCATGGTAGGCATGCATACACTTGGAAGGGAAAACTGTTTTTTTCTCTACCACAATCTAATGTCTCCCATGGCCTCCAAGGTGTAGGATCACCCCAAGCTCATGAAACCCAAAGGGAAAGAGCCAGAGAGAGACTTGAGGTAAGCTTTGCACACACTGTGGGCAAAGATAGATCAAGACTTGAAAGTGAAAGACATGAAAGAGAGAGACATAGAGCACATAGGCATCAAAGAGAGGAACACAATTTTCCATTGCCTAGACCTCAAGAGTACCCAAGAACCCATAGACCCTCTCAAGTGGTCAAGATAATGAAAAACTACTTTGATGGGTTAAGAGATCCTTATGATCATGTGACCAAGTTCAAACAAGTGCTAAGAGCTAAACAAGTTATTCATCCACTTTGAGCCATTTGGTTTGACCCTCAAGGGTATTGCCTTAGCTTGGTTTCAGCCCCTAAACAGTTGCAACTACCAAAATATAGGTCAACTGCTAGAAGCATTCGTCGTAGAATTTTCCAAACAGTGGCATCAGGCATAACCCATCATCCTTGATCCATAGCTTCAAGCAAACACCCCAAGAAATAGTTCGGCTAGCTGGATGCAAATTTAAACACTACGTGAAAAGATGTCCCACACTTGAATCACCTACACAAGCAAAACAAGTTTACTTATTTTTTGTTGGACTTTTAAACTGAAAACTTAGATCTTATGTATATCTCAAGGAGCAAATCACACTAGATCAATGCTTGAGAATACTGACATAAAAGACAACTTGGGTGAGGAGTTAGAATTATCCAAACTCTATAAGGATTCTGACTATTCTACTAGTCATACTTCCAGAACCTCCATGGGGATAGATGAGCTAGCTCAGTGGGTTGCCAAGAAGCTAGGAGTTCAAAATAGAAAAACACCAAGGGTCACCTCATTAAAGTGATGTTATACTTACGAAGGGGACCACATGGCTAATGCATGCCCATTGCAAAACCAGAATGTGTGAGAACTAAATGCTTCATATTGCACTATTGAGAGAAAATACATGAACCATACAGCTCGATTGTCTACAATAGGTAGGCCATCAGACAACCTTATCACCAACCTTACCAATAGGGTAGATATCAGAACCAATACCAACAGCCATATTATAGACCACAATAACAATATCAACCTTAATACCAACAACAATATGAGGCACCATATAGGACACAATTGATCTTAGGAAACCAACCACCACTTCTTGCCAATGTGATTTGAGTTAAGTATGTAATGGCAGAGGAGAACCCTAATAGAGCATTGGTGCCGATGACCCCTTTGGTCTCAAAAAATGACTCTCGTGCTCAAAGTTTTGGCTACACCCATGAAGATAGTCCACGAGCTTATTCTAATGTCATGTATATGGATCCTAACCCCAGGCCCCAATTGGGACAAATGAGACCACAAATCCCTTAGAGGACCATGCTACAAATGCTAGGGAGATCTCTTCATTCATGATTGCCCTATGCTTGCACCGATGCAACCCCAATTAGTGACAATTCAAGTTTTTGTCCAAATTATGGAAAGGAGCACCTTTTACGGGATTGTCCCAAGAACCCAAACAATGTGCCGAAGATCACTCCTATTAATGTCGCTAGAGCTCAGGCATTACAACAAAGCCAAGGCTTAGGTCAGGAAAAAGTTCTGGAAGTTAGTGAGACAAAGAGCATAAATAAGAAAAGGACACGAGCATGGAAAGATAGTCATGAGAGAATGAAAAGGCAATGGTCTAAGAAGATGAGCAAACTTGAGGAAAATCTAAGAGAAACAAAAGGAAGGTTAACCGATGTGCCCCTATATTAATGCATACTATGGAAATGCATGACCTAAATGGTGCAAAAGATAGGGTTATGCCAAAGGCACATGGTTTTCGCATGTCGAGGCTTTGGATGTTACTTGCATATGTTTATGAAATCTTTTTTTGGATTTATCCATTGGATCTCGAAATGATGCAAGCAAGCAATGGTTGAATGACAACTGATCTTCTTCCTTATAGGGACCCATTGTAGAACAATTTTCAACCGCATACAGATCACTTTTGACTTCTTCATCTTTGGATGGTTTCTTAACTTTTTTATCCCTCATGGTTGGATCTTTGGTTCTAGGGGCCTATTGGTGCTTTTGGCTTCCAAACCCTTACCCTGGTTGCTTGTTGCCATACTATTGTCAAAGAGGTGAGTTGTTCTTTTGATCTCGGTGCTTGATTCTAACCCTTGCCTTTCCTTGATTTCTTTGTTGAGACTTTACTCGTGTGGGAGAACATCGTATTTTGTGCATGTAAGAGCTCCTTGGGTACCCACATACAGAATCACCCTTGTTGAGTTGTAGCTAATTTCTTAGGCACCCAAATTTGTGTGTTATTGTGGTCGGCCTTCATTGATTGCTTCGGTACCCAAATTTGGAGTACTCTTTCAGATAGAGATCATTGTTGTTCTACTACTTGTTGCCTTGGCTTTCTCTGTTGCTTCTTTGGTAACGAGTTTGACTGCAATGGTGTGATTGACTTCTCTCCCTTTCGTACCTAGATCCGCTTCATGCTTGAGACTACTTTCTTCTTGAATTCTATGTGTGTGTATTTGATATAGCAGTTCTCTTGTACTTTTTTGCTTTCCTCTATGGTTGAATTACTATGGCTGCATTATTCTTTGAAAAAGGAGAGAGATCCACTCGGCTTTGAGCCCATTCTTTTTTGATTGACTCCTTCTGCATCATAGAGCTTTTGACACATACAACATCTTCTTCTTTAAGATTAGTCTTAAAAGAACTAAGAGAATGTGTGATGCCTAGATTTGTGATCATGCAATTCTCTAATTCTAATGTAATGCATTGTTCATGTACCCAAACTTGAAGAATGACCTCTTAGGTTTAAGTTGACAACATGGTCATAGATCCAATCTTGTCCCAAGACAAGTGGTTTTGTAAGGTCCTCATTTGACACACTAGCATTTTGATTGTCATTGGGACATCTTGAAGATAGATGGGAAGCTGCACCTCACCCAAACAATGGGTTTCCACACCTCCCAATCCTATGAGATAGGCTTCTATGGAATTGATGTTCAATTGGAGGTCTTGGCAATATGAGAGTCTAATTGCACTAGTTGTTGCACCTAAGTCAATCAAGGCTCTCATAGTCCTTACACTCTTTCCTCGTCCTACCTCTATGTTCACAAAGGGACGTCGATCAATTATTCAAGGAACAATTGCACCTTATGTTTGGCACATGGCCATGTGATATTGTGGGGTATTGGAATTAAAATCTAGGCCTTGTCACCTTAACTTATTTCACATGATGCATTCTTTAGCCTCTACCTTTGCTTCTTCTCTAACCCTTAACTCTTCTTCTTTTTGCTTCTTAGCGGTATTGAGTCTCATTAGCATATCCTCTATAAGAGGTTATTGATATATCTTGGTTTGACATCCACTAATATAGCTTGGCAATATGTCATCTTCTAGAGTGACCAATTGAACCACACCACTAGTGGAAATTTTATTAATGACCATGGGTCCATATCCTCATTTTTCCAGTTTATGGGCATGCTGCTTTAGTCTATAAACCAACAATATTTCTCCCTCTTTCAATCCTTTATCCTTGATGTGTGCATCAAAGTATGTCTTTTGTCTTTTCTTTGCAACATAGATGCCTATTATCGCTCGTAGCCTGGTCTCACCTAATCGTTCTAGATCAAATATCTTGGAGGACAACTCATGTCCATTCCACTCATGCTCTTGTGCTACTTTTAAAATTGGGATCAAGAAATCTAATGGTAACACAACATTTTGTCCAAAGGCCATCTAAAATGGGGTGACATTGAGTACCATTTTGTAGGCAACTCGATAAACCCAAATAGCATGATGAATTTGTTTATCCCAATGAGAGCATTTATTATTTACGAGTTTTGTCAATACATTACATAGGATCTTATTTGTGCTCTCGGCTTGTTTTTTTGCTTGTGGATGATAGGGGCAAACTTCTTATGTATCACCAAGAATTCTTGGAGAAGGTGTTCAATGACTTTGTTCAAGAAGTGCGTACCTCTATCACTTACTAACTCTATTGGTAACCCATATCTAGTGAACATGTTCTCAAATAAAAACTTAGCCGTCATTTGAGCATCATTCTTTGTTGTTTCTTTTACTTCTACCCACTTTGTAAGGTAATTTGTGGCTAAAATAATGTACCCTTCATGGGAGTTTCTAGCTGGGGGGTTAATAGGACCTATAAAGTCTATACCCCACTTTGAGAATGCGTGTCCTCCCATCTTTGGCCTCAAAGGCATCTTGTCTTTGCTTATAGGATATAGGATATTGTACATGTTGGCATGTGTCACATCTCTTCACATAGGTATGTGCATCCATATGAAGAGTGGGACACCAAAGTCTTGAGAATAGAATGTTTTTAATTACACGATCGGGTCCGAAGTGTCCACCTGCAACACTGCTATGTGCAATTTCTAAGATTTTCAAATAGTCTGATTCGTGAACGCAAAGTCTTAAGTAACCACCTTTGCCTCTTTGGTATAGGTTGTCTCCTACTAAGGTGTAGTATTGAGCCTCTTGTTCCATGCTTCATTTTCTTGCTAGACTAGCCTTGCAAGGTAATGTCCATGATCTCATGAATTCTACCAATGGAGCACTCCATTCTAGAATTAATGATACCAGATAAAGGGGAACATACTTTATTGGGGGGTCTCTGCTGACACATTGGACGGTTCTTAATCCACTCATGTATTTCTTTGTCCATACTTGGCCAATACACTCCTAAATGTTTCAAATTCTGCAATCTTCATTTTTTAGAATCGTGATTTCCTAGCAATCCTTCATGGGCTTCTTGCAACCAACTACTATGTTCATCCTTCTCAACACAACAAGCTAGTACACTTCTGTAAGTTGTTTGTACATACTTCCTACCAATATTTGGTATTTTTGTGATTTTAGAATTTCCTCTTTGTTCATTTTCACATTCTTATTTGTGGGTCCAAAGGTTAGCATAGGTACCAACTTATTTGCCCATTTAGGAACAAGTTCTAAATTGAAAAGATAAGCATTAGGAAATTCATCAGACACTCCTTGTGGTGGCTCTCCTAAAATGATGGGAGAAAGGTGATCCACCTTGAGGTGGGTCCTACCTTTTCTAACAACCACTTCAAAGTTGTATTCCATTAGTAATAGGGACCATCTTACTAAACATCCTGCATTGCAAGGTTTATTGACCAAATATAATAAAGCTTGATGATTAGTGAAAAACTTGAACTTGTTGGCCAATAGATAGTGTCTAAACTTCTTCACGCAATACACCATGCCTAAGCCTTCTCTTTTGATTGCTATATAGTTTCATTCAACCAGGTTTAGTTGTGTGGTAGCATATGATATAGTCAAATTTAGATTTCCTTCACCTGTGGGTTGTGCTAGCACACATACTATTTCATAATTGGATGCATCTACATGGACAAGGAATGGTTTATTCCAATCTAGAGTGGTTAGTATTGGTGCTATGCACAAATGTCTCCTTAGCTCATTGAAGGAACTTTTGCATTCATCGTTCCACTCAAAAATTATCAATAGAAAGTAAAGAGGTTTATCTATGACCGCATACATGTGGATAAACCTACGGTAATATCCACAATGGCCCATAAGGGCTTGTACCTCTTTAATGTTCCTTGGCCTTTGCAACTCTACTATGGCTCTTACTTTGTGCTCATCTTTTGATATTCCATTTTTTCAAAAAGATATGGCCTAAGATCTTACCTTGATGTACCATGAACACACACTTTTTTGGGTTCAGGCACACTCGATATTCTCTACACTTGTTGAAGATATGTCTAAGATCAGGGATGTGGTGTCCTCTTTCTTGGGAATGAGCACATATATCATCCATAAATACTTCCAAGCTCTTTCACAAGAACTCTTTGAAGACATGACACATGAGCATTTGGAATGTTGCAGGTGCATTGGTGAGCCCAAATGGCATCACACAAAATGCAAAAATTCCCCACTCTGTGGCAAAAGCCATTTTGTGTTGATCTCTTGGGACAATGGCTACTTGGTTGTAACCTGAAAATCTATCAAGGAAGCTATAAACTTCTTTGCCTGCAACACAATCCAATAAATGTTCAATGATTGAAAGCAAATAGCTATCTCTGACCGTAGTATCATTAACTTTTTTAAGGTTAATACATACTCGTAGCTTTCTGTTCTTCTTGGGCACCACTACAATGGTGGATAGCCATTCAATATGCTCAATCTCTTAGATAAATCCAACTTCAATCACGCTATCAATTTCTTCTTTTATTTTGGCTGCATAAGTGTCATTATAGGTGTAGGGCTTCTGTTAGCAGGGCTTGGTGTCAATCTTCATCGGAATCATATGAGAGCATATTTGTGGATCTAGTCCCTTCAAGTCTTTATAGGTCCATGCAAATACATCCCTATATTCCCTCAATAAAGCTACAAACTCTATTGTGTCTGCACACCTTCTAGTGTAGAGAGTACGCATGCGGAAGCAAAATGAAAAGTAAAGTACTCTCACAAAACAAAGAATGTGTGAGACACAAAATGAGTAGACCATGAAATGGGTAAACTCATGTGGATTAGAAATGAGCTTGCCAAGAGCATGGAGTAGGCTCCCAAGCTTCTAACCAAATACAAATGGGGGAGAGGCCCTCCTTATATAGATTTGTGAGGGGCTCTCCAAAATACATCTCATGTGGGATAATTCCCCTAAAAGGAGAATGAATACAACTGGTAGAAGCAAATGGCAAGGTACCCAAATACAAAGGAAATACAAGGAAATGTAATGGAAATGAAATGGAAATAGAGTGACTCCAAGATACAAAAGAGAGATGCACTCTCATATTCTCAACACCCCCTCTGCAGCTCCATTTTGTAGTATATGGAGGCTACTAGGGTATGAGAGAAAGGTCCACCAAAAATGTATCAGCAGCAACAGCACAAGCACAAGGAAGTCGTCGTCTAGGAATCCATAGCTGCCAAGTGGTATCGACCATGCGGGATCTCCAGGTACTCCATAATATGTCCACCAGATGGATCAAGCGGATGCTCCAAAGGTACGCCACCAACGAGATACAGGAACGAAACAAGATCTCACTGGCCGAGATCACCTCCATGTGAGAGGGGTAGGATGACTCCATGTGGTACATAGGAATCTTCAAAGCTTTGACAATATCCACCACGAGATGTGTATCGCCAAGAAGTAGTTCCTGCAAGAGTGAAACATAAAGCATGAAGCATAAAATCATAGTCACATGGTAGTACATCTGTATGCTGGAGGCCTCCATGGAGTGTACAAAGTCCTGATGTGTGTCGGTAGAACCTTGGAAGCCCCCTCTGAACTGAGAAGCTGGCTCAGAATAGGATCCAACTGAGTGATGAATCGAAGTAGATGCAGGAGTGTCATGTGGTAAGTGACCAAATACTGGACTCCATGAATGGAAAAGTACATGCTCGGAATGCTGCTGTAGACGAGGTATGTGGACTCTCAAGGATAGGAATGGAAAATGACGAGTCAGTGATCCTGGAGCAATGTCCAAGTGAGGTGAAATATAAACCTTCGATGGGATGATAGGTATATCCATCTGAGGTATAAGTTGAGATGATATCTCTGATTCCTCATGCTCCAAAACTGTACCAGGATCGGGAAAGTCATATACAAAGAGAGCGTGCTCCACA
This sequence comes from Ceratopteris richardii, assembly GCA_020310875.1. Taxonomy (NCBI): domain Eukaryota; kingdom Viridiplantae; phylum Streptophyta; class Polypodiopsida; order Polypodiales; family Pteridaceae; genus Ceratopteris; species Ceratopteris richardii. The sequence continues at coordinate 99,408,770 of CM035418.1, forward strand.
TAGTGTGACTGTTCAAAATTAGAATGATCCCCCTGTGAATCTGAAATGGGAGGATCCAAAAGGGATGAATACTTAGAGTATTCATCAAAGGTGCAGTCTTTGGTTACTGTAACTGAGTGACTCTTTGGGTCGTAGAGTTTGTATGCCTTTTGTCGCTCACTGTACCCAATGAAAATGTACTGCTTAGGCCGATCATCATCATCATGGCCTTGGACGTAGGCATCACTACCAAAGATGTGGAAATAGATTACACTTGGCTTCTTTTGACAGTAAGCCTCAAATGGTGTTTTGTTCTTCAAAACATTTGAAAATCCTCTGTTCTATATGTGTACTGTTGTCTGCATTGCTTCACCCCAAAACTTTAGTGGAAGTTGCTTTTGTCTAAGCATAACTTTGGCCATTTGGATCACACTTCGACTCTTTTGTAATGCAATACCTGGTTGAGTATCTTGCTTGGCTTGATACTTGATTCCATGTTGCTTCAAGTACTTGGAGAGGTTTTGGTTGACAAAGCTACTATCTCCATCAGATCGGATGATCTTCAAAGAACTTGGAAAGTCTTCTTCAATTGTTTGTGTCCACTCCTTAAACTTGGAAACAACATCTTCCTTATGCTTGAGTGAATAAACCCATGTGTATCTACTGAAGTCATCTACAATCAGAAAGAAGTAAAGTGACCCACTTAGAGAAGGTGTACTCATTGGTCCACAAATGTCAATATGGACTAATGCTAAGGGTATATTTGCAGAAATGGATGCTTCTTTAGGCAAAGAGAAAGTTGTTTGCTTATCACATGCTTTGCAATTCAATTCCACTTGTGCGATCCTAGGTAGACCTTTGACAAGATGATTGGAAGAGATCTTAGCTAAGCAAGAGGTATGTCCAAATCTACAATGCCATAATTTGACACTTGAATCTTTGGCCATAAAACTTGAAAGCTTGTAGAGACCCTTTTCTTCATATCCTTTAGCTATCACTTCATTAGATTCGTGATCAATGACTTGAACTTGGTTGTGATCGAACTGAACTGTCATGTTGCACTTTATGATGGCTTTGACTGAAAGAAGATTCTTATAGAGGCTTGGTACATACAGAACATCTTTTAATGACTTGGTCTCGCCACTTCAGAGTTGATGACTTGAACTTTTCCTCTTCCTTGGATTTCAATGCACTTGTTGTCCCCAAGGTAAACTTGTCCTTGATGCTCTTCTAACTCATGGAAATCATCTTTGTCATGGCACATGTGGGATGAAGCACCACTATCAAAAATCCATTCTTTCTTGGGAGTGATTGCCACAAGTGCTTTGTGTTCGCTTGTGAAAAATAGGTCTTCACTTGTGCAGTGAGAATGATGTTCATTCTTGGGGTTAGACTTAGACTTGTCTTGGTTCTTTTTCTTGAAGCAATATTTTTCAATGTGGCCAGGCTTGCCACAAAAGTTGCAAGTGAATTTCTTCGATGAATTATGTGATCCTTGCTTGGATCCATTGCTAGCCAGATGACTTGTGTTTTTTCCTTTAGTGAATGGGCTTTTGGCCTTCATGGCTGACTCTTGTGAGGAAGTCGATTTGACTCGCGAGTCGTGAAGGAGCAAGAGTCGATGAACCTCTTCCCAAGATAAAACTTGGCCGCGATTATACAAAGTTGTGACAAATGTCTCATATGACTTAGGTAACGTGTTAAGAAGCCGAATGGCCATGTCTTCACTAGAGATCTGCCTACCACATAGTGCTAATTTACGCTGATAGTCCTCAAATTGGGCTATGACCTTGGTAATTGTGTCATGTGGCCTAATGGTCAAATTATGAAACTCGGCCTCTAATGCATATATCTTCGAAGGGGTTTTGTCTTCATACAAAGCGGCTAACGTATCCCAAGCATCCTTGGACGTCTTGCAGGCCGTGATATATCCTTTCATCAGTTCATCGCAGGCAAGTAACAGTTGACCTAAAGCTCTTTTGTCCTTGACATTGCACACATGCCAATTGTCTAAGTTGGTATCCTTATTAGGTTTGGGGTCTGAGCCATCTACTACTTCATGAAGAAGATTCGTGTAGAGATAGGCACGCATGACATCTTTCCATAAATTGTAATTTTGGCCATTGAGGCGTTCATCCTTAGGCATAAAAATAGGGGTGAAAGATGGTAAGAAGTTAGCCATAGATGATGAGCTACCTTCCCTTTTGGTCATCACAAAGCTTCGACTGACGAGTGTTTAGAAACACTACCAAAATCTTTGCCAAAAATGCTGCTTCAAGTAATTGCAAGGATGGACTCCACACTTAACAATTCTTGGGGGAGGGGGGGGGGCTTAGAGTAGCCCTGCTCTTGCAAAACACTAAGATGAGTCGACGCGAGAGGAGAGGGCTTAGATTAGCCTGTTGTACACCAATGGAGCCTGAGAGTAGGCTTAGACTTGGAGACAGCTTGTGGGTGGGCTTAGATTAGCCCTATTCTTGCACAAGACACCTTAGGGAGGGGGGTTTGGAGGGCTTAGAGTAGCCCGTTGCACACCAAAGATAGTTGTAGTAGGCACAACAACCGAGTCACTTTATGGGTGGGCTTAGACTAGCCTCCAACCCACAATTGCACACACACAACACTTCTTCTCATTAGATAGTACAAAAGTGGGCACTTAGTGCCAAATGATGACTAAAAACCCTTTGGAACATACAAAGTATCCTTTGCCTGATCTCAAAGTAAGATGAGTCAAATGGGGAGGCATAGAGAGGGTTGAAACCTTGGTGATTACAATGGGTGGCAACCTGAGTGCAAACTTCCTTATGCTTATGCCATAACGTAGTATGTCATGTCCTTCGAATATCACTTCACGTTTTCGTTTACTTCATGTGGCATGGAGGGAGCATGTTCACATGTCCCTTGTAGACTTAATGAATCAATTTCAAATCCTTACGTTGATATCATGTAAGGACTAACTATAGAATATCATTAAGCACATAATACATTAATGAGCCGAAAAGGGAACTCATCATGTGAAGCTTTGAGGCCTATTCAATTTGATAAAGTATGAGGCCAAAAGACGATCCACCTTTTACTTACGCAAGAAAGTCCGAGTTCCCTCTTAGTGCAGTTCAGAGAAGTCACGGGTCCTTAATACTTATCATTCCAGGAAAAGAAGCGCACAGATTCGCACGTCATATAGTACTCTATCTTTCAGAAATCGCCTAGATACTGAAAAAAATCAGCATTTAGTTGGTCGCATCCAGAAGCTAGCTCACGATGAATGTATCCTTCGGGACTTGGACCCACAACTCTGGGCAGAAGAAAACGACACCCCTATTAGCTCTGTCGACGGCACTGTTAGCGTCGTCCGCTCTGTACTAGTACTTGGAGCGAGTGGCCCGTCAGACCAGTGATCTTCCACGTGGCCACAAGTAACGCCAATTTTCTCTGTCGGCGTGAGCAGGAGCCGAGCAGCCCACGTCGCTAAGCTGAGAGAGGACACAAGAGGGCAGCCCACGTCGCTCGGATATGGTGTATGTCGCAGCAGCTAATTCTCAGATATCGCTTATGCAGCAACGATCGTTTTTGTTTACAGAGAGGATGATATTATCTCTCTCTCTCTCGCAATAGCGAGCAGAGATGGTGCATTTTGACGGATGTTGATCTCTCTCTCTCTGTCTCTCTCTGTTCGTGGGAGATGGCGCAACTCGCGCTGGTGTCCTTGTGCTTCTGAGAAGAGGTGGAGTGGTTGAGTGCAGAGAAGAGCTGGCATCAGTCTCTCGCTCACGCACTCACACACTTGCACCTAGAGATAGGTAGGGTGCAGAGAGGATGGCTGACGAATTCCAGCACTGAGGAGTTTATGCCCTCCAGAAGCGTATGCGCATGCCATGAGTGAAGACAGAGAGCAGATACGCAGCTGACGAGGAGCTTCAGAAAGGGTGTGGGAGTCGGCTGTTGCTGGTAAACTTTGGCCAAGTATCGGCTACTTCTCCTGCTCCATCTTTCGGACGCTCTCGCCCTTCCATTTGTGAGCAGTGCTTCGGGGCGGCCTGCTGTCTCTCTCTTCCCTTCACATTAGCGCAAGAGAGTGATTCTTTCTAACACAAACACATAGTGTGCACATGTGCTTTCTCCGAGAGCACAACGTCCCTGCGTTCTGGTGGATCAGAGAAGATCGCAGCCGACCAGACGCAGCTCTAAGAGAGATGGAGGAATCTCCGGGTGTCATAAAAACTGTGGTGTGTCAAATATTCTTCGTATATTTGATCGCAGCCGGCCAGACGCAGCTCCAACAGAGATGGAGGGATCTTCGGGTGTCATAAGAACTGTGGTGTGGCTTCACCTGCTTTCTCTCTTTCTAATGTCGAAGAGGTGATAAACTAAAATGAACTATGCACCAACATCTGGGACAGAAATGCATCGCATACGGACGAAGATGTTGAGGAACCAAATAAAAGCATAATATTCTATATACTTCCAAATATATGCATAATAGTGTTTATAAACACTGCAATACACGTGAGACTAATTATCAACTCTGCAACATCTGAAAATATGAAGTTGACCAGCAAATATGCACGTACAAAAGAGGGTGGGAGAGAGGAAAAGTGGGGGTAAAAAAAATGTACGAAATGATGAAAATGGGTGGGAGGGTGGGCAAATGGGTAGAATGAATCCCAAAAACTGATGGCAAAAGGCCTCTCTCAATGAGGAGAAAGTACGCTACCAAAATGAAGCACCACCACCACCAAGACCTCCACCTAGCGCTCTGATACCATGTAGAGAGTACGCATGCGGAAGCAAAATGAAAAGTAAAGTACTCTCACAAAACAAAGAATGTGTGATACACAAAATGAGTCACTACAAGAAAAAGGGGGGCGTAGCGACGCCCCCGAATCGGGAAAAAAACGAAAACCGTCGCTTATGCGACGAAATCGTCGCATAAGCGACAGTAAAAATTTCGGATTTTTTTTTTTGGCTGAGCCTCGTCGCATAAGCGACGATAGCGTCGCATAAGCGACGCTAGACCACAAGCGTCGCTAGTAGCGTCGCTGGTTAGCGACGCACTTAACGACGTTGGCAAACTGCAGAGCGTCGCATATGCGACGCTCTGGAATGTAAAAAAAAAAATTCAATTCTCCCGGCACATTTGTGCCGGGCCTTGAACGCGAGGAAGAACACAAAGACCGAGAGAGAGAGAGAGAGAGAGAGAGAGAGAGAAAGAGCGCGCGCGAGAGGGAGAGAGAGAAGCGAGACTATTGATAGGTATGCGCACACACACACTTACACACACACATATGTACACACACATATACACGCATAGACACACACACACATACGTAGACACACACACACATACACACAAATACACACATAGACACACATACACAAGACGTGCACACACATACACACACATAGATGCTCACACACATACACACACATATACACACACAGACACATACACACATAATGATGCATCCACACACATACACATGCATACACACATAGACACACATATACACACACACACATATGCATACACACACACATAGAGAGACATACACACACATACACATACATGCATACACATACACACATAAACACATACACACACATAGACACATACACACATAAACACATACACACTCATAGGTACACACACATACACATAGACACACACACATATAGTATATACACACACATGCACACATAGACACATACACACATACACATGCATACACACACATACACATGCATACACACACATACACATGCATACACACATACAGACACATATACACACACGTACACACACATATATGCATACACACACATAGAGAGACCTACACACATAAACATAATGCATATGCATATAAACACATACATGCATACATTTGCATACATAATGCATATGCATATGCATATAATGTACATACATACTTACATGCATACATAATGCACATGCATAGATACATACACACACACAGATACATACACACATAGACACATACACACACATGAACACATACATACTCATAGATACACACACATACACATAGACACACACACATACACACACAGACACACATACACATAGACGTGCACACACATACACACACATAGACGCTCACACACATACACACACATATACACACACAGACACATACACACATAATGATGCATCCACACACATACACATGCATACACACATAGACACACATATACACACACACACATATGCATACACACACACATAGAGAGACATACACACACATACACATACATGCATACACATACACACATAAACACATACACACACATAGACACGTACACACATAAACACATACACACTCATAGGTACACACACATACACATAGACACACACACATATAGTATATACACACACATGCACACATAGACACATACACACATACACATGCATACACACACATACACATGCATACACACATACAGACACATATACACACACATACACACACATATATGCATACACACACATAGAGAGACATACACACATAAACACATACATGCATACATTTGCATACATAATGCATATGCATATGCATATAATGTACATACATACTTACATGCATACATAATGCACATGCATAGATACATACACACACACAGATACATACACACATAGACACATACACACACATGAACACATACATACTCATAGATACACACACATACACATAGACACACACACATACACACACATACACACATAATGATGCATACACACACATACACATGCATACACACATACAGACACATGTACACACACATACACACATAATGATGCATACACACACATACACATGCATACACACATACAGACACATGTACACACACATTCACACACACATTCACACACATTCACACACATATACATACATGCATATGCATACATACATACTTACATGCATATGCATACACACACACATATGCATACATACATACTTACATGCATATGCATACATAATGCATATGCATATGCATACATAATGCATATGCATATGCATACATAATGCATATGCATATGCATACATAATGCATATGCATACATAATGCATATGCATACATAATGCATATGCATATGCATACATAATGCATATGCATATGCATACATACATACTTATATGCATACATAATGCACATGCTTACATACACTGTCATAATGTATACACACACACATACACACATAGACACATACACACATAATTATGCATACACACACATACATATGCATACACACACATATGCATACATACATGCATACACATACACACACATAGATACATACATACACATAAATACATACACACTCATAGACACACACACATACACATAGACACACACACATACACATAGACACACACACATATACACACACATACACACATAGACACATGCACACGTAATGATGCATACACACATACACATGCATACATAGACACACATAATAATGCATACACACACATACATATGCATACACACACATGCATACAAACATATACACACATATACACACACACATGCATACACACATATACACACACATATACACATATACACATACACATGCATACACACACACATGCATACACACATACAAACACATATACACACACACATACACACATAGATACATACACACGTAATGATGCATACACACATACACATGCATACATAGACACACATAATAATGCATACACACACATACATATGCATACACATACATATGCATACATACATGCATACACATACACACTTAGACACATAGACACACATAGATACATACATACACATAAACACATACACACTCATAAACACACACACATACACATAGACACACACACATATACACACACATACACACATAGACACATGCACATGCAATGATGCATACACACGTACAAATGCATACATAGACACACGTACAAATGCATACATAGACACACATAATGATGCATACACACACATACATATGCATACACACACATATGCATACATACATGCATACACATACACACATAGATACATACACACACATAGATACATACATATACATAAACACATACAAACTCATAGACACACACACATACACATAGACAACACACACATATACCTACACACATACACACATAATGATGCATACACACACATACACATGCATGCACACACATACACATGCATACACACACATACACGTATATATATTGATTTCTAACCATTTTGTTTTATATGTTAGGTATTATGGATCCCAGTAGAGAGAGAAAGGCGAAACTCACTCTCATAAAAAGTCTTATGAGAGCAAGAGTTCCGTCAGATACTCTAGGGGCCATAATGCGGGACTACGCAGAGATGTCCGATGAGGAGCTGGATTATACGATCCAGATGCTTACGCGATCACACGAGGGCTCTTCTGCGGATCCACATGCAGGAAGAGAGCTATCTGCTCATAGGTATGTTTTTTTTCATAAATTTTTTTAATGATATTATAGCACATATTTTTATTTATTTCTATCTATCTATTTTCAGGACACCTATACCACCTCGAGCACGTGATAGCAGAGCAGAGACGTTGCCTATGAGGACATGCATAGGCACGTTAGGACTAGAGTGCGACATAGAGCCAGAGGGGAATATTGTATACATAGGAAATGGATTGGAGTTCAAGAGGAGAATGCGTGCACTATGCGACTCTTACCTGCGCTTTATCCACTTACCGTGGAAGTAAGTAAAAGTTTTACATATAAATTGAAATTTATATCTTATGTTTTATTTATATTATGTTTTTTATTTTTGTAGTGAGCATGATGAGAGGGATAAAAAGTACGTGCTCAGTTCACTTGAGACGGAGTTTGGGACAGGGTGGTCTCTTAAATGGTGTTTAAAAGAGATGCGGACACTTATGGCGCATCGTCGTGACAATGCACGGTATGTATGTATATGAGAGAGAGAGAGAGAGACAGAGAGCACTAATCTCGATATTAGGGTTTTGAAATCCCTAATTTAAAAACTCTAATTCAACCTTTTAGCCATATGTTTGAAGTATATGTACACCTCCGACGTCCTACTAGAGAGATGTCTCTCCTCCCAACCTTATGCCTCTATATATAGCTACTCGAATCAACGAGGATCATGATTCATAATATATGTAAAGATATATACACATCATGTAGATAGGATACATAAATATAAAATGGAGTAGATATATTATGCTTCACACATACATGCCTAAATGCACACATAAATATATATATACATACTAACATATTTACATGTACATATTTACACATACATGTACATGCCTACATGCACACATAAACATATATATACATGCATACATATTTACATGTACATATTTACACATAGACACATATACATATATACATGTACACAATTATAAACACTTGCATATATTACGTACATGAATACATGTATACATATATCACACACATGCAAACACATACATATACATGAAATACATATATATGCATACTAATATATGTATACATATAATACACATGAATACACACACATATGCATACATACATGATAAAAATTTACTCCTCGAAGATAAAGCTATATATAAAATAATTAGGCATACCCCCGAGCTTCATGTTCTAACTTAGAAGAACATGATTTCATCTCTCTAGTAGGATTCATCGTTATTCAAGTTAATAAAAAAAACCTATTATCTGATATCCATTCAGAAGCTTCAAGTTACTATCTAATCTGCTCATATGTTTTCATTATTGCCATCATTTTGGTAAGACATCAATATAGTCTCATCTTCATTATCCTTATTGATTTCATTTATTTCTTCTATTGTTAAATCTATGTTCTCATGAATCACATCATCTATTGGTGGATTAATATCTATTTCTGGTAATTCTTCTTCCTCATCAGTAGAATCAGCATGTAGAGAATTATCCTCTTCATCAAAAAGATTAGTATCATTATCACGTATAATGAGTCTAATTTCTATTCTAGATGTTGATGTATCAGTATCTGATGCTGAATCATCAAGAGGACTTTCTTCAATCTCTCTAACAATAAACTGTTCAAACAATGACCTACCTCTAGGTTGCACATGAATGACTTGCCACCAAGGATGAGCATCTGGGTTTTTATAAAAAAATGCTTGTTCAATATGCCTAGGAAGAATATATGGTTCTTTAGTAGATCGCATTACCTTGGAAGAATCAATTGCCCAAAACCCAGATAATTCCTTTCTTATTGTAGAATTACTACCTTTATACTCCGCTCGATACCAGTCAACCTTCAAAATGACCTATCAAAATATATAACAACAAAAACGTCCCATTATTAGGTGCTTAAAAAAATAACTAACTCTAAAAAAAATATATAAACTTTTTTCTACCTGTTTGAATGTACGAAATGAAATTTCGTAGATACAAACAATAGTTCCTACGTAACCAAGTTCGCTATCTATAAGGTTCGTGTCTTTTGAGCTAGCACGTGATAGTTGCTTGAAACAAGCAACAATACTAGAATCCTCTGTTTTACGTAAAGAATCAATGGCTTTGATTCTAATATGCTGTCCAAAAGCCCACATATTAGTGAACATTCGAGCCTGCAAAATAAATTCAATTAGTAAATAGAAACTAACATACATATATGAAAAAAATAAAATATATATTTTAATAAAATTACCTTTTGTTCACAACCTATCATTAACTCTCTTTGCTCATCTGAGATTTCTTCATTATTTGCGTTGGCGCGTTGCAAACGACTATATAGCCAATCCGTGAAAGAAGGTATATCTGTAATCTCATTATTATCGAGATTACGTCTAGATCTTTTGTTTTTTCGCCTTTTACTTTGGAGACTTTGAAGTTCCTCGTACTCGCTAACGAATGCTTGCATGCATTCGCTATTATATGCTACAAAAGTAGAAACATCATTTTTTTCTTGAAATGTAAATAAGAATGGAACCCCCTTACCTGATAATACCTCATCTGTTATGTTTGAAGAAGACTCGTTGGTCCATGCACGTTGGAGCTTCTTCATGAACTCTTTCAAGGTACTCACTAACGTAATACATGCACTCTTCAAGCATCCAACCCTTTGCCATGGATCCTTCTGGTTTTGCTCTTTGTCGCACATAACCTTTTAGTATTCCCATAAATCGCTCGACCCAAAACATCCATCGAGTGTTGACAACACCGGCAATCTCTATCTCATCTACAAGATGGACTAGTAAATGACCTTGAATATCAAAAAATGAAGTAGGAAGTTCTTTTTCCATCAAACATAGTGGCTCTTTGCATTCACGTTTTTTTTGTGGGATCGAATTTTTATCGATCTCTTTGGATGTAGTCCACCTATACAAATCATAAAAACAATTGTAAAGAAGTTAATTAAAAAATAAAAGATATCCAATATTCATACATATTAAATATAAAAGTATCATAATTACCTTATAAGTGATCCAAGACGATAGATCACATCTCGTACTCCTTTCGTTGTACATCCATCAATAACCAAAGGTAAAATATGTTTCAAAAAGTTATGCCAGTCATGGGTCTTTAATCCAGATAAGCTCTTATCATCCATAGTAAACATGTTTTGAAACGATGCTCCATATCCTGTAGGAGTCTTGATCAATTGAATTCTATTGTTGATAGTCTGTATCTCTTTTGTTGTAAGTACCCAAGGAGCAGATGCATAAGTCGTTTCTTGTCGATGTCTATCAAAAACTGGCCATAACTTTGGTTTGGATTTTTGATCTTTCAAATCATTCCTTGATGTTGTGGTATCTTTTAGTCCAAGAAGATGTTGCCATAGTGAATAACCAATATTTTTGAATATATGCACAGGATCAAGAAGATGACATACTTTTAACTCTTTCCAATACTCCAAAGAATACCATATTGATATGTTCTCTGCGAGTGCCAATTTCCCTTTACCTCTGTTCACATACTCATTATCTGAATCATCACTGAAGATTTCTGCTTCTGGATCTATCAGAGGTCCATCTGTCCATTTTTTATACCAATCCATAGGCGTCATAGGTTTTGGATACTGGCCTGTTTCAAGCTTTCCATTAAAATGTATCGCTTCTCTTTTAGATCTTAATGGATGATCATCAGGCAAGAATCGTCGATGTCGAAGATAAATATTTTTGTTGAGATTCTTACTATAGATTGATCTCAACCAATCACCACAATATGGACAAGCTTTATAACCCTTAGTAGATATTCCTGCATCATGGAAAAGGATGAAAATATAATTAGATTAAATCATATTTATTTACATGCATATTGAATAAAAAAATTACATCAATACCTGAACAAACGCCATATCCAGGAAAATCGTGAATAGTCCAAGCCACAATACCACGAATCGTAATACGTCTTTCATTGATGCTTTTCGATATATCAATGACATTAATACCTCTCCATAACTCTTGAAGATCGTCAATGAGAGGAGCAAGATATACATTCATATCTTTAACTTGTCTTTTGCCTGGGATTAAAAGTGAAAGCATTAAATGTTCCTTTTTAATGCTAAGATATGGCGGAAGATTGTAGTTTATGACTACCACTGGCCATGTTGACCATTTACTGGATTTCATGGAGAATGGATTAACCCCATCTAATGCAACTCCTAACTTTAGATTCTGTGGATTTTGTGCAAATTCAGGCCATGTAGAATCAATATGCTGAAAAGCAACACTATCATGAGGAATTCTGATTATTCCATCAGTACTTTTGTGATCATGTCCCCAAGTCAAAAGCTTTGATAATTCGGGGCTTTGAAACATATGTCTAATCCGTGGAGCCAATGGAAAATGTCTCAATACCTTATTCGGGATTTTACCTTCTTCACCCTTATATCGAGGAGATTGACATTTGGGACATGTCAAAGAGTCTACATATTCACCTCTATATAAAATACAATCGTTAGGACATGCATGTATACATTGATAATCTATACCAAGATTGTTGATTATCTTCTTCATTTCATCATGTGAGGTAGGAAGAATATTTTGACTTGGTAAAAACTTTTCAGATAATAACCTGTAAGTTTATCAAAAAAAGATATATTAAAAAAGGTAAATAAATATACATACATATATACATGCAGGTTTTTATTCTTACTTTAGATAAGGTAAGAACAAGAACTTGAATTGAATAGATACTTTTTGTCCGCGCATCTTTTAAAACTATTAATGCATCTTTCAAAATATTTACGCAAAACAATCGTATCCTGTCAATTCACACATATGTTCATATAATGGTGACCTGGATGAATCGCATGCACAGAGGTTAGTCAAGATAGAGCAGGATTTCTCGGGTATGCAGTAAACCTCTTGCATGTCAATGATGAGCATCTGAAATTTAGGATACAAAGTGGACTACTCCATTATAACCAGATTGCTGTCTCTTGAGTAACCTCTATGCATGCGACTCATCCAGGTCACCATTGCGAATATTTGGAAAGATGCATTAATAGTTTTAAAAGATGCGCGGACAAAAAGTTTCCATTCAATTCAAGTTCTTGTTCTTATAACCTTATCTAAAGTAAGAATAAAAACCTACATGTATTTATATATGTATATATATTTATGCATATATATATATATAAATAGATAGAAAATTGAAATTTATACCTTAATAGTGTCGAAATAGATACATTACTCCATCCAAAATGATTTTGAAGGTTGAGAATAAGTAAGCTCGCATTTAGTCGTGTCAAATGACTTCCTTCATATACATGCTTTAGACATTCCTCTCGAAGATATTTCTCATTTTTAGAAATATCCATGCTCTCACTGTCATTTTGATACCAATCCTCAATAAAATCTGCCATGCCATCATCTTCATCATTGTCACACAAATCTTGTACTTTATCATCTTTTGAATATAGATCTTTCAACTTTGCATATTGCACAGGCTTAGTTTTGCGTAGCCTGCTCATGGAAGCTTCTGATAAATGAGGTCTTATTGGTAATTGTGAATGTTGTGGACGAATATCATCAACATCATACGTTGGAATCTACACATATAAATAAAACTCATTAGTATTCCATAAATGAATAAAAATTAAACTTCAAATATAAAATTAAGTATATAACTTATTAAATATGGATAGAAAATTTTTATTCTCTCTAGCTAAAAGGTGCTCTTGGAGGTCTACGCCATCCATAATTCACTAATAGTTCATCACCAGCATGTAATGTAGTAATAGCATTGACAACTATGTATCTTGATACATCTCTACTCATGTATGGTGATTCATGACTATTTTCACGCTCCTCAAATGTGCAATTAGTCCTTGAACTATTATGTAACCCTCGACTACTATTTATTAAACCTGCTATATTTCCATGTGTGTAAGGTCTTCCATCAATATATAATCTTTCATTTTCTGCATGTAAAATCCTTCTACTAGTAAGAGATGCTGCGTTCAAGCATATTCCATAAGTACTCATGCTTTGAACATAACGTGAAAGTCGATGCCAATCTCCCCATCCATATATAGGACCACAAAATGACATAAGAGTGACTTCAGAGTTCGGAGGCACATACAAATCCTCTACAATAAAGAGACCACGACCAGCATTAGTAATAGTGGATGGAGCAATCATATAGCGATTACCCCAAAAGTTGAAAACCTCTCCATCTAAAGGAAGTGGTCCTCTATTCCATCCTCCATATCTTCTTCTATCATATGTTTGTACTAAAGAACGATCACGAGCTGGCAATGGATAATCTCCAGCCGTTTCATTCTCTAAACCAGGAGGTAGAGGATTTCTAGAAACCTCTGCTTGTAATTGATGAACAGCAAGTCCATGACGTGTACGAGGTATATTAACATTATGAGAAAAATCATCATCATCATCATCATCGAGCAAGTATTCCTGTATATCAATAATAATTTGATTTTATACATGGTTTTTAAATAAAAAAATGACATTAATATATATAGAAAATACATACCCAAGCATTATCACGTTGACTAGGTGATGGTGCATGCTCAAAAGTACCATACTCTGCCTCATGTTGAATACATTCCAATCGTGGTCTTCAATACGTGCCATAACAAGAGTTACACCAACATATAATATGCTCTTGATAGTAAAATTCATCATAATTCCTATCGGAGGACACATGTGAAGTCGTTGCATGGGTAGGAGGTGGTGGAGTACCCTCTGATTGATCAGAAACTGCACATCATAAGAAACATAAAAAAAATATATAAGTTATGTATCCATCAAATATAGTTAAAATTAAATATTTCATATACTTACAGTATAAAGTCGTTGCACGATGAGGAGACGGTGGTGGAGTTCCATCTGATTGATCAGAATCTACATCATAAGAAACATAAGAAAAATATATAAGTTATGTATCCATCAAATATAGTTAAAATTAAATATTTCATATACTTACAGTATAAAGTCGTTGCACGATGAGGAGACGGTGGTGGAGTTCCATCTGATTGATCAGAATCTACAAATAATGGTATTTGATATTAATAATTTGATTATCTACATAAATAAAAAATTCACATATACATATTTACACATACACACATATTCACATATACACATTTATACATACACACATATTCACATATACACAACACATATTATTGTGGGATAAATGCATGTATTTTGTATGAATGAGTGTATATGCATGCATGTGTGTGTACGTATATATGTGGATATGTATATGTGTGTTTATGTTATATGTATGTATATGTGTATATATATACATATATGCATGCGTATATGTTTGCATGTATATGTGTATGTGGGTATGTGTATGTGTATGTGTATGTGTATATGTGTGTATATATGTGTATGTATTCTGACTTTTTTTTCTGTTTGAGATTAAATTAACAGGAGATATTGTATGGTCGAAAAAAATAAGAGGCGAGCTAACATACCACCTGAGTCGTGGCAGTTTTTTCGTAGACAGCTACGTCTTCAGGAGTCATTTCCTCAGCAGAAGGTACACAAATTAATAGTTTATATTTATAATTTTTAGATATTTTAGTAATTTTTTAATTTAATTTATGTATTTTTTCCTTGAATAAACAGGCTGCTGCAAAGAAGAGAGTGGAGTCGGGCCACACATCGCACTTAGGCCAAATGGGCCATAATGGATTTGTAGCTACGTTTGTAAGTATATGTGCTATTGTGAGTATATTTTTTATTTTAGTTAAAATGCAAGCAACTAATGTTTTTTATTTGTTTCATTGCAGCGAAAGGATTATGGCCGATATCCTACGAAACACGAGATCGAGTATGCTACACATTTTGGATATCGGCGTTTGAGCGAGTATATACAAGATCATCCTGATGCCTTTGTGAGTATTTTTAAATTTTATATAATTATTTTGTTGTTATGAATGTTTTAATTATTTTATTGATTTATGTTTGTTATATGTAATACAGGAGTATTATGGGGAGACAAATATGGATGAGGTGGAGAGACAGACACAGGAGGGACGATCTCGATCGTCACAGGGTGATCATGAGGATGAGGATGAGGAAGATCAGGATGATCATGATATTGCTGATGATGATGATGATCATAATGATGATGATTAAGATTTTAGTTGATTATGACATTGGATTATATGTATTTACATTGATATATATATATATATATATATTTATCTATATATTTTTCATTTCAGTCATGTTTTGAATTGTGTGTATGGTATTAAGTAATGAAGAGTTTTGTTTTATTGATTGTTATTATTGTTTATATTAAGCATGTGTTTTAATACTTTAATTATATAATTCATTCATATGTGTGTACCTAAGTGTATATGTATGTGTGTGTATATGTATGTATGTGCATGTGTATGTGTGTGTATATGTATGTATGTGCATGTGCATGTATAAGTGTATATGTGTGTATGAGTATGTGCATGTGCATGTGTATGTGTGTATATGTATATGCATGTATATGTATAACTCTATGTGTATGTGTGTGTATGTGCATGTATATGTGTATATGTGCATGTGTATGTGTGCGTATATGTATGTATATGCATGTGCATGTATAAGTGTATATGTATGTATCAATATGTGCATGTTCTTGTGTATGTGTGTGTATATGTATAACTCTATGTGTATGTGTGTGTATGTGCATGTATATGTGTATATGTAGGTATATGCATGTGTGTGTGCTTCTTCATCATGTATAAGTGTATGAGTGCATATCAATAAGTGTGAGTATGGTATGTAATGAAAATAACACAATTCAAATGATCTACAAATAATAGAAATTGTACTTACAATTGTGATCCATAGTTTTTGCTTGGTTAGCTTATTGAATAACCTGCAATAAAGAGAGAGAAGAGAGAGAGAGAGAGAGAGAGAGAGAGAGAGAGAGAGAGATCTAGAGAGAGAGAGAGATCTAGAGAGAGAGAGAGAGATCTAGAGAGAGAGAGTGAGATCTAGAGAGAGAGAGATCTAGAGAGAGAGAGATCTAGAGAGAGAGAGATCTAGAGAGAGAGAGATCTAGAGAGAGAGAGATCTAGAGAGAGAGAGAAAATTCAAAGAGAGAAAAATGTAGAAAGAGAGAAACAAAGACAGAGGGAGACAATAACAGAGAGCTTAAGCAAAACAACAATTTTGCATATACTTGCTTCAGCTCGTAAGCACAGCGCAATTGCAAACGTTGGAGAGCTCTTCGATCAGATACGTGAAAATGCCGATTGCAGAGCCTCCAACATTTTAATTTTTGTCCGTCAACAGATCGTCGTATAAGCGATGCAACGCGTCGTCGTATAAGCGACATTTGTTTAGCGTCGCCTATACGACGGTCTGCATCGTCGCTTATACGACGGTGTGGATCGTCGCTTATACGACGGTGTGAACCGTCGCTTATGCGACGCAAAATAGCGTCGCTTAAGCGATGCCTTTGACAAGCGTCGTTTAAGCGACGTTAAACGGAAGCGTCGCAAATACTGTCGTTTTTTGCGTCGTATAATCGACGGTCCGCGCTCGACGGTAATTCCGACGCAAGTTGCAATTTTATAGCGACGAAATTCTGTCGCGTTAACCGTCGCTACACGCCCGTATTCCTTGTAGTGAGTAGACCATGAAATGGGTAAACTCATGTGGATTAGAAATGAGCTTGCCAAGAGCATGGAGTAGGCTCCCAAGCTTCTAACCAAATATAAATGGGGGAGAGGCCCTCCTTATATAGATTTGTGAGGGGCTCTCCAAAATACATCTCATGTGGGATAATTCCCCTGAAAGGAGAATGAATACAACTGGTAGAAGCAAATGGCAAGGTACCCAAATACAAAGGAAATACAAGGAAATGTAATGGAAATGAAATGGAAATAGAGTGACTCCAAGATACAAAAGAGAGATGCACTCTCATATTCTCAACATCTAGATCATCAAATGTTGGAATGACCCCCCTGACTTGTTAGAATCATTTCTCAGTGTATGGTGTGGCTAAATTGATGAAATAATTTACTTTAGTTAGCTACATGCTTCACTTAGATGTGTGCAAGAGATCTCTAGTCTATTCGTGCCAGGTTGTGAGCTCTGAGCAAATTATTGAACACTTCTATTCCCAAAATAGAAGGTTTCATTACATTTCTAGTACATGCAAGTTATATGTTTTGATGCAAACTTTTGGGAATGATGCTCCAAGACACTTAGTGGCTCCAAATGCAAAACTGTGAAGATAAATGAGTCTACTAAGCATATCTGGAGTTAACTTGGTAGGTGTAGAGTAGGTTTTGTGCAACAACAGCTCATCTCTGGAACCTACCCATCCATCTCCTCACATAGAATAGCCTTGTGACTTCATGAATGCATCAAAATTTTGATATTGATGTCTAGGAGACTACTTAAGTCCATACAAGCTCTTCTTGAGCTTACACACCAGATTTTATTTGCAAAGAATTGCATAACCCTTTGGTTGTTCCATATAAATCTCATATGTAAGATCTCCATGCAAGAAATCTATCTTCACATCCATTTGGACCAGCTCTAAGTCCTCTTTTGCAACTAACCAAGCAACACATGTAATGTCTTAATCTTGATCACACGTGATAATATTTCCTCAATAATATTTCCTCAAAATCATATCCTTGTTGCTTGAATCTTTTTGCAACCAAGTATGCTTTATACTTTTGAGAAGCACTATCTCATGTGAATTTCAACTTATATACCCATTTTCATGGTAAAGATTTTCTACCCTTTGGAAAAGGTACCAATTCCCAAGTAACATTCTTATGAATAGAATCAAGTTCATTCTTCATGGCACACCTCCACTTGACATGATATTTGTTTACATAGTTTCTTCATAACAAGAAGGCTCATCAACATCTCTCAACATGAAAAAATCCAATCTTGGAACAAATCTATTAGGTGGATCTGAGAAACATGAAGATCATCTCAATGCTTGTTGATCATGAGCATTAGTAGACTTTCATTAAACATTTTCATGAACAATCTTTTCTTTTAGATTCTTATGCATACTACCAGGATGAGTAACATCCTCAAATATGACTCTTCACTTCAACCTTGGGTTGTTTTATGCATCTTCATCTCATTGAAAATTACATCAAGGATTTTGATCACAAAATGTGTTTAAGGATCCCATAAATGATATCCAAACTACCCATCTCTTCCATATCCAAGAAAAATGCATTTTCTAGATTTGTAATTCAACTTTTGTCTCAAATTCTTTGGAGCATGGACATAAGCCTCACAACCAAATACTCTAAGGTGATATAATGTGGTGACTACCCTGCCCATAATTCTAGTGCCCATTTCAACCCTATAGGAGTACTAGGTCAAAGGTTAATCACATGAGTTGTGCTCAATGCTTCTTCTATTCAAAAGCCTTGTGAAAGGCTTGCATGATGCAACATAGAAACTACTCTATCTTGAATAGTTCTATTCATCCTTTTAGGTACACCATTTTCTATTTGGGTATAAGGAAGTGTAAGTTCTCTCCATATTCCTCTACGTTAACAAAAAAGGGTTGAATTCATATGAGGCATACTTATCACCATTATATGAACATAAAGCCTAAAGCTTAGTTCTCTTCTCAACCTCTATAGTGGCAAGCCATTTTCTAAATCCAAGGAATACCTGAACCTTAGACTTGATAGGATAAGCCCATACTTTCCTAGTAGCATCATCGATGAAAGTGATAAAGTAAAGAGCACCACCTAATGATCTAGTGGGCATACTATCACAAACATTTGTATGAACAAGGTCCAATACCTGAACTAAAGAGTCAATGTGCATTCTATGCACATTTTTGGTTTGCTTTCCTATTGAAAATGGTCACTTAAAGAAAAATCATAGAAAGATAACACAAGTAGGTAGTGAGAAAAAGAAAGAATTTCCATTCCACTAAGAGAAGAAAGATAACACAAGTAGGTAGTGAGAAAAAGAAAGAATTTCCATTCCACTAAGAGATATGTGGCCCAAATGGCTATGCCATATACAAGCCATAGGCTCTTCAATGATAATTAAAAAGTGTTCTTCGATAACCATATTGACCTTTGAAATTTGAAAGGATTGAGCATAGAAAGTCACTTTGTAGTGAAGGTCATCAAGATAACGAACTGACAGCAAACTCTATGAAAGATGAGGCACATGGCATACATTATGCATGGTAAACTATGAACCATCAAGAAACTGCACAACCACATCTCCAATTCCAACAACATCACACTAATAAGAATCATCACACCTCAGTATACCAAGAGACTCTGCTGCATAACTAGAGAACCACTCTTTATGTGTTGTCACATGAAAAGAAGCACTAGAATCTAGCAACCATGTGTCTGAAAGGGAATTAGACACATGAGCCTCACTAGGCACGATATTGTCAACACATTAGCTTCATCAGAAATAGATTTATTTCCTCTATCTTCATAAATGAATTAGATGGTGCAGGTAATTGTTTAACATGCCCATCAACATGTTGACCATTACCTTTGCCATCCTTCAAAGCATAAAATCCTTCTTTTCATATGTCACTTCTTGTGGCAATAATGACGTTCAATGTCTCTCTTGTGTGGTTTGCTTCTACTCTTTCCACATTGATCATTCTTGTCTCTATTCTTGCTTCTACCACGTGATTCTTTCCCTAGTAAGAATCATGAACATTATATGCATCTCCACTATGTGTGGCAACCATAGACTTCCTACGAATCTCATCACTAAGAAGTGCACTATATGTCATTATAGACAAGCTTGCCTCCAGGCACACCATTACTAATGGTTGTGCAAAATATATCCCATGAGAATGGTAGTGTGCATAGCAAGAGAACTACTTTCATCTTATAGTCCATTCCCATCTTTGATCTTGCAACTAAGAAACAAGTGCATCAAACTTATTTAAATGAGTTGCAACACTATTTTTGTCTTTCATAAGCAAGTCATACAACTTTCTCATAAAATAAACTTTATTGGAAGCATTGTTCATCTCATACTAGTTAAAAATCTCATTCCACACCCCCTTTGCTATCTCACAGTCCAAAAGAGTGGCACAGAAACTATTTGCAAGGTGTAGACGAACCATAGACATTGGCATCCATTCAAGATCTCCCTGATCATCATCGTCCATATCAGTAGGTTTCTTTACAAGAGCACCATTCAACTTCCACCATCATCTCTGATGAAGAAATCATGAATTTGATTCTTCCATAGAGAGAAATTAGTGCCATTAAACTTATGGATCTCAAAATGGTCTTTTCCTTGCAGATTATAGCTCTTCTTGGACACACCTACACTAGATCATGATCCACCTCATGTTCCTAAAACCTTTAATGCCAAGGGGACGAATAAGTGACTAGAATATTGATCATACTAGATATGACCAACCATTATTGACACTTTGAAAATCTAACTAAATGTCAAGATTATGGGAAAATTTTGGTAGGGCCTTCTTAGAAAAACGAGTAGAGGAGAAAAAGGACTAATGAGAAATTGTCAAACTGATAGTTTGCAAAATAATATGATTGTAAAAAGAAGCAACTAAGGAGACATAATCAACATATGTATGTTTGAAAAGTGAAATCTCTAAAATAATCCGAAAGATTTTCCTTTGAGAAATGGAGCCTAAACATCAAAGCACTATCAAATAACTGATCAAAGAACCATAAAACTACATGACTATGTCACTCCATGTTTGTTGTATGCAAGTTTCACAAATGGGTGGTCTCAATATAGTTTGTAACTAAGCAAGTTACTATATGTTTTATTAGAAGAAACATATACAAGAGTGTTTGGTGACCATTTGGGCTTTCACATAGACACTAACAGTAATAATCCCTAATAGTATTGATCATTTTTTTGGATGATGTGTAAGAATGGATGCATCTCCCCTTTCAAAAGGATATCCATATCAAGTTTGAGAGAAATGCAAAACTCCTACCTTAAGTTTGCTTCATAGATATCACACTTCTATATAATTCACAACTCTACAAAATTGTTATATGGTCTCATGATTAGAGACATTATGTCTATAGAGTGGTGAGAATCCACCTTAGTTGAAGGTGGTCTCTCATACGAGTGGTATGTGGCACTCATGAGAGAGGTCATATGTATGCCTTGAGAGAGGGAAATATATGAAGGATCAAATATGTGGCTAGGGGTAATTGGAATGTGTGTATCTCTATGTATTCACTCCATCTATTCAGCCGACAATCTTCTTCTTCTCCGTCTTGGGAATTGTGCTTATGAACTCCCAAAAAGGGACTATAGGTGCAGTAAGGCAAAGGACACCCCCCTCCCATCATTCACACACACACACATACACCGGGTGGTGTGAGTGTAGGAGGACTTCCTCCCCTTGTCCTCTCCTCCTCCCCTCTAGGATACCATCTAGTGAGTTGAGGTCTTGTTTAAGAAGCCAAAAACACGTTGAAGGGATGATATGTGGGATAAATACATCAACCATAGCTGCTCATGAGTTGAACTTGGGGCTCCATCTTATTGGAGAAGGTAAACCAAAGCTTAAATTGAGTATTTTCTTCAATTTTGAGGAGGCAAAAGTAGAGGGTTTGGAGCTAGCCTTGGGGAAATAAGCATACACATATGTATTGTGGGATTTTAAAGATTGGGATAGGGCAAAGAAACTAGTGAAAGACTTCATTGGAACACTTTTTTGGCCTTCCAAAGTATTACCTTCACCAAGATTTCCATTTCGCCTTCCCATGCCAACATGGCAAACTTCTATGAGTCGTAGCTTGATGCTCCAATATTCGATTGAGGCAATTTTTGTCACATTTCAAATTTGCACCTTCTAAGCTTTAGTAAACATCAAATGGCACTTGATTTGGAGAAGTTTCGGTGGATCAAAATCTCTCTGCATTGGCAATCACTCCTGAGCCTCATTTTTTATTGTTTGGCATCCAAATCAACTTTTGTCACTTGGATTGGCATCCTATTTGAACCACTTATATTTGACTATCGAGGACTCATGAGGATCAAAATCTCATCATTTTTACTCAGTTTTGGTGTTTTGAGCTAGTGCCACTTGCTTTTGGCATCATTTTCATTGGTTTTTGGTGCTTAGATCCCTCTTGCACCAAGCACATATTTCAAATTTTTGTTTCGACCTGGTGAGGAGTGCAAATCAAACCCTTGACACTTGGAAGATCACTTCAAATAAGCATTGAAAAGCTTTGATTGTATTAGGCAAGTGTTCTAGTGTTATTTTTCTCTCTTTCATGCTTTATAAAATTTCCTTCCATCTATTCTAAACACTATTGTTACTTAATTGGGGGGGGGTGTTAAAACATGAAAAGTAAGGAAAAACAACCTTTACAACATACTTCTCTACCTATGAAGCAAAATTTATAGGATTTAGATCATAGAATGGAAGAGATAGAGCAAGAGCAAGAGGCCAAGCAAGAAGAGGAAGACACCTATAAGGAGCTTCATGATGAGTTTGTGTTGCACAAACAATTCAAGGAGTTCAAGGGCCAAACCCTTAGGTTATCCCCTCTTGAAAGGCCTCAAGCCACCAACCTTTACAGGGGATAATCGTGAGAGGAATAAGGATGCGAACTACGATTTCTTGCAAAAGTGGAATGACTTACATCAATTGAAGGGCACCCCCCTTGAATATTGTGTGCTAGAAACAAGTCTCTCGCTTAGCTCACATGCCTATAAGTGGTGGATGAGTCTCAAGGAGGCAAGTTCCATCCCTATGGACTGGACACAGTTTGAAACTCTTTTCTTGAAAGATTTTCTTCCTAAGAATGAAGGAGAGGAATTGGGATGAGTGGGATAGGATTAGACAGAGAGGTAGACCTTTGTTTATCTACATATCCCACTATAAAGAGATCATATTGAAACTTAAGGGGTTAGATGACTTTCAGAAGACCAGAGGTTTTGTAAGTGGATTAGATAAGGCCATTTGTGAGAGGTGAGAAGAAACACATCAAAGACCTTTGAGGAGGTGATTGAATATGGCCAGATTTATGAGGACCATAGCCATCCTCAATACACTTCCAGGGAGATAGACCAACCCCTAAAACCTGTTAGTAGAACTAAAATTAAGAATAAAGTAATTATGGAGAAAAAAAAATGTTTATAAAGAAACAAAGATCACAAGGGCCCAAGTTACCCACTAAGCAGTATGAGAGAGCCAAGAGGGAAAACTTGTGCTTTATGTGCATGTCTCCTAGCCATGTACAATGGAACTATCCACTTCGTGAGGGGGAAGAAAAGAATTGAGGTCTAGGGACTAGTACAGCCCCTGATAAGGGCAAAAAGGTGGTCCACCTAGTGTGGAGTCTTCTAATGCATGGAAGATCTAGCTACAAGGAGGTGGAAGTAATGCACGACCATATAGAGCATACCAAACCTTCCGACTAAGGTGGCGACCAAGGCATAAACTTTGGCATACCTTGTCATCCGAGTCACCGAAGTCACTGTTGGCACCATTGGCTATGTGCAAGGGAGGACCTCAATGATCAAGGAAGATGGAGGTCTCGGTACTTCCCGGGAGGTCACCCATCCCAGTACTAATGGATCTCGCTTTACCATGGCAATCTCCTGCCCCTAAGCTACACTCTTGTGGTGCTTGAAGAACGGGAAAGACTAGGGTTCACATTATCTTCAACAAGTTATGGGCCCTCAAAGCTTCATTCTTTACTTTCAAAGACTATTTTTGAAGCATTTTTGGGGAGATTTTTTGAGCCAGTTTGGAGTACTTTCATGCATAGTTCTCTTCACAAAGGTCCAAGAAAATAAAGAAGAGTGTTCTTTGCACTTCTTCAACAAAAAATAATGTTCACCTTTTTGGGCTGTGTTTTCAGCTACACTAGTTAATCTACAAGTTTCTTGAAAGGTTTTAGTTGTGGCGGGAGCAGCCACCACAAGTCTATGCAAGTTTTTGAGCCTAAAGAGCAGAGCTAACATACACTTGTAGGTGTTGTTGGCCACCGTTTGGGTAGTGAATTTAGCCTTTCAGTACCATTTTACTGCATATATAGAGCACATACACACTATGTATGCTTCTGTGGATACTGCTATGTATGCTTCTATGGATACTGCTTATGTATGCCCATGTGGTCATTGATATAGCAGATACGTTTTCGCATAAAGCTTTTTACGTTTGATAAAGTGGGTCGTGGTGAGGTTTTCTTAACTAGGAGACACCCAGATGTTGGAACCTCTTCGGTGATGTAGGTGGAAGACTTACCCAACCTCACCATAGGAGATGTATGATAGTTGTTCATAGGTGCTCAATAAGCTTAGTTAGCTTCTTTTGAGTAACAGATTATATGTAATGGAGTCAATGATTCACTATGTAGGTAAACATGTCAGTACTTGTAGTTTTATGAGATTTTGACACTAGTGATATGCTCATTTTGCAAAGGATACTCTAGCAAAATTTTTCCATATTTTTTGGTTTTCCAAGTATACAGTGGTCAATTTACTCCTTGATATAGTTATTGGTGTGAGCACATTGATTCTCACATAATCCTTTAGGTTGGTCATTACTATTCATTAATGCATTTTTCTAGGAAGACTATTGAATTCTCTCCCAAAATGTGATATTTTTTCATCCTTCTTTGAGCCTTACTAGTGTTTGGACTCTTCTATCTCCATTATCATTCTATTCAGTTCTCTACTATTGAGTTAGACGAAATGGCTAGGTCTACCATTCGATTGCACCTGGTAGATAACGTTTACTTTACAATATTAAACTCTGAAAGTGCAGAGGAGCTTTGAAAGAAGTTATGCAACACATATGAAAAAGAGATGGCATCAAATAAAGTGTATCTGATGAAAAAGTTATATGACCTTCACATGAAGGACACAAATAGTGTTGCTACTCATCTAAATGAGTTTGATGCTATATTCTACCAGTTACGGGCTTAGAAAATGGATATGGATAATGAAATGAAAACAATCTTGTTGTTATGCACCTTGCCATCATCATGGGATACATTTTGCATAGATATTAGCAATAGTGCACTTGGTGGTAAATTGGTATATTATAACATATGTGGAGCACTCTTGAGTGAGGAGATTCGTAGAAAAATCTATGGTTGGCACTCAAAGTGGAGATGCATATAGTGATCCCTACCAAGGAAAGAATCAGCAACGTGGCAGGAGCAAGAACAAGGAAAAGAATGGTCAACAGAATAAGAGTAGAACTAAATCAAGGAAGAGGGATATTGAATGCCATTATTGTCATAAGAAAGGACACATGAAGAAAGATTGTTATGCATTAAAGAATGCTAAAGGTAAAGGATAGAATGTTTATGGTCATGTTACACAACTACCTGCACCATCTACTTTGATTGTGAAGATTGAAGAAATTAATGCTATTTCTTATGATGTTGACACTTGATAGCATTGTGGCAACTGAGGCTCTTATGACTGATTCTCTTTCCCACATGCGGCTAGTAGATTGTGATGCTTCTTTCTATGTGACACCATACAGAGAATGGTTCTCTAATTATGCAACAAAGTCCCTTGGTACCATGAGACTTGGTGACTCTTACCAGTGTGATGTTGTGGGCATTGGAGATGTGGTTGTGCAATTCATTGATGGTTCAAATTTACTATGCATAATGTATGCCATGTACCTCAGTTATCACACAATTTGATGTCGGTTGATCAACTTAATGACCTTTGTTACAAGGTGGTCTTCTATGCTCAATCATTTCGCATATCAAAGGGCAATATGGTTATTGCAAAAGGAAGCAAAGTTGGCTCACTTTATCCTTTATTTGCATCATAGAAAGAGCACTTGTTAGCTATTACTCAAAAACCTATGGCCTGTATTTGGCATGGCCATTTGGGCCATATATCACATAGTGGAATGGAAAATATTTCTCATTTTGGCTACTTACTTGTGTTGTCTTTCTTTGATTTTTCATTTTGTGAGCATTGTCAATATGGAAAGCAAACTAGGAATGTGCACACAATGCATATTGGCTCTTCAATTCAGCCTTTCAATCTTGTTCATACACATGTGTGTGGTCCTATGCCCATAAGGTCATTAGGTGGTTCTCTTTACTTTGTCACTTTCATCGATGATGCTACTACAAAATTCTGGTTATATCCAATCAAAGCAAAGGATGAGGTATTCCCTACTTTGAGAAAATGGCTTGCTTCAATTGAGGCTAAAAAAGGAACTAAGCTTAAGGCTTTATGTTTAAATAATGGGGGTGAGTATACCTTGTTGATATATTTAGGTAGTGATGTGTGTGAACACACTAGGACTGCCGAGGCACTTTTTTCCCTCTTTAGGAGGCTTTTTTCCCCTGGCTTGTATATACGCCTATTGCCCTAATGGGCTACTTATCTTTGTACATTCTCTAGTAATACATTCAGTCTTGTGTGTTGTGCTCCAAGCTTCTTCTTCTTCTTTCTGCTGTTCATGTGCTTCCGCAGACATCTAACTCCAACAATTGGTATCAGAGCAGGTCGTCGCTTCATCTAGGGCACCGTCGACACTCCTCCATTTTCTGTCTTAGATTCGCACGAAATTTGGTGAGCATACTCAAGGTGTTTCAAAGATCAAAACTGCTTCGCTTTGTGGTGCCGAAATCGTGATCTGAGCTCGTTTCAGCCTCCGAATGCACTATTGCAACGCTTGTGCAGGCTATTTCATCTTTTTGTGCCAAAGGTATATACCTGTTTTTGTTCGCCAGTATAAGCATCTCGAAGTCTGCTACAGGTTTAGCAAAACTCGTCTGTGTAGTTCCGTTCAACTTTTTGAGATACAATCAATTTTTTGCATCAAGGTATTTTAGTCATCGGTCATGGCTGAAAGTAGTGATGTATTCCGTATGTTGGCTGTTGAGGATAAGTTGGATGGTACCAACTACCCATTATGGGCTTATATGATGCGACATGTATTGGTTGCAAAAGGATTGTGGAACATTGTGCAGGGTGTTGAAAGACGTCCTGTTACACCTGTAACAACAGGTACTATGAATACAGGTGTTGGAGCTGATGAAGATGGTGTCGAAGATGATATTGTGCAGATTCCTGTTCGTGCTATTGTTTCTGCTGCACCTACTGTAGAGCAAATTTTTTGGGATGGCAGAGATACCACATTGTACCAAGCTAGGAATGAGGCTCGTGTTGCTTACCTCCGAAAACAGCTGGAGAGTGAGCACATGAATGAAGGTGATTCTATGGACAGTTTCCTAACGAAGATCAAAGATTTGAAGGAACAATTGATTTCTGTTGATGAGGTTATACCAGATAGCTCACTTGTGCAGACCGTTCTGAATGGTCTTCCTAATTCATATCAGAGTTTTGCTTCTACTCTTCGGTTGATGATAAAAGGAAATCTGAATGCCTTATCATTTGAGGAGTTAGTCTCTGTTCTGTTTTAGGAAGATCAGTCCAAGCAGAACAGGTCCATTATGCGTGTTGCAGATCAAGCTTTCTTGGCTAGTTCGAAGGGCAAAGGAAAATGGAGCTCTTCTACTAGTAAGCAGAAATCTGCAAATGCTGCACATTCGAAGAACCAGGATAAAGATGAGAAGAAATTAGAAAAGCAGAAATTGGTTTGCAAGTACTCTAAAGGGAATGATCATATCATAAAGAACTGTCCAAAACTAGCTGCAAAAGAGGCAAAGAAAAAGGAGGCTTGAATGGTTGTTGCAGAAGCCTCTACACCAAAAACAGAGTCTGCTAATCTTGTGCAGGAAGAAGAATGGGCGTTTACTACTGTTTGCAGTTTTGACCCATCTTCTCATGAGTAGTGCATGTGTGCAGTGGACTCAGATGTTTGGTACTTTGACAGTGTGGCGACCAAACATATTACCTCGTATCGCAGTTTCTTCTCTTCACTCGAGCCTGCCCCTACAGGGAATACTATCACATGCGCCAACAACTGCTCTTATCCTGTTATGGGAGTTGGTAAGATCATTCTCACTACTGCTGATGGTAGTTCTTTCACCTTGTCAGATGCTTTATTTGTGCAAGGGATCAAGAAGAATCTGTTATCAGTTTCTGCATGAGCTAAGATTGGCTTGGTTGTGGAATCTGTTGATGACAGATGTACAGTTCATGATCTGTCAAATGGCGATGTTATTATTGCTTCTGGCATTTTATGTCGTGGGCTATATAAGCTCATAGAATATGAAAGATCTGTGAATGATTGAGCATGTGCAGTTCATGATTCTCAGGCTATGTCAGATGCAAAGCTTTGGCATGCACGCTTTGGTCATCTGAATTTTGCTAGTTTGCTACGCCTGCAGAAATCTGATATGGTGTCTTCTTTGCCCAAGCTTGAGGCACCTAGAAAACATGTATGTGAAGGCTGTATTTTGGGCAAAATGCAGCGTTCATCCTTTCCAAAAGATGGTTCAGTTTGGGCTACGCAAAAATTGCAGCTTGTACATAGTGATGTCTGTGGTCCTATGCAGACACCTTCTTTTGGAAACTATCTTTACTTCGTGACTTTCATTGATGATTTTTCCAGGCATGCATGGGTATATCCATTGAAGGCAAAGTCCGAAGTGTTTTTGTGCTTCAAACAATTTTTGGTTTTGGCTGAAAATTTGTCAGCATGTAAAATGGGCACCCTCCGTTCTGATCGAGGGGGGGAATATATGTCTTCTGATTTTAATGCATTTTTGGTTGAATGTGGGATAAAACACCAGTGTATAGTGCCGTATACACCTCAACAGAATGGAGTCGCTGAACAGAAGAACAGGTCACTCATGGAGATGGCGAGGTGTATGGTCAAGAGTCAGGCTTTACCACATAGTTTCTGGCTTGAGGCTATCATGTGTGCAGCATATGTACTTAACAAGTGTCCCACTAAAGCGCTGCAGTCTATCACTCCATATGAGGCTTGGCATGACCGCAAGACATCTGTTGCTCATCTACGTGTTTTTGGTTGTCTAGCATATGCATTAGTGCCTGAACAACATCGTAGAAAATTGGATGATAAGGCAGTAAAATGTATTTTTGTTGGGTACAATTCTGAAAGTAAAGGCTATCATCTGTATCATCCACAGACTAAACACACTCTGGTTAGCCGTGATGTTGTTTTTGTGGAAGATGCTATTCAGCCATTGCTTTCATGTACCAAGGAGACATCTGTTAGCTCCAAAGACATGTATGATACTTCGATGCCTCTTTTTATAGGTGGACAGTCTAGTGCTGGTCCTAATGAGGCAACTTCTCAGCCTTTGCAGGTTTCATGTGATGATGTAGATAATTCTATTTCTGATGCAGATGTACATGATGCACTTATTGATGAGAGAGCTAATATTGAGCAGGCAAGAACTATGCCAAATGGCTGGTGCAGACTTTGCGTGACAGCAAATTAGATGCACATCTATCATATCGTACTCGTTCAGGCTCTCATAGTGCCTCTTTTGCATCAGATTGCTATGCTATGGCTGCATCTAGTCTCTGTGATGAGAATGAGCCTATTTCATTTGATGAAGCACAAAATTCAAAAAATTGGATGGCTGCTATGCAATCTGAATATGATGCTATAATGAAGAATGGTACTTGGTCTTTATATGACTTGCCTCCTGGCGAGAAGGCCATTGGCACTAAGTGGGTATACAAGCTGAAGCGTAAACCTGATGGTACAGTGGACAGGTATAAGGCTACGCTTGTTGCAAAGGATTATGCGCACGAAAGAGGCATTGATTTTGATGAGACCTTTGCACCTACATGTCGTATGACTACTGTTCGGAGCATTTGTGCACTTGTAGCCCATCATGGTTGGAATGTACATCAGTTGGACATTAAAACATCATTTCTGAATGGTGACTTGCATGAAGAAGTGTATGTTTTTTAGCCCCGTGGCTTTGTGTAGAAAGGGCATGAAAACCAGGTGTGCAAGTTAAAGAAGGCATTATATGGTTTAAAGCAAGCACCACGTGCTTGGTATGAGAAGATACATGCCTATCTGGTTGCACATGGTTTTGAGAACAGTCCAACTGAAAGCACCTTATATGTTAAGCGTGCTAATGATGTGTTTCTGATCATTGTTGTCTATGTTGATGACATGTTGCTCACTGGTCCTATTGAAAAGCATATTGCTGATTTCAAGGCTGATTTGCATGCCTCATTTGAGATGTCTGATTTGGAGCATTTGCATCACTATTTGGGCATTCAGTTTATGCAAGTTGATGGTGGAATGGCTTTGTGTCAAACGAAATATATTGACACATTATTGCAGCGTTTTGGCCTTGAAGACTGTAAGCCTATTGCCACTCCTATGGAGACAGGTTTACGATTGAGTCTTCATGATGCTGGAGATGCATTTGATGTTATTCACTATCAGCAGGCTATTGGATGCTTGATTTATTTATGCATTACTCGACCAAATATTCAGTTTGCTGTCTCACAGATGAGCAGGTTTATGCATTGCCCAGGAGTCACACATTGGAAGGCGGTTAAGTGCATCTTTCGCTACTTGAGTGGTACTCGACTACTTGGGTTGTTTTATCCTTTGGGGGGATCACTACTGCCAGATTTGCATGCTTTTTCTGACTCAGATTGGGCTGGTTTCTATGACACTCGTGTGTCCACAGTGGTTTTTGCTTCATGTTTGGTAGCTCATGTATATCTGGGTTGAGCAAGAAGCAGCCTACTGTGGCCACTTCCAGTTGTGAGGCTGAATATAGGGTAGCTTTCACAGCGACTGTTGAGTGTGTGTGGCTCACACGCCTTATGGCTGATTTGGGTGTTGGCCAGTCTTCTGCCACCACCATCTTCACTGAGAGTCAGAGCACATTGGCAGTTGCGAGGAACCCTGTGTTCCATGCTCGCACTAAGAACATTGAGGTGCATTATCACTATGTCAGGGAGAGGTTGTCTGCTAGGGAGATCAGCTTGGCATATGTGCCCACGCAGGAGAACATAGCAGACCTTTTCACGAAGGCTCTACCTAGGGAGAAGTTTGAAGATTTCTGCAAATCTTTGGGCTTACTTCCTTTTGTGGAGTGATTTCCACATAGCTTGGCACTTCCTTATACATGAGTGCCAGCTCCTTGTTCACCGCATCACTCCCAAGGGGGATTTGTTGATATATTTAGGTAGTGATGTGTGTGAACACACTAGGACCGCCGGGGCACTTTTTTCCCTCTTTAGGAGGTTTTTTTCCCCCGGCTTGTATATACGCCTATTGCCCTAATGGGCTACTTATCTTTGTACATTCTCTAGTAATACATTCAGTCTTGTGTGTTGTGATCCAAGCTTCTTCTTCTTCTTTCTGTTGTTCGTGTGCTTCCGCAGACATCTAACTCCAACATACCTCACATGAATTCAACCTTTTTTGTTAGTCTAGAGGAATTGATAGAGAGTTTACACCTCCTTATACCCCAATACAAAATGGTGTATCTGAAAGGATGAATATAACTATTTAGGATAGAGTAGTTTCTATGTTGCGTCATGCAAACCTTTCACAAGGCTTTTGGGCAGAAGTAGTATTGACTGCACTTCAGGTGATTAACCTTTCACCTAGTACTACCAAAGGTTTGAAAGTGGCACAAGAGTTATGGACAGGGAAGCCACCATATTATGATCATCTTCAAGTTTTTTGGTGTGGAGCATATGTTCATATACCCAATAATCTTAGATAAAAGTTGGACCATAAGTCAAAGAAATGCAATTTTCTTGGATATGGTTGAAAAGGAAAATTTGGATATCGCTTATGGGATCTTGAAACACGATCAGTGATCAGAAGTAGTGATGTCATTTTCAATGATTCTAAGATGCATAAACAACCCATTAAGGAGGTTGAAATGAGAAGAGTGTTGTTTGAGGATATTAGTCACTCCAATTAGCATGCATAAAAATGTTGCACATAGGGATGTTCAAGAGAATGTCTGATCAGATCAGTTTGCAAATGTTCTTGTTCAGCAACCATTGAGACACTCTACACATGTCTCACATCCACCTAATAGATATGTTCTAGGTTTGGATTTTGTTATGCTAACAAATGATGGTGAGCCTTCTTGCTACAAAGAGGCTATGCAGACAACAAATCATGTCAAGTGGGAGCGTGCCATGAAGAGTGAGTTGGATTTGATTCACAAGAATGGTACTTGGGATTTAGTACCTTTGCAAAAGGCCAATAAAGCTTTATCATGTAAATGGGTATATAAGATGAAATTCACATCAGATAGTGCTTCTCCAAAGTATAAAGCATGACTTGTTGCAAAGGGTTTCAAGTAACAATATGGTGTTGATTTTGAGGAAAGCTTCTCTCCAGTGTTCAAGATGTGGCACTAAGAACAAGTTTATATGCTTAGGTATAAGGAAATCATCCATTATTGGTTACACAAATTCTAATTATGCTAGTTGTGTAGACAATCGTAAGTCTACATCAAGGTACATTTTTCATGTTGCTAGAGGTGCTATCTCTTGGAGATCTTGTCGTCAAGAATGTACAACTGTTTCCACCACAGAAGCTGAGTATGTTCCAAGGGCATGTAAGGAAGCATTGTGGCTTTCCATCTTGCTTGTGATATGAGTCTACCTCAACATGTACCCTGTTTGCTCGTTGACATTCAGAGTGTCATTGCTTTTGCTAAGAATTTTATCTATCATGCAAAGACCAAGCACACTGAGGTGACATATCACTTCGTTAGAGATTTCTTAGCCACTGAGCGCATTATTCTTGAGAAGGTTCATATTCAAGATAATGTTGCAGATGCTTTGACTAAAGCTCTACATGGAGCTCTCAAGAAGGAGCGTGCATTGTGGTGCATCGCCAATGGAATACTTCAATATCCAATTTGGAATTCTAGATATAGGGATACATTGATTGTGTAGACTTTCAAATTATGAATATGGAAAGGATATACCTTGTCTTAGGTAGACAGTGGCTATGGGGGTTGGGAGACACACCTAAATTTAGTTACCAAAACAACACTCTTGAAATTATAAAGAATAAAAGTAAATTTTGTATTAAGGGAAAGAGAGATGTACATAGTGCACATCTCATCTCATGTCTAGAGTTGTATAGTCTTTTTCATTTTGAGCATGTACAAGATACCTTTGTATTGTATAGTCATGATCTTGAGCATCGTATAGACACTTCATCTCATGTATGTTTTCATTCCAATAATGTAAATATGGACATGACTTTCTATTATTCATTTTTGCAAGAGTGTGTAGTTAAAAGTTTTAAGGATCTTATGTTTGAGTATAGAGATGTTTTTCCCACTGGCTTACCTAGAGGGCTACCACTTAAGAGAGGGGACGTTGACCATGCCATTGAAGTAGTTACTAACACTAGTCCTATTTGCAAACATAGATATTTGTTATATAAAGGTAAGGTGTGTGTCCCTAGAGACTTTGAGATGAGACAACACATTTTGTATGAGTGTCATGACACACATAGTGCAGAACACCCAGGAGTTGACAAGACTTATAATCTTGTTAAGAGGTAGTTTTATTGGCCTTGACTTCATAAGGACATCCTAGAGTATGTGCTTGAGTGCACTAAATGCCAAGTCAATAAAGCTGAAAGATTGATGATAGGAGGACTACTCCACCCATTGGATATTCCCAATGGGAAGTGGGAGAGTATCTCCATGGATTTTATAGTAGGATTACCTAAGACATAGAGAGGGTATGACTTAGTCTTGGTAATTGTGGATAGGTTAGCCAAAATGCTAGGTTTATTCCAACACATATTACAATAAAGACACCTAAGTTGGCTAGATTAGTTGTGGAGAACCTGTGCCGATTATATGGTCTTCCTTTAGACATTGTTTTTGATTGAGATAGGAATTTTACTAGCCACTTTTGGAGAGAAGTTTTCAAAAGGTTAGACACTAAACTTAGCATGAGTACGGCCGAGCATCCATAGTTGGATGGGCAAACAGAGAGGGTTAACCAAATCCAAGAGGATATCCTTTGAGCATATGTGAATGAAAGGAAAAATAATTGGGAAGAGTACTTACCTATAGTACAATTTGCATATAATTGTGCCAAACACTCTTCCACCAAGCATAGTCCATTTATGCTTATGTATTTCATCCAAGAGCTCCTTATGTAGTAGTTTGTAGCATGCAAAAGTCCCAGCTGCAAAGGAATTCTCGGAAGAGATGAACAATATGCATAGACTTGATAAGGATAACATTAGTAGAGCTCAGAACAGAGCTAGAGCCTATGCTGACCCTCAAAGGAGACATATTAACTTTGAGGTAGGAGAGCAAGTCTATCTTAGATTTCCATCCAAGTCTAAAACCATGAATATGGGACCTTGTCCAAAACTATCTCCTAGGTATTGTGGACCTTTCCCAATACTTGAGAGAATAGGAAAGATGTCTTACTAGCTCCAACTTCTGAAGAATAGTAATATCCGTCGAGTATTTTATGTTAACCGACTTAAGAAAAGGCTTGGAATCTGACAACCTCATTCTTGATAGTGAGGCAGTAGAGCCTATTTTTGTTCAATCTATTCCACATGAGCATGAGAACATACTACACACTCGAGAGAAATGAACAAGGAGTCACTTATATAAAGAGTGCTTAGTAAAGTGGAAAGATAGTCCAGAAGATAGTGCTACATGAAAGCAGCTTGGCAAAGTCAGAGATGGTTTACCAATGTTATATTGCTTTCCACAAACCTTCTTAAGGGGAAGGATATGGGGAAACAACACGGACATATGACCATGTACATCAAATACATGGGGTTCAGTGGGAGGATATTTTCATAGTATGTATCTCTCTCTCATTAGGACCTTCCAACACTACTTTTGAGGAAAAAACTAGAATTAAGGGAAGGAAATATTATAGGGTCTCATGATTAGAGACACTATGTCTATAGAGTGGTGAGAATCCACCCTTAGTTGAATCTAGGCGGGTTCTCACATGCATGCCATGCAGCACTCATGAGAGAGGCCATATGTATGCCTTGAGAGAGGGAAATATATGAAGGATCAGATATGTGGTCAGGAGGTAATTGGAATGTTTGTATCTCCATGTTATACTTTATGGAATAATGCAATGTTAAATGGATTTTAATGTCTTGAGATTTTTATTGTGATTGTGTTTTGATGTAGCAGGTGAAGAATCATGAGGGCGTGAATTCGCATGGATTTACTTAGATATTTTTGAGGATATTTAAAAGATAGTATTTTAAATATTTTTGTAAAAATAGTAGATTGCTTAGAAAGTGACATTTTGTAAATAAAGAAGGTTTTTTGTAAACGAACGCTTTTTGAAGCACCGCCCTCATATATCTTCTATTCATGACTTAATGAAAATACCTATAAATACACGTACTCTGATAGACTCATCAATCGGAGTATGTGGGTGGAGATACCCAATCTTGTGTTCAGTATTGTCTCTCTCTATTTTGTGTGTGCTCTTATAAGATTTTGTTATTGTATTATCTTTGCATATGTGCATCTAAGATCCAATTTATAGTGGTATCAGAGCTTGCATGCATCTGCAGAGGTGTACCTTTTGATGTCCGTTCATGATTCGACACCTGCTTTGGTTTGTTTATTCTCGTCCGAACCAGGTCTGCATTTTTCTATTCACATTTTTTTTTGTTTTTAGGTCATGTTCATCGGTGTTTCTCAAATATGCTATTGTCTCTATGACACTATCACATTATGCACTATGACAATATGCACTATCATACTATCACACTGTTCACTGTGCATTGTGCCCTGTCCAAGTTCCAGTTCAGTTCATTTATCAATTTGTTTTAGTGATTCGTTTCATCCATGCGGTTACTCCTGCAACTTACTCCAAGACATCGACTAAGGTATAGAACTATGGCATCTTTGGCTTCTTTGGCACTCATGGTTCCCTTTGGTTCCATTGGCAGCCATTGGCTACGTGTGAACCCTCTCTAACTAATTGAAAGGCTTTGGTGTGCAGAACAAAAGGAGGAAGGAGGAAATGGAGGGAGAGAGAGGAGAGGAGAGCTGCGCACACATGCCTTGGGGCCTCGAAACCCACATAATGATCTCTCTTGATGCAATGCTCTATATATGATGTATATATATGAATATAGGGGTAAGGTCACATGATCCTTATATCCCCAATAATCTCCCACTTAAGGTTCAATGTGACCATAAGTGGTAGCACATACAAAGAATGATATATGGCTATACAATAATGTATAGGAAGAGTTCGGATCTCAAACCATACAAATTAGTCTACACCAATTGCCTCAAACAAGGTGTATCCATGCACCTCAAACTACTCTAGACTCATATTGATAAGAGTCAAGCTCATATCTGACTGATGCAAGAACTGATGAAGTTCCTGCAAAGCTCCCACTCGCTCTATGCCTATGTAAATCATCAAAGGACTAACAACTCCAAGTGCAAATGCTCCAATAACAACGACAACATCTGGTCTCGAACATAACAACTCGCACATCAGACTCCCGAATGCTAACAAAACCTGTGCTATCTTGGCTAACCTAAGCATGTCAGCCATGCCTGTATCCAAGGCATCCAAAGCACCATTGTCAACACCAACATGTCCTTACATATCTGTGTCAACATCTAGCATGAGCAAACCCAAGAATGACTGCATGATTGCTAACTCACCAACATCTAAATCAATCATCCTCTCAACCAAGGATGTGTCTATCTACGCACCTTGAGAGCTAATATGCTCTGGTATACACTGTGTATCATAAGAGCTTTCTTGCTCTACCACACCAAGTGTATTATCATGCTCCACATGAGCTAACTACACAACATCAACACCAAGATCAAACTGATGATCAAACTCTAACTGAGTATCATCACAATGCTCTACATGAGCATCCACATCATGCTCTAAAGCATCCAACTGATCATCCGAAGTGTGCTCCATAAGAGCATCCACATGATCAATAAAATCATGCTCTATATAAGCATGTGTATCCAAAACATGCTCTACATGTGCATCCATCCGAGCATCTGAATCCTACCATACATGTGCATCCATCCGAGCATCTGAATCTTGCCATACATGTGCATCATGAATGTCAATAGACCTATGTGTAGGTAGACAAAATGAGACATGACGAGTCTCACATTGCATATAAGGTTGAATTCCCACTAAGACGAGACTGTCTCTCAAATGAAGTACATATAGTGGATACTTGTGCCCAATCCCAGCACCTCTGACAAGCATAAGCTGTCCCAACTGCAATTGAAGATGATTCTCACCAAGGAATGCATGACATCTAGTCTCTTGTAACTGGCTAATTGAAATCAAGCTCATAGGGAATGAAGGCATGTAGCATACACATCTGAGTATAAGCAATGCTCCACTAGGTAGCATAAGGCATACATCTCTTGCACCCTCAATTTCATATGTCTTACCATTAGGCATGTGCACACATCCACGAATCTCACATGAGAATCGATAAAACCACTCGTGATGTGGTGTAACATGAAAAGTGGCTAATGCATCAAGCAACCAAGCCATATGTGTGCTATCCAATGAACAAGAGGAATCCTGAGATGATCCATAGGAGAAAGTGATATCACCATCACTAGCATAATCAACTACCATAGACTCTCTTGAAACCACTACCTGATCTGCATCATGTGTATATCTCTCACATCGTCATCGCATCCACCTGAAGCAACGTCATCGAATATGGCCCTCATGGCCACATCGTCAACATTGAATTCATCGATGTGATCTACATCTCACATGAGTCATCTGACTCCCAAACATCTCATGTAGCCTCTACCATAATGCACTACTCATCTTCTCATACATAATAGACTCATATATAGAATCCAGAAGCTCTAATCGGATAGTGGAGCTGGCCAATGCATCAATATCCATCCATACATGGTCGAGCATGCCATGAGGCCTCTGTGCATCTCTATGCATATACATGTGTAACACTACACGAACCAATGTATGCCACATCTGAGCTTTCCATCTCGGAAAGTCAGTGCCATCAAATCAAGAAGACACCATGCTAGAAATCCAAGAGACTAGCAATGTAACAAAACACTAGAAATAATACTCTATCACCAATAGGATCACATTTGCATATCCATATGCATAACTCAAATCTCATATGTCTCACTGGAGAAGAAACCATGTGAACCACCTGTCACATAACCATGCATATAAAACCATGAGCATAAGCCTGCTCACCAAGTCTCCAAACTGACCAAGTAGATGTGAAAGTATCCTAGAAAAAATTCGACAAAGTATCCCTTGTAAACTGAGCAATCAAACAAGATAACCAATAACAAAAGAATAATGAGTAACCTATCACCACCTGCCATTGATCCAACCAAAGATAATGGCAAATACATATGCCAAACGCTGATGGCAATACATGCCAATACAATGGTGATACACCTCCCATTCAAGAATAAATCTTGCAAGATGGCCCAAACTATCACAAACAACCTATGACCAAGTCCAAGTAAATGGAGAAAAGAAATTATCCAAAGCTATCACACAAGCACAAAGGATCTACTAGAGTACTCTTCTAGCATAAAAGCTAACAAAATTTAGATAGCATCTCCTCTGTAAAATGGATCCTGAACCAAAATAACCATGTGGGAATCACGATCCACATATGCCAAGAATCACATTGGCAAATAGATATCAAATCAATGACCATATGCTAAAATAATAGCCAATCGAGGTGACCAATGGATGTGCAACTGAGGCTTCAATCTGGATCATGTACCTATAAAGAAAACCAAGATACAAGTACCAACCAAGATCCAAACTCAACTCTCATAAAATGTGTGCAACCGGCAAGCTAAGCCATATCGAAGTGGCATAAATCAGATAGAGACCACAATGTCACTATACATCCACTAATAATGCTATGATCAAGCTCATGATGACATAAACCTCAAAAAAAGGTATACCACAATGTCATTTCACATGCCAAACACATGGCAAGATCATGCTCTAATCTCATACGGAGGAGCTACCATAGTGATCATACATGGGTAATGCCTTCAAGCTCTAATAAGAGCTCAAACACCAAAAAATATCTCTCGAAGAAGTTCCACAACAAAATGAACCTCCAAAAGCAATTAGGGTTCTTGTGGTGAAAATATGCTACTCTATGTTTTGTTGTTTCAGAGATGATAACATTTGAATTTGAACTTTCACTCTTCAGTAAATTCAAGAACTCTTTCTTCTCTACGTAATGATATTTAGGACACCTCAATCAGATGTGTGTAGCTCAAGGTATACACAAAACATGCAACTGTTGTCAATTTCATCTTCATTTGCAGTATTGTTGCTCTGTATTCTGCATTTTTGGTGACCTAAGACTCAGAATTTGGACTGGATTCTTCTACAAACTTGTAGCTTCTTTTCCAAGCTACGCAAAACAAGTTAAATCACTTGAATTTGACTTGTAAAACTCAAGCTACCCAAAAATTGACCTACTGTCCAAGTGATTGTAAATTCATCTTCTACATCAATCTGCATTTTTTTGAATTTTTGGCAATTTAGAACTTCGAACCAGGTTCTGTGCCCTTTTGCAAAGGTGTAATCCTTTGTCTCAGCTGCGCACAAAACTTTAAAATGCATCAATCCAAGCTTCCTAGCTCGAGTCATGGCCAAAATACCAAACAACTATCGAGAGGTACTGACTTGTACATTCACCTCTTATGACCTAACCTTCCATTGAAGCTTCTTGCAAACCAGCCTTTAGTAAGCTTTGATACCAATGAATGGCTTTGGTGTGCAAAACAAAAGGAGTAGGGCGGAGAGAGAGAGAGAGAGAGGAGAGATACGCATACATGTGTGGGATCCTCACATAATGATCTCCCTTGAGGCAATGCTCTATATATGATGTATATATATGAATATAGGGGTAAGGTCACATGATCCTTACATCCCCAACACTAATGAGTGGCAATAAGAGCTTATTTGTTTTCCCTACTTAGCATGTAATGAATTTGAACCCACCACCTCTCACTTGCAAGAGATATGCTTTATCCACTAGCCTATTATCACGTGTTGATACTCCATTTCTTCTAACTTATATTTAACATTATTTCTACCTCTCTCTTCCTTTTTATATTTCCAAGAAAAAACCTTTCCTTTTATATTTCGATTCCAATATTGTTAAAATTCTTTTCACATGTTTAGTAATAGGTTTTGGTTTTATATAAGGCCATGGACCCTATCCATACTATAGAGGATTTTGGTACATCACCCCTACCTAGGGTACCGGTTGAGCAACAATTGGAGCTTTTGATGCACAAACTCCAAGATACTCAAAACGAGATAAAAGAACGTGATGCTTTACTCCACATTAGTACCACTTAATTTTTTCATATCATTCATTTTCACATTAAATTCCAGTTTTCCATTTCCATGCATGTGTTTGTTTTACATGGAATATGCTTATGATTGTTCATGATGGGACATGTGACTGGCCATCCATGTCTATTTTATTCTTATCAACTGAGGTCAATTGCTTGTCAATTGGGAGGCATGTTATACTTTATGGAATAATGGAATGCAAAATAGATTTTAATGGCTTGAGGTTTTTAATGTGATTGTGTTTTGATTTAGCAGGCGAAGAATAATGAAGGCATGTGTGGATTTACTTAGATATTTGAAAGATAGTATTTTATATATTTTTGTAAAAATAGTACATCACTTAGAAAGTGTCGTTTTGTAAATAAATTAGATTTTTCATGAATGCATGCTTTTCAAAGCGTCACCCTCATGTATCTTCTATTTAGGACATAATGAAAATACCTATAAATACACATACTCTAATAGACTTGTCGCTCATAGTATGTGGGGGGAGAATGTACCTAATCTTGTGTTCAGTCTTGTCTCTCACTATTTTGTGTGTGCTCTTGTGAGATTTTGTTATTGAATTATCTCTGCATACATGCATCTACAAGATCCAGTTTACACTCCATGTATTCACTCCATCTATTCAGCTAGAAATCTTCTTCTTCTCCATCTCGGGAAGTATGCCCGTGAACTCCCAAAAGTGAGAGGAATCATTGGGGATGAACTATCCAACAAAAATCCTTGATGGGTCTTTCCAAGAGCTATGTACTACCAAGATACTTGAGTGTTAATATTATTTGACATGTCAAAATCATAGAACCATCGCAATTCTAGTGGCTGCAACTTGTCCTATTCAAATATCTCATTGCGGACTTAACAAAAACCCCATGTGGTTTGCCAATATTTTTCATGAATTCTCTTACAACTCCCACTGCATTAGCAATGTCTTGCCATGGTAGCAAGTTGCAACCATGACATACATAAAGAACCACAAGATGGAGCATTTGGTTCAACCCCCGTAATTAAAGTAGATAATTTTTGTTAAGTTTTGCATGTGGTTGTAGCAGCATTCAAATGCTTTAGCGTAAGGCAAATTCAACTTGACCAACACTTCCTTACACACTTTTTTTGGAGGTTAAAAAATATCAAACTATTCTTAGATGTACGTGCAACTATGTGTATGTAGGTGTGTGTGCAAGTATGAAGTGTGTGTGCAGCTACGTGTCTGCAACTATGAGTATGTATATGCACTTGTGTGTATCTCTGTGCACTGTGTTTATGTGTGCAAGTGTGTATGTGCAAGCATGAATGTGTGTAGGCACGTGATTGCAAGAATGAACATGTGTATGCATGTGTGTTATTATGTGTGTGTAATGTATGTATGTGTGTAGTTGAGTGTATGCTTGTGTAGCTATCGTAATGTATGCTATGTGTGCAAGCACGTGTGTGCACATATCAATATGTGTAGCCATGTATGTGCAGCTGTGTGTCTAGCCATGTGCGCATGTGTGTATGGTTGGAACTAATGCTAATGCTTAATGTCCATGCAATATGGACTCGTCAAAAGGCATATGAACGGTTGCCTACAAATCTATACATATGTAATGATTCTTTAATAAAACATAACAGAATTCAACGGATCGCTATCTATGCATCTTCTCTCTCTCGTCTTCTCTATCTTCTTGTGTGATTTTGTGCAACACCTTAAGTTTCAACATGGAATCAGAGCTACCGATCGTGGCGTGCCTCTAACGGCCGACCACCATTCATGCGCTGATGCAATCGGACATTTGTAGCGCTGATGCAGTCGACATTGATCAAATAATCCCAGGTCGTTAAGGCAGCTGGTTGGGCCTTTCGCCTCTTGAGGCAGGGGCGAGGGTTCAATCCCTGCCGGCCACATGTAAGGGACATGTATAACTTGGAATGATGAAGCATATGGCTGATGTGCCATCGTTTGACTAACCCTGTAGTAGTTGTGACCGCCGTTCAACCCAATCTTGTAAACCCCTGTTCTTGTGGGATAAGGGGGGTCCCATGGGTACTATGCCCTTCCTTGTACAATTGCAATTTCAAAGTTAAAGTCCAAAGGAGTAGGCCTCGGCCGAACCTCCATTTAGAAAAAAAAAAAAAAAGGATCCTATCAAATCTCTCTACAAAAATGAACCTGGCATTCAAAAATACAGGGATGATCTTCTTTCTCAATCGCTGCTCTTTTCCATTGCTAAACACATTCTATTGCGTTTCTGGCATTTGATTGTGTTACACCTTCACATCCTCATTGAGAACTGCCTTTGCATATCAGGCTATCTCAAGGTCCACGAAATGCTACTCATATGAGAGCTATCATGGACTAAGGACTCACACCACTCTTTCAATTCATAAGTCTCACAATTAGGCATAGTTTCCTTCACATCTTGGTGGTTGTTTATGGTAGCTCCCAGCTCATTTTTCCACATGAGTAATGTTCTCTGTGCATCACGATAGTGGCTAGGCCAAAATTATCTTCGCGAGCTGGCGATTGCCTTGTGTGTCATGTCTAATCGACATGACTTACACCAGCCTCGCTTATGACTAAGATGATGGAATATTCCCTTATTATGAGCACCAATCACACGCATGATGCTAAGATCTAGTTCAATCACAGACATTGTAACATTCTAAGTGTAGACTCATGATTGCATAGTGTGCCTTGATTGGCTGTAACATAATCCTAGTAGGAGATGGTTGAACTACACTCTAAGAGAGAGGATTAGGAAGTAATCCTAAACCATGGCTTTTGGGGCAAGTGGTTAGCCCATCACATTCCTAACCAAGAGGTTGTGAAGTTCAGCTCTAAGAGAGAGGATTAGGAAGTAATCCTAAACCATGGCTTTTGGGGCAAGTGGTTAGCCCATCACATTCCTAACCAAGAGGTTGTGAACAACCTCTTGGTTAGGAATGTGATGGGCTAACCACTTGCCCCAAAAGCCATGGTTTAGGATTACTTCCTAATCCTCTCTCTTAGAGCGTAGTTCAACCATCTCCTACTAGGATTATGTTACACTTGCCCTCTTGGCTGACACATATGCCATGGTTGTAGTCAAGTCCTCATACATTTGAGTTTTTTGAAGCTAACACCACTCTTTTGACATTTATCTGCAACAAAGTTTGATCATGTAATTGAGGGGGAGTAGAAAGTGTTCAATTCCAAGTTCGACCTTCAA
Organism: Ceratopteris richardii; assembly: GCA_020310875.1. Lineage (NCBI taxonomy): Eukaryota > Viridiplantae > Streptophyta > Polypodiopsida > Polypodiales > Pteridaceae > Ceratopteris > Ceratopteris richardii. The sequence continues at coordinate 99,453,686 of CM035418.1, forward strand.
GACTATAGCATTTCAAGAAAGCTCATTGTCTGTTATAAGTTTTTGTATATTCTATTATCTTCTATACCTGCCTATGCGAACATTCACATTAAGGGGGAGTGTTGGAACTAATGCTAATGCTTAATGTCCATGTAATATGGACTCGTCAAAAGACATATGAACGGCCACCTATGAACCTATACATATGTAATGATTCTTAAATAAAACATAACAGAATTCAACGGATCATTGTCTACATGTCTTCTCTCTCTCTCTCGTCTTCTCTATCTTCCTACGTGATTCTCTGCAGCACTTTAAGTTTCAACATGTACATCTATGTGTGTACAACTCTCTTTATAGTTATGTGTGTAGGTTGTAGCTATGTGTGTGCCCCTATGTGTATAACCATGTGCGTGTAGCTATTTGTGTGTAGTTATGTGTATGCATGTGTGCAAGATGAATGTGTGTTTGTATGTCTCTAGCTAAGAGGACAAAAGTGTAATGAAGTGTGACATTTGTGAAAATGATGCAATATCTTCATCTCATAAAATTGTTGTTGGAAAGTGGACTTATTCAGATGAAAAGGGAAATTATATCAGAGACATACATATAGAGAATATGATATCAACCATGAAAATAATGTAATTTGTAGCTAAAAACCATATCTTCATATCTTTCTATGATGATAGGTGTGGATTTATTCTCGCAATGAACATGCACATGCCAAAGGGTTTAGAATATTCTTTGCATACAAGTAGGTATGCTATTTTTGAGTACTTGAACTCAATACCTATTTATTTTATTGAAAAGAAAGTAAAATGTATGTGCCCAAGCCTTTCTCTCTCTATTACGATTCAAGTATAGATAGAGCGTTAGACTTGAATTTCATTGTATATTCTGTTTATTTATCACATAATGGAGTAAGTAAAAAAGTCTCTGATGGAAGAGGAAGAGGAAAAACTATATGTGATCCAATATAATTTTTTTTTAATTGAAACAAGCCTTGATTAAAAAAGTTGGTTGGCATTGCGAAAGACAGAGCGTCTTCAATGGTTGGTCATGAGATAGGTTTGGTTACTTATCTAAAAAAATATCTTCCAAGTTTAATTATGATACATTGTATGCCACATCATGAAGCACTTGCAATGGAAGATGCTTCAAAAGGATTTCCCAGAGCTCTTGAGGGTTGAGAAACTTGATAACAAAAAATAACTTGATAATTACTGCTCCAGTATTCAACCATCCATCAAGCTGTGCATCCATCCATCCATCCAATTCAGCCATCCATCAATCCACCCAATTCATTTATTTAGCCATCCAACCATCCATCCAACCATCCATCAATCCATGCATTAAGCCATCCATTGATCCATCTATCCATTCAATCATCCATCAATTCACCCACCCAATCATTCAACTACCCATCCATTCATCAATCAATCCATCCATCCATTCAACCATCCATCAATCCATACATCCATTCATTCAGCCACCCAATCATCCAACCAACCATCCATCAAACCATCCATCCATCCATCTATTCATTCATCCATCCAATCAACCATCCATCCACCCATTCAAGCATCCATCAATGCATACATCCATTCATTCATATATCCAACCATCCATACGTCCATCCATTAAGCTATCCATCAGTGCAACTGTCCATTCATTGAACCATCCAACCATCCATCCTTCCATCCATTCAACCATCAATCAATCCATCCATCCATTCATTCAACCATCCATGAAGCCAGCCATCTGTCCATTCAACCATCCATTAAGCCATCCATCCATCAATTCAACCATCCATCAATCCATCCATTCATTCATCCAATGATCCAATAATTCATTTATCTATCTATTCATATAGCCGTCCATCCAGCTATTGATTCAACCACCTTTCCAGCTATCTATCGTTAAAATTATGGGAATATGTGAGCATGTACATGTGTGCACATATTTGTGGGCATGTCCAAGAACATTTAACTTTGGTTGGTGTCCAAAGATGTGCCAACCTTAGCTTGTGTTCATATATTTTTCTTTGGTTTTGTATGTCTAGACTTTAGCTTGTATCCTATGATCTTCTTTGGTGTGCAAACCTTGACTCTTGTCCATAAATGTGTACACCTTGGTGGGTGTCCATAAAGTGATTAGAATTATATGTACACATCTTGGTTGGCATCTATGTAAGTTTAGACTATTGGTGATGTCCAAGAATGTGCAAAATTTTAGTTTGAGCCCACAAAATAGCCTAGTGTTGTATGTATAAACCTCGGTTGGCGTGCATATCACAATGTGTTGAAAGATAATGATTAAATATCATTGTAATTTGAAGGTCAAAAGTTTCATTATACTTTCATTTCATTTGTGAATGGTAATATGGATGATGGACCTTATTTTTTTTCATGACAAGCACACAAGGCAAGAAGACCAATCTCTTCCACAAGGTTTTTCACGCTTGGCTATGGGATGGGCTCCGTGTGGAGCCCGGACACACCACCTATATTTTTAGATACATTTTCATTAGTTGTGACTCGTGAGCTTTTCAATTTATACGGAACGTAAGGAAGATCGGACAAGATTGCATCGAGTTTGTCTGTGAGCATGGCAAACTGTTCTGCGTCTGCACGTCCTTCTATTTTCCACGGCGTGTGTTACTTACTATGCAAGCAGGCCAATCGCAGAAAGCGCTTATTTCCGTCCAATCCATACACGCACGAGATGCTAGACCGGACTCCTCCTGTTATGCTTCATTGTTACACAGATGTTCAGCATCAAAATGCTTACATGATGGACAACGCATCCATGCCTTCATCATTTCGGACGGATCGCAGGACGGACCGAATTCCTTCGACAAGCTTCTTATTGAAATGTATGGCAATTGCGGTTGTGCAGGCGATGCTTTCAGGGTTTTCAAAAATACTCAAAGGAACGACGTGGAGTTATGGAATGTGCTGATAGCGGCTTATGCTCGTGCGGGCCATAGTAAAGACGTATTCAAGATTTTTAAGCAAATGCTGATGCTGCAAGTGGTACCAGATGTGGGTACTATCAACAACCTTCTCAGTGCCTGCAGCAGTGTATCAGATTTGAAATATGGTATGGTCATTCATAATTATATATTTTTCAGTGACCTTTACTCAAGCATATCCATTGTCAATGCACTTATTACAATGTATGGTAGGTGTGGGAGTTTATGTGCAGCTTGCAAAGTCTTTTCAGCTACACAGCAGAAGGATGTGGTTACATGGACTGCCATTATGTCTGCATGCTCTAAACAGGGGAAGGCAAGAGAGGCTCTTGGCTTCTTCAAAGAAATGCTCACTAAAGGTATCTTACCAGATCGAGTTACTTTCATAAGTGTGCTTGATGTGTGTACAGAGCTAGAGGTCGTCATTATTGCGAGGATAGTGCATGCTCTCATAATTGAGATTGGGATACATGTAGATATTGCTGTTGGAACTGCTATATTGAACATCTACGGAAAATGTGGGTACTTCCATTGTGCAAGGTATTTGTTCTTAGCATTGGAAGGGCGAAGTGTGGCTGCATGGAATGCATTGATTACTGCTTATGCACAGCTAAAGTTGAATGAGGAAGCTCTTGTATTGTTCTGTAAGCTACAGAACACCAGCTTAGAAGCTAATAAAGTGACATTCATCAGCACTCTCAATGCATGCACAAAGCCAGAACACCTATCTGAAGGCATGCTGCTTCATTGCTTTATGGTGGAGAATGGAATTTGGCAATGTTCAGATGTTGTAGTTGGTACCTCGCTTCTCAGCATGTACAGTGAGTGTGGTAGCCTATGCGATGCTCACAAAATGTTTCATAGCTTATCTAGGAAAAATGTTATCTCATGGACTTCATTGCTTTCAGCATATGTTAAGCATGGAAAATTCACTGATGCACTTGCACTATTCTGTGAAATGAATGAGATTTACAATGATTCAAATCTAATAACTTTTTCAACCATTCTTGATGCATCTGCTAACTTGAAGTCATATGCTTCAGGAGACTTAGTATATTCCATGATCATTGAGAATGAACTCCAGCTGGATGTTCTTCTCAAAACCTCTTTTATCTCTATGTACGGTAAATGTGGGAGGCTTGAAGATGCAAATCACATATTTGCTTCTGTGCGCCAGAAGAATCTTGTGCTGTTCACAGCAATGATTGGAGCATATGGGCAGTTCAACCTTTCAAAAGAAGCCTTATCTATTTTCATGCAAATGTGCCAAGAAGGTGTGTGCCCAGACAAGTATGCCTTCAGTAGCATTCTGGATGCTGCTAAATATCTCAGCTTTACAGATGGAAGATTGCTTCACAGCCTTGTAGTTGAAGATTGTATTGATTCAGATCCCTGTCTAGGGATCACTTTGTTGAATATGTATCACCATTGTGGTACCCTAGATGATGTAATTTCAATCTTTCATGGGTTCCCGACACATAATATTGTGTCTTTCAATGCTATGTTAGCAATATATTCAGAGCATGAGCAAGGCAATGCTGCTTTTGAGCTATTTCAAAGGATTCAATATGAAGGCTTCAGTGCTGATTATGTTACATTTATTAGCATATTGGACGCATGTGCAGGATTTATTGACCTAGTCCAAGCCAGGTCTCTACATGTGAATCTTATTGAATCCAAAATTAATTCAGATGTGAAGCAAAAAACTGCTCTTCTGAATATGTATAGCAAATGTGGAGATTTTGAGGGAGCCAAGGATATTTTCGAGTCTCTTCCTGCCAAAGATCTAGCAGCATGGAATGCCATGATTACTGCATTTTCTGACCATGGTCGTGGTAAAGAGGCTTTGGAGCTTTTCAAAAGAATGCAAACAGAAGATGTGAATCCTAATGAGATCACTTTTGCTGCTGTCCTTGCAGCATGTAGTCGAGCAGGTTTGACCAAAGTTGCGAGGGAATACTTTGATAACATGCCAAAATTATATGGTATTAAAGCAACAGTAGAGCATTATGCTTGCATGGTGGATGCTTATGGTCGAGCAGGCCTACTTAGTGAGGCAGAGAGTTTATTGAGGAGGATGCCCAATCATCCTAATCCAGTTGCATGGTTGGCTTTGTTAAGTGCATGTAAAGCTCATTGTGATGTAAAAATGGCCAAACTTGCAGCAGAGCGAATATTTGAACTAGATCCCAGACATATGGGTGCTAGATTGATGCTTTCAAATATTTATGCTATAGCTGGGATGTGGGATGATGCTGCTGATGTCATCAGTGAAATTTCATAAGTTGCAAGTGACGAACTCAGTGCCAACATGTCACTGAATAAAAATGTGGTTGTGGAGACTGTTTTGTCCACTAGAAACAGAACATATGCCTGAGGTGTTTTTTCTCATCATGATATTTTTAGAGAATTTATTACATGAACTTCAGCGCTGGGTCTTTCAGCCACCAGGGGTCCTGTTCATATTGACATTAAACAGGCTATAAGTTGATTCTACTGAAAAAGGTGTTTCTGCATAAAGAGGCCTCAAAAAGAGATCACGTGCCCAAAGGGACTATGCTTGGGACTCTATAATCAGATTACATATGAGGGACAATGCTTAGTGCCAGTTGTCAGATTTGTGAGGACCAGCAGTTAGCCATTCAACAAGTGTAATGTAATTTTACTTTGGCCAAAGTTTGCAGTTGCTAAATTTTATTCTGTAGATGAGTCAATTCCTTTCTCATTTTGACATATTGCTCACTAATTGCCACATGGAAGATCGTTATGAAGGAGTTCATTAATTAGAAAATCAAAACTCTTATGCCACATAATCATTTTTATTATGTTGATAGCTGATCCTGGAAACATTTCAGTTATGAAGTTTTTGCTGCACAAGAAAACGGAGCTGATATTTACTGTAAGCAGTGAAATATACAAAGATATCACTGTTTGTAAAAGCCACTAAGGCTGAGTGCTTACTAAGGTATGATTGATGATCGTAATTAATAAGAATACACCACTGTGATGAATGAAGAATGCACCATCTGGATGGGGAATAATTCTAACACAAAGGCCCCCTGAATCATGTGGAAGATCTCATGATGACCTGATGTTTTCAGAAGCTGATGATAGTGCCCAGTGTCTCATCTAGAAGGACCATGTGAGAGTTATACTCTCAATTTATGAGAGGAGTGACAAGCACCTTTTCAGATCTGGGATAAGATGGATGCAGTGGTCTAAAAGAACATGATCAGATTGTCCATGAGAGGAGTGACAAGCACTTTTCAGATCTGGGATAAGATGGTTACAGTGGTCTAAAAGAACATGAGCAGATTGTCCAAGCATCTACATTCAGGTGGTCTAGCCTGCTGCCTCCAGGGTGGGGGCAGGGGTTCGATCTCCGCATGCTGCATAGCGGATGCCCCCTATCATCCTTGTATGTAGGATGATTATGGGCCTTATGGTCAGTTGACTTCTCGGGCTAGGGGCCTAGTTTCCGCTCTCCGGCCTTCGTGCCAGTCAAACCAGATATTGTGACTGGCCTTAGGGCCGTCTCTTCCCAAGCAAGCAACCTCTGCTCATGAGAAAGCTTGTTGCCTATCAGTGTAGAGGGGAAGAAAGCAACCTCTTCTCATGAGAAAGCTTGTTGTTTTTCAGTATAGAGGGAAAGCAAGATTAGTGGCAGTAAAGAATGGACTCTGGAATTGCAGCATGGCAGTGAACACAGGACGGTCCTAATGTATCCTTTCAAATGGCATCCCAACTTGAAGCCTTATACATGTGAAAAATCGAAAGGAATTAAGTGGTTCTCCTACTAATGCACAACAGTGAGGAAGTCATACAATAACTGAGAATGAGATTAGTATCTCTCTCTGGTGGCTTTAGGTCCTATCTTGTGTTGAGAGTTCCATGTTCCATCCTTCTGTCCAAGTCTTGGTTGACTCTCATGCAAGCTCATTTATCCCACATGTAAGGAGATTTGCCGTCAATTCCATATAAGGAGGGCCTCACTTCACTCCTCACAAGCCATTCACTCAAGCTCTTGGCAAGAGTGCCCTCACTCTCCTCATGGAGTCTTCATGCTGATAGAGCATTGTATATTAAGTCATTTCTATTTTAATTCATTCATCATGTTTTGTATCTTTTGTTCCTTCCTCCATAGCTTGTTAGATATGTGCATGTGAGTATGAGTAGTAGTAGTCCTTTATCATTTCAACATGGTATACAATGGTTCCCGAACAAGAAGGCATGGGCAAAGCGGAAGCAATAACATAGTAAACATTTGCCTCATGGAGGACCACAGAGAAAGAGGTCAGACATCCGATCGCACACATGTTGGATTGGCCGAATGAAATGGAAGATGAGATCGAGAATTCAAAATAGGATTGGGCAGAGTTCTTTGAAAATGCTACTATTTTTTGTATGTTTTTTTCTTCAACATGCAAGGATCGATGACCTCAATGCTGATCTCATCATGGATTTTGCTCCCATTTTTTAAACCTTTGTGCTGGATTCTTTGATTGAGATACTTATAATAGCATAGTAGCAGTTAATGCATTACAATTTACATAGAGTGAAGCAATCAGGCCTATATGATCTCATCACTCATGTCATTAAAACTGATAATGTCACTTTGTTGTCACTTGATGGTTGAGATTACTAACGTAATCTTATTTCAATATAGTTTATGTATGTATTAATCGATGAAGATCAAAGAAAATGAATCTTCTGTTGTCGTGTAATAGAAGGTGATTGGTGACTATGATTTATTCTTTTATTTTCAAATGTATTCAAAAATAACCGAGGAGCTATCTCAATTGATTTTCATAGCTCAAGCTACAATGTATATATTAAGAAAGTAACTATGTACAAAGGCCTCATTGTAAAGGGAATAGACATTGCCACCAAAAGGAGTGGTAAGACCTTCTCTATGGCTTGCACAAACATAGTCTTTTAAGCATGTGGCAAGGAGGATCATGCTCTATACATACAAGGCATTGCTAAGAAGAGCACGAAGGCATCCACCTTAAGAAAAAGATTTCTACATAAACAAACAAAGACCAAGTGGAGCAAATGACTAAAGCTTCAAGGACCTCATCAAATGATCTCAAGGGGTACAAGGATAAACAAGCATCACCTACTCCATGATGTAAACCCTATATGTCTTGGGATCCCATATGTCCCAAGCTCCTAGGGATGTGATAGGTCCCACACACCATGGAACCCATATGTCCATGGATACAAAAACCACATGGATGCCATATGTCCATGAAAACCAAGGGATGCTATATATCCAACTTATGTCTAAGGATCCCATGTGCTTAGATTTAAAAACCCAATGGACTAAGTGATTCTACATGTCACTAGTTACCTAGAATAGAAACAAAAGGATCATCACATAGAGGGGGGGATGTTGAGAGTTCCATGCTCCACCCTTTTGTCCAAGTCTTTGTTCACTCTCATGCAAGCTCATTTAGGAGATTCGCCCTCAAATCCACATAAAGAGGGCCTCACTTCACTCCTCACAAACCATTCACGCAAGCTCTTGGCAAGAGTGCCCTCACTCTCCTCATGGAGTCTTCATGCTCATAGAGCATTGTATGTAAGTCATTTCCATTTTAATTCATTTATCATGTTTTGTTATCTTTTGTTTCTTTTTCCATATCTTGTTAGATATGTACAGTAAGTAGAGTACTAGTATTCCTTTATCATTTCAACACCTTGATTCATCTAGATATACATCTATTTGATAAGAGCATGAGTCTTTTGATTACAGCTATTGATACAAACAATGCATAAAAAGAAAGGTTATATTAGTCAACTTTGTGAAACCTATCCAAAAACATTACCACAAGCCCCAAGCTTGATAATGAAGGGAATGACCCTCCCATATTTAGAGCCTCTTAAGTAATAGCAATGGTGGTACAAACGGTCAGGGTTCTCTACTGTAATTATATATATATATATATATATATATATATATATATATATATATATATATATATATATATATATATATATATATATATATATATATATATATATATATATATATATATATATATATATATATTGCTTAAATTAGATTGAAAGAACAACTGTACAAGTGAAGGGGCATAGTATCCATGGGATCCCCGTATTCCATGAAGCAGGGGTTAGATTACCCGAAGGCAACACTTGGAAAGGATTGCAGGAAGGCTATGGTTTTACTCTACCCGAAGGCAATACACTAGCCTAGGGTCCACAACTGTCTTATCATAGGGAGGGGTGGAACCCCCACCCTCGCCTCTTGGCTGAACCAAACAACCTAATATGCGTAGATAAAATTTGTCCAAACAATAGTTTGAACTTTGATGTCCAAGTGGGATATAAATCATAATGAATGCTTGAAGTGACAATCATAATATGAGTTGATGGCATGTGAAAAGAAAAAGAAAAATTATGTCTTATTGATAAGCGAGGTATTCCCATAACGAGAAACTTTCTACCAACCAATATTACTTAGGATATATTATCACAAGATCTGTCCATCAAATATCATGAGCATTTATGCAACAAAGAAACCAAACCACTGATATACATCTGTTAATCTCATTTATACATCTGAGAGTCCCAAAATTGAAGGCAATGTTTCCAAATGAAGTTTGGGTACATCTATAATACCAAGTTGTTCAACCAATGAAAATACACTCACTTGACTGTTTGACTCTGAAAAAGTGATAGAGAGACTCTAAGTGAGAGGAAGTTGCTCTAGCTTCTGAAGGTTGCTCAAACTTTGCTAAATTAGAGAGTTATTGCATTGGTACCAAGCTCTGAGGGAAGCAAGGAATAGTATCTCGCTCCTAGTGTGGAGCATTAGAGAAGGAACACCTGAAAGAGGGCAGCCACTGGCTTGTGAAGGGAAGATTGTATAAGGCCAGGATGCAGAAAAATCTAAGTTTCACTGTTGGAGAAAGTAGTGTAATGGGAGAGTCCCACCATAGGCGCCCTTGGATCTCAAATTGGAAGAGAAAGCAAGTTTGCACACAGAAATGAACTTGAAGGAATTACACGGATACAAGATCTTCCAAAAAGGACTCAAGATTTTATTCTTATTGCCAATTCTCTACATTGTTGAAGAAAAGTTATGCTATTGTTTGGTGGTAAGGGGTGGCTGAAGTGTGCTTTTTTTTTGGGCATGGGAGACATACTATACTAAAAGAGTTACATAAACCCTAGATGAGGATCAAGGCATCCCTATAACAATGCACCAATGCAAATCCATAGACTGGAAAAATTGCAAGGATCCTAGAAGGCAATGCAAGAGTTAGTTCATAGGGGGACAAGGAGAGGCTTCATCTTTATAGAATTTTTAATAATCAAAATTTTTTTATTGGAGTTGTGTGTGGCCAATGAAATATAAAACTACACGGACGAGTTTCCTTCACTGATTACTTTCCATGATTTAGAGCAACTTTGATAGGATCCACATCAGAGTTTTATTATTACTATTATCTTTGGAACTTTGCTTGCATAACCTAAAGCATAGGGTAGTAATATGTTGCTAAAAGTTTCTTGCTTTATCTCCAAGGAGTCCTCTTTCCATCAGCTATCATTGGACACACAATTCTCACGTTTAAAAAGTTCGTTTACCTACAAAAAGAGAGCAACTTTAGCACTTTGCAAGTTCCTAGTATAGTGTTGTTGAAAAGTTAAATGTTATGATTTATCCAAATAAGAAAAATAACTTTAGAATGAATATGGAACCATAACCAAAACTAAGATGACAGTTGGTGCCTAGAAGGATCTCTTCCTAAGAAAAAAGGCTAGGAAGAGGGTCTTTCCAAATGTTATGGAAAATGTTGAGCACTTTTTTGCATGGGGGCATAGATAAAGAGATGCATGGAATCCTCAATATCCCCACATAGGGAACACATTCCATTTCCTTTATTGGGTTTTAGGTCACTAGAATTCATATAGACACCCTTGTGCATAATGAGCTAGAGAAGAAAACTTTTGATTTGGGGCAAAGGTCCAAATAGTCTGCACTCAGGACCATTGAGAATCAAACAAATTGAGGTGCAGTTTCTTGTAGACCACATAGAAAAAATTAGCATTATATTTGAAAATACAAATGACTTTTTTCCACTATATAAGAAGAGAACGATAGGAGCTGGAAGCTTGGGGTTGTAACGGAAGAAATTCTGGATAGTTCTATAGCCACTCTTGAAGGAATATAAGCTTTAGTAAAGTGGGTGAAGCTAAGAAGATAAACCTAATCTAGGGTGATGTCTTTCCAAAAGAGGAGACCTTGCAAAAGGAGCATCTACCTAGTCTTAAAAGAATCAAGGGAAAGAGGGGGTTGATTGGGGCGAATCAAATGCTAGAAAAACTTGAGTGAATCAGGGTGCAACAAAAATTCTATAACTTCTTCTTGAGGATGAGCTAACAATTCCACATGCCTTTAAATTAAGAGAGAAATTACTAGCTTAACATTAACTTTGACAACAAGGACCACAACCTTATGAAAGTTGGGTAGTTTAAAGCCTTTAGCCATGTTAGTAAATAAATGTAGGCGAGATGGTGTTGGAGCTATAGTCTCTTAAGTTCCACATGAAAATAAGTTTGACACAAATAGCATTGAATCCCAAAATCCCTAAAGCCCCTCTAGTTTTAGGCTTGAGATCAAAATTCCATCTGACTTTATGCATCTCCTTGAGGGTTAAAGAACACCAGATAAATTTTCTCAATAAGTACTAGAGGCTATTTATGTGGTAGGTATAGGTTTGCCAACGTGCTAGGTTGCAGATAATGTTGGGCACAATAAAATGATTGTGAATGAAAATCCTATGAGCAATCAATGAAGTGGACCTATTCCTTCAAACAATTTGATGATGCATTCTATGCATGATATAATTCCATCTATTTCAATTGCTAGCTTTGAAACCCATAGGGATTCCAAGAAGTTGGAAGTTTTCTTTTCCAAACGTTCCTTGAAAAATGAGAGAGAGGAGGGAAGGGGGGAGGTTTTAGAATTGAACACTTGAATGTAGTTTTACCTTAGTTAATAATAGATCCACTTACCTTGCAAAATATATCAAGTGATTTGATTATGTTAACTAAATCAAATTAGTAATCATGCATGACAAGAGTAGTTGAGGAACCTTGAATCTGAATTCTAGTAAATTGTAATTCTAGAGTCATCTTCGAGAAACTAATGGGGGCTATAATCAAGGATAACAAAATGGAGGAGGGCAAGGGAAGAACCTTGTCTTATTTATCTCTTAAAGGGAAATGATACCATAAAAACTAGATTGATAGAGACGAGGGTAGAAGAATTAATCAAGAGGTAGTGGACTAAGCAAGTAATGTTAGGAAGAAAACCAAAATCTTCAAGAATTCAATGATAAAATCACAATCGATCCAATCATATCCTTTTTGGACTCTATCTTGGAGAAACAAGTTGATCCCCTCTAAAGTTGGCTTGGTATATGCCTTCCCAAAGGATGATGATGACATCAAGGATATACTTAGCTTTGACTTTTTAAAAGGAACTTTGATCGTTGAGATCTACTCTTTCGGTTAAGCTTGAATTAATTGAAAGGTACAAGTGAAGGTGGACATAACACCGATGGGACCCACTTGCATCCCACAAAGTAGGTGTTAGACACTTGGCATTGCCACGATATAGAGCCCAACAATTCGCTAAGGTAGACCAGGGAAAAGGTAAGCCCTAAGGTTAGATGAGATAACTAGTTTGAACGAGCATGAATACTCAATTGTTTTTGAATGACCTGAAGGCCAACAACAATGTGAAGAACCCGAAGGCATACATGTTCATCTCAATTGTAGAGTGTTGAGGGGTGTCCGTGGCAGCCAACAGGGGTTGAAGCCCCAGCCTAAGAGGTAGGGGGACCAACTAGTTACACTAGCACATGTGGACTTCTAGCTTTTACTTTATTGCTTTTTCTAATGATCCTATTCATCATATGGTTAATAATTCATAAATGCCTTGGCAATGATGTTGTAGCTATTCTAGAGATAATAGATATGTGGGATTAGACTTTTCATGCTTTTTATGAAATCATCAAGTGCCCTCTTTTGAAAACAGAATTTCATATTTAGAAGAAGAGGCTGAGATGGGTCCAAAGATCTTGAATAATTTTCATTGAGATGACACCTAGCCCCAATGTTTTTGTCTTTTGTAAATTTATGAATGATATGTAGGATCTTGTTGGGGGCAATAGGCTTACCTAAATCATATGCAACCTATGAGGATAGGTTTTTGGGTTCAAATCTAGAAATATGATGATGATCTCAAGAGATATCTATGGAGGTAGTTAGACAAGTCAACAAAATGTTGGTAAAGAAATCCTTGATCATTTTTCTTTTCTTCTCTTCAGATATGTAGATGATACAACATATTTTTATAGAAAGGATAAATAATGTGTTCTTATTTTGTTACTAAAGGAAAACATAGGTTGATTGGGTCTATCCCACATTTCTTCCCAAAAGAGTTTATTACTTAGGGATTTCTCTTTGGCCTCCAAAGTCTTTCGAAATCAATTATGGCATTTATTACCCAATTCCAATGAGGAATTGATAGAACTTAAAGCTTTGTCCCAAGAGGAGTAATAATGACCAATTCTATCTTATCCATGATTTTTGAGAGATTTATTCTTTGAGATCAAGAAATTATATGAAAATTTTGTAATATTTGAGTTCTACTTCATATGCTATGGTTTTTTAGGATGATGTTTATGTGTTTGCTGATGTGATCCCTAACAAAGGAGTATCTAAGGAGACCGGTATTGAGGTGAAGTAAACCATCAAAACATTATATCTAGAGTAAACAATCCATAAAATAAGTTATAATCAACCTTATGGAAGAGATGAAATTTATCTTATTTGGCACCATTGAGAAGGGTGTGCCAGATTGTTTATCAACTCACATCAAGCCAATACGGGAGAAATCACAATAAAATAGTGGACTAAGCAAAGCACATACCATCTATTCAGCTTGTCTTAAGCATGCAATGCCATATTGAAATTCCCCACTCAAAGGAGCAGGTCCATTATATAAGAGATATCATTGTAAATGTTCTTTTAACAAATAGCTAAGTAGGCCTAAATGAACAATAATAAAAAGAAGGATTAGAATCTTACTATAGATTTAATAACTTAGCTCTCAAATATTATTTGAGTTAACATAATGCTTAAGAATCTTGGGAATGCCTATAGTAAGACCATCCCTCCATTAAACATGGGTGGTAAAATACCAAGTTCCACATGATCCTATTGCCATGGGATTTAATTCCCTTTAAAGAGATACAATTTTTAGTCATATTTAGATATTTAAGCTAGCTATTAATAATCTAAGATTTATATATGTTAGTAAAACCCTTGTAAAACAAAGAGAAAATATCCATAAAAAAGTAGAGAAAGAAGATGGTGATAAGATTCTTTGTACCAAGGGGGCACTAGAACATGAAAATCTTAGGGGATCTAGGTTAGAATGACACTTCCTTTTAAGATCTTAAGAAGGATTCTACATAAGTATATCAAAGTTTTCTAAGGATGGGAATGAGGAAGAAATGGCTTCTTCTTCCTTGTTTGATTTGAGGAATTTGGACAAAGTATCTAATGCATCTTGGAAGTTTAAGTCATTATCCTTACTAGAAACTTGTTGCCTTTGAGAGGAATCTCAAGTTTGTGAATAAATAAGAGGACATTTTTTAATCCTACATTGTCACATACTTTTGAGTGGGGTTCTCCTTCGAACCCTAGTTGATTGATTAATACCTACCAAAATAATCAAACCTATGTCATAAAAAAGGTTTGTTAGGTGGAATTTTGTGCAAAACCTCATGGACATGATCTATCTAGCTAAATGCAAAAGTAATAGTGATACTAGACTTGAGCTTCTTATCAATATCAATCTTGATAGAATCTTTTGATTCCATCTATTGTTAATGCGAGGGGTTTTATAGACCCCAAGACTTTACATATCATATTACCTATTCCTTCCACCTAGATGGTTAGCTTTAGGGTTTTTTTCAAGCATAAGATTGACACCAAGATTTCACTTAAAATTTGTTGAAATACCAAGGTCCAATCTTATTGCTTTTAGAGATGATTTGAAATCTATGGGTAACCAATCAAATGAAAACTTGAATTCATGATTTTCCACAAAAACATTCTATCTGAATCAAAAGTTAATAATCCACATGAAATTGCTATGCCTAAATACCTAAAATCTAGGAGAACTTCAATTACAACTTGTATGAGATTTTGAAGACAGCTTGGTAATCATTTTGAATCTTTATTTTTTCTCATTCGTTGGTCTAAGATTCAAGAAGTTATCCCTTTTATCAAGACCTTCTACATTTTTAGCCATAAAATAAGAAAGCGCTTAAGATAAAGTAGAAGGATCATATGCTAAGTCTTTGGAGAAAATAAAATTATCCTTGGGGGTATCGAATCACATAAAAGAGGATGCCTAATATATAAAAACAAGATGCAAAGACTGAACCGTCACTTCATAGTAAGAGAAATAATAATGTAAATGTTCCAAAAGGTTGTAACAAAATTTTGCATTTGTGAAGAAAATCCACACTTTTTTGTTGTGGAGTTGATGATGATGTGGTTTTCTCTGATTGATGGACCATCTAATTTGCTTGGATGAATTCAACCATGCCCAACATGATAGAGTGAAGACATGGAGATGATATACATGGAGAAAAAATTGAAATGTTAGAATTGTGTATTTAGAAGAGAGGTGGTAAATGCATTTTGTGTTTACTTCTCTGATATATTTATCCTAAGGCTTATATTTGGTACAACTTTTCTTTAGGAGTTGAAGATATGGAGTTATACAAGTTTTCTTTCAATCTATGTATTGATATCTTGTATGTAGATGTGATGAATATATTTCCATAAACTTGTAATATCTTATGGTCTCAAGGACTATTTTTCCTTTTTGGCCCCTTTGATAATTCTAGTCTCCATGTGATCACGTATTGGATTTTACTTGTCTGTATAATCATACATACCATAGTCAGCTCTTAGCAATAACTAATCCTCATGTTCCTTTTGGGTGTTCAAGATTGATTCATAGAAAGAATGTGAAAACACCAAAAAAATCCACATAACCATATTACTTCCTAAAGTGTTGCTAAAAAGTGATAAACCATTATCCAATATTGTTTCCCTTTCCATCTTTCTCTAGCGAGGAATACTATTGCTAAAAATGGCCAACAATAACTCCCCAAATTTGTTCTTACTTTGATAGGAGTATTAGGGACTTACCCCAAGAGACTTTTCATAGAAAACATTTATAGAAAATACCTACAGAGAGTCATTTTGTCATCTCCTAGCCATGCTTAAGCCTATTATAACAATGTCTCCTTCTCTCATCTATCTCCATGAGATAAGAGGATATGATAGTGCCATGTGGTTCTTCTTTCCACATCAGCATCTAATCTTAAAGGGGTGTCCTCATGATTAAGTTGTCATTGTATGAATCAAATTATAACTATTGACAAAAAAATTAGTGAGAGTAATTCTTAAATTAGTAAAAAACACATATGGGGAAATTTAACCATGCTATTGTCAAATTATTTTTAATAGAGAAGAACAATTAAAATGTTTTTAACTTTGTAGAGTTATTTGTGGAATATTCTAGTACTACTTCATAATAAACCAAGATACCTAAGTTTTGGATTTAATAGTCCATATCCAAATTATCAATAAAAAACTCAATTCGATTTCAGAGTATGATGGCACATACTCGAAAATGGTGAAGGGAAATGTGAAGCACACAAGGTTAGAGAACTTTAACATCATTTGGTAGACATCATCACATAGAATGATGAAAAATGGATATTGTACTTCAAAATTTTATATCTTCCTTGTAATAAAAAGCCTGCAGATATTTAAATCAAGTAAGGAAAAAATCCTATGCAATGTAAGTAGTAAAAAAAAATGATGTTTGAAGTAGAAATTAAAAATATGGATTCGCATAAACACATAATTTAATTTTATCTTTTTTAAAGAATAACTTACCCATGAAGAAAACTTTTCCAAGATTCATAAACATCAATATTGCTATAATAAAATCTATTACTCAATTGAAATCCGTTATAAGATTCCACGACTAAAAAGGATTAAAATCGCTTTCCAAAGACCAAAAATTTACTTATAAAACTTTATAAACTTGTAGGTTATGTTATATAACTATTTCTTCATATAAAACATTGCATTTGAGTGGCCATAATTATGATAATGTACCAAAATGTGTTTTGGTAGGAAGCTTAAGGAATACTCAAATGTTGTATCAAATCATAGTTGGGATTTTCTAGATGTTTTACTTAAGGAATTCAAGTCAAATATAAGGTTCCAACTTAACATATAATATTTCCGTTTTAATAATTTAGAAACACTACAAGAGATCAAACAATCTTCGATACAATGGATTTTTTTTTAAAGAGGAAGCTCGATCAAAGCTTAATCTCCCTTTGCTTGAATTAATTGAAAGACCAAGTATACAAGTGAATGGGCATAGTACCCATGGGACCCCTCCATCCCATAAAGCCAGGGTTAGACTGCCCGAAGGCAACACGTGGAAAGGATTGCCCGAAGGCAACTCGTTTAACTGGTTTAAGTCTACCCAAAGGCAATACACTGGCCTAGGGCCCACAATCACCCTTCCATAAGGAGGGATTGAACCCTTACCCCCGCCTCAAGAGACAAAAGACCCAACCAAGATTTTGTTGCAAACTAATATCATTGTAATAAATGTCAAGAAGTGTAATATGAGTGGGGCGCATTGGATAGGGTGTTAATAAAAGACGTTGAGATGCATATTAGGATAACATTTGAGAAGCCCATATTTTTTGAAAGCAATAGAAAGTGTTTTCCAATGCCCTAATAATGAAAATAAAGACAAAAATTGTGATGAACCTATTTAAAGTTTTGAAACAAAAAAGAACTGTGATGCCCACACACACACACACACACACACACACACACACACACACACACATATATATATATATATATATATATATATATATATATATATATGTGTGTGTGTGTGTGTGTGTATGTATGTATGTATGTGTGTGTGGAGAGAGAGAGAGAGAGAGAGAGAGAGAGAGAGAGAGAGAGAGAGAGAGAGAGAGAGAGAGAGAGAGAGAGAGAGGGAGAGAGAGAGAGAGAGAGAGAGAGTCCAGCTTCAACTTGAGTTTGGCCTATCCCTCGCTATCCCTTTAACTTAAAATTTGGGCCAATTTTCTAGTCTAATATCAATCAAACCTTGGCTTAAGATTCAGCTTTAATTCTAACTTTAATCGCAGTCAAAGTTGAGCTTAATGTTTACAATTCCTAGCCAAATTTTAGCTCACATTTTTATTCGAATTTCAGTTCTCTCCCTCTTTCGTGATTCTCTTTTTCTCTCTTACTTTCCCCCTTTTTCTTTCCGTTTTTCATTTTCTCCTTATTTACTTCCTCTCCTCTTCCTTTCCTCCACCCTATCCCTTTCACACACTCCTCCTCCTCATCTCTTTTCTGCACTCCTTTCCACTGATCCAGCCCTTCGCTTTTGCCCCTCTTTCTCTTCTTCTCTTAACTTAAGCCCTTCTTACTTCTTCTCCTCATCTATTTTCTCTAATCTTTCTTCTTTTCCCTCTTCACATAGCACTCTCCACTTCCTTCCAACCTTCCTCTTCTTCTTTCCTTCAACCCTTCTTTCTTTTCTCTTTCCACTCCTCTCCTGTTCTCCACTTCTCACCTATCTCCTTTTCTTTCCTCTTCACTTCACACATTTACTCTCTTCTTCTTCTTCTTCTTCTTCTCTCTCTCTCTCTGCATACCTTTCAATCAGCACGTTCATGCAATTCTGACAAATTGTTGCAAGTGTGAGTGTGATAGGAGAGTTCCTCCTCTAGCTACCGGATGTGACCATAAAGCTCTTGGTTCTGAGCTTCCAACGAATCATTCCACTCCAATAAATAATTGGCTTCTTGAGAGATGACCTCTTGGACATGGACAAGGTACAAACTAACATCCATAAGGTTGTATGGGCCAAATTTCCATTAACACCAAATGACCAATGGGTGTCAATTGTGGTAGGTAGGGTGGGGAACCATCCATTAGAGGGTCCTGGTGGAGTGGCCCAAGGTTTGGGATGATGATGCAAACATATATGGCGGTATCCAACCAATAACTGTAGGAGGAGTATGGGGTGGTGAATAAGATGGAGAGAGAGATGGGGAGTACGAGGGTGGAAAATACAAAGGGGAGTGATGGGGTGAAGGGAGATACCTTGCTTTGAGATGGGTAGCCATAGGGTTGGATTCTACCACAAGTGATGGGTGAGTTGTGGCATCGGTGGTGTGGAGGTCGAAAAAATCATGAGTAGAAGTTCATCAGGGTGGAGAAATGGGAATAGAGTTTGTCGTAGTGTGGGACATTGCCATGGATTGAGGAGAGGGCATGTTGTCACCGAGTTTGGAACTAGGACTTGCAATATCTATAACAAGCCGAGATCCATTAATGGGTTGAGAAGCCAAAGATTGTAATGGTACTCCAATCAAAGTTTCCAACTAGAATGTGGTCAGTCCCAACTGGGCAGAAATGTGGTACAATCTGGACCATCAAACTTTAATTTTTTTGGCTACTCTATCAGCTTTTGCATTATAAAAGAGAATTAGTTGGCCTTCTGAAAAGACAGGTGTTTTGAGAAATCGTTCATAGGTTCTCACCTACCTTAGCCATAGTTCTTGCATAATTAGAAAACTCTCAGATCATTCAAGGGCACCGAGAACATCCAGGTGGGAGTAAAGTGAATATTTTGGGAGCAATTTACGCTCAATGACCACTTGTAAAATAGGAACAATGATCTCCATTGGTGCGATGGCTTCAAAAGGAGTAAATCTTGTAGCCACTTTATAAGTAACTCTAGTAAGCCCATAAAACAGAGGGAAGTAATTGGTCCCACCCTTCGGGACAATCATGGATTAATTTCTTTGGCATGGTAAGCTTTTGTCGGTACTTTCCACCAATCTATGGGGTGCTATCTTTATGAGTAATATTAAAATCAATGATGAGAGCTATGATCAAATCGTTCGTGAAGTGAGTATTGCAATCAGATACATTTCCAAAGGCAATCCAAATCTTGGGAAAACTTCTCGTGGGAGACATTGTGCAACCATAGTAGCCGTGGTAGTTTTCTCCACCTAAGCATAGGCCCAACGAGTCACATAATCAGTATAGGTTAGATTATAAGGATTATTAGTGGATACAACTGGTGGCATAATAAGACCAATAAAATCTAGCCCCCATTTTTTAAAAGATTCTAATGGCATAACACGTTGCAGGGGAAAGCGTTTATTTGAAAGAGGTTGAACAGTTCCTTGGCAAGGATTGCAAGCTAAAACATACTATCGAGTATTGTGCTGCATGGTAGGCCACCAAAGTCCACTCTAGAGTAACTTTTTTAAGTTGAGATTGGTAGATATATGACAACCAATCAAATGAGTGTGGGCAAAGACAAGAATAGAGGGTACTTCATGGATTGGAACACACTAGAGCCAAGCATTGGACTATTCATAATAATATAACTAGCCCACAATAAGCCGGAATGGATGACTATAAAGGGCTGATTTCTTCTATGTAGCAGTACATAATTTTTTTGGTGGAAAACTAATAGTTAAGAACGTAAGGAGGGTATCCTAATAAGACACGGATAAGTCCCAAGGAATGGGAGGAGGACTAGGTTGAGAGATATAGATGGTGGAGGAAAAATCATCAACACCGACGGGAGCTTCTCTTGAGTCCAGGCGAGACAAGAAGTTGCCTACAACATGGGATGATGAATAGCATCATACTCAAATTCTTGGAGTAACATCACCCAATGGGCTAACCGATTGCACAAATTTTGTTGTCAAACTAGGTAAGTGAGGGCTGAATGATCCACATGGAAGGTGAATTTATGTTGTAAGAGATAATGGCAAAATTTATTGATTTACTAGATAGGGCTTACACATTCACATTCAATGACTGAATAATTATGTTCAACTAGGGCCGAATAGTGGTTTGCATAATAAATCGGATGATATCCTTTTTCATGAACTTGTATCAAGAAACTATTGATGCCAATATCCAATGCATCCATGTAGACATGGAAAATCCCAATTAGGAGCTTGTAAAATAAGTGCTTGAGCTAATAATGTTTTGAGCGATGTAAAACTTGCATGAAAGTCTTCATATCAATGCAAGTCGCGTGGAGCAATATTAGTTAAGCGATTAAGGGGAATCGTGAGATGTGATAACCATCATAAATGATTACCATGCCACCGAATCAGACTCAAGAAACGAAGGATATCTTTTGGGGTTTTTGGTGGAGGAGCATTGAGGATAACTTTACCTTATCAAGATCTACCTAGATATCTTGTCAAGAAATAATATGGCCTAACAATTTACCATAAGAAACTAAAAAAATGGACTTTTCTATGTTCAAGCACATCCAATACTCTCTACATTTCAAGACACATAATTTGAGGCCATGTAAGTGATAAACTTTGTCTCCAAAAATTGAAAAATCATCTAAAAATGCTCGCATGAAGCTGGTTCAATATGGTGAAAAAATATCTTGCATGCACTGTTGGAAGGTGTTGGGAGCATTACACAATGCAACGCACATAAAAGTGCACACATAGACTCTCCAATTTGTAATAAAATCCATCTTTGGGATGTTTTCTTAGGCCATACAAACTTGATTATATCCATTGTAACCATCTAAGAAGAAATATGTTTTGCCTCTCGGTGACTTCATCCATCATATTATCTAAAAAAGGAAGGAGGGAAGGGATTGGGTATCATAGCGACATTCAATTTTTGATAATTGACACAAATATCTAGTTGTTTATTTTTCTTGGGGTACAATTACTATGGGTAAAATCCATTCAACATGTTCAATAGGTATTATAAAACCGACACATAATAAGAGATTCTAATTCTTCCTTGACCTTCTTTGCGTAACTAGGGTTCATTCGATAACTTGGTTGCTTTGCTAGATAAATGTCAGATTTTAATGGGACTCTATGGTAATAGATTCTTGGATCTAAACCTTTCATGTCCTTATAGTTCCATGTAAAGACTTTAGCAAATTCCTTCAAAAATACTAGCGATTCCTATCGAAATCCTTCTACTAAGGTAGCACTCACTTTTCACAACCTTAGGATTGGATGGATCTCCTAAGTTACAATTCATAAGTTGATCCTCTAGAACATATAGTTGTCAGTCATTAATTTTTTCAATCATCCAAAAGTCCTTCAACCGTATCTCTAATGGATTGTTGGAGATATACTCATGGTGGTGTTCAGGTACGAAATCCTTATCGGTGCTTGGGCATACTGTACAAGAAGTCAATGATCATTGGTCAAGAACACATTGCAAATCAATAGTCCCTAATGGCAACAAATCCTTGTTGGCTTCTAAAAAGGCAGTTTCTTCATCATTGCAAAGGCCATCCAAAATATTTACTGGTTCAACCACATGCAGATGAGTATGGACTTCACATGGTGTAAGATCATCTAATAGGACCGTGTACTTCTAATGATTAAACTTAAAAATTAACTCTTTCAAGGACCAACCTTGCAAGGCCTTAGCATGATTTAACGAAGGTATGACAAAGAGTAAATTATAATCCAAGATTAGATGTTAGCAAAACTAGTATAAGAAAATTCATATGGAGGACAACCCCCTGCAATGTGATCGGAATGTTAGGACCAGTCCCACAAGATGTACATGAAACAGATCAGCCATGCGTACAAAAACATTGACTAGTGCAATTGTGTTCTAGTCTAATTTTTTATATAGCACAACAATAGCCATATTGACCCCTGCGCCCCCATCTATTAAAACTTTAGAAAGTCATTAATTTTTATAATAGATTGTAATTAATGGAACGATATGATCTACTACTAGATGGTTTCTATTTGGATGGTTGCCATCGAGGGCTCTTTATCAACTCCAGGGTGTATTTGTTGCTCAAATAGTTGTCAAATTTATGAAACAAGTGTGAGTAATTGTCCTGATGGTAAAGTAATAGGTGCTTTTGTGAGTATCTTCCAAGTAGTAGGAGGTGTTTGTTCTTCAGTCATAGACTTTGTGCTTGGTGAGGGATGAAGATGAATTCTCAGTTGCTTGATTGGGTCATTGTCGATGATAGATGGTGGTGTTGGAAATATGGGTGCTTCTTGAGTGGCCCATTTTGCATCTTTTGCTACCATCCATTGTTGCTCCGTAAATCCCACTTCAAAAATAACAGCTATGGGTTGTAGAATTCTTCTTGATCATAGTTGTTTGTAACCATGTTCATCATGGAATTTTGAAGTTCCTTTATTTTATCATATTCTTGAGCTTCTTTGTGGCGCCCATCATGTGGTTCTAGAATTTCCTATATTTACTGACAAAATAGAGGATACTTCTAATATTGAGGGGTGTCCAAATGCGATGGAACATAACTAGTTGAAGATTTTCCTTTCTCTAATACTGCATCAAAATGACAATGCATTTTGCATCTTGTCATTGTATAAACAACCTTATGTTGACTGATTAGTACTTTGACAAATGGCACAATAGGTTTGATTTAGCACACAATTAGCTATCATATGTCCGAGGTTATTGCATTTGGCACATAATATTTTCTTCATAGGATTCTCTGTATTAGATTTTACTATCTTTAAAGGTGACCAATCTAGATCTTCTGGAAAGCCACCAAACTTATGTTCAAGTTTTAGAGCCATGTGTTTGCTGTTATCCTTTGGAGTTGTTCTCTCCAATCATTTAGCATAAATAATCAACAATACATCTTATATTTTTCAATCCTGGAAGTATATAAGAGACCACAACCCCTTCTAGATGATAAGAATCCAAGAAATAAGAGAAAACTGGCTGGATTTCTGAGAAATAATGAAGATGAAGAGGAATTTCTAGGGTTTGGATTATCTTGAGCAATACTCCATCATTTTCAATAATCTTGGTGTCTAAAGTGTGTTATTTTCTTAGTAGAACACAATCATAAAGTCAAAACTCAAAAATGATACCTGTAACCTTCAGACAAGACAATCGCGATTCTGTAAAATCTGACGATTTTCATCTCCAGCACCATTCTTCATCAATTTCTCACTCAACACATCAGTAATCAACTCTCTTCATACACATTCATCAGAAATACACAATAGAAGCTTGCAAATTTCCATGGATACACATAGAATAGACTCAACAAATCAAAGAAATTCACACAAAAGGAAGAATCACGATTTTCTACAGGAAAGTGTCTCTTTGATTAGATAGCATCAAATACAAATAACCAACCCTCTCAAAATAGAGGAAATTGTCTTTTATACATTTTCAAGTGCCCCTTTTCACACTTGAATTTTGGTCCTTTTTCCTTCTAATCTAAAAATATGCTATCTAGGAGTTTCCAAAAATTCTAGAAAAAATACATATATTTCTAATCTACATGACGAAGACTCTTCCTTATTTTTACATCATTTGCATAAATATTTTTACAATTTTTTGGCATTTTACAATTATTTTTTCATAAAAAATACTTCAAAAATACTTCTTCCAACATTCTTCCCCTCCTAGACCTTTTGGCTCCCGACAAAAGACATTCTTGCTCATATTCCCTGAATGCTTCCTTCACTTCTTCTTTCTTTGATAAACCTGTGACAGTAGGTCATGGCTCTTTGTTTCTGTAATGTTCAAGTTGTTTACCATCTCAAATAGTGCTTTCCTCCATTGCACAACAACCTCTGGTTTATCTATTACATCTTTCTTCAAATATTCTGTGTATGCAGCTTCATAGGCAGTGAGTCGAGACTTTGTTATTACTGAAAAGTTCCAAATATCTCTGATTCCCTTTCAAAAAATCCATAATCAAATGCATCCTCAAAAATCTGAAGATAATGGCTACCCAAAAATATTGTTCTACTATAATAAGCCATCAAACATATCCTGTCTGGGGTTTCACTGAGGTCAAATAATAAAGCATCAGTCGGTGAATTAAAGCCAATGTAATTGAGAACTCTGACATCTGTATCTGTAAAGGTCTCTATGCATACCAATATGAGTCTCATTACTCTGATTAATAAAATACATGCTGGATCATTGACATCTTTATATGTGGATATGACAGATTCTGCAGTATCAACCATATACTTCTTTGATGGCCATGTTCCTGCCTTTGGGCCTGCTATCTTTGGAAAATTCAACCAGTTTGAAGGAATATGTCCATCCTTCTTTCCCAAA
Source organism: Ceratopteris richardii (assembly GCA_020310875.1). Classification (NCBI taxonomy): domain Eukaryota; kingdom Viridiplantae; phylum Streptophyta; class Polypodiopsida; order Polypodiales; family Pteridaceae; genus Ceratopteris; species Ceratopteris richardii. The sequence goes on from CM035418.1 coordinate 99,478,920, forward strand.
AAACTATTCACTCTCTTCTCCTTGCTACTGGGCAGTATGCTGGATTGATCTTCAGCTGAATAGGTGCTTCCTTCCATATTTTTCTACATTCCTTATTAGCATCCAACCACCTATTTCTCCATTTTGGATTAGCTTTTTCAAATAGCTTCTTTGTCACATTGATATCCTCTTCATATTCTAAATACTTGTTTGGAGGTAATCCTACCCTTGCCAACTGATAGTTTTTAATGCTTTCCATGATCATGCATAAGGGTATACCTAAGCCATCTGCAGCCCAATGGTGTTGATCCGGATTTATTCCTTTATTCAAAGAAAAATTAACAATTTGTTCCTCATATTCATCATGCATTTTTCTAATGAATTCCATTCTGGATTCTCTGTCTGTCAGAAGTTTCTGGACAAACTCCTATGAGTACTCTTCTATAGGTGCTTTGTTTTCTTGTTCACCACCGTGTTGGGTTCTGTCATCATCTCCTACTTCATATTCTTCTATTTGTGTAGCCTCTACCTGCTCTTCCACCTGAGTTTGTGGTTTTTCCAAATTTTTCTGTAGTTCTTCTATTGTCAACATTAAACTTCTATTTTGGGAAGTCCACAACTCTCTTTCTGATTTTCATTCATTTCTTTCCTTTTCCATACTCAACTGCCAATCACTTCTCTCTTTTCCTATATCTATATGTAACTTATTATATCCCCTCATAGAAGTAGCAGCATGTATACTGGCTTGTTTTTCCAACTCCTTGGCTTCTTTCAACTCTGTTTGCAATCTCATAATTTCCTTGTGCAAATCTTCCTTCTCCTCCTGTGTCACCTGAACAGTCTTGCTTTCTTCCTTCAACTGGCCTTCTTCCATTAATAATTTGTTGATTTCCTCATTTGCTTTGATCATAATTTGATATGAACTCTGTAAGGTTCTGTATCTTCCTTGTATTTTCTTCAGCTCCATCTCCATTTTACTACTATGCTCTGTCTGTTTTGCACACTTCTCTTCAAAATATTGGATTTTGTTTTGTTGCTGAACCCCCAATTCCTCCAAAGAAATTATCTTGTGTGTCAATTCCTCATTTTTCTCTTTTACAATCCTCAATTGTTCTGCCAATTGTTCTGTTTCCTTCTTGTGCTCCTTAATGATACTACTACCTTTTTCAAACTCAGATTCTGCTACCATACCTGATATAATCATGTTTCTACTTGATGGTCTGAACTGCTCTATGTTGCTCATAATGATCTTGCAAGCATATCTTATATTTTTAGGTATCCTTTCCAACCCAACTTCTATTTCCATTTGTTTGACTTCTATCTGCTTGTTTTCTTTGCACTCATTCTCTTCTTCATCTTCTTCCTCATACTCTATGACCTGGGTCTTTTGTTCTGTATCTTTTTGTTATGTTTCATTGATTTGATCTGTATCTTTTTGTTTATTGGCTAGAATGCATAACTCAACTCCCTTTTCTTCTTCTACTTTTCCTTTATCCAATTTGAAATGGGTTTGTTGGAAAGATTTTGTACATATTGTCTTTAATCCTGAGTCCACTAATCCACAACTGAATTCCTTCCTGACTTCACTCTCTTCTTCCATCATCACTGCTTTACCTTTCAACAACCTTCTCTCTTCTTCAGGACTAACTTCTTTTGCTGCTTCTTCTTGGACTTGCTTTCCTTGTGGCTTCCCACTCAATTCTTCTGGTGTTTTATTTTTTTCAGAAGCTTGTGTTATCACATTTGGTGTACTAGGCACTGATAAGTTCAAACTTTTTAACAAAAAGTTTTCAATATCACTTTCATAGTCTGAAGAAAATTGTGAAGAGCTTGCTATTCCTGTTTTATCCAATCTTGATTCTTCCACAATCATAGATTCCTCCTGCTTATCTTCTTCTACTTTTGCTTCCTCTGTCTCCATTCTTGGTACAGGTTCTGCTACTGATTTTCCTTTACTTTTCTTGGTTAACTTCCTCTTTTGTACCGGTTTCTTCTAAACCTTCTTCTTTGCTACAATTGTAGTTCTTGTTTCAGGAGGTCCCTGTAGCTCTTTGAAATATGCTAATAGTTCCACTTCTTTTTTGACAAAAACTTCCTCTATCTCAGCTGCCATCATCTGATCATGCAGCTCTTCATAGTGTTCTACTTCCTCTTGAATCCAATCAGTTGCTTTGCACGAGTAGTCCTCCAACATCTTTTGATATTGAGCTTCATATACTGCCCTTTTATTATTTCCTTGAGTCAAATAGGTATACAACTGCTCTTTTCTTGTCTGAGGTGGGTGTGGGTCATTTGAAGACTGTACCTGCTTCTGAGTAGCTTCATGCTCTTCCTTACTTGCTTCTACCTGTTCCAACTCCACTTTTCTTGGATCCAATCTTCTTTTCTTTACTGGAATGACTTCTTCTGAAATTCCTTTTTTTTTTTCCTTTCTGCTTCCCTCATGCTTGATTGGCCTTTTGATTCTCTTACAGATATCTTCCTTGAAGGACTTTTGATTCCTGCCATCAAATTTCTGAAATATTGGGCTGCTGGAGCCAGTTGTAATTGATCCTCCATCCCTATAACATGATATATAATTTTAGTTAAGAATTGGGATCCATTCATATACTTCTTTTGCTCCCAATGTTTGGCTGCTTCCTTTAATTGCTCATGTATATATGGTGATACATCCATTATTCCAAAGGGCTTAGTTCTATCCTTATTATTGAACATAATCAATGTTACTGATTTGTGTGGCTGATGGCATACTCCTCATTTTCTTTTCCCTTAAAATCAAGAAACTTAGAATATCCTGTATATGTTTCTTTATTCTTCTTGACAAAGCTGTTATCCAACTTAGTTCCCATTGGGTAAAACTGAAGAGCTGCCCTGATATGCTCTGCTTTTATTGTGATGTTCACCTCTTTGTTCTCCTTGTCCTTGACTGAACACCTAAAATATGCATCATTTCCCCTTCCAACTTCCAACAGACTATTCATCACTTGTGCAACTCTTTCAAAGTCTATAAAGAATATGGGTTCATCCAACAACCTGTGTAATCCTACTGCTTTCCATCTTTTGTAATTGACTGCACTTTTCTGGAATTTGTAAAACTCCTGACACAGCATAGTGTATTTGTAACCTCCAACTCCCACTGTAAATATGTGCTGGCCAATAATATCCAGAGTTTCCTTGAGTTCCTTGACTATCTTTTCTGCTTCTGGAATCTCGTGCTCTTCATCAGATTCTAATTCTACTGTCTCCATTGTTGCTTCATTGTCTAAGAACCAATGTCCTCTAGACAGAGTGACTAAGTCTGCTTTGAACTCATGGATTGGTAGTTCCTTTGAATTCACCATTCTGGAGAAAATGTAGCATAACACAAAAAAGAAAACACTCCACCCACATGAGCCATAAGAATGTAAAAAATGACATTTGTTTTGATATGACATGAAAGAAGAATGAAAATAAAATCTCAATTAAATCCTGACTTCCTCAAAAAAAACTCAATTAAAGTGATCATTACATGTGTAGCAAGATTTCTAGTGCTCTCTTCTCTTCTGACAGCTCTTATCCAGGAAGGAGATATTTAAAAGAAAAATGAATAAAAAATAAAAAATCATAAAAAATAAAAAATAAAAATAAAAAATAATAAATAGAAACCTGCTACCCTTCTACCTATATCTTGCTTTGTGCTATGTAACTTATAAAAGGAAAAATGGATAATTTTTTCTCTTTTTTCTTTTCTCTTTTTTCTCTTTTTTTTTAATAATAATAATTTTTTTTTTAATAATAATTTCTTCCATTTCTTTTCTTCCCCTCCTAATTCTCTTCTTAGAAAAAGGATAAGGTAGAATTATTTTATGTCATGATTTCTTTTCTGTAACATTCTGATTTTCTTCTTTAAAAAATTCTAAATATAGATCAAATATAGATGGTCTTTTTCCATTGAATCAAATCTGATTTTTTTACCCAATAATATTTAACCCTTGCTGCCCTTGTCTTAGGGAAAAATCCATCTCCTTCTGATAAGTTGTTTTTGGATTTTTTTGGCTTCCATATCCATTTTGTCCTGGAATTTTGTTTTGATGGCCAGGGCTTGTGTATACTTTGTTTCCACATCCTTCTTGTTCTGATGTCTTGATGTTTCTGACTATGCCATAGTTGCCACCTTGCTTTTGTCTCTTCACCCTCTTTTGCTCCTTCAATTTTTTGCTGGTTTTGATTAAATGAAGCTTGATCAATTAGTAATTGTATTGGTAATGTCTGTGTTTCTTCTAATGAAAAAGTAAATCCTTCCAGGTTTGGGTCATGAACATCCTGTTGATCTTCTTGTTCTTCATTACTCAATAAAAACATTAAAAACCTTTTGTCATTTATTGTCAACTTAAGCTTCATTTGTTCAAAATCCAAGATTACTTTACCTTGCTTTAGCCATGGTTGTCCCAAAATCAATTTCTCAGTCATCAAATGATCTGGCCATTCTTCACAATCTATTTTCATATATTCTTCATTGAACTTAACTTCAATAGAAGGTGAAGACATGCTTTGTATTATTTGTCCTTCCAAAGTTTTGATAAAGATTTTACTTTTAGTCCTTTTTAGGTTAAATTTTTTCAACAAGGCTGAACAGATCAAATTTACCTGTGCTCCTGAGTCTATCAAGACTTTAATTTTTTCATCCTGAAAAATCATTATGATAATAGGCAAATGTTCTTTTTCTTTTAGAGAGGTGTCACAAAAAAGGACTTCTCTAATATTTTTTATTTTTCTTATCCTTTCTTTTGCCTCCTGTTGAGCCTCCCTCCTAATGTTTTCTTCTTCTTTCTTCCTGTTTTGAGCTTGATGTAATCTTCTCCATTCAGAAGCAGTTAATGGAAGATCATACCTTTTAACTCTACATCCACTTATGAAGTTTGGCATGATTTCTCCATCTATATTAGCTAATTGAATAGCTCCACTATTACTGATATGATTGATAATATATGGTCCATGTCCTTTCTTCTGAAATTTCTTTTGATGTTCCTTTACTGTGTATGCCAAAACTAAATCTCCTTCTTGTAGATCTTTTTCTTTTATGTGAACATCATGATAAGCTTTTTGCCTTTTCTTGTCTGCATATATACTCATAATTGCTTGGAGTCTAGAAGCTCCCAGTTGTTCCAATTCCATTACTCTCTCAGATAATTCATGTCCAGTCCAATTGTATTGACTACCCACTTTTAGTGTTGGGAGGAGAAATTCCAAAGGTAGAACTCCATTTTGTCCATATACCAAATTAAATGGTGTGGTTCCTAATGCAGTTTTGTATGCCACTCTATAAGCCCATAGGACATGATTAAGTTGTAAATCCCAATCATTCTTGTTTGTGTTTACCAATTTTGACAATATAGTACACAGTACTTTATTAGTACTTTCTGCTAACCCATTGGCTTGTGGGTGATATGGGGCTGACTTTCTATGACTAATCATGAAATATTCATTTATGTTCTCTATGATTTGGTTCAAAAAATGAGTCCCCCTATCACTTACCAATTCAATTGGTAGTCCAAATCTGGTGATGATATTTTCATAGAGAAATCTGGCAGTAGTATGAGCATCATTCTTTTTTGTAGCTCTAGCCTCTGCCCATTTGGTTAAGTAATCTGTGGCCACTATTATGTATTCAGCATGGGATTGTCTTGCTGGAGGATGTATAGGTCCAATGAAATCCAACCCCCATTTACTAAATGCTCTTGCTGAGATTAATGGAACTAATGGCATATTGTCTCTTTTATTTGGTTGACTGTGTTGACCTAAGCATCAACTTAGGGACTTGCGGAGAAAGAGACTATACCTCAATCCCCTCACAAGTGCATATAGTGGGGATACACGCTTTTAATTATCAATCCAAAGAGTATACAAACCTAACCGAGTGTATGAAGACATGCAATCATGTAATGGTCAATGCATATGAACTACTCAAAGAATGTAAATGAGGCAAAGACTTATCCAAACAAGCTCCAACTGTTGGTCAAGGCGAAACGATACTTGGTGCAGCAGTCGTCAGTATTTTGGACTTTTCTCCCAGCTCCGAACTCCAAATATAGCGAATAGCATATGCGTTTCGAAGCTCTCGAGAAGACGCATCCAATGGCAGTGGTTTCACTCAATTCCGACGCTCCTACTTCAAGTTATGAGCGAAATACTGAGTCGTGGGAATACTTTCCTACACTTCAGCACTTCCTACACCTCGCACACACCTTTCCTACAGCAAAGAGACACTCTCAAGGATAGACAACACTCACAAGCACTCTTTCCAAGCAATACACATGCATACAAGCTCACGAAGAAGAAGATAAAGAGGGAAGAAGACACAAATTCGAATTTCTGTGCTCTCTATTCTCACAATGGCAAAAAGTTCTTTACAAAGAGTCACATTTGACTTATATACTAGTGCCCTAAAAAAAATGGTCCTTTCACACAAGTGACCGGCACTTTATTCACTAAGAGACTAATTTCCTACTATTGTACATGGGTATTCTCTACTTTTCTGTGGGAATGCATCTAGAGGACTCCTCTAGTGCATTTACAAGGAAAAATATGTTACAAGAATGAATATGATACAAAAATATGTAGTCCAAATCGGAAAAATTTTGGGGCCCGTCTTTTTCTCTGCTTTGTGCGCTCTTTAGCTCTGCAACACTCTCCCCCTCTTCGTCTCTGTCGTCCCTTGACAGACTTTGCTTCGCGCACGCGCCCAGTGGTCAGTATTGTCTGGCTCTTGATCTTGCATTACGTTTTATAGGCGCTCTGATTTGTTCTGGTTGCACACATCGGACCTGGTTGCATTACTTCAAGCCGATTGATTTGGTTTGCCACGCACGCCATTAGTGCACATATGCGGATGTAGCTCGTAAGCCTTGATCTGAATCCTCTGTAACTCAAGAGGTTGAAGCATCCACATATGTGATACTTGTTGGCCCTGATTCCTTCTTCCAGCTGCGTGCTTTTCCTTGATGTGTGCGCCCCTGCGGGGCTTCCTGCAGAGATGTATCTTCAATTCTTACCTTTTAGTGAAGCTGTTTCTTTCGTTGTTTTCTTCGTTTCTTCTTTTTACTTGTCTCTTCCGCAACACTGCCCCCCTCCTGGACTCTGTCGTCCCCGACAGGCTTTGATAAGCGACGGGCATATGTTCTGTATACTTGTTGCTCTGTATCATTTAGCAGATTAGCTTCACGTATCATGATCTGTTTCCATTGTTCAGCTTTTACTCCATCGTTTGGTGGTTGTCTGTGATCTGCGAAGAAGCTTAATTCATATGCCACAAGTCTGGCGTTCAGATTGGATGACATCTTCAAAAAAATCTCCGAATCTATTTCAAAAAATCCTGTAAAAAACGCTTCTTCAAATGTTTGCATATACGAACTTGGCAAAAACATAAGTCTGGAGTAGTATGCCATTATTGTGGGGCGGCTAGGCATTACTGATAGATCGAAAATAAGTATATCTGTGCCTTGATTAATGCCGATGAAGTTCAAAAAGGTGTAGGCCGCATGCTTGAAGACCTTCAAAACTGTAAGGATCATGCTAAGTATTTTATTTGTCATTTTTACAGCTAAATCAGGTACTGTCGCGTAATTTTGTAGCCAAAATTCTATTGTTTTGACCATATAATCCTCTGTTGGCAAATAGTTATGTGGCGGGCTAGGTAACATAGGATAATTTAGCCACTGTTTATTAATAGTGCCGCTGCGTTGTAAATCCAAAAATTCCCTGGTATCCCTTCTGCGTGGTATTGGACAAAATGAAGGGTTTACCTGTAATAGATATGGTGCGGCTTCCCAATGCACCCGTAGTGTGGGATGTTTCTCCAAAAATTTTCTCCGCCACACTGGTTGTGCAGCTTCAAACTCTGCTTGAGTGTATGTGAATGTGTCATTCTTGAAGTTGAGCTGCTCATCTGGACTTTTTTGTGTAACCTTCTTTATATATTGCCTTGCTTTCTCTTTCAACAATCCATATGGAATGTTGAAAGGCTTCATGATCTTTTCTAAGTCTTTACCTTTGATCTTTGCTTCCTTCATGACCTTGATTACTTCATTTCTCCGTAGTAGTATAATTGCATTCCGCTTGATTTAACTGTCTACTGGCATAGGCTATCAGGTGGTCTAATTTTCCTGTATCAGCTGGTTGAGCTAAGATGCAACCAATGGCAAACTTGGAAGCATCAACATGAATATGAAACGGTTTATTCCAGTTGGGGACTCGAAGAATGGGTGCCGAACTCAGTCGATTCTTTAACTCATTAAAAGCTGTTTCACATTCTTCGGTCCAATTGAATTGAGTTAATAATGCATAAAGAGGTCTAGCAATTATGGCGTACATATGTATGAATCTTCGATAGTAACCACAATGTCCCATAAATGCTTGAACTTCTTTAGCATTTTTAGGTCTTGGTAAATCCAAAATTACTTTGATTTTGTCTTCATCTGTGGAAATTCCATTCTTAGAGACAATATGTCCTAAGATTTTCCCTTGTCGCACCATGAAGACACATTTTTCCGGATTGAGGCATACTCGATATTGGCGACATTTAGCAAAAATCTTTTCAAGTTCAGGGATGTGCTCTGATCGTATAGCTGAATAGGTACAAAGATCATCCACGTATACCTCCATACTTTTTCTCAGAAATTCTTTGAACACATGACACATCAATCTTTGGAAAGTAGCTGGGGCATTCGTTAAACCAAAAGGCATGACCCTAAAGGCGTATACTCCCCATTCAGTTGCAAATGCAGTCTTATGTTGGTCCTCAGGAGCTATGGCTACCTGATTATACCCTGAAAAGCCATCCAGAAAACTATAGACTTCCTTCCCTGCTACCCTTTCCAAGAGATGATCAGTGATTGGTAAGGGATAGCTATCCCTTATGGTTGCGGCGTTCACTTTCTTCAAATTGATGCACACTCTTAACTTTCCATTCTTCTTTGGTACAACCACCAAGGGTGACACCCATTCCGTGTGCTCAATTTCGTAGATGAATCCAGCATCTAACAACTTATCTATTTCTTCTTTTATCTTGGCTGAATACACATCATTATAAGTATATGGTCTCTGTTTCGAAGGTTTGGCTTCGGATGTCATGGGGATTCTATGCGCACATATAGATGGATCTACTCCCTTTAAGTCCTTATAAGTCCAAGCAAAGACCTCCCGGTATTCTCTTATGAGTCGAATTAACTCTTGTTCTTCTTCCAATGAGACATCCTGTCCTATGAAGGTACATCTTTCCTCTCCTCCTTCCATAGTTACCACGATTTTCTTGGTTTGTTCCTTATTATCATATGCTATTCCAGGTTGTGCTTCTCTTTTAGGCATTTGAATAGCAATTTTCCTTTCTTCCACTTCGTATTTTTTAAAATGGGCTGGTACCTCAAATTGGTCTTGAAGTTTGTTTTCTTCATCTTCTAATTCCCTTTCAACTTCTAATTCTTCTTTTTGTGTGAGTTCCTTATGTTTTTCATTGGCAGTGATATCTATGTTGGTGGTACTAATCCCTAGATCCACGGGTTCTGGTTCCATTTCAATGCTCTCGTAGTCCTCCTTCCAGTCTTTTTCGATCACTTCTCCTTCTTCTGCCTCCTGAAGGACTACCATATACAAACTAACATCATAACCCTCTTCATCGATACATTCGTTCATGGTCACTACTTCTTCATTTACACAGACATCGAGGGTGGCTAAGATTTCCATCCACCCGTGAGGTTCGAATTCTTCGTCCGGAAATACTTGTGGCATATAGGCTGGATCTTGTACAGATCTCACTATTCCTTGTTTCTGCTGCCATCCCTTTCTTCTCTCTTCTTCCTTCTTTGCAGCTTGACATATCCATAGATGAGTGTCCTCGTTCATCCAGGATTGATCACTAGAACCTGCACTATGAACAAATTGATCGTCTTCCTCTCTGTGGATTTGATTCCATTGCAGAGGTGGCACATCCTGATACGTGTATGTATGTAGGTTGATCCTAGTGGTGGTTCCTGCGTGTTGTAGGTACACTGTATCTTTTCCCCAATCCTGTACAACCTTTAGCTGTCTCATGAAAGGCCTTCCCAAGATCATTTCATAATTGCTTGGCCTTTCGAAGTGACAAATAGCTAAAGTATGTTCAAATTCTACTCCACACGTAGTGAAGACTACTCGTTCCAACAATCCTAAGGGTCTTTCCGTATGTCCATCTGCCATTTGCATTTTCATGCGTGTTGGTCTTAATGCTGGTTGTCCCCATTTCTCCCAAATTTCTTTGGTAGCAATGCCAACACCAGCTCCTGAATCTAGTATGGCTTTGGTAGTGTAACCCCTATAGGTGATTGGAAGACATGTATTTCCTTCATCTCCTTCGCTAAAGTCTCCTACTTTATCCACTGGAATTCTCACTGTTTTCACTTCGTCAGCTACTTCTTCCTTTTCCTCCTTGACTTCCCATTGATTGATCAATTTCTCTTTTAAGTGTGGTTTTACCTTTAACAGTTCCTCGAATGTTAAGGTACATGGGATTTTCACCTCTCTAAGACGTTGTATGATTTCAGATGTTTGAACTGATGGGTTCGTTTCCCGTCTCGCTATTGATGGAATGCGATACAATTCCGAGTTGTGCTCGTACTCCCCTGTGTAGTTAGGTAGTTCCTTTACATCTTCCTGGTCACTTGCATCCATCGGAAAAATTTCTTCTGAATTTAGTTCAGGTATTGAACCCTCTATTTCGTTTTCTGCTTCTAATTCTTCAAAGGGCGGTTCCATTCCTTCTACCTTTTTCCACTTGTCCTCTTGAACTCGTGCCCATAGATCCTTAGTCCAGTCTCCTTCTATTTCAGGGACTATGGATCCTTCCTTTCTCTCAATACCAATTTCATCATTCAGAGGTCTATTTACTTCAGGCTTTTCCTGAGTGGTTAGGCACTCTTGGAATTTTTCTTCGGAAATTCGGTTGTTTGGTAAAGGTGATGCAGGTTTTTCTAAGGTTCGTTGGGCAACTTCTATCAATTTTTTGCAGATTTCCAGTCTTTCTTTCTCTAAGTCGCCCTTCGGATACTCTCTCTCATGTTGCTCTATGGTAGGTCCTGCTTTTATTCTCGCCTTATATGCCTGAATCCACATGGCTAATTCTTCAGGCATAGGATCTGCTAATACTGATCCTACCCCCTCACTTTTATTCTCATTTTTATTTTCTTCTTCCACTTGCGGTTCTTTTGTTGGTTTCTGTTTACTCTTTTCATTTTCCTTCTTTTGTAATAACTTTTTTTCTTTTATCCTCTCTCTCCGGTTCTTCCATCTTTGTGACCTTTTACTGGCGATACCTTTCTCTGGTTCTTCGGAGTCTTCGACTCTGTGAGGGATGGGTGTATTTCCCTCTTTGTCACTTCGATTACTTTCGTCTGTTTTATCAGGGTTCTCTCTAGCCTTGGCTCTTGTTATAGCTTTTAAAGGTACGGTGTACTCTTTGTCGCTCCCTGATGATTCAATCACTTCTACCACATTAATCTGCACGTTAGAAGTGACTTTGTTTGGGTTCTTAGGACAATCTCTAAAAAGATGTTCCTTACCACAATCGCTACAGTAGCCTTCCCAAATTCGTTGTGGTGGTGGTGGGTTTGGTAATGTGCATTCTCTAATATAGTGGTCACCTCCACATCTGTAGCATGGTCCTCTGGGTACAGGCTGTCTATTCATTGGCCGAGGTGGCATGGTTGCTCTAGGAGTTGTGTACATCAAGGGCACATAATCCTGCTCGTGTCCGTATGAACTGTCTGATATTTCCATGCCATAAGGTCATACTGTTGCCCATATTCTGTTATCGCGCTTTCATAACCAGGGTATGCTCCTTGACTAGGGTCATAAAATGAGTCATATGGTTCACTACTAGTCAAAGGTGTGGCTGGCACTAAAGCCCTCTCCAGGTTTTCCTCTGGTTGCGCCATCTTAACTGGGACAACGTTCTGAGGGTGGGGCGGTTGTTGTCCTAGCACTGGCTGTGGTTGCGTATATCCCTGATATGCGTATGGTCGTGGTACTGGTGCCTGTGGCTGATAAGAGGGATATCTAAAGGCTTCTCCTCCCTGCTGGTTTTGCGGATATCCATATGGTCTCACATAATGCTGGGTGGGTCTGGTTTGCCTATTGTAAGGGCAGTTCTCGGTGCTATGGTTTGTGTATCTCTGCTCTATACTGCAATATTGTAGCGGTCCGGGGACAGAGGGTCTATGAGGAGCATAGGCAGGTGGTGGGACTACTCCCTTAGTACACAAATGAGAAGGATGATCTCCTCCGCACTGCATACATCTTCTAAGCATAGGCATTCTCATAGGATTGGTGGGATAATTCCTCTGTCCTTGAACATTCAGTTTTTTTGCTAACAAGTCGGCAATTTCCTCTACGTTGTTTTTGGGGTTTGATGTGCTACTTGTTGACTCTTCGCTTTTCAGACTACCTTGGGGTATTTTCAAGTCTTCTGCAAGGTTATCTTCTAGGTCTATACATTCCTTCATACACTCTTGCAAGGTTTGAACTCTCTTTACGTACACTAATGACCTCAAGGTTCCGTTCAACAGTCCTTCTAAGAACAATGATACCATTTTGTTTTGCGTCGGTCTCTCTTCTACGGGGCATCTTTCCACATACAGCTTGAATCTCCTTGCTGCCAATCTTACTGACTCGGTAGGAACTTGTTTGAAGCTGTGGATTAATGACGAAGAATTGTTTTTAATTCTAGATTTGGTAAATTCTTCAATCATTTCTTGATATACCTGCTCCATGTTCTGAAAGGTATTCGGGTCCAATGGCTGAAACCAGGCCAAAGCTGTGTCTGACAAGGTAAGACCAAAGGACTCATATTGAATCATGAAGTCATCTACCTGCTCGGCTCTAACTACTTGTTTAAATTCAGCTATGTGATTATAGGGTTCACTAGAGCCATCATAGAGATTTCTCATGCACTTGGCAACTTGGATCGGCCTTAGTCGTCTTCCTGCTTCAGGTTGCCTAGGCATCACTGGGAAAATGGGTCTCCCTATTGGTATGCCTGGTCCTCTCACTACTTGTGGTCTGACTGGAGCATGAACTCCATGTCTTGGGTCAATGGCTGGTTGTGGCCGGTAGTTAGGATTAATGGCAGACATTGCAAATTGCACATGTGGTCTGACTGGAACCTGGGTTTGTTGTGTTTGCTGTGTTTGTCCCGACTGTTGATATGAATCGTTCTGTGATGTTCCAAGTGGGTTCCGTGAAGTAGTGGCTTGGTCTCTAGGGGGGAACACTGGGATGTTATGATATTTCAACTCAGCTCTCTCTAATTCTGTTATTGGCCAATACCTTCTGTGATTTTTATCCAAATATGTGATGATGGTGGGGAACTCAGGGTCTTGTAACTCATAGATGGTAACTGGATTAGGAGCAGCTTCCCATATAGAGGAATGGGCTCTGAGCAGGTGCTCCATCCCGTTGATCAAATATACATCTATTAGAGTATCATCCTGGGGAATTAGGTCTCCTCTCCAAAGTTTAGTAATTGTAGATCTCCCTCTAGGAGTAGTTACTTGCTCTTCGTTTCCACCTCCAATTAAGCTCGAAGCATTATTTTCCTCACCACGCTCATTAATGATTTCCGGGTGTTCTATGACCACGTATTGAATGTCTTGTTTGTCCATGTACAGTCCTCCTATGTACTTAACTGCTGGTCTAGGCACTATGTAGGCTTCTGAAGCCTTCCTCAGTCTGGCCACTGATCTGTTTAGACCATCCAAATAGATAGGGATCTCATTGTGGTTGGTGTTCACATACTCTAAGGAAGTTCTGTATTCTCCCTCAATGATGGACATCTGGCCAATCATGGGTACAGTGTTTTGCATATCCTCTGAAGCCATGGGGATTTCTCCTTCTGACTCACTGGAGGTCTCAGAATAGTGTGAACGGCTACTTGGTTCGGCTACACTCCCTATGGAAGAAATTACACTTCTTCGGCTTCCTAGGGTTCTTCCGGATCTCAGGTTCATCCACCTCACAACTCTGGTCAGTCCTTGCTAACTTCTGGTCTCTTGGACTCCCAACTACAGCTTAGAACTCTAAGGAAATTAGGCTGGAAAATGACTGAAGGAAAATTTCAAGTCACGATACTTGACTCCTAAAATCCACGATACACGACCTCTGTCAAAACGATCGCTGACTGACACGATACTTGGACGAAACGATCGCTGGAAAACGATCTCTGCCTAAACGATCTCTGGCTTGGAACGATACACGACCTCTCAGTGAAACGATCTACGACCTTTGACCAAAACGATCGCTGGCAAACGATACTTGGGTCCAAACGATACTTGATCAAAACGATCGCTAGCAAAACGATCTTTGACCAACGATGCTCGGATAAAACGATACTTGAATAAGACGATCTCTGACCAAACGATCTTTATGTAAAACGATCTCTCGCAAAGCGATCTCTCGATGAAAACGATACACGACCAACGATATCTGATAGAAACGATCGGCGATACTTGACCCGAAACGATACGCGATCTCTCACTAAACGATACACGATACTCGAAATGAAACGATCGACGATCTTCACAAGAAACGATCGGCGATATCTAACTGAAACGATACCGATCTGTAACAAGTTTCGCGACCTCTGCCAAACGATCTTTGCAGTGAAACGATCGACGACCTTTGATCAAAACGATCTCTAACGAAACGATACCGATCTCTATCTGAAACGATCTACGATCTCTCACGAAACGATCGACGACCGCTGGGAAATATCGCGATACTCAACCGCAGGAGCAAAACGATACTCGACCGCGGGAGCACAACGATACTTGACCCTTAGACAAGTTTTGACAAAAAAATTTTTAAGGTTTGATTCAATGCAATTGTTTTATGCACTCTCCTCCCCCTTCTCCACTCTCTGGATCACTCAAAACTCAACTTTTAACCTCAGTAAAACCCAAACGATCTCTGACGCAGGTCGTTTCAGACTGAAATTGATTTTCTGAATGATGTAAAAGGATTAGCACTTGATAGGCTCACCTCTGATGCACTTTCAACTCCTTTCTCACTTCCCCTTGCTTTGTAAAGCTCCAGCTTGCCTCGTGCTCACAAACGATCGCTGGTACAGTCCTCACGATACTCGACAGTTTACCCCACGATACTTGCTCAGTAAACAAGTGATTTGCCAAAGGATATTTTTTTGGTTTTTATACTTGGCTTTTCCTAACTACTGAAAGTGAAACAAAAGGACAAGAAGTGAAAGCTACTCTAATCTACTCCCTTACTCTTCCTACCTTCCTCTTACCACCCACTTCCCTAAACTAACAACTCACTACACACACTCCAAGAATGAGAAGTAGCAAGTGCGGCTGAAAATGACTTACCAAAGAAGAGAAGATTTCCGCTCCTCCACTTACTTCAATGCAAAAAGCTACTTACCATCACACGAATGCCTCGGTTTGATTCGTCACTCCCCGGCAACGGCGCCAAAAAGTGTGTTGACCTAAGCATCAACTTAGGGACTTGCGGAGAAAGAGACTATACCTCAATCCCCTCACAAGTGCATATAGTGGGGATACACGCTTTTAATTATCAATCCAAAGAGTATACAAACCTAACCGAGTGTATGAAGACATGCAATCATGTAATGGTCAATGCATATGAACTACTCAAAGAATGTAAATGAGGCAAAGACTTATCCAAACAAGCTCCAACTGTTGGTCAAGGCGAAACGATATTTGGTGCAGTAGCCGTCAGTATTTTGGACTTTTCTCCCAGCTCCGAACTCCAAATATAGCGAATAGCATATGCGTTTCGAAGCTCTCGAGAAGACGCATCCAATGGCAGTGGTTTCACTCAATTCCGACGCTCCTACTTCAAGTTATGAGCGAAATACTGAGTCACGGGAATACTTTCCTACACTTCAGCACTTCCTACACCTCGCACACACCTTTCCTACAGCAAAGAGACACTCTCAAGGATAGACAACACTCACAAGCACTCTTTCCAAGCAATACACATGCATACAAGCTCACGAAGAAGAAGATAAAGAGGGAAGAAGACACAAATTCGAATTTCTGTGCTCTCTATTCTCACAATGGCAAAAAGTTTTTTACGAAGAGTCACATTTGACTTATATACTAGTGCCCTAAAAAAAATGGTCCTTTCACACAAGTGACCGGCACTTTATTCACTAAGAGACTAATTTCCTACTATTGTACATGGGTATTCTCTACTTTTCTGTGGGAATGCATCTAGAGGACTCCTCTAGTGCATTTACAAGGGAAAATATGTTACAAGAATGAATATGATACAAAAATATGTAGTCCAAATCGGAAAAATTTTGGGGCCCGTCTTTTTCTCTGCTTTGTGCGCTCTTTAGCTCTGCAACATTGACTCACCCTCTGACAAATGTCACATCTTTTTAGATATGTTCTTGCATCAAGAAATAGAGTTGGCCACCAAAAGCCAGAATATAATATGAGTTTAGAAGTTCTGTCACTTGAGAAATGTCCTCCTGCCACTCTAGAATGTGCCATTTCCAACATTTCTAGATATCTATCTTCAGGAACACAAATTCTTAAATATCCATCCATCCCTCTCTTATACAATTGATCTCCTATCAGTTGATATTCTTCAGAGATCATTTGTAGATTTTTTGAGTCGACAATAGCTCTTACTTGTTTTCCTTTCTTCTTCCTTTTCAACTCCTCAATGATGTTCTCACTCCATTCTGGATTTTTCTGAAACCAATATAGAGTTATAAGTTCTGAATTTTGCAAGGATTGGCATTTTCAACAGTTAGCAACATATTTTGTTACATCTTGAATCTTATTAGGCGAGTGTACTCCCATCCTATTGAGATTACTTAGGGTGACTAGTATGGAAGCATGCGTACAAGGGTTCCAACAATGAGCTCTTCTCAAATATTCCTGTTGCTCCTCTTCTGGAGTACAATATTCCAGTATGCCTATATGGTTGAGGTGATACAAGTGCCCAGCTAGCAGCACAAAGTCCCTGCTTTACAATACTAAATGTGTGTTATTCCCAAATGTTCTGCAAGGTCCCATGGTTAGCAAAGGTACTAAAGTCATGGCCCACTCCAGAACACTTTCTACTTTGAATAGATATGTATCTGGCAGGTCATCATCTAAAGGTGAACTTGGTTCTTTAGCCTGGATTCTAGACAAACGATCTGCTCTCAAATGTGTTTTTCCTTGTCTGACCACCACTTCAAACTCAAACTCCATCAGTAGAAGGAACCATCTGACTATTCTACCAGTATGACAGGGTTTGTTTACCAAGTAAAGTAAAGCTTGGGGTTCCACATTAAATTTAAACTTGTTGGCCAAAAGGTAATGTCTATATTTATTTACAACAAATATCATTCCCAACCCTTCCCTTTCAATAGTTGTGTAATTTTTCTCTACTGAATTCAGTTGCCTGCTAGCATAAGCAATTGGAAAATCTATTTGCTCCCTACTATTGGTTGTGCTAACACACATCCCAAAGCATAGTTTGAAGCTTCCACTAGGGTGTTTTAAGAATTGGGGCTATAACCAAACAAGTTTTTAGAGTCTCAAAAGCTTGGTCACACTCTTTGGTCCACTCAAACTTTGTAATCAAAGCATATAAAGGTTTAGCTATGTCAGGAAACTTGTGTACAAATTTTCTATAATACCCGCAATGTCCCATGAAGGTTTGAAGTTCCTTTACATTTGTTGGTCTTGGAAGTTCTACTATGGCCTTAATTTTTTTCTCATCAGTTGAAATTCCATTTTTGGAGATTATGTGACCTAACATTCTTCCTTGTCTTACAAAGAATACACACTTTTTTGGATTTAAACATACTCTGTATGTTCTGCATTTCCTGAATATGTTTTCTAAATCTTTCAAATGATCCTGTCTTTTTAATGAAAAAGTACACATATCATCTACATAAATTTCCATTACACTCCTCAGGAATTCTTTGAAGATATGACACATCAATCTTTGAAAAGTCGCTGGGGCATTAGTTAACCCAAAGGGCATAACCCTGAAAGCATAAATTCCCCATTCTGTGGAAAAGGAAGTTTTATGTTGGTCTTCCAAAGCTATGGGTACCTAATTGTATCCTGAAAAGCCATCCAGAAAACTATACACCTCCTTCCCTGCAACTCTTTCTAGAAGATGGTCTGTTATAGGCAATGGGTAGCTATTGTTGGAGTTAGACGTCTACGGAAGCACGCGAACAGCACAAGGAAGAAGAAGAAGCTTGGAGCACAACACACAAGACTGAATGTATTACTAGAGAATGTACAAAGATAAGTAGCCCATTAGGGCAATAGGCGTATATACAAGCCGGGGGAAAAAAACCTCCTAAAGAGGGGAAAAAGTGCCCCGGCAGTCCTAGAGTGTTCACACACATCACTACCTAAATATATCAACAAATCCCCCCTGGGAGTGATGCGGTGAACAAGGAGCTGGCACTCATGTATAAGGAAGTGCCAAGCTATGTGGAAATCACTCCACAAAAGGAAGTAAGCCCAAAGCTTTGCGGAAAGCTTCAAACTTCTCCCTAGGCAGAGCCTTCGTGAAAAGGTCTGCAATGTTCTCCTGCGTGGGCACATATGCCAAGCTGATCTCCCCAGCAGAGAACCTCTGCCTGACATAGTGATAATGCACCTCAATGTGCTTAGTGCGAGCATGGAACATAGGGTTCCTCGCAACTGCCAATGCGCTCTGACTGTCAATGAAGATGGTGGTGGCAGAAGACTGGCCAACACCCAAATCAGCCATAAGGAGTCTGAGCCACACACACTCAATAGTCGCTGTGAAAGCTGCCCTATACTCAGCCTCACAACTGGAAGTGGCCACAGTAGGCTGCTTCTTGCTCAACCAAGATATACATGAGCTACCAAGCATGAAGCAAAAACCACTGGTGGACACACGAGTGTCATAGCAACCAGCCCAATCTGAGTCAGAAAAAGCATGCAAATCTGGTGGTAGTGATCCCCCCTTGGGATAAAACAACCCAAGTAGCCGAGTACCACTCAAGTAGCGAAAGATGCGCTTAACCGCTTTCCAATGCGTGGCTCCTGGGCAATGCATAAACCTGCTCATCTGTGAGACAGAAAACTGAATATCTGGCTGAGTAATGCATAAGTAAATCAAGCATCCAACAGCCTGCTGATAGAGAACAGCATCAAATGCATCTCTAGCATCATGAAGACTCAATCGTAAACCTGTCTCCATAGGAGTGGCAATGGGCTTACAGTCTTCAAGGCCAAAACGCTGCAATAATGTGTCAATATATTTCGTTTGACACAAAGCCATTCCACCATCAACGTGCATAAACTGAATGCCCAAATAGTGATGCAAATGCCCCAAATCAGACATCTCAAATGAGGCATGCAAATCAGCCTTAAAATCAGCAATATGTGTCTCAATAGGACCAGTGAGCAGCATGTCATCAACATAGACAACAATGATCAGAAGCACATCATTAGCACGCTTAACATATAAGGTGCTTTCAGTTGGACTGTTATCAAAACCATGTGCAATCAGATAGGCATGTATCTTCTCATACCAAGCACGTGGTGCTTGCTTTAAACCATATAACGCCTTCTTTAACTTGCACACCTGGTTTTCATGCCCTTTCTGCACAAAGCCACGAGGCTGAAAAACATACACTTCTTCATGCAAGTCACCATTCAGACATGTTGTTTTAATGTCCAACTGATGTACATTCCAACCATGATGGGCTGCAAGTGCACAAATGCTCCGAACAGTAGTCATACGGCATGTAGGTGCAAAGGTCTCATCAAAATCAATGCCTCTTTCCTGCGCATAACCCTTTGCAACAAGCCTAGCCTTATACCTGTCAATTGTACCATCAGGTTTACGCTTCAGCTTGTATACCCACTTAGTGCCAATGGCCTTCTTGCCAGGAGGCAAGTCACATAAAGACCATGTACCATTCTTCATTATAGCATCATATTCAGATTGCATAGCAGCCATCCAATTTTCTGAATTTTGTGCTTCCTCAAAAGAAACAGGCTCATTCTCATCACAGAGACTAGATGCAGCCATAGCATAGCAATTTGATGCAAAGGAGGCACTATGAGAGCCTGAACGAGTACGATATGACAAAGGTGCATCTAATTTGCTGTCACGCAAAGTCTGCACCAGCCATTTTGGCATAGTTTTTGCCTGCTCAATATCAGCTCTCTCATCAGCAAGTGCATCATGTAAATCTGCATAAGAAATGGAATGATCTGCATCATCATATGAAACCTGCAAAGGCTGAGAAGTTGCCTCATTAGGACCAGCACTAGACTGTCCACGTGTAAAAAGAGGCATCAAAGTATCATACATGTCTTTGGAGCTAACAGATGTCTCCTTAGTACATGAAAGCAATGGATGAATAGCATCTTCCACAAAGACAACATCACGGCTAACCAGAATGCGTTTAGTCTGTGGATGATACAGGCGATAGCCTTTACTTTCAGAACTGTACCCAACAAAAATACATTTTACTACCTTATCATCCAATTTTCTATGATGTTGTTCAGGCACTAATGCATATGCCAAACAACCAAAAATACGCAGATGAGCAACAGATGGCTTGCGGTCATGCCAAGCCTCATATGGAGTGATAGACTGCAACGCTTTAGTGGGACACCTGTTCAGTACATATGCTGCACACATGACAGCCTCAAGCCAGAAACTATGAGGTAAAGCTTGACTCTTGACCATACACCTCGCCATCTCCATGAGAGACTTGTTCTTCCGTTCAACAACTCCATTCTGTTGAGGTGTATTGGCACTGTACACTGGTGTTTTATCCCATGTTCAGCCAGAAATGCATTAAAATTTGAAGACATATATTCCCCCCCTCGATCAGAACGGAGGGTGCCCATTTTACATGCTGACAGATTTTCAGCCAAAACCAAAAACTATTTGAAGCACATGAACACTTCGGACTTTGCTTTGAGTGGATATACCCATGCATGCCTGGAAAAATCATCAATGAAAGTCACGAAGTAAAGGTAATTTCCAAAAGAGGGTGTCTGCATAGGACCACAGACATCACTATGTACAAGCTGCAATTTCTGCGTAGCCCGAACTGAACCATCTTTTGGAAAGGAAGAACGCTGCATTTTGCCCAAAATACAGCCTTCACAAACATGTTTTCCAGGTGCCTCAAGTTTGGGCAAAGAGGACACCATTTCAGATTTCTGCAGGCGTAAGAAACTAGCAAAATTTAGATGACCAAAGCGTACATGTCAAAGCTTTGCATCTGACATAGCCTGAGAATCATGAACTGCACATGCCGAATCATTCACAGATCTTTCATAGTCTATGAGCTTATACAGCCCACGACATAAAATGCCAGAAGCAATAATCACATCGCCATTTGAGAGATCATGGACTGTACACCTGTCATCAACAAATTTCACAACCAAGCCAATCTTGGCTAATGCAGAAATTGATAACAGATTCTTTTTGATCCCTGGCACAAATAAAGCATCTGACAAAGTGAAAGAACTACCATCAGCAGTAGTCAGAATGATCTTACCAACTCCCATAACAGGATAAGAGGAGTTATTGGCACATGTGACAGTATTCCCTGTAGGGGCAGGCTCGAGTGAAGAGAAGAAACTGCGCTACGAGGTAATATGTTTGGTCGCCCCACTGTCAAAGTACCAAACATCTGAGTCTACTGTAGACATGCACTGATCAGAAGAAGATGGGTCAAAACTGCAGACAGTAGTAAACGCCCATTCTTCTTCCTGCACAAGATTTGCAGACTCTGTTTTTGGTGTAGAGGCCTCTGCAACAACCATTCCAGCCTCTTTCTTCTTTGCCTCCTTAGCAGCCAGTTTTGGACAGTTCTTTATGATATGATCATTGCCTTTACAGTACTTACAAAACAATTTCTGCTTTTCTGATTTTTTCTCATCTTTGTCTTGGTTCTTTGAATGTGCAGCATTTGCAGATTTCTGCTTACTAGTAGAAGAGCTCCATTTTCCTTTGCCCTTCTGACTAGCCAGGAAAGCTTGATCTGCAACACGCATAATGGACCTGTTCTGCCTGGACTGATCCTCCTGCAACAGAACAGAGACTAATTTCTCAAATGACAAGGCATTCGGATTGCCTTTCATCATCAACCGAAGAGTAGAGGCAAAACTCTGATATGAATCAGGAAGACCATTCAAAATGGTCTGCACAAGTGAGCTATCTGGTATAACCTCATCAGTAGAAATCAATTGTTCCTTCAGGTCTTTGATCTTTGTAAGAAAACTGTCCATAGAATCACCTTCATTCATGTGCTCACTCTCCAACTGTTTTCGGAGGTAAGCAACACGAGCCTCATTCCTAGCCTGGTACAAAGTGGTAAGTGTATCCCAAGCATCCTTTGCTGTTCTGCAAGAGCAAATGTGAGGAATAATGGCACGTTTGACAGACAAAGCTATCAATGCATGTGCCTGGGCATCTCTGCCATCCCAACGAATCTGCTCTGCAGTACGTGCAACAGAAACAACAACACGAACAGGAATCTGCGGAATATCATCTTCGACACCATTTTCATCAGCTCCAACACCTGTATTTGCAGTACCTGTCGTTACAGGTGTAACAGGAGGTCTTTCAACACCCTGCACAATGTTCCACAATCCTTTTGCAACCAGTACATGTCGCATCATATAAGCCCATAATGGGTAGTTGGTACCATCCAACTTATCCTCAACAGCCAACATACGGAATACATCACTGCTTTCAGCCATGGCCGGTGACTAAAAATACCTTGATGCAGAAAATTGACTATATCTCAAAAAGTTGAACGGAACTGCCCAAACGAGTTCTGCTAGACCTGTAGCAGACTTCGAGACACTTAAACTGGCGAACAGAAACTGGTATATACCTTTGGCACAAAAGGACAAAATAGCCTACACAAGCACTGCGATAGTGCGTTCGGAGGCCAAAACGAGCTCAGATCGCGATTTTGGCACCACACAGCAAAGCTGTTTTGATCTCGGAAACACCCTAAGTATGCTCACCAAATTTCGTGCAAATCTGAGACTGCAAACGGAGGAGTGTCGACGGCACCCTAGAAGAAGCAACGACCTGCTCTGATACCAATTGTTGGAGTTAGACGTCTACGGAAGCACGCAAATAGCACAAGGAAGAAGAAGAAGCTTGGAGCACAACACACAAGACTGAATGTATTACTAGAGAATGTACAAAGATAAGTAGCCCATTAGGGCAATAGGCGTATATACAAGCCGGGGGAGAAAAACCTCCTAAAGAGGGAGAAAAGTGCCTCGACAGTCCTAGAGTGTTCACACACATCACTACCTAAATATATCAACAGCTATCCCTTATAGTTGCAGCATTCACTTTTTTCAAATTAATGCATACCCTAAGTGTCCCATTCTTTTTTGGTACCACAACTATAGGAGATATCCATTCTGTATACTCAATCTTATAGATGAAATTGGCAGCCAACAGCTTGTCAATTTCTTCCTTTATTTTAGTAGAGTATTTATCATTGAATGTGTAATGTCTCTATTTGCTAGGTTTTGCATCAGGTGTAATAGGAATCTTATGCTCACAGATTTTAGGATCAATACCTTTCAAATCCTTGTAGCTATAGGCAAACACATCCCTATAATTTTTGGCCAAATTTCTTAATGCCTCCTCTTCTTGATTTGTCATGTCATCAGCTATTACAATATGTCTTTCTTCCCCATCTTCCTGAGTGATCATAACCTTCTTAGTTTGTTCTTCATTGTCATATGCCTCCCCTTTTCTCTTTTCTCTCTTTGGTTTCATTTTTAGAAGTAATCTGTCTTCTACTTCATAAGTCTTGAAATTTGCTGGTACATCAAACTGTTGATCTTTGTTTGTCATTTTCTCATTTTTTTCATCCTCTTGGTCTTTTTCTACTTCCTTGTGTTTATTTTTCTTATATTTGCCTGAGATTTTATCTTTTATTGCATCTTCAGCTTTTACTTCTTCCAAATATTGTGTCTTCCCACTTTTCAATATCATTCCTTTTTCTTGGTCCTCTTCTGTTTTTGATACCTTTATCATTTGTATTCCTATGTGAAAAACATCATATCCTTCTTGATTTTGAAATCTCACTCCCACATACTCATCTTTGGCTAGATCCATGGTAGCCAAAATCTGGTTCCAACCATAAGGCTCAAATTCTTCATCTTTGAATTTTTGGGGTATATAGCTCTCATCTTGTAATTTTCTCCCTTCTACACAATCTTCTCTTCTTAATCTTCTTTTTCCATTTATAAGGTTTCTTATCACATTGCACTTCCATATTGATGATTCAGTTTCATTCTGATCTTCCAACTCTGATTCTTCACTTAATTCTTGATTTTGATGTATTTTGAACCATTCTTGAGGGGATATGTCACAATAATGACCATTTCTTAGATTCACTCTGGTTATCCTTCCTTTGCTCTGAAGGTATAGGCAATCATTACCCCAATCTTGCACAATTTGCATTTGTCTCATAAATGGTCTTCCTAGGATAATTTCATATGACGTGGATTGTGGAAATTCAACTATGGCAAAAGTATGCTCTATTTCTATTCCACATATGTCCACAATCACCTTTTCCCATATTTCTAGTGGTTTTTCTATGTGTCCATCTGCCAGTTGCAATCTCATTTTAGTGGGTATTAATTCATTTTTTCCCCATTTTTCCCAAGTTTGTTTAGTCATGATAGCCACACCTGATCCACTATCCAATATAGCTTTGGCATAATTTTTACCAAATTGTATTTTTAGGGTTGAGTTTCCCTCTTCTCCTTCACAATATCCTCTTATCTTATCAATAGGAATGTACCACAATTCCTCCAATTCCTGTGGCTGTGGATCAAGATTCTCTGGTATTGCTTCCCATTTTTTCATTTTGTATTGTAAGTGAGGATTTTGTTTTACCAATTCCTCCATTGTGGTGTGGTATAAGATTGTACATTGTTTATCTATATTTACCTGGAATGTAATTTGTGGGTTATCTTCTTGATTAATAGTTTCTCTTGTTCTTGTTGCCTTTGATTTCCCAACTGTTGTTTGAGAATTGTCTAATTCCCCCAGTTTGAATTGTGCTTCTTGTATGATTTGTTT
Organism: Ceratopteris richardii; assembly: GCA_020310875.1. Taxonomy (NCBI): domain Eukaryota; kingdom Viridiplantae; phylum Streptophyta; class Polypodiopsida; order Polypodiales; family Pteridaceae; genus Ceratopteris; species Ceratopteris richardii. The sequence goes on from CM035418.1 coordinate 99,504,030, forward strand.
GCATTTTTGCATCCTTTCATGTTCTATTTCTGGCATAGGATAAGTCATTACATGGTTTGTAGGATTTGGTCCCTCTTGAATTCTTCCCTTGTGTGCTTTTATCAAGGTGTCTAGAATCTGTGAATTTCTTATCTTTGACTGGGTTTGTGTCTTTTGAGGAGGAGTATGGTTTGACTGTTCCATACTCTCTTCTTCCAACTTTTACCCATTCTCATTTTCCTTTCCCATTTCCCCTTTTGTCTTTTTTTCTTCACCTTTGAAACTGAACTCTTATTTTGTTCTTTAGTTGTTTCTTGTTGTTTAGCTTGTGCCCTTGTTATAGCATTTACATTTATTTGGTCAAGGTCACTCAATTCTTCTTGCTCCATGATGTTGACTATTTTCAATGGTATGTTATTAGATGTGTTTTGTTGTTTTTGAGGATTTCTTGGACAATCCTTTATTAAATGTTCCCTACCACAATCCTTGCAATAGGCTCCTTCTGTTCTTAATGTAGGAGGTTGTGGACAGTCTCTAATGAAATGTTCTCCCCCACATCTATAACAAGTTATCTTTTGGCTCCCTTTGAACTGAGGTTTCTGATTGGACATATAATTATTGGTTATATACATGAATGTGGCTGTATCCATCTCAATTCTCCCATTTCCCAAATCTAGGGCTTGCAGTTCTGGTTCTCTCATCTCATATCATTCCCACTCTTCCTGATATCCTTCATCATCTCATATCCTTCCCACTCTTCCTGATATCCTTCATTCCAGTGATATTCTTCTTTGTATGGTGATCTTATTCTTGAGTTTCCCTCCTCTATTGGTGTGTATTTAAGTGGTACCACATTTGTTGGTAATGGAGGTTGTTGCCCAAGTACAGGTCTTGGTTGTTAAATAAATCCAGATTCTCTTTGGTTTGCATAATCTCTCTCCTTAATGGGTTGTTTATTGTAGAAGCATTCTTCTCTGGTATGATTTGTCCACTTTCTTTCTAGTGTACAATATTTGATTGTTTTTTCTATCTTGCAAATGTTGTGGTTTTTGATATGGACATTGTTGTACCAAATGATTTTCTCCACAATTATAGAATTTTTTATTTGTTGTCATCTTGGCGTTTATCAAATTGGTTTTGGTGCTAACTTCCAGGGCTTTAGCAATAGCTTGTGCCAATTCTTCTGTTGGTGGAATTTCCTAGGTCTGGACACCTTCTATAATACACCAAGGTTCTCAATTGTGCACTTCTCAATCCTTCTATGAATAGGGATACTTGTCTTGCCATGGATGGTACCTCCTCTCTGGGACATCTATCAATATACTGCTTGAATCTCTTGGCTGCCTCTCTGACATTTTCATCTTTTTGCTATTTAAAGCTATGTATCAGGGTAGCTGTGCTATGTTTTATTCCAGTTTTTGAAAATTCCCCTATGAAGGCTTCTAGGAAAGATTCAATATCCAGATACATTTCCTTTCTCAAGGGAATGAACCAAGATAGTGTAGGTCCAGTTAGGGTTAGACCAAATGCCTCAAATTGGACTTTGTAATCCTGTACTTCTTCTGCTCTAATTAATTGTCTAAATTCTACAGCATGGGCATGAGGATCAGAATATCGTTCATATTGATTTTTCATGCATTTGGCTACTTGATAGGGTCTAAGCATTCTGCCCAGATTTTGCCAATTATATCTTCTTCTCAATGGAAAATCACTAAATCCTTCTACTTCTTTTTCAAAAGGATTTGGGGAAGTATGTGTTCTCCTACCTTGTTGTTGTTCACCATTATTGTGAATTTCATGTGGTCTTGGCAAGTCTGATTGCCCTAGGTTCTGTTCCCAAGGTCTCTTGTCTGCACATTGCCCTAGGTCATTAGAATTTTCTGGGTCTTGTGAGAAGATGTATACACATCCCTGCCTATCCTCATATCTGCCATCCTTAAATTGTGCTACTGGTGTTATATTCAGGGGAACCTCTAAATTTCTCAATCTAATGAGAAACTTATGCATTCCATCGTGATATACATAAGTTCCAAACCTATTTGTATACATGTATTTGAGAATGTTTCTATAATCACCAGCTTCAGAGGATTCATTGGTTTCATTTAAATTCTCCATATTAATTTTTTGCCCTAAATCTTTTTCTTGCAATTCTCTTAGTACTGATTCTACCTCTTTCCTTCCTAGCTCTTGTTTAGAACGTGTGTTTACTTTATTACCAGACCTAAGGATCATTCAATTAATTTAATGATTCTGTGGAGAGAATCGTGTTTTTCACGATTCTGTGGTGAGAATTGTGTTTTTCACGATTCTGTGGAGAGAATCGTGTTTTTCACGATTTTATGGTGAGAATCGTGTTTTTCACGATTCTGTGGTGAAAATTGTGTTTTTCACGATTCTGAGGTGAGAATCGTGTTTTTTCACGATTTTGTGGTGAGAATCCTGTTTTTCACGATTCTGTGGAGAGAATCGTGTTTTTCACAATTCTGTGGTGAGAATCGTGTTTTTCACGATTCTGTGGAGAGAATCGTGTTTTTCACGATTCTGTGGAGAGAATCGTGTTTTTCACGATTCTGTTCCCAGACAATCGTGATTGCTCACAATCGTTAAAAACACGATTCTCTTATGAAAATCGTGCTCTGGGAATCGCGATTTCGTGCTTTGATTCAGAGAATCGCGATTTTGTATTTGACTACAGAATCGCGATTCTATGCAGATTTTTGAAATTTTTGAAGGTCTTGTTTTCTGAATTTTTCTTCCTACAATAGAGTCGCTTTATTAAACTTTTAACATGCAATAAAAGATTTTATCAAAAAATGATTATCTTTTCACTGAAAATAAAAAAATCAAAACATCGCGATTCCGTGTTTTTACTGATTTTTGAGTTTTTTATGTTCCATACTTGATATAAAAACTTGATTAGATGCAAAAATTTGTTGGAAAGTCCTTACCTTGCTTGGTTGATAAAAAAATGTCCAAAAGCTTGTGTTTGTAGACGATCGCAATTTTGTCCACTCTCTCTCTCTCTCTCACTCAAATGAGTTTCTTTCTAAGATTTCAGGGTTTTATAGATTTCACACAATCGCGATTTTGTTCAATATTTTCAAGATCTTAACTTTTCAGTTGTTTAAGTTTTTATCTTTCAAAATTTATGATGTAAAGTCCCCATTTCCAACTTTTTATCACAATTTTCTCCCTTTATCCAATTGGTGAAAATCGTGATTCTGTACTTCTTTTCCCCTTTACCCACTTGATGCTAAAACCTCACTGATTTTTAGAATTTTACTTCCTTTACTTACTCAACTTAATGAATTCTCTTCCAATTACCTTTCTCAAAACCCAAATATGCTTAATATTTCAAAAAAAAAAAATTCTCTTATAGAGAATCGCGATCTTGTGCAGAGAATCGCATGTTTCTGAACTTCTTATTTTTTTTCAATTTGGATTCTTCTTTCTTCTTACTCCTATTCCAGATTCTTCACCACTCCAAGTCACTTGTCACCTGCAATTTTACATCATGAACAAAAAATTAACCAGAAAATCGCGATCCTGTGAAGAGAATCGTATTTTTCTGATTTTCCAGTTTTTAGCAATTTTTTTGCTTTCCTTCCACTTGGTCTCCCTTACTCTTAACAACACTTCAGTCCAACTTCCTAAGGAGAAAAGAAATTTGTTTGAATGTTTTAATGAATTTTATGAATTTTTTTAGTATTTTGCCATAAATTAAGGTAAACACTTCACTTAGGGTTTCTTGTTTGGTGATCTATTGATCCTGTGTCCTGATTGGTTATACTCCTTTATGTTTTGCTATCAAAACAATTCATGAGCAAAACTTCTCAAAGAAAAATGTGCTAAGAAGTGCAAATATCAATTTTTGCAAAGATAAACTCAAACATTTTTCTTTTCAAGATGCAAATAAACTTTTTCTCAAGATTATTGCTTTGACTTGGTTAACAAATGGATCCTATCTACTTGCATCTAACTACTTTACTTGAATTTTCTCAATGCAATCATGTCATCTTCCCAAGATCAACAATTTTGCTTGGTACTTGATCAAAAAGCACTCTACAATTGCAAAGATAGACACATTTTACCTTATCTTCAGCTTTCTTGATTCAGTTTTTTTCACACACCTGCACTTTACTTCCAAAAAATGATATGAGCAACTATCAATTTGCAAGAATTTCAACACTTCTTATTCTCAAAAGATTATCTATTGCTTTCTTTTCCCAAAAGACAAACAACAAAAAAAATCTACCATTTCATGTTTCCATTTCTTGATTAAAGAGTATTACCTTTTCAATGTGTTCAATACCATCAACAATAGAAGATCCAACAAGGTCCAACTTCAATGAAGCTTTTGCTATACTCCCCGGCAACGACGCCAAAAAATGTTTGTTGTTATCCTTTGGAGTTGTTATCTCCAATCATTTAGCATAAAGAATCAACAATACATCTTATATTTGTCAATCTTGGAAGTATATAAGAGACCACAACCCCTTCTAGATGATAGAATCCAAGAAATAAGAGAAAACTGGCTCGATTTCTGAGAAATAATGAAGATGAAGAGGAATTTCTAGGGTTTGGATTATCTTGAGCAATACTCCATCATTTTCAATAATCTTGGTGTCTAAAGTGTGTTATTTTCTCAGCAGAACACAATCATAAAGTCAAAACTCAAAAATGATACCTGTAACCTTCAGACGAGACAATCGTGATTCTGTAAAATCTGACGATTTTCATCTCCAGCACCATTCTTCATCAATTTCTCACTCAACACATCAATAATCAACTCTCTTCATACACATTCATCAGAAATACACAATAGAAGCTTGCAAATTTCCATGGATACACATAGAATAGACTCAACAAATCAAAGAAATTCACACAAAAGGAAGAATCATGATTTTCTGCAGGAAAGTCTCTTTGATTAGATAGCATCAAATACAAATAACCAACCCTCTCAAAATAGAGGAAATTGTCTTTTATACATTTTCAAGTGCCCCTTTTCACACTTGAATTTTGGTCCTTTTTCCTTCTAATCTAAAAATATGCTATCTAGGAGTTTCCAAAAATTCTAGAAAAAATACATATAATTCTAATCTACATGAGGAAGACTCTTCCTTATTTTTACATCATTTGCATAAGTATTTTTACAATTTTTTGGCATTTTACAATTACTTTTTCATCAAAAATACTTCTTCCAACACCATGTCTACCACAACATCCAGGTGCATATCCCCCATGCATTTAATGATCATAATTTTCCTAACCTGTAGGTTTAAACCATTTATAAACTAGTGGGTGATCACATCCATTGGTAAAGCATTTTCATCTTGAATTTGGCAAATATGGGTACAAAACACAATGGCATAGTCTTGCACTACTTGTTGTGGTTTGTGCTTATTATTTAGCAAGAAGTTGAAAATCTAGGGTGGGGTTTTCTTCAATCTGAATCTCCATAAGAAAGCATCCCTTTATGCTTTATAGGTCTGGACATGATTTAGTTCAAATTCTATAATCCATTTGTCACTTTATTTACCAAGGTGGATTGAAACACCCTGGCCTTATATTGTCCATCCCTTGGTATATTTCCAAGATTCTCCAATACTCCATAGCTAATTTCAAATGCTCGTACATGCGCATCTGGATCATCATTAGGAAATCGTCCAAACTTTGTATACGAATTCCCTGTTGGAAATGACCTTCTCAAGGGTAAATCTTATCCAACCATACTTGTAGGACTAAACGGTCATCAACATCCACTACTTTGTCCGAATTGGAGCTAGTTGCAAACAATTTTGGTTGAATTTGGGGAAACAATGTGGACGTGTTGAGGGAATCTGGTGAATATGATGGAATTACTATCGACAGCTCCAAATGCCACTAATCAATGTTCTCTACTTCTATCTTGATTGGTGGCTTCCTAAAATTCCAAAAATTGTGAATGAGAATCTACTATACTTCTATTCATCCTTTCAGCTACACCATTCTATATTGGGTTATAAGGAGTTGTAAGCTCTCTTTGTATTCCTCTACATTGATAAAAATGAATAAATTCATGTGACGTATAGTCAAAACCATAATCTAAACATAAATCCTTAAGCTTAGTTCCCTTCTCAATCTCCATTGGGGCAAGCCAATCTCTAAAATTATGGAAAATGTCATCCTTAGAATTGATCAAATAAACCCAAACTTTTCTAGTAATTACATTCTCTATGAAAGTGATGGAGTAAAAAGCACCACCAAATGACCTATGTTGGGTGTATGAGTGAGTGAGGAAGCATAAATAGAAGTACACACAAGAGAGAAGAAGGAGATTGATACAACAATGGACATGATGGTTTGAAGATCTCTCTATAGAAAAATGATCTGCTGCAAAGGAGCAATAAACATGCCAATTTTCATGAATCAACCAAGAGAATGCCATCAACATAAATAACAAGCATTATAAGATTAGCCCCATCTTTGCATACATGTGTGCTTTCAACTTGACTACATGTAAAACCAAGAGCACTCAAATCCTTATGTATTTTGTCACACCATGCACGTCAGTCTTGGTTAAGTCCATTCAAAGCCTTACGCAAGTGGCAAACCATATGATCTTGACCTTTGATGGAAAATCTAGGAGGTTTCTTCACATGGACCTCTTCTTGCAAATCGTCATTTAAGAAAGGTGTTTTGATATCCAATTCATGCAATTTTCAACCATGATGAACAGAAAATGCAATCATAGAATGACTGGTAGTCATGCACGAAGTAGGTTCTAAATTCTCTGCATAAGCAATGCCATATTTTTATGCATAACCTTTTGCCATTAATCTGGATTTGTAGCAATTAATGTTCCATCTGAATTTCTTTTAATCTTCTGAACCCACTTAGTACCAATGGTATTCTTATAGTTTGGTGATTCACATAACTCTCAAGTATAATTTTGTAAATAAAATCCGATTCCAATTGCATTTCATCTAAAGAAGTTCCTCTTTTGGAAATCCATCTAAAGAACCTCTTTTGCAAATATCTTCATGAGATCTCAATGTACCCTTTCTTCTTGAGTATTAATCATCACGATAAAAAGTTGAAGATGAAATTGCACCTCTGATTAAAATAGAGGATTACTCATGGCCTCGTGTACTCTTCTCACTAAGAATTCAATAATTTTCACTATCTCTTGAAAAGTACTTGCTTTTGAGAAATCAAAATTATCTAAGCCAAGCATGTTCTTTTGACTATGACTCGACATGTTTCCTACCTTGAATACTTAATTCCTATGCTTTTACTTTTCCCCAAGACATTTATTCATGAATAGGTAGAAGATTAACCCAATGTTGTGATACTGATGTCACTTCAAATACAACAAATAGTCTTCTGTTATCTGTTAGCAGATAACTTCATTCATGGCAAGAGTCATATAGTTGTGAGGAGAAAGAAAAGGCTAAGGTTTCACTTGGAAGAATAGACTGATTAGAAGATTTATGAGCTTCAATGAGCATTAGGTATTCAAGCATCTAATTGAACGTTGGTATTGACTATCGTGGTTTTGATCCCCTTTCCAAAAGGCCTTGTACAAAGAATTCGAGAGAGACTTTGAAAAAAATGTTTGTACATCATTTCTGGCTTCTAATTGATAATATGCTCGTAGAGCTAATTCTGTGTGCATGTAATACAAAATTTTAACACATGTTTAGTACAAGGAAACGAGCCCTTAAATTGTACATGAATAATAAACAATACCCTTAACGCATAGAGGAATGCACTACTAAAAATATACAAATTACAGCTCAAGAAATTAGATTGCTTTGCATCAGCCTCTTCATGCTTCTTTTTGAGATCCATGCTAGCACATGTACCATTGGCCTTGCATGCTCCTATTTAAACATAGTTTTCCATCCCAACTTGCATGGAATGTGAGCTTGATGTATTAAAAAGTGTTCTAGGCAAGAACTCCACCTAAAACTTAGAAGGATAAGTTAAATAGAAGTGGTGCATGCAGAGACACAAAGTAACTTACTCATGAATGGTATACTTCTAAGAAGGGAGCTCATGGCTTATTGCCATTAATGAAAGGCTAGTGCTAAACTATTCCATGAAGATCACTTGTTTTATGTGCATGGAGTTACTTACTTCACACAATGGATTTTTTGCCACTTAAATGAGCACATTGGTACCTAGAAAATTAGAGAGATCAAGTTGAGAAAGTAAAGAGGGGAGATGAAAGAGAATGAATCCACATTTTCTATTTTTTTATATTTCTAATATAAGTAAATGATTATAACTCTCCTCATAACTCATGTACGTGTGTGTTTATGTATGTATACGTACATACTTACATATATATGTATTTATGTATGTATGTATGCATGCATGTATGTATGTATGTATGTATGTATATATGTATGTATGAATGAATGAATGAATGAATGAATGTGTATATGTATGTATGTATGTATGTATGTATGTATGTATGTATGCATGTATGTATGTATGTATGTCTATTTGTATGTATGTATGTATGTATGTATGTATATATGTATGTATGTATGCATGCACGTACATACATACATATGTATGTATGTATGTATGTATACATACATATGTATGTATACATACATATGTATGTATACATACATATGTATGTATGTATGTATGTATGTATGTATGTATGTATGTATGTATGTATGTATGCACGTACATACATATATATGTGTGTGTGTATGTATGTATGTGTGTATGTATGTATGTATGTGTGTATGTATGTAGGTATGTAGGTATGTAGGTATGTATGTATTGTTGGAGAATTCCTCTCCTACTTGCAGCGGAAAGTGTAGAAGACCTTCTCAGGATCAAGACTCTTGCCAACAGCAGAACCTTCAAATGAAAACTGGTACCAACTGAAATATCCAATGAACTTGAAACTTTGGTCACTCAAACTATACACCTAGAGCTTTCAAATGAGATATGAAACACTCAATTTGGAGTAGATTTGAGTTGGAAACTATTTGATTCAAAGCAGACTACCTATCTACTCAGTTAGGCTGAAAACTTGACTTCACTAAAACCTGAATAACTCATATAGCATAAAGAATTTCATAAAACTGTTCTAGATACAAGAAGTACTTGAGATAAGCTTTCCAACGAATGTTTAAACACTAAAATTGAATACATATATTGAGAGATATGACTCTTACAAGTAGACTACCCAAAAATGGGTGTGCGGCTGGACATACTCTATGAGAGTAAACTGAACGAAATGACTCAAAACAATTGAAGTAGCTACAAGGGGGCTTCCACGCCTTCTTCCTCTATCCTTGAGTGTCCTCCCTTGACTCTTTTATAGCCAAGTGACCAAAAACTCTCATGATGAGTTTGAGAGCTCTTCTCCATCATTTCTCCACTACTTTGGACAGCCACTCCTGTTACAGTTCAGTTTTTGGATTTGATTCTCTTTTGAATGATTCACTTTTGGTCTCCACTACTTGCTGAAGTAAATGCTTCTATTTTTCATTTTTGTATTTTTCTTTTACTTGAAGAAAATCCTTTTTGCAAAAATATATACGAGCTTACTTCTTTATTTTTAACACCCCCCCTCAAGCTCACATGTGAGCTTGCACCTTCAGCCATATCTTGCAAGTTGATGTCGTCCTTGAACCTCTTTAGCTTAGAAGCATCTAGGGACTTTGTAAGCATGTCTGCAACCTGGTCATTAGTTCTAATGAACTTTATATCCACATCCTTGCTCAAAACTTTTTCTCGAACATAATGATAATGCACTTCTATGTGCTTGCTTCGTGCATGAAACATTGGATTGTTTGTCAAGTGAATGATTGACATGTTGTCACCATAAATTGGAATGCTCTCCACCTGCACATCAAGATCAGCCAAGAGCTTCTTAATCCACATAGCTTCACAAGTTGCAAAGGCTAAACGTCTATATTCAACTTCTATAGATGATAGTGCAACAGTAGGTTGCTTCTTTGAGCTCCATGTGATAGGTTTGCTACCTATCATGAACATGTAATCTGACGTGGATCTTCTATCTTCCTTCGAACCATCCCAAATAGCATCACTGAAGCCTTTTACCTGCAATTCTTCATCATATCTATAAAACAAAGCATGATTGACTGTGTGCTTCACATATCTTAGCACTCGTTTGATTGAATTTAAATGTTCACTTGTTGGAGCTTACGTAAATTGAGAAAGAACTCCAACAATCTAACACAAATCTGGTCTTGTGATCGTAGCATAGATCAATGAACCTATAATACTCCTGTATGTAGTTACATCATGTAACTTCTCTCCATCATTTGAGCATAGCTTCACATTTGTGTCCATAGGTTGAGTGAGTGGTTTGCATTCACTCATTTCAAATCTGAAAAGAACATCCAACAAGTACTTTCTTTGCATCAGGTAGATGCCATCTTTCCCATAGACTATCTCAATGCCTAAAAAGTATTTCAGCTCACCAAGATCTGAAATTTTAAACTCCTTACCGAGTTTCCTTTTGATCTCTTGTATTCCTGTAACATTACTTTCTGTTATGATGAGATCATCAACATATATGCAAATATATACCTGCTTGCCTTCTTCTTTCTTCATGTAGAGAGAGGGATCTGCATTACTTGGAGTATACCCACACCTTGTGAGGTACTCGACCAATCTTTGATTCCAAGCAAGTGGTGCTTGCTTCATCCCATACAAAGCTTTCTTCAATCTACAAACAAAATCTGGATGCTTTCTATCTTCAAATCCAATCGGTTGACTCATGTATACCTCTTCTTGAAGTTCACCATTGAGAAAAGCATTTTTTATGTCAAGTTGGTACAATGGCCATCTCCTTGCTGCACTCACTCCAATCAAGGTTCTAATTGTTCCCATCTTTGCAACCGGGCTGAAAGTCTCTTCATAGTCGATGCCATGAGTTTGCTTGAATCCTTTTGCTACTAGTCTAGCTTTATGCCTAGCTAGAGAGCCATCAGCATTTCTCTTTATTTTAAACACCCATTTATTTGGAACAATCTTCATACCTTCAGCCTTTGGAACTAGCTCCCATGTGTGATTGTCCTTGAGAGGATTTATCTCTTTTTGCATAACTTCTTGCCATTCTTTTTGTGTACATGCTTCTTCATATGCATCTGGTTCTTTGTCTTTGACCACCTGTGTCATATATGCAAAATGCTTTGCAATAAAACTATCATAGCTCAGCCTTTCAATTGGATACCTTGCTCTTGAAGACCTCCTTTCATTTCCTTTTGAACATTGCTTCTTCAACCGGTTCAACTTTACCTTTGGTGTGATCACCTCTTCATACTCTTCTTCACTTGCATTTGAATCACTATTTTGAGCAGCACTTTCAGCTTTAGATATTTCATAAGCTGATGTTGGTGATGAGGAATGACTCCTTAGCCTCCCCTTCCATGTTGAGCTTTCTCCAAGTGATGTAGAAGCTTCTAGACCTGACATTTGAGTGCTTGTTTGCTGAAATTCTTCTTGGACAGCACCTCCATCATCTTCACAATCTTCTTCAAGAATCTTCTCTTTCCCTTTGTCTCCAAACCATGGTCTTAGCTCATCAAATACCAAATCTCCTGAGACTCGTACCTCCTTTGTCACCGGATTGTAGCACCTATATCCCTTTTGCTCCGATGAATATCCAATAAAAATACATTTTTCCGACTTTGCCTCCATCTTTGTCCTTAGTTCTTGAGGGATGTGAACATACACACACATCCAAAAACTTTGAGATGTGTAAGGTCAGGTTTCTTACCAGAATAGACCTCCTCGGGGGTTAGATTATGCACTCCAGCCGTTGTGCACTTGTTCATCAAATAAACGGCCGTACTAGTTGCTTCAACCCAATAGTTTAGTGGCATCTTCATCTCGTTGAGCATGCATCTTGCAACCTCTGTGATATGTCTATTTTTCCTTTCAGCTATTCCATTTTGTTGAGGTGTGTACCTACATGTAAATTGTCTCTTGATGCCATTTTCATAAAGAAAATCTGAAAATTCTTTGGAGAAATATTCTCCTCCTCCATCGGACCTCAAGGTCTTTATGTAGCGTCATGTTTCCTTTTCTACCTGTGCTTTAAATCTCTTGAACATGGAGAGCACATCTGATTTTTGTTTTATGCAAAACATCCATACTTTTCTTGAATGATCATCGATAAAAGTGACAAAATATATATTACCAGCCACTGATGGTTGTTGTGATGGTCCCCATACATCCATGTGTATCAAGTCGAGGACATTCCTTGCCACATTGTTGCTCTTCTTGAATGGTTGTCGAGTTTGCTTTCCTAGTTGGCATGCTTCACAAAACTCATGTAGTCCAGCATCATTGAATCTTGGAAGACCTCTTACCACTTCATGGTTGCTCATGTCCTTGAGCTTGGGAATGTTGATATGTCCAAACCTTTTGTGCCACAAATCAATTTCAGTAATCCTCTTGTTTCCAAACTGAATATACATCACCTTTCCATGTGGTTGTTGAATGTCCAAGGTGAACATCCTTCCTTCCTTCCTTCCTTGAGCAATGACCTTGAATCCTTCTTTTGGATTCTTTATAAAGCATCCTTTTTCATTGAAGATAACATGATATCCTTTCTCTACCATTTGTCCTACTGAAATCAAATTCTTTGCAATAGTAGGAACATGAAGAACAGCAGCCAATACCTTTCTATCTCCAAGCTTGATATCTCCAACATGCTCAATTGTGTGTTGAGTTTCATCGCCGGTCTCCACACATCCTTTTCCACTTGGAGCTTGTAGCTTTGTGAATAAATCTCCTTGGCATGTCATATGGTTGCTGCAACCTAAATCTATGAACCATTTTTGGTCATTCTTGAGTTGTAGTCATGCTTCATGGCAAGCATGGTTTGCTTGTCTCCTTCACTTGATGTACTCGCATAGTTATTTTGGCTCCTTTGGTTGCCTCCATTCAGCCTTCCATTCTTTTTCCAACAATCATTTGCATAATGTCCTAGTTTACCACAATGATAACATGTTATACGTTTGTGAGGATTGTATGAACCTCGAACTCTTCCTCTATTTCTTCATCGACCTCTTCCATGTGTGTTGTCATTTGAGTTGTCCTTGTTGTCCTCCGAGTTGTGTTGGCTGAAATTTGTGTTGTTGTAGCTTCTTCCTCTTCCTCTCGAGCCTCCTCTTGAGTTCCTTCCTCTACCTCTTCCTGCATATAACATTTGACTATGGCTGTCCTTACCTTTGTTGCCTTCTCCTTGTTGAGCAACCTCTTCAGCCACAAGATTTGGTATAATCTTGTCGAATGTTGGTAGAGGATCTCTATAAAGGATGTTTGTGATGAGGGGCTTCCACTTTTCTTCAGTCCTCAATCCATTGAGGGCTCTGATACCAATTGTTGGAGAATTCCTCTCCTAATCGTAGCGGAAAGTGTAGAAAACCTTCTCAGGATCAAGACTCTTGCCAACAACTGAACCTTCAAATGAAAACTCGTACCAACTGAAAAATGCAATGAACTTGAAGCTTTGGTCACTCAAACTAGACACGCTCTAAAATGAGCTATCAAACACTCAATTTGGAGTAGATTTGGATTGGCAACTCTTTGATTCAAAACAGACTACCTGTCCACTAAGTTAGGCTGAAAACTGGACTTCACTAAAACCTGAATAACTCACAGAACATAAAGAATTTCATAAAACTGTTCTAGACAAAGGAAGTACTTGAGATAAGCTTTTTAACGAATGTTTAGACACTAAAATCGAATACATATGTTGAGAGATATGACTCTCACAAGTAGACTACCCAGAAATGGGTGTGCGGCTGGACATACTCTATGAGAGTGAACTGAACGAAATGACTCAAAACAAATGAAGTAGCTACAAGGGGGCTTCCACGCCTTCTTCATCTTCTATCTTGCATCCAACTGATGCTAGTTGATCTCGAAGCTCCTTGATCCTCAATGTATACTCACTAATGCTTTGGTTTGAGCTTTTCTTCATGTTGTTGAGCTCGTTCTTGAGTTGCATCCTCCGAGACCTTGTTGAGGTAGCATACACCTTCTCCAATGCTTCCCAAACTTCCTTGGTTGTTTCTAAGCTTTGCACATGACCAATCATAGTATTAGAAATAACTTGTGAGATGAGGAACATCACCCTTCGATTCCTCTCTTCCCAATCAGCAAATTGTCTCCTTTGTGCCAGAGTAATGTTGGGATCTTCAAGGTCCACCGGTTGTGGATCGTCTCCACTAAATAGACTCCATAAAACTTTACCTTTAAGGTAATTTATCATTCTATACCTCCAAGACTAAAAATTGTCTTTGTCTAACTTCTCAACTTATTGTCCTAAATCAGCCATTGAAAACTTCTAAGATTGAAGTTTACCTCAAGTATATTATGGCGCTCTTCCTTGACTTTATGAAGCTCCCCCTTGATTCGTAGCTTCTCCTTTGCTTCAATTCAGTTCTAATGCATTGCCTCTTCAAGATCCAATGCTCTGATACCAATTGTTGGAGAATTTCTCTCCTACTTCTCAGGATCAAGACTCTTACCAACAGTAGAACCTTCAAATGAAAACTAATACCAACTGAAATACCCAATGAACTTGAAACTTTGGTCACTCAAGCTACACACCTAGAGCTTTCAAATGAGATATCAAACATGCAATTTGGAGTAGATTTGAGTTGGAAACTATTTGATTCAAAATAGACTACCTGTCCACTCAGCTAGGCTGAAAACTGGACTTCACTAAAACCTGAATAACTCACAGAGCATAAAGAATTTCATAAAACTGTTGTAGAAAGAGGAAGTACTCAAGATAAGCTTTCCAACGAATGTTTAAACACTAAAATTGGATACATATATTGAGAGATATGACTCTTACAAGTAGACTACCCAAAAATGGGTGTGCGGCTGGACATACTCTATGAGAGTAAACTGAATGAAATGACTCAAAACAATTGAAGTAGCTACAAGGGGGCTTCCACACCTTCTTCCTCTATCCTTGAGTGTCCTCCCTTGCCTCTTTTATAGCCAAGTGACCAAAAACTCTCATGATGAGTTTGAGAGCTCTTCTCCATCATTTCTCCACTACTTTGGACAACCACTCCTCTTACAGTTCAGATTTTGGATTTGATTCTCTTTTGAATGATTCTCTTTTGGTCTCCACTACTTGCTGAAGTAAATGCTTCTATTTTTCATTTTTGTATTTTTCTTCTACTTGAAGAAAATCCTTTTTGCAAAAATATATACGAGCTTACTTCTTTATTTTTAACATGTATGTAGGTATGTATGTATGTATGTAGGTATATATGTATACCTCTAGAGAATGAGCACGTATTTTTCAATAGAGTGAGTAGTGAGATACTAATCTATTTTCTAAGGGTGGGATACAATTCCCTAAAGTCTAGGAAAACCATTCAAAGTTATTTAAGTTTCAACGTGATTTTGGAATCAACTAATTTCTTTTCATTAAAAGATATGGATGGTCTCCTTACTTTTATAAGTCTTTCTTCTTTAAAGGGAATGACTATATTTTTTTTCTTATATTTAGATTCTCTCCTTGTTCCTTTAGTTTAATTTAAAACAATTCTTTAAATGTTACCATGATCTATCTCTTATCTTTTGGGCAAATCCTTGTCTCTAAGTCCCATGATTACATAGTTCTATTGAAGCTCTTTTAAGTACCCTTGGATTCTTTTGGTTCCACTTAAAAATTCTTAGTATTTCCCTTTTCTCCTTTGTGAGTGTTGACTTTATTCTCTTTGATTCTTCCTACTTTTACCAAGATGTTCACTCCCTAGCTAACAAAAATAATTTTCAAAATGAGTCAAGAAAATAGTAATCATGATAAGCCATGCCCCTATTTATCTTAGATTCTGAAGATTTTTTGTCATTTTGATTATTTTTTTGTATGAATGAAAAAAAAAAATCCTAATTCCACTTTTGCATCTTCATACTGTTTTATTGATTGACCAAGGAACTCGAAGGGATTATAAATATTGGCCGCATGCTTCACCATTTTGCAAGAAGATACACTTTATTGGGGCAAAATTCTTATTGGACAAGCCATTTCATGCCTAATCATGCAAAACCTTATATCCAATTGTTTAGAGAAATGGATAGAGGAATGGATTGTTGGTGATTGGATAAAAATATTGCCTCATGCAACATTTTCTATGTGCTCCAATTTAGCAAACCTTTTATTTGAAAGGTGGAGAAGAAAAATGGTATCACACACTTGAGATGGAAAAAAGGCAAGGTGATGGAAAACACAATACCTATTGAATTCACCTATTGAACAATTTTTCTTGGATAGCCTAGTATTCATGTTGTTATCGCAACAACATATGAGGGGCATATTGATGCAAGCCATACCCACAATCATACCTCGGCATTGGTATGACTGTTGGAAATCCCTAGAAAGACCACGTAAATCATACCGATGGTCACTTGTCCATCGGTATGATCGTTAGAATATTACTACTAGTATATGCATCAGAATTTAAAGCCACCGGTATAGGCATTAGTATAGGCACCGGTATAGGCGCCAGTATGAGCGTTGTTATGACCGTTGGTATTTTGTTAGAACATCTCTTTCTCTTTAAATCTCAGATCTTGGTAAGTGATGCACAAACTTTCATCCTTTCTCTTTCTCTATGTTTTCTCTTTTTTTAATTCTCTTTTCTTTGGTTTTGTAGGAGTTTTTTGGCATCAGTTCTTTGCAATTTGAGGAGAGACAACATTGATTGGGCTTTGACCACAGTGATGCAAAGAATTACATGGATGTAAGTGATTGTTTTGTTCTCTATTAGAAATAGACATAGAGAAAGACGAGAGAGAGAGAGAGAGAGATGAGAGGGAGAGAGAGAGAAAGAAAGAAAGAAAGACTTTTTAATGTCTATTAGAGGCCAAAATCGGCCTATGAGACAAAACACATACATCAATATGATCCAATCCACTGTGATCCCAAAAGGAAAATAAAGTGTGAGTATGGCAAACGGGTATAAAAGGATTGGATAGTAACTGGCATAAAGGGTGTGGGGTGCTATGGGTATGCACTCTATATGCTCAATGGCTGAGATACAAATATGATATGCATAGGGAGGGGAGGCTCGACGGTGTCACAACCCACTAAATGCCTGGAGTGGGTGTAGGATATAATGCATCGGTGGGTAAGGCATCATGGCGATCCTCAAAATGCTCTGAACGTCCAAATCAATAGGGGTTCACTGCTGACGTCTCCATATCTCCATGTCATGGCATGCGTGAATCGCCTGAATCTCTCTCTGATGTGGATGGGCTCTCCGGACTGGGGGTCTCAGTCGTCGACGCTGTCGTCTAAGCTCCTCTGCTCTGTGTAATGTGACACCCTGCATCGAGCTGGGTCCTCGAGTGGCTGTGGGTCTAAAAAAATCTGTAATATAAGTCTGAGGGGGGGGGCAGGTGTATCTCCATCTGCTGCTAGAGGAGTGATGCACGGCGGTGCTGGAGCTCTACTAGGAAACGACCTAGAGGGTGCTGGTCCTCTGTCCCCCATAAAGCCCTGATCTCTCTGGGCCCCCTGAAGAGCTGTGGGTAGCGGTCTCTGATGTCCTCATATGCCTGGCATGAGAGAGAGAGATGAAAGAGAGAGATAGAAAGAGAGAGAGATATAGATGAAAGAGAGAGAAATTAAGAGAGTGAGAGGGAGATGAAAGAGAGAGAAAGATGAAAGAGAGAGAATGAGAGAGAGAGAATGAGAGAGACATAGAGAAAGAGAGAAAGCTAGAGAGAAATACACACACATAGATGCAAGTGATTGTTATGTTCTTTATTAGAAATAGAGATAGAGGGAATGAAAGAGAGAGGGAGAGATGAAAGAGAGAGATAAAGAGAGAGAGAGAGAGAGATAAACAGGGACATACACACACACATACATACATATGCATACATACATACACACACATACATACACATATACATACATATACATATGCATATATTACATACACTCTCACATGCACACACATACACTCACATGTGTACACACACATACATGCACATATGCATACACATACACTCTCACATGCATACACGCATAAGAGAGACACATATACATACACACACACATATTCATATACCCACTTTTTCACACATGTGCACATATATACATACACACATACACACACACACACACATATATATATATATATACACACACACACACAAATGTATGTATGTATGTATGTATGTATATATATATATATATATATATATATATATATATATATATATATATATATATATATATATATATATATATATATATACACACAAACACATGCATACATGCACATACACATACACACATCACATGTGATTCTTCATGAAAGAGAAGGGCGTCCATGGGAGGAGGCTGTGCTTATTGAATCACTGGGAGAAGGAATGTCAGCAGATGAGGTAATCGGGTACGAGGGATGTTGCCCTTCACCATTTGTCTAGAAACCACCTGACATTCGCGGTGAATTCATCAAAAGAAGAAGAGAGCCCAATTAACCGCTTCTCGTGTAATGGCGTCGATCATGGAGTAAAAGGGTTGTGAAATACCATAAGTGCATTTTTGGAGGTTGAGTGCAGCCACCAAAAACTGTAGGGCAGAGCACTCCAATTCAGGATGACACATAATCACGAATTCATTGGATGATTGACGTGGAAATAGCTTCTTCATGATAGCCATAGGAAGAAGGGGCACATCTACACTACCTTCGTGGGGGAGATGGAAACCCTCGGCTATGGTGTTGAGGTTGACGACAATGCGCGGGTTAAGACAGGCGAGTGGCCAACAAGTTTCGGTAGTGGGAGTATTGGCTATGGCAGAAATGATCTAGGCAAAGAATGGGTGACATTCGACCTAATGCCATGGCAGTTCAGCGAATGCTAAAAGCCCACATGTGCACAAAAACTCGCTCAACTCAAGAGCGAGGCCAGCACGGAAGGTAGCGATATTTGCTAAAGCTTCCATGGCGTGCAAGACAGCACGAATATAGATGATGACACAAAACACTCAGAGCACAAAAACACAATAGAAGGAGAGAGGAAGAAGAACGGGATTAAGTAAAAACACTGGATGGAAACGCGGGAAGAAAACATAATCATCACCAGTTATTGGGAATATGCAGACATAATGTCGACATGCATGCATTAACGAAATTCCCGACAATTAGTGCGGTGGCTAATCATGGCGATGTAATAAAACGGGAACTTTACGATCAGACGGTCAACCGAAAGCACAAAATGGAAAGAGAAGTCAAGCAAGAACAGTGACATAAACTGGATGGAGAATAAAAATACCCATAAATAATCAAGATGAGGAAGGTGTGGCATAATACGAACGAAGTTTTGATCCATTTATGGATTTAGGTAGAAGAGTACGAGTTAAAGTGGATAACCGGAACGTAGCGGGTCCAACCTGAGCTTCAATACGGTAAGGACCAAACCACCGAAGTTTGAACTTGCCCATTGAACGATTAGACTTAGCATTATAGAATAGAACTAATTGTCCTTTGGTAAAAATGGGAGTGCGGAGAAACCGATCATGTGTCTGGCTTGTCGCAGTTGCACTTATTGCAACATTAGAAAACTTTCCAAGTGTTGTTCGTCCAAGGACCGCAACACATCCAACCTGAAAGGAAAGGATTCCTCTGGCAAGAGCTTATGATCCAATGCCACCCTGAGGCTAGGTACCACCAACTCCATGGGTGCAATGGCCTCCAGCCCATATGCCAATTTGAAAGGCATATTCCCTATAACCACTTTGTAAGTAGTACGGTATGCCCACAAGACCGAAGGAAGGAATTGATCCCAACGCTCTGGACATTCTAGAACTAGTTTCTTGAGCATGTTAAGTAGGGGTTTATTGGTACTTTTAGCAGGATCATTGGCACGAGGATAATACGGGGAACTAAATTTATGAACAATTTGCAGGGTGCGAGTAAGCGCTTCCATTAAGGAATTAACAAATGTGTGCCCTGATTCGAAATAAGCTCTAAGGGAAGACCGAACCGAGGGAAAACATCAATCATCAAACATTTGACCACCACTGACATAGTTGCAGACCGTAAAGCCCAAGCTTCAGCCCACCAAGTAGCATAATCCATACAAGTAAGTATATATCGATGATTGGTAATCATAGCTGGAGGTGTAATGGGACCAATGAAATCCAAGCCCCACTTTTGAAAAGGTTTAAGGGGAGTGACAGGCTACAGTGGAAAATGATGCGGTTGTAAAGTATGTCTTGATCATTGGAAAGCATCACATGTTTTGACATAAGAAAAAATATCACGTTGCATAGTGGGCCACCATAAGTCACTGTGTAGAATTTTTCGATAAGTGAGATCGACCGAAAAATGACCATCGGAAGGAGTAGAATGGGCTATGTCAATAACCGAAGGAACTTCATGAGGTGGGATACATCGTAATAATGCACCAGAGGGATCCATGTAATACAACTGTCCTACAATGATCCGAAATTGTCGACTATACATTGCCAATTTACGACAAGCCGAAGTAGAAGTATTAGTCGGGGGGCTGCCATTGGTGAAAAAGGTTAGAAGAGTATCATAATACAAAGGTGCCACCGGGAGCTCTTGACAATCATCCTGGACAGAATCAGTCGCATAGATAGTAGGAGTAGTATCATCAATTCCACAGAGAAGTTCACCGGAATCAAGCCGAGATAAGAAATCAACCAATGCATGTGCTTACCCTGGACGATGTACAACCATATAATCAAATTCTTGCAGTAACAACACCCACCTGGCTAATCGGTTCCCTAAATGTTGCTGGTGGACAAGATTAACCAGAGCAGCATGATCCACATGAAAGGTAAATTGGCATCCCAGCAAATAGTGTTGGAATTTCTTCATCGAATAAACAAAGCCCAGACATTCACGCTCAGTGACAGAATAATTTTGTTCAACAACAGCTAATTGTCGACTAGCATAATAGATAGGACGGAACCACTTATCCTATTGTTGCATGAGCACACTACCAATGGCACTATCCGATGCATCCACAAAGACATGGAACGGAAGCTTCCAGTTTGGTGCTTGCAGTATAGGAGCCTGGGTTAAGAGCGTTTTCAATCGATCAAAGGCAATTTGGCACTCCTCAGTCCACATGAACTGTCGAGGATTGCTAGTGATCAACCGATTCAGGAGAATAGCTAAATGTGTGAGCCACCGAAGATGCCGTCCATGCCGGCGTATTTGGCAAAGGAATCGCATAACTTCGTTTGGATTCGTAGGGGAAGGAGTGATGTGAAATAATATGACCAAAAAACTTACCACAGGAAACCGAAAAGACCGACTTGTTGGGATTTAAGCACAAATGAAACTCTCGACACTTAGAGAAACAGCACCATAGGTGATAGAGATGGGTCGATGTGTCACCTGATAACGAAAAATCATCTAGATACACCCGCATAAAGGTGGTTAAGTAGGGGGAAAAAATTTCTTGCATGCATCATTGGAAGGTACTAGGAGCATTGCGAAGACCGAACCACATCACCGTACATGCATATACACCCCAATTTGTAATAAATGCAGTCTTCGGTATATCCATTTCAGCCATGCGCACCTGATTATAGCCACTGTAACCATCCAAAAAGGAATACATTTCTCTTCCGGCAACATCATCAAGCATTGTATCCAAAAAGGGAAGTGGGAAGGGATCCGACATGGTCGCCGCATTTAGTTTTCGATAATCCACACAGATACGTAACTATTTATTTTTCTTTGGTACGATAACAATAGGTGGAATCCATTCTGCATACTCAATCAGGACCATGAAACCTACTTTTAGCAAGCGATCCAATTATGCTTTCACTTGAGCAACATGATTGGGGTTCATACGATAACTGGGTTGCTTGATTGGACATGCATCCGGCTTGAGCATCACACGGTGTTGATAGATGCGAGGATCCAACCCTTTCATATCTCGATAATCCCATGCAAATACATCTTGAAACTCTATCAACAACTGTAATAGCTCAACTTTGAAAAGTTTCTGGTAACCCTGCCTTAAGCTTGACCGTTCGATGTGTACCCTCATTTCCCAGATTGCAGGTGATAAGCTGATCTTCCAATACATAAAACTGTCGTGGAATGGATATATCCTCAGGTGACTGGAATGAGTGGTGGAAACTTTGGGCATTCAAAGCCTGATCTATAACTGGGTCCCCTTCTTATGTAACCAAAACTACTGAACAAAGGACCGGGTTCCAATTATCTGCAACCGCTTGTAAGTCGACTGTACCAAGGGCTAGCAAATCCTAGTTGGCATTGAAAATAGCTTCTTCTTGATCATCTGAAAGTCCATACAACATATGCATAGGTTCGGCTACGTAGGGTCGAGCATGGAGGTCACACAGCTTCATTTCGTCCAACGGTACTACATATTTTTTATGATTACTTCTGAAAATAAGTTCCTGTGCAGACTAGTCCTGCAACACTTTGGCTTGTTTCAGCTAGGGCCTCCCGAACAGTAAGTTGTAATCCAGACTTGAGTCAGATAATTCTAGAACAACAAAAGTCATTTTGAACACCACTCCTTGAAGAGTAATGGGTATATCCCGCACCAAGCCCACTGGATAGACCCTTGATGATCAACCATTCTCACGAAAAACTCGACAGGTTCAATCTGAGTCCATCCTAATCTTTTACAAAGTGCGTCCGTAGAAATATTCACACCGGAGCCTCCATCAATTAACAGTTGAGTAATTTTGTGGTTTTTATACCATATCGTAATTAAAGGAACAACATGGTCCATCGTAGAATCAGTTTCTGGACTAATAGTGGTTGTAGCAGGTGTACATGAAGATCCTGGACAAACTTGTTGCTAGCATTGTTGTCGTACACCCAGAACCAAGGCTAATAATTGCCCCAATGGTATTGTAATAGATGCCTACGATAGAATATTCTACACAGAGTCAAAATTCGACATACCTAATACCGAATTCGGTGGGCTCTCCAGTGTCCCATTCACTAGACTCAATTCTTCTAGTGGTAGATTCAACGCTGTCTACTGGACCATAGGTACTAAATCGGGAAAAACTGTTGGTTCTTGACTGGCCCAGGCATTGGCTTTGGTAAAAGCTCTTTGTTGCTCTTGAATGCCAGGCTCAAAAATCTCAGCAACTGGTTGTAATTTCTTGCCGGACCATGTTTGAATTAGTGTCGCTTGAGTATCCACTGCTGAAATATATACCATGTTGGCTATTGGATGCTGTCGTTCTTTTCTCTGTTTATCATACTCGGCCGCCTCTTTACAATATCTGTGGATATGTCCAATCTCACCACAGAAATGGCATCTGGGTGGTGGAAGAGATGTGCCTTCACCCGATTGACCGAAGTTCCACCCGGTCTGGTGGAAGTTGTTTGCTTGCGTTCCCCTGTAGGTTTTATAACTTTGGTAGGAAGTCTTCCTCAACTACGGTGGTACATAGTGGGCAGCCTGTTGTCCCTGGTCTTGTATTATAGCATTTACGGTTGGCCTGGCCTGTACTTTAGCATTATATGGACACGTTTCGGTGGAGTGACTCGCCATATTACAAATAGCGTAGTACATTTGATTTAGTGCACAAGCAGAAGCAGTGTGTCTTGGGTTCTTACATTTTGTGCAATACACTTGTTTCAAGGGATCCTCACTCGTACCCTTGGTCACCTTGAAACAGTCCAAATCTTTAGCGAATATGCCCACTTTATGTTCCAATTGTAATGACATGGCTATGACCGTATCCAGAGTCATACCACCCACACATCGTATGATCATTATTTGTTTGAGCTGAGAGTTTAATCCATTAATAAACCACTAGGTAATCACATCATCCGGTAGCTTAGCATGCGCTGATGGTAGTTGTCGTAGATGAGTACGAAATAAAGTTGCAAACTCCTACACATTCTGATGTGGTTTTTGTCTATTGTTTTGTAGATAGTCAAAGATCTCAACTGCATTTTTCTTCAATCAAAATCGTTGTAAGAAGGCATCCTTAACATTGTCGTATTGACCGAAATGATTAATGTCATACTCAGTTAACCACCTGGCAGCCTCATTAACTAGCGTAGATTGGAACACTATAGCCTTATATACTAGATCCGTTGGATAGTTGAGTACAACATAATTGATTTCAAAAGTTCTCACATGTGCATCCAGGTCATCATCGAGGAATCCTCCAAATTTCGTATACATAACTCCAGCGGGTATCGCTTGTGGTGGTATGGCCTGCTATTGTTGTTGTTGCTGATGATGTTGTTGTTGCTGTTGTTGGTGGTGTTGTTGCTGCTGCGAACCACTCATGGTGTTTAAACCAAGAGGAAATGTTATTGTAGAATGATTTGAACCAGTTAAACCTAATTGCTACTGTGTTGTCCCGTCGTCTTGCACGTTCTCCAGTAAATGGATATTGTTAAGTCCTTCCCACATGCCTACACCCACATGTCCTTCATCGTAGTGGACTTCTGAAGTGAGTTTTTCACCAAAACTTTCATCCAAAAATACACTAGTTCCCTCAAAATCAGAATCCAGAGTAGAACTTTCACCAAAATTCTGCAAACCGATCCCGGAAGTATCTGACGTATCACCGAAATTCCACAAACTACTACCAGAAATTTCCACACACTGCCACCCAAACCAGTGCTTAATTCACCAACCTTACTTTCCACGGATGGGGTTGGTTGCACTTCTGGTATACCGTATAATCCTTGCACAAGAAAATGCTGAGGGGGTACCCCACTAGCCCAGATTTCTCGCTTTCCTTCCGATGATTGACTTTCACCACTACTACATGGAGGTGTTCCCAATGCGCTAGGAACTTTCCAAGGATGTTGGTCCCTTATGTACTTCGGGTACGATTCTCTAGAACGTGTTATAGGCATATATCATCGGATTCTTTCTCAAATTCTAGTCTATGTGCAAATTGGCCACTCCATGCCCCATGGCCGGTGCCAGTGTTAATCTTTTATGGTTGATCTAAATTATTAACCAATCTATACGTGGGTTCTTGGGATGGTCAAGGGTCTGTAATACAGAGGCCCTTTATGTATTTTCCCAATCACTGATTAACTTCTAACTACTACCACACATTCAACTACTACTTCTAACACATAACAACTTCTTAACAATCACCGTAATCACATGCGCAAAACTTCTACTACTCATTTAGTATAACTGTTATAATCGCTTTTCATTCACCACACAAATAAATGTTAACACAGTACTTTATTCATTCAATACTGAATCTTTACCGACACAGATGACACCACAATTTGAATAATCTGTGACAGAATCAACTCTAATCGATCGCCCAGACAAGACAGTCTAGCGACGCATCTGTCGTTTCTTCCCCCCACATTGCTTCTATTAACCAGGAAAACATTACAACGTTTGTGCGACACCCTTTCAGTGCGTGACTTTTCTAATTACAATTAATCTTTTAAATAATATTCCGACGGCCTGACGGACCTATATGATAGTACTTTGCCACATTTTGTATTTGGCTCATATATGGCAATGCTTTGCCACACTTTTATACATGGTTCATTTATGGAATATAGATCTCTTTTATACATGATTCATTTATGGGATATTTCTTTTGTGCATGCTTCGTGGTTCATTCTGCTCTCTTTTGTGTCCGATAGAGTTTTGCTTTATCAAATCATGTTTTGGTTGTTGGTCATCTAAACTCTAAATCAACAACCACTAGAGTACATGCCACTTATACTCAGTTTTTTTTGGGCAGAGTGTATTGTCTTTTGTTACATAACAGCATGGTAATGTTGTTGCAGCAAGAGACAACACACTTTGCCGAAAAAAAATTGCAAGTATGGTCATTGGTATAGGTGCCGATATGAGCGTCAGTATGCCTAGGTGCACACCGATGATTTTGCCTAGGCACATATTGATGCTTATACCAAGGCATATACTAACACCTATATAGGTGCCTATACTGGCATGCACGTATCGATGCCTATGTTGGTGCTTACACTGGTGTCAAGGCGAAATGCTGCTCGTGCATTTGCATTGGTAGAAGCCCTGGTATACCCCTCATGTGTTGTAGTGTATATGAGATTCTAGATATTCAAATAAAAGAGGGATAACTTCTCTTGCTATTTTTTATCATTCAAAGAATATTAGCATTCATTTGATTTGTCAAAATACATTAGGAGATATGAATTCTTTACACGAAATCTTAGTTGCCACTAAAATATTATCTTCCTCTTAATCCTTACACGCAATAATATTATGAAGATGAGTATCTTGAAGCATGTGGAAACCGTTTGACAATAAAAACTAATGCTTTAGATTATGCTCTTTGTTTGAAATTGTCAATTATAGTGACTTTGTAATATAACATTCGAGGATTTCACAAATCTATTGTCATATGTTCTTCATACCAAAAAGTTTGGTCACTCAAGATTCCTCCTAAGAGGAAATAGTCAGTAAAGGAGAGTGACACTTGGTCGTATGAAAATAGGTAGCTTCATGAAAGACAAAGTCCAACCCACTTGATAGTCATCTATCATAAGTGCACTAGAAAGAAGGAAGCTATCCTGTTGGAGTTAGACGTCTACGAAAGCATGCGAACAGCACAAGGAAGAAGAAGCTTGGAGCACAACACATAATACTGAATATACTACCACTAGAATGTACAAAGATTAGTAACCCATTAGGGCTGTAGGCATATATACAAGGCGGGGGAAAAAACCTTCTAAAGAAGGAAAAAAGTGCCTTGGCCATCCTAGTGTGTTCACACACATCACTACCTAAATATATCAACAAATCAGCCCTGGGAGCGATGCGATGAACAAGGAGCTGGCACTCATGTATAAGGAAGTGACAAGCTATGTCGAATCAATCCACAAAAGGAAGTAAGCCCAAAGCTTTGCGGAAAGCTTCAAACTTCCTAGGTAGGGCCTAGGAAGTTTAAAGGAATCAATCCACAAAAGGAAGTAAACCCAAAGCTTTGTGGAAAGCTTGAAACTTCTCCCTAGGCAGAGCCTTCGTGAAAAGGTCTGCAATGTTCTCCTACTTGGGCACATATGCCAAGCTGATCTCCCTAGCAGAGAACCTCTCCCTAACATAATGATAATGCACCTCAATGTGCTTAGTGCGAGCATGGAACACATCGTTCCTCGCAACTGCCAATGCGCTCTGACTGTCAGTGAAGATGGTGGCGGCAAAAGACTGACCAACACCCAAATCAGCCATAAGGCATCTGAGCCACACACACTCAACAGTCGTTGTGATAGCTTCCCTATACCCAACCTCACAACTGGAAGTGGCCACAGTAGGCTGCTTCTTGCTCGACCAAGATATACATGAGCTACCAAGCATGAAGCAAAAATCACTAGTGGACACATGAGTGTCATAGCAACCAGCCCAATCACTACCAAAAAAAGCATGCAAATCTGGCGGTAGTGATCCCCCCTTGGGATAAAACAATCCAAGTAGTCGGGCATTACTCAAGCAGCAAAAGATGTGCTTAACCGCCTGCCAATGCTTGACACCTGGGCAATGCATAAACCTGCTCATTTGTGAGACAACAAATTGAATATCTAGCCGAGTAATGCATAAGTAAATCAAGCATCCAATAGCTTGCTGATAGACAACAACATCAAATGCATCTCCAACATCATGAAGATTCAATCGTAGACTTGTCTCCATAGGAGTGGCAATAGGCTTACAGTCTTCATAGCCAAAATGCTGCAATAATGTGTCAATATATTTCATTTGACACAAAGCCATTCCACCATCAACTTGCATAAACTGAATGCCCAAATAGTGATGCAAATGCCCCAAATCAGACATCTCAAATGAGGCATGCAAATCAGCCTTAAAATCAGCAATATGCATGTCATGAGGACCAGTGAGTAGCATGTCATCAACATACACCATAATGATCAAAAGCACATCATTAGCATGCTTAACATATAAGGTGCTTTCAGTTGGACTGTTCTCAAAACCATGTGCAATCAGATAGGCATGTATCTTTGCATACTTGGGCAAAGAGGACATCCTTTCATATTTTTGCAGGCATAGCAAACTAGCAAAATTCAGATGAACAAAGTGTGCATGCCAAAGATTTGCAGCTGAGATAGCCTGAGAATCATGTACTGCACATGCTGAATCATTCACATATCTTTCATAGTCTATGAGCTTATACAATCCTTGACATAAAATGCTAGAAGCAATAATCATGTCGCCATTTGACAGATCATGAACTGTACATCTATCATCAACAAATTTCATAACCAAGTCAATCTTGGGTAATGTGGAAACTCATTCTTCTTGATCCCTAACACAAATAAAGAATCTGACAAAGTGAAAGAACTACCATCAGCAGTAGTCAAAATGATCTTACCAACTCCCATGACAAGATAAGAGGAGTTGTTCGTGCATGTGACAATATTCCCTGTAGGGGAAGGCTCGAGTGAAGAGAAGAAATTGTGCTGCGAGGTAATATGTTTGGTCGCCCCACTATCAAAGTACCAAACATCTGAGTCTACTACAGACATGTAGTGCTCATGAGAAGATGGGTCAAAGTTGCAAACAGTAGTAAACACCCATTCTTCATTCTACACAAGATTAGCAGGCTCTGTTTTCGGTGTAGAGGCCTCTGGAACAACCATTCAGGACTCTTTCTTCTTTGCCTCTTTAGCAGCCAGTTTTGGACAATTCTTAATAACATGATCATTTGCTTTACAGTATTTGCACAACAATTTCTACTTTTCTGATTTCTTCTCATCTTTGTCTTCCTTCTTCGAATGTGCAATACTTGCAAATTTTTTCTTACTAGTTGAAGATCTCCATTTTCCTTTGCCCTTCAAATGTTAAGGCATTTGGATTACCTTTCATCTCTAATGTTAAGGCATTTGGATTACCTTTCATCATCAAACAAAGAGTAGAAGCAAAACTCTGATATGAGTCAGGAAGACCATTTAGAACACTCTGCACAAGTGAACTATCAGGAAGTACTTCATCAGCAGAAATCAATTGTTCCTTCAAATCCTTGATCTTTGTCAAAAAAATATCCATAGAATCATCTTCATTCATGTGCTCACTCTCCAACTGTTTTTGGAGGTAAGCAACACGAGCTTCATTCCTAGACTGGTACAATGTTGTAAGTGTATCCTAAGCATCCTTAGCTTGTGAGGAATAATGGCACGTTTGATAGATAAAGCTATCAATGCATATGCATGGGCATTGTTGGTAGTGGTCAGGGCAGTCAAGGACTTACGAGACAAGGAAGCCAACGAAGAGAATCAGAGCACAGAGAAGGGCCAAGTAGGCAAAGCAGTCAATGGATATTCGGCAAATAGGCCTATCATTTTTCATGAATTAATATTTCCCAAATACTAATGTTAGTCACTCCACACCATTGTAAATATCATTTTTTATTATTCCTACTCCATTTTGTACAAGCTGAGGAGTCCTCGAGCTTGAGGAGTATTAGTAGTATTTATGCACCAATTTTCATAATTTTCAGACCTCGTTTGAGCCTCCAAAATAGTCTTAGAACCTAATTTTTAACTATGCTGGAGACTAGGTCTAGACAAGACCAAAGTTAGTCAAAAACTATAAAAAGAGCTAGAGAGCTCATTTTTTAGGCTAGCTTGTTGTAGATTTGAACTTGTATGAGAACTATTTTGCAATAGAAGTTACTCCATTGTCTCTCTCTTTGTTCTTGCTTTGTGTGCATGTGTGTGTGTATGTGTGTGCATTTTTGTGCGCTTCTCACTCACACACTTGTGCCATCACTTGTTCGAGGTCTCCATACATCCTCATGTCTTCCCGGATTGACATTAAAGGAGGTGCTACTCATCACTGAGCTACACCAAATTTGGTATGTCAATCCGGGAAGACATGAGGATGGTATGGAGACCTCGAACAAGTGATGGCACAAGTGTGTGAGTGAGAAGCACACAAACATGCACACACATACACACACATGTGCACACAAGGCAAGAACAAAGAGAGAGAGATAATGGAGTAACTTCAGTTTGGTGTAGCTCAGTGATGAGTAGCACCTCCTTTAATGTCGATCCGGGAATACAGGAGGATGGTATGGAGACCTCGAACAAGTGATGGCACAAGTGTGCGAGTGAGAAGCACACAAACATGCACACACATATACACACACACGCACACAAGGCAATAACAAAGAGAGAGACAATCGAGTAACTTCTATTGCAAAAGAGTTCTCACAAAAGTTCAAATCTACAACAAGCTAACCTCAAAAATGAACTCTATAGCTCTTTTTATAGTTTTTGACTAGCTTTGGTCGTGTCCAGACCTATTGTCCGGACTAGTTAAAAATTAGGTTCTAAGAGTCTTTTGGAGGCTCAAACGAGCTCTGAAAATTATGAAAATTGGTGCATAAATACTACTAATAATACTCAAGCTCGAGGAATCCTTTGCTTGTACAAAATGGAGTAGGAATAATAAAAAATGATATTCACAATGGTGTGAAGTGACTAAAATCACTATTTGGGAAATGTTAATTCATGAAAAATGATAGGCCTATTTGCCAGATTTCTGTTGATTGCTTTGCCTACTTGGCCCTTCTCTGTGCTTTGATTCTCTTTGTTGGCTTCCTTGTCTCGTAAGTCCTTGACTGCCCTGACCACTGCCAACACTCCCCCCGCTCTCGCGTCTGTCGTCTCTGATAGACCCTTGTTGAGCGGACCGTTGGACGTAGTATTCCATGACATCTATCGCCAAGTGGTGCTCTACTAACCTCAGTCCTTTGGCCAAATCTATGAGCAAGGCATCCCAATCGACTGGCAAAGGTACATACGGATGTGGCATGCGTAGCTTCTCTAAGTGTAGAGCCTGTTCCACAGCAAATAATGTAACAAATGAGATGGTCTGGCCCAGGTACCTCTAGATGTGGCATGTGTAGCTTCTCTGAGTGTAGAGCCTATTCCACAGCAAATAAATGTAACAAATGAGATGGTCTGGGTATGAAGATCTCTGAGTGGTACTCCCAGAACCCTGTGATAAACATTTCTTCAAATGTTTGTTTGAAGCAAGCCGAGAGATATTTGATATGAGCATGCACGCATATACGACGTTGATGGATGGGGTGGTGCTCATATCATAGACAAGTTCTTGGTTGCCTTCATTGAATCCTAGGGCTGAAAGGTGAGGTTCTTTGACATTTTTAAAGGTCCAGAATGTGACCATCATTAGTTCGAATATTTTGAGGCACATCTGTGCCATGACGTCGGGTACATTCTTGCATCTGATTCCCCAATGTCGAATGGTTGAAATCATGTAGGCTACCGTGGGTGGGCCATGAGGTGGTCCCAAATATACATAGTTTAGTCCTTTGACGGTCTTCACTATTTTGGTGTACTCGGGCCATGATCTGCGTTGAAATACAGGGCAGTAGCAGGGGTTATACTTAATGTATAAGGGCATATTATTCCATGTGCGCACCATTTCAGGGTAGGTTTCGAGTAGGTGTATTCTCCATGTAGGTTGAAATATGTTTCCCTGTGCCGCGCTTTCAGGAATGTCATATGGAGCAAATTGTGTTGCAGAGGTTGGCTCTTTTGTGGTGTGATGCTTTATCTCACCATTATAATCTACCAGCAATACACAAAATGGTACATACAAATCATCGGAAGTGTCAATCCATTGATGATGAGATAGGTTTTTGAAGTAATCCGATTTGATGACAACTTCTTCCAGTCAAGACATGGACTGTATCTGCACTGCTACTCTATCATCATGAGTTGGACCTACCTTTTCCAGCCTTTGCATCCATTTTGGATTTTCAATCTCAAATCTATCCATTCCTTCCACAGTTTGTTTGCCTCCTGGTGTAGGCATAGGTTCATATGGATCCTTGAATGTCTCTTCTACTTCAATTGGGACTAATTCTTCAGGCTCCGGCTCCACCAAGGGAGAAGGTTGACATTCATATTGGAGAAGCTTATTTTGTAGCTCTGTCAGTTGTGCCCTCAGTTCTACTACCTCTTCGGATGTGTCAGTTGTGGTTGCTACTTCTTTTGGCGGCTCTCACTGAGTGGCCAATTGCTTTTGTAAATCATCACGCTCTTTTTCTAAGGCATCATATGCCTTTAGTAGATCAGCATGGGTGTCCAATATGATCTACATGTTGGTTGATGGTATGGATTTGAAGCGGTCAGGGTCGATCTCTATTGGGGATCCTTCCATAGCTGCTTCTAGGTTCTCCTCATTCCGTCTTTGTAGTTTTTTATTTTTTTCTAGTGCCGTTGACATGTGTTTCCTTAATAATGCTAGGTTATGGTGGATTTTGAGGTTTTTGGCTTGTTGGGCACGTAGCATTTCTTTGAGGTGTTGTTGTGCCTGTGAATCTTGCTGGGGGGGGGGGGGGGGGGGGATTAGCCACTAATTCGTCATGTTGTCTCTGTAAGGTATCATAATTTTGTTGTAGTAGTTGCTTGTCCTTCTCCAAGGTTATGAATCGTTCTTGTAGCGCTTCATGGGTTTTGAATAGGCTCGTATGTTGAGCATCTAAATGTTGGTAATGATGTTGTAATTCAGACATACATTGATACAAAGTATTGAATACATTATTTACAAGAGTGGATACTGGGAAGGTGTTAAATGCAGGGGGATAGGGAGGAGGGAATGGGATAGTGAATGCTGTTGTGAGAAGTGGTGATGTTGGTGGCGGGGGAATGGGAGATTGTGGGAATATGGGGGGAGGGGGAGGGGGAGGTGCAGATGTGGGTGATATGTCCATGAGGTCCTGCGTAGATGCAGTCGTGGGAGTTATCATGTACATGGGAATGGTAGGTGTGGTGATTGTCATGAAGGTGTATAATGGTGTGTGCAGTTGTGCATGTGTGCCGCCGAGAAGTGTGACAGGAGGAATGGGATTTTTGGTGACTATAGTTAGAAGTACAATGTCTGTGGTGGAAGTTACAATAGTGTCAGGTTGTGAGGGTTGTGATGGTTGACTCACAGTGTGTGCTTCACTAAGGGAAGTGGAGACTGCGGCCATGACAATAGTGGTGACAATGGTGATAGGAGGTGAGGGGGGTGGAGTTGGAGGGGAGGGTGGTAGGGGTGGTGATGGGGGTGCACTTGAGGCATGGGCTTCGTCGGTGTGTTGAATGGAGTGTGTCGTGCCGGTGGTTGTGGAGGTGGTGCCATGTGGTTATCATACTATAATATGTATCTGCTTCCCTGAGCTTGGAGGGCGTCTCCCCTGCCTTCGCTCAAATCTCTGCGAGTGTGCGAGGGCGATGCGTACAGTCTCTTGTACCCCCAGTGCATCAATGATCATGTCAAGGGTAGCCCTATATTGATCATCCACACCTTCTTCTTCAAGTATTTGGTTCATTAAGGCCTTTCTTGCTGCCAAGGATAGTCTGTGTTGTTCCTGAATCCGATTTATAGTATCATATAGTCTTTTTAGTTTCTTCGTATAAGCAAGGGCTCCTTTAAGTTCCGGTATAATGTCTTGCTTATGTTCATGCTCCCCTTCGTCGGATGGTCCTTCCTGCTCCTCATTTGGTTCCTCTTCTTCAGTCTCCTTTTCATCTTCATCTACTTCGACTACTACTATTTGAGTTGGATGGGGCTGGTCTGTGACAGTTTGTTGTCCACTTAGCTTCTCTGTTTTGATTTCCAAGTTGGTAGCATTGATTATCCTTACTACCTCTTCATCAGTTAAATCTTCAAGCGTGAAGCCATGAGCAAACTCTAAGTCTGTGGGGATCCGTGGGAAGATTAGATTATGCCCTTCTGCATTGTGCCTTGGTAATCTGATTGTAAAGGGCTACACTCGCCTTTGGGATGGCAGAGTCATGTCCGGTGTCAGGGTAGCACCCCGAGCCTGTGCACACGGCATTTGAACAGCTCCCCTCATTTTCTTTGAAGGAGGCCCTGCGGCTGATATTCTTTGTTGAAAATCTTGCACCCTAGTCCATATGAGAGCTCTTTGAAATGGCACATCATATGCCAAGCATCGATATACAATCCTAGTAAGTGCAACATAGAGCATTGATTTTTGTTTCTTGTACCAATGTTGGTGTGCAAGATGGATCTGTTCAATTATCCAATGTGGGATGTTAATTGTCAGATTCAAGGTTTCTGATAAGTATAGACTGAACCAAATTTTCTTGGGTGGCATCGTGAATCTCTCTTGAGCAGGGAATGTGAAGTGCTGCATGCACATTCGGAGGTGGATGGCAATAGTTGGTGTCATTGCCACCATATCCTTCAGCTTAGTTAAGTTCTTGTTCTTCATGTTGTCCGAGATCATTGTCTCCTTCTCCGTAGGGATGTGCATACCTTGCATTTCTAGAGCTTTCCTTACCAATTTTTTGGTCAATTTGAAGCGCTTCAATTCATTTCCTCGTGTAAGAGAAGGAAGCACAAATGTGTTGTACCCCTTCTTATCTTTGCTGGGAGTGAGGGTCCTAATCAGGTATGAACACCTCAAGAAGTCCAGCTTTGGTAACTTAGCTTTGAAGTAATCATACAATCCAGCCTTCTTTCATATTGGTTGCAATCCTTCACTGTTTTGAAGCCTCTCAAACTCTCGTGTAAAGAAATGATACTGACCCTAGCGTCTGTTAAACTCTATCTCAGCCTCCCATAAATAGGTGCCTTCTCCAAGGGGTCACACAACTTCACTGAACCAATGGGAGTTCTTGCTTACTGGCGATGTGTGCCCTTGGGGGGGGGGGGGGGGGGGTTGAATCGGTATGACTTGTAATGCTCTCAATGCATGTGGCCTTTCCTTCAACTCCTCCTGAATAGGGAGACTTTCAATGTCTACCACCTGAGAACTGATGCCTGCCTGGGAGCTCGTTCGTGCAACCTCTACCATGTTTGAGGAACTTTGATAGTCGGTTCTATGAGAATATACAAGTGAATGTTAACATTGCAATGGACACAAACATTAACATGATGAACTGTGACGTAGTTAGTTGGTTAGTTAGTGCTCGCATGGTTGTGAGTGTGAAGTGTGGTTAGCGTATGATGGTTCCTAGGTAGAGCGGATACAGTTAGTAAGCGGAGATGGCTTTAGAATGGGATCAGGTGGTCTATTACAAGATTTGGGCTGCCAAACACAGTGGATGGCTTTCTCTTTTGGTTTTCTAGAGACTTTGGAGGGCTTTATAAGAGTTTCTACTTGGAAATGAGGCTTTTTAGGGACCAATTTACAAGTGATTCTGCTCGCACTCATGGACGAATATGTGTTTGTGCGTGTCAAATAAGAGTGGGTATCAGTTGTTCAAGTGAGTGAATCATGTTGTACATGGTGTGGTCTATGTGTGGCTATTTGAGCCTGCAAGCAAGCCTTAGGCACCCAAATTTGTCTTGATTGTGGGTCAGCCTTCATTGACTTCTTGGGTACCCAAATAGATTTTACTTTCATAAAAGAATTTTTGAAAGACTTCTTATTAGTGTCCTGTTGCTGATCACTAGTATGACATTTGGTCGGTGGTTTTAACTTGACTGCAATAGGATGCTCGCCTTTTCGTACCCATACTTGTTTGGATGGCTGAGACACCTTGCCTCATACTTTCCTTTGGCGTTGGGCATGGGTCGTCTGCTTCTTCTACGTTTGGTACTCCTTTGGTTGTTGTATCTCTACTGCTTTTGGAAAAGAAGGGAGTTCAATCGTATCCTTGACTTCTTGTTGAGAAAATCATCCCTCTGCATCACATAGCTTTGGACAAGAGTAACATCGTCATCTTCATGTGTACTCCTCAAAGGACCAGGAGTTGGTGCCTTTCCTAGTTCCTTGAGTGCTTCATTTCCTAACTCGATTATAATGCAATTCTAATTTACCCAGACTTGAAGAATTCCACTTCTTAAGTTCAGGTTGATTGTATGATCATATATCCAGTCTTGGCCCAAGACAAGAGGTTCGATGAGATCCTCATCTTGACACACTAGTACTTTAACTGTCATTAGAACATCTTGAATGTAGAGGGGAAGCTCCACCTCGCAAGGGGTTTCCACACCTCCCAATCCTATGAGATATGCTTCTATAGGATTGACCTTTAAGTTCAATTCTTGACAATAAGAAAGTTTAACAGCATTAGTGGTTGCACCTGAGTCAATCAGAGCCCGTACAGTTCTTGCACTATTTCCTTGTCCTATCTCTAAGGTTACAAAAGGACATCAATCAATTATTCTATGGGAACTTACACCTGAGACTTCACACATAGCCATATGATATCCTGGAGCTCTATAGGCGTCGGTCCTAGGCTGATCTCTACCATGTCTTCTCAATTTCATCCTTCGGATGCATTCCAATGCTTCTGCATGTGCTTCTTCCTGGATTCGTTCTTCTTCTTCCTCACGTTTCTTGGTAGTGTAGAGTCGATTGAGCATTTCCTCGGTGACGGGTTCTTGATATATTTTTACTCTTCATCCGCTAATGTAACTAGGGAGAACATCACCTTCTAGTGCAGCTAATTGAAGTGCTCCACTAGTTGAGATCCTATTTATGATCATAGGCCCATAGCCACGCCCTTGCATGTTGTTTCAGGGTGTATACCAAAACTAAGTCTCCTGCTTTCAATCCTTTATCCTTAACATGGGCATCGAAGTACACCTTTTGTCTCTTCTTAGCTGCATAAATCCCTGCGGTGGCTCTCAGTTTTGTTTCACCTAGCCGTTCAAGATCAAAAATTCTAGAAGAGAGTTCATGCCCTTTCCACTCATGCTCTTGTGCTACTTCCAGTGTAGGTATCAAGAAGTATAATGGTAGCACTGCATTTTGACCAAACACCATCTCAAAGGGTGTGGCTTGGAGTACCATTTTATAGGCAACTCGGTATGCCCAAATAGCATGATGTAGCTGTTTGTCCCAATCAGAGCGTTTATTATTCACTAATTTGGTCAGCACATTGCATAGAATCTTATTTGTGTTTTCGACTTGCCCATTAGCTTGTGGATGATAGGGGGCAGACTTCTTATGTACTACCAAGAAATCTTGGAGAAGATTTTCAATGACTTCATTCAAGAAGTGAGTGCCTCTATCACTTACTAGCTCTATAGGTAGCCCATATCTTGTGAACACATTCTCAAATAAGAACTTAGCTGTCGTTTGAGCATCGTTATTCGTTGTGGCTTTCACTTCTACCCATTTGGTTAGATAGTTTATGGCCACAATGATATATTTAGCATGTGAACCCTTGGCTAGGGGATTAATAGGGCCTACAAATTCTATTCCCCACTTAGAGAATGCACGCCAACCCATCATAGGCTTCAAAGGCATCTCATCTTTGTGTATAGGATATTGAATTCGTTGACACACATCACACCTCTTCACATAGGTATGTGCATCCATGTGAAGGGTTGGCCACCAAAGACCTGCAAATAGTATTGCCTTGATCACCCTTTCTGGTCCAAAGTGTCCTCTTGCTACACCTTGGTGAGCAGTTTCCAAGATCTTCAGATATTCGCTCTCGGACACATAATCTAAGATACCCATCTTTTCCACGTTTGTATAGATTGTCCCCAATGAGTGAGTAGTCTAGGGCTTCTTGTTCTAAACTTCTTTTCCTAGCCAGGTTCATGTCTTGAGGGAATGTTCTCGTCCTTAGGAAGGCTACTAATGGTTCACTCCAATCTGGCACTACAGATATCTGATAAAGAGTGGCATGTTCCACTGGTGGTTTAGTAAGGAAAATTGGGCATTCCTTCACAACTTATGGACATCGGCTTCCATAGTTGGCCAATGCACTCCGAGTCTCCTTAGTGTCTGTAAAGTTCTTTGCCTTGAATGGTGTTGCTCTAATGCACCCACATGTGCTAATTGCAGCCATTTAGCGTACTCATCCTCTTCCACACAACAGGCTAATATTCCTTGATCTGTATGCTTGTACATACTCCCTGCCATGATATGGTACTTTTGAGCTTTTACTACCTCCCTATCTTGAGTGCTTATTACTGGGTGGTTAGGCCCATATGTCAATACTGGCACTAATGTTTTGGCCAATGCGGTACAACTTCTAAATTGAACAAGTAGACATCAGGAAGGTCATCTGATATGCCTTGTGGAGCCTCTCTGGATGTGACCCTCAAGAGATGATCTGCTCTCAAGTGAGTCGTGCCTTTCCTCACCACTACTTCAAAATCATATTCCATTAGTAAGAGGAACCATCTTACTAGTCTGCCTGTATTGTAAGGCTTGTTTACCAAGTACAGTAGAGCTTGATGATCAGTAAAAAATTTAAACTTATTTGCAAGCAAATAGTGTATAAACTTTTTCATTGCATATACCATGCCTAATCCTTCTCGTTCGGTGGTCATATAGTTTCATTCAGCTGCATTCAACTATCTACTAGCATAGGCAATTGGTAGATCGATGTTACCTTCACCTGTAGGTTGTGCAAGCACACATCCAATAGCATAATTGGATGCATCCACGTGAACATGAAAGGGCTTGTTCCAATCTGGTGTCGTCAAGATTGGTGTTGAACACAATCGCTTTTTCAGCTCATTGAAGGAGTTCTCACACTCATCAGTCCACTCAAAATTTTCCAAAAGGTCGTACAGAGGCTTTGCAATGATGGCATACATGTGAATGAATCGGTGATAGTAGCCACACTGCCCCATGAAAGCCTGTACTTCCTTGACATTCCTTGGCTTAGGTAGTTCTGCAATAGCTCTCACTTTTTCCTCATCCGTGGATATGCCATTCTTTGACAGTATGTGTCCTAGAATCTTGCCTTGCCTAACCATGAAAACACACTTTTCTGGGTTCAAGAAAACTTGATATTCTCTACATTTGTCAAAGGTTTGCCTGAGTTCAGGTATATGTGTCTGTCTAATGTTGGAATGAGCACAGAGATCATCAACATAGACTTCTAAATTCTTCGTCAGGAATTCTTTAAATACATGACACATCAGTCTCTAAAAGGTAGCGGGCGCATTGGTGAGACCAAATGGCATTACCCGAAAAGCAAATATGCCCCACTCCATGGCAAAAGTTATCTTATGCTGATCTTCTAGAGCTATGGCCACTTGATTGTAGCCAGAAAATCCATCAAGGAATCTGTACACTTCCTTGCCTACTACTCGTTCTAGTAGATGCTCTGTAATCGGAAGCGGATAGTTATCTCGAATAGTGGCTGCATTAACATTCTTCAAATTAATGCATACATGTAACTTGCCATTCTTCTTCAGTACCACTACAATGGGGGACACCCATTCAGCGTG
The DNA here is from genome assembly GCA_020310875.1 of Ceratopteris richardii. Classification (NCBI taxonomy): domain Eukaryota; kingdom Viridiplantae; phylum Streptophyta; class Polypodiopsida; order Polypodiales; family Pteridaceae; genus Ceratopteris; species Ceratopteris richardii. The sequence goes on from CM035418.1 coordinate 99,543,207, forward strand.
CTCAATTTCATAGATGAATCTAGGTTCAACTAAGCAATCAATCTCTTCTTTGATCTTGGCAGCATAATTATCATTATATGTGTATGGCTTTTGCTTAGAGGGTTTGGCATCTGAGGTCATGGGGATAGTGTGTGACCATATGTCAGGGTCTACACCTTTCAAGTCCTTGTAACTCCAAGCAAATACATCTCTGTATTCTCTCAGCAAAGCTATCAACTCTTTCTCTTCTTCTTCCGTCAGGTCATGTCCTATGTAAGTGCATCTTTCTTCTCCTTCTTCCATGGCTAAAACTACTTTCTTGGTGGTTTCTTTGTTATCATAGGCCTCTCTGGATTGTGCCTCACGTTTGGGCATTCTTATCATGACTCTTCTATCATCGATCTCATACTTCTTAAAATTTTCATGGACCTCAAACAAAGATTCTTCCTCTTCTAACGTGGGTTCTTTCTTCTTTCTTTTCTTGCCTTCACTCTTGGCGGCCACTTGTGTGGTTAACCTCACATCATTGGTAAGCCCTTTGTGTCTTTGAGGGTGAGCTTCTACCTCAAATAATCATTCTTCATCTGATGCAAAAGGTGGGTCCATAATGATTGACTCTAGATCGGAGTCACTTGCATCCTCGAATGCATCAATGCTAGGTTCACATTCTTCCAGAACTGAATCTCCCATGATTGGCTCTATTGTGAAGACTGAAATGTCATAGCCATCCTCGTCACAGTGGGGTGTCCATTGTTCTTCATTGATGGCTACATCCATTGTTGCTAAAATTTTTGCCCAACCACGAGGTTCAAACTCTTCATCAGGGAATACTACAAGTGCATAGGTTGGGTCTTGAATTGATCTATGGGTTTCCTTTGCACCTACCTCTCTAGATTTTTCTCTCTTCTCTTCTTCTGCTGCTACTTTACACATCCACAAGTGGGTGTCTTCATGCATCCATGAGGATCCTAATCCTATGGAATGCACTGACTCAGTATCATCTTTGGCTCTATGGATGCGATTCCATTCGATGGGGGGTACATCTCTATGAGAGTAATCCTTGAGGTTAACTTTGGTTGTGACACCTAAGTGCTGCAAGTACAAGGAATTGGTTCCCCAATCCTATACCACTTGCAACTGCCACATGAATGGTCTTCCCAGAATCATCTCATAGTCTGATTTTTGCTAAAGTCACATATAGAAAAAGTATGCTCAAACTCCACACCGCATGTAGTGAGAGTTATTCCTTATAAAAGTCCTAAGGGTCTCTCAATGTGACCATCGGCCATCTGCAATTTCATTCTAGTGGGCCTGAGTGTTGGCTTGCCCCAACGCTTCCATAGGGAAGTGGTGGCAATTGCAACTCCTGTGCTTGAGTCCAAAATTGCCTTGGTTGTGTATCCTTGATGGGTAATGGGAAGATAGGTGTTTCCCTCTTCTCCTTCACTCATGTCTCCTATCTTGTCCAAGGGTATTTCTGGCACCGTTCTATGCGAACCTACCTGGGAATGAGGTTTAGTTATTTCAGGCACTTGGTTGGCTACATGTTTCCATAGTTCTGACCTAACCTTGAGTAGCTCTTCCAAGGTGAGATTGCACTGCACTTTAGTGTTCTTCACAAGCTCTGTGTTCCTAGGTATGACTGAATCTTTGTTTCTTACCATGACCATGGGTGCTCTCATACAAGTGGATTTAGCTTCCCATGAGCCTGTGAAATGGGGTAGTTCCTATAAGGAATTAGACTTGAAGTCTAATCTCTCCTGAGATTGGTCACTCTCCTGCGCTCCATAAATGAAAGGGATGTGTTGTGGGAATTGATCATGCAAGTCATCCACAAGTTCAATGGGAGGAGGAACTTCACTCTCTTTAGCCCATTTCTCTTCTTGAATCTCTCGTAGGAATTCTGGTGAGTACCTATTCATAGAAGAAGATGTGTCTAGTTCTGTGGAGTTAGGCACATAAGCTTCCTGGGCAGGAATGCTTATCCTTTCACTTGCCTTGTCTTTATTTTGAGAGGCGGGGTCCTTTTTTGACTGTGCAATTAGCCTCTCCAATCTTTCTAACAGTCCATCAAAGTGCAACTATGTCTTAGTTGAACTAGAGAAGTTAAAGAGACAACTGGCTTCAAACATGGTTTGAGCCAATTCCACAATCTTAGCACAAATTTTAGTTCATTCAAGCTCTAGTTCGGCTCTAGGGTAACACTTTTCATGATCCGTTACATTTGGCCCTTCTTGGATTCTGGCCTAATATGCTTTAAGCATCATGTCTAGGTCCTCGGGAGTGGAATCGACTAAGATTGATCCTACTCTAGGGGGTGGTGGAATTGTGAGGTGGGTTGTAAGGTGGTGGGTTGGAAGGACATGGGAATGGTGGTGGTGGAGTAGTGTGAGAGTGAGTTTGCGATGTGAGTTCAATTATCTTGGATTTCGTTTCTCTTAGGCTTTCCTCAAGTTCGCTCATTTTATTTGCCCATTGTCTTTTCATTCTCTCGTGGCTATCCTTGCAGGCTCTAGTTCTCTTCTTGGTTATGCTCTCGGTCTCACGGACCTCAGAACTCTTTTTCTGGCCTAAACCTCGGTTTTGCTACAAGGCTTGAGCTCCGGTGACCACTTGCACAGGGGCAGTGGAAGTCACACTTCCTGTAGAGTCTACTACTAACCTGATAATGTTGATAGGAGTGATTTTTGGCATGTTGTTGGGGTTCTTAGGACAATCTCGCAAGAGATGCTCTTTCCCACATTCGGGACAAAAACCCTGAATTGTCACAGATTGGGGTTGTGTCGGTGCAGGCATAGGGCAATCACGAATGAAGTGATCTCCTTGACATTGGTAGCATGGTCCTCTTGGAAATGGGGGTCTTACTTGCCTAGGTTGGGATCTCAGGTTGGGATTAGCGTACATGACATTTGCATGCTCTGGCTCCCAACTAAGTTCACTCGGTTCTTCACAATAGTAGGACTCATTATGCTCAGGTGACTGCATGTAGTAAGCCTATGGGCTATCAACATGAGTAGACTCAAAACTATGATCACTTGGGTCACTCTCTGAAAGCAATGGTGTTATCAGCACTATGGCTCTATTCAAATTCTCTTCTGCAGTTACGTACTTCACTGGAATCACACTAGTTGGAGCAGGGGATTGCTATGCTAGAACTGGTTGAGGTCTCTGCTAGCCTTGATAAGCAGTTTGTTGAGGCCTACCATACTACTGTGGTGGATACTGGTTTTGGTACCTACCCATGTGGTGGACATGGCTTAGGGTAATTTTGTCTGATAGTTTGTTTGTTATAGGGGCAGTCTTGTGCGGTGTGGTTGGTGTATCTCCGTTCTATGGTGCAATACTGGCTACTAGGACTCACTTGGGGTTGAGCCATAATCGGACATACGTTCACCATATTTCACCTCCACAAGTATAGCATCGCCTCACTGGGGTAAATCGGGGTATCTGTTTACTTGAGACTCCTAACTTCTGAGCTACTTTCCGTTCTCCGAAAGCAATGGTGTTATCGACACTATGGCTCTATTTAAATTCTCTTCTACAGTTGCGTACTTCACTGGAATCACACTAGTTGGAGCAGGGGGTTGCTGTGCTAGAACTGGTTGAGGTCTCTGCTGGCCTTGATAAGGAGTTTGGCAGGGTTGCTGAGGCCTACCATACTGGTGTGGTGGATACTGGTTCTGGTACCTACCCCTATGGTGGATATGGCTGAGGGTAATTTTGTCTGATAGTTTGTTTGTTATAGGGGCAGTCTTGTGCGGTGTGGTTGGTGTGAATGTATGATGCATGTATGTACATGCATACATAAATACATGCATATGCATATGCATACACATGTATACATGTATAGTGCACATGTATGTGTGCGTGTGTATGTGTGCATGTATGTATTTATGTATGTATGTATGTATGTGTGTGTGTGTATGTATGTATGTATGTATGTATGTATGTATGTATGTATGTATGTACGTACATACGTGCGTACATATGTACGTATGTACATGCATACATACGTCCATGCATACATATGTACGTACATATACATACATACATACATGCATACATATGTACGTACCTACGTACATACATACGTACATATGTATGTATGTATGTATGTATGTATGTATGTATGTATGTATGTGTGTGTGTATGCATATGTGCATGCATGCAACTATGATGTGTGTATGTGTTTGCAAGTCCGTGTGTGTTGTAAACAAAATACATACTACAAAGATATTGAGAATGTAGATTGTGTAATTCTTTCATAACTTCAATGCCTTACAACACATTGGACATACCACATACTGGCACCGCATCAGATTAGCCACCAGAATTATACAAATTAAAGCTTTTCAAGAATCAATAAGAATTAATTTACACAACGTTTGATGTATGAGTCCATATGACACATACAATATGCAATCATAAGTCATTGCAGGTTTCGTCTTTGCTCATCCATGGATAATTCAGCCAAAAGGAAATCAAACATTTTTTAATGGACCAGAATCAATTTTCAGAGATTTCTAGTCGGCAAGAAACTTATATATGTTTCCAGATATACTCGTATGACATATGATACAAACCATGGTTCTTGTGGTGTTCAGATGCCCAGATCCATCCTCTACCTTTGAAATTCAATCGTGTTTGCAAGGGCTGCTAAGGTTGATAAAGCTGGAAAGAAACTTTACTCCATTTTTTGCCAAGAAAGCTAGAGTCAGATCTGAAAGTAGAGGTTTTCCAAGCTGGTCAAATTTATCGATATTCAAGTTTTATTGGTCTGTTTATATGCTGGAATGGCATACACAGCAGCTAAATTTTTTTGTGGTGTTTCAACGTCCAGTTCCATCCTCCCTCCTTGGAAATGGAGCCTTCGACTCTTAAGGTTGGTGAACGTAGAAATTTATGTACTCCATTTTGTGCCAAGATAACTTGATTGGGATGTGGCGTTTGAGGTGGCTGGTTCAATTCCATGAAATCTACCGATGTTGAGGTTTTCCTAAAATGTTCACAAGCTTGTAAAGCTAAGAATTAGCTGGCAGTGAGCACATTTGCCTTTCGAAAGGAATGCTGTCCACTGTAAAAAGTACCGAAATTCTAAACCAAAGAAACAAATCTAATAGTTTCTCAACCCAAAAAAGGGAATAGACATACCAAAAGTTCCCCATTCTTACAACTCACAATCATTACTAATGAAATGCACAGGCTGATATGTCACTATAACAACATATTGTGGACAATCCATACTTTTTTTAGGAATCTTCATACTGCACATAGTGTGGGAGTAGAAACTGGATCACTCGGATTGCTTGAATATGCAGGACAAAAGCAATGAACAAGCTTAGGAGAACCACAGTCATCATGTGCCTTAAGCCAAAAAGAAAAGAGCTTGTCAACCTTATAAGAATCAGTGGAGTTATGATACATGTCATGGCAAGTGTGATTACACATGAGAGTTTGGAGCAAACCATTAGAACTGAACTCATTCTGCGACAAGGAATAATAACCACCTATAATGGGGTCATATCTCTTCATATATAGAATAAAATATTATCATACTGAGTCAAGGGTTGCATTTTCTCCTCACTTAGGACTGTCGCTCATAATGCACAACCTCTTACATTAAGAGCAGAACCACTCAATTGAATTATCACATCTAGAGAATTCAATCAAATTATCACATTGTCACAGCAATTGTAAACCCTAAATCAGCTGATACTTGGCAAAATATGACCTAAGAATGTTTATTTGATTGGAAGGTCGGTAAACAAGGACGATATGATCTCATTTGAGAGAAGAAATCCATCTGGATCTGTCAGTCGAATAAATATGACATCTTTAAGCACCTTGGAGGCTGATTGCTCAGAGAGTGCTGTTGAAAAAGTGTCTGGTGGTACAGTCTTGAACTTTGAATCAACAGCCACAGCATGACCACTATTTATAAATGGCAAAAAACTTTTGCAGATATGCACTCGCAATTCATGCCCAAAATTCTTTGATAGTTCATTGAGGTTTAAGCCAGATGCTAACCTTAGAGATAGCATAATTGTATCACACACTCTATCTTCAACACTTTCTACTGTATTGCTATAGAATGACAGGTATTCCTCATTTGCTGAAAAGTTATCACTGGACTGATTGATGCAAAGCTCCACAAAATCAGCATATCCCTTCAACTTTCTAGGCCTTGAAAACCGCTTCCCATTAAAATAGCTTGTGGCTCCCAGCCCAAACCCATAGTAAGGCTGATTCTTCCAGTAGACCATATTGTGCCTACACTGAAATCCAGGCTTCGCATAGTTGCTTATTTCATAATGCTCATAGCCAGCTTCTCTGAGTAGAGAAGATGCTAATCTGTAAAATGATGCTGACTTATCTTCATCAGGCAAAGGATGATGTCCTGGTTTATACCAAACCCCAAACTTGGTGCCTTCTTCAATCTGAAGATCATAGACAGACACATGTGCTGGAGAAAGGCCAATAGCCTCACGCAAACATTCTTCCCAATGCTCTAGGGTCTGATGAGGTAAAGAGGAGATAAGGTCTAAGCTCCAATTGGAGACATTGAGACCTGTTATTATGTCTAGTGCCTCATATACATCTTGTAAACCATGAGATCGGCCACATGCCTTCAAGAAGTCTTCATTAAAAGACTGCACACCCAAAGAAACACGATTGACCCCCAATCCCAGAAATTGCTTCAATGTTTGTTTATCAAACGTGCCTGGATCCATCTCCATGGAGATCTCTGCATCACATTGAAAACCACAATGTTGATCCAAAGTGTCTACAATTCTTGACAAATATTGTGGAGGGAGAAGGGAAGGTGTGCCCCCACCAAAAAATAAGGTTTTCAAGGGGCTAGCTTGTGGTAATTGACTTAGGGTTGATGTTATTTCTTTGCACAAAGTTGTGACATAGGATCCCATGGTTGAATCAATGTTTGTAGAATTGGCATCATTTCTCTGCCCAATCGCAACAATGGCAAAGTCACAGTAAAAGCATCGCCGTTTACAAAAAGGAAGGTGCACATAGGCAGAAGTCGGAAGCCCATTGCCTGCATGGACATCATCATTGTGCAGTCCAGCTACAGTTTGTTCGTCCCTGCCCCCATTCGGTCCTATTGCTGACACAAAACTGTTGTGGACATTGGCATTAGAACGCTCGAGTCTCTGGGCATGCAGCTCATTGTTGCCAGGAAACACATCATCTGTCCTTAACCTTAATGGTTGTTTGTGCTTCTCTGCTTCACCGCCTGGTCTTTGGCACGAACAAGAGAAAGCGACTATTCTACGCTTTTGCAAATTTAGAAAACCTGAAGTTGGACACCCTGTTTGAAAAGGCCAACATGGATGACGTTTATCTGCATATTTGAGGCTCACTGTATTTGTTCGTACTTGATAAGAGATTTCTATAAAGCAAGTTCGCATGTCGGGGTACATTTTTTGGCTTAGTGGAACGCATCTGTTCTGTTTGCAGTAGGTTCTGCTAACGTGATACGTGGAGTAAGATGTCAGTTCCACAACGCATCGCTTCATCTTACGACGGACTCATCCAGGTAGAAAGGTTTTCCTTTGGATGTTACACCAATCAGCGGCACCCACGACCGATCCTATATTGTTGCGAACAGACTGAAGACTCTTAGCCACAGCTAGTTGATCGTTCAAAATACCTGTGTATTAGAAACTTGCATATTGAACATGAAGGAAATGAAGAGGAGAAATCGTAGAGTGAAAAGTTTATAAGATGAGGAGCTTGCTTCCGAGGAAGAGCTTCTAGGTAGTGAGGGCTTCATCGTAGGTTCATTTGTGGTAAACTCTTTGCGAAGGCACTCTCATTACATTGGGAACAAGGGATCAAGAAGGCTACCAATTAGAGGCAACACGAATATTTCAACATCAATAAGGTGCTCACTTTTTGAGGTGGAGGTTGTGTGTTCAACCTCTGTAGGTGTGTGTGGCTAGTCATGTAATGTTTTTGGGCTGTTGAAACTAATTATCTTCGGGTAGTTCTTTCCTTGTAATGTTTTGGTAGTCTGTTGAAGCTCAAGGTCAAGGACACGCATAAAAGCGCATCAAAGAAGTGGATACATAGGAAGAAGGAGCACGTAGGGGGCTCCAAGAAGTGTATGTCAATTTTTTAGAAGAAATCCCTATAAAATAATGATTTTCATCACTAGAAACCATTGTAAATATCATTTCACATTTTTGCAACTCCATTTTGTTCAAGCCGAGGATTCCTTGAGCTTGAGGATTATTAGAAGTATCATCCTACCAATTTTCATAATTTTTAGACTCCATTTGAGCCCTCAAATAAGCCTTGGAACCTAATCTTTAAGTAGGCCGCACACTAGGTCTGGATAGGACCAAAACTACGCCAAAAACTATAAAAAGAGCTAGAGAGCTCATTTTTGAGGTTAGCTTGTTGTAGATTTGAGCTTTTATAAGAGAACTCTTTTGTAATCGAAGTCCTTTCATTGTTCCTCTCTTTGGTCTTGCCTTGTGCACGTGTGTATGTATGTGTGTGCATGCTTGTGTGCTTTCACTCACACACTTGTGCCTTCACTCACTCGTGGTCTTAATACTAGTCCTCACATCTACGCAGATTGACAATTAAAGGAGGTGGTGCTTATGCTTGAGCTACACCAAATTTTGGTGCCGTTGCCGAGGAGAGAGCTTCGAGGACGAGCGTTGTGATGGTAAGATCGTAGATTTGCGACGTTGGAAGGTAAAAAAACTATCGTTTCTGTTCATTTTCTTATTTTTTTCTTCTTCATCTTCATCATCATCATCATCATCACCATCTTCATCCATCTTCTTCATCATAGAAATTTCTTGTTTTTTAGTGCATTTTTATCATTTTCATACCATTTTTCATGCATTATTGTGCAAAAAGGAGTTAGGAAGTGCAAGGGAGAGCAAGCGCCTGTGTTTTTTTACGATTTTCTACACATATGGAGCTCGCCATTGCTCGACGCTCAGAAATTTGAATTTTTCGTCAAAAAACGCAATTATGATTGAAAATCGGGATTTTCATAAAATTCAAAATTTTTCAAGAAAATGTGATTTTCAGTTCCTGCCTAAGACACACAAAAACACGATTCTCTAAGTGTCATAAAAACTTGAGCTTTAGAAAAAAAAAACACGATTTTCAGTTGGCTCAAAATCGTGATTTTCACAAATCATGATTTTCAGCCAAACACATGATTTTCTGAGATCATGACTTTGTGTTAGCTCCAAAATCGCAATTTTGACTAATCACGATTTTTAACCAAAAACACGATTTTGGGAAAAACATGATTTTCAGTTGGCTCCAAAATTGCGATTTTCAAAAATACAACTTTCATCCAAAATCGCAATTTTCATGATTTTCAGAAAACACGATTCTGAGCAAAAACACAATTCTCAAGCAAAAACACGATTTTCAATCAAAATCACGATTTTTGTATCATTTTCGAAATCGGGATTTTCAAGTCAAAAACACGATTTTTAGTCAAAATCAAGATTTTCATGCCTAAAAACGATTTTCATTCAAAATCGCGATTTTCTGATCATTCTCAAAATCGCGTTTTTCACGATTTTCATTCAAAATCGCATTTTTTGGGGATTGTTCAGGATCACGATTCTCACTCAAAATCGTGGTTTCCACAGTTGTTCAAGATCGCGATTTTCAGTCAAAATCATGATTTTCTCATAACATCATGTTTCCCTGTTTTGACCCCCAAGAGCCTGATTTGACATAACTTTTTCATCAAAAGTTCATTTTTTGAGCTCTATAGCTCTTGGAAAGCTCGTTTCGAATCCCACACGACCTCAACTGTTTTTTCTAAGAATAATGCATTGATTTTCAGATAGAATAATTTGAAGTTGACCCTTAGGTTGGATTAGGAAACCAAGGGGGCTCCAAAGGATTTTGAGCAATATAAAGGGGAATTTTGGGACCAGAAGACAAAGCTTATGAACCTGAGATCTGGTAGACACCTAGGCAAGGATAGACAAAGCGTTAAATCTTCTGAGGCAAATGTCAACCATACAGCTAAGTCTTGGGCACAACAACTAAGTGGTTATCCGTACGTACTAAGCTTTGACACAAGTGACTCAGAAATGTCTTTTAGCATGGGGAAACCTACAGGTGGCTCAGGAACTGCCTATCTACAAACACCAAAAGATCCCTATAAGACATAGTTGGAATATATTCGAACCAACCGATTAGGTGCTCGCATCTATGAGGATGGTATGAGGCGATCAGTGGTCCAACTCAAAAATCCAGATCAACCCTTTAGACTTGAATACCCAGTAGTCTAGTTCAAAGAGGGTTCATATATTGATAAGGAAGGAACCATGTATGTGGTCACCAACTTACTAGACAGGTCATAGGAGTTTTGCAACATGATTCTAGAGAATGAGATAGGAGACTTAGAGCAAGGAGATGTAGGACAAGAACCCAAGACTCCTAGAGGTAAGTCAATTTTGACCAGAGTGATCACCCCGAATTGGATCCTTGAAGACAACAAAAGCATAGAAATGTTCTTAAATAGAGGAACGGAGGAAGCCTTTTAGAGATTCAAGCCAGATCAACCTAGCCAATTCGGCATAGTCATCATCTACGAGTTCAAGGATCCGGAGAAACCAAGCAAAGTTGTCTACTTGTATAATGTCAGGGGAGCACTAGATTATGCTCTTTGACTTCACTAGACAAGATTTCGGAAATACACTTATGATTACAAGAACATCCATGTAGGGAAAATAATACAAGAATACGTGACTGATACAAGATGTCCCACAACCCGGAACTAATAGTTATGAATAACTCGACTAGAGATGATACAGGAGATCCCACAACCCGGGATCGTAAGTATGAAACAAGATATCTGGATTACAAGAACTCCCTTCTGGGAGATGAACTAGATACTAGAAAGAACTCAACAGGATCTCGTACTATGAGATTACAAGAGGACAAGATAGGATGTCCAAGAACTAGACTAGAACAAGGAACAAGACAAGAACTAGAACTGGAACTGGAACTTGAAGAGTACTTACTTGGCGGTCACGACTCCTTGAGGCTCCCAAGACTGGTATTGGCAAGAGTGAGAATGAATGTGGTAAAGCCCTTAGGTTTTTAAAGGTGGTGATCTATGGCGGTTACGAAATGATGATGTCATCAATCCAAACCAAATATCAGAATCGAGCAAGTAAACAGTTGATCTTAGGGTTTTGGCACATTCTAGATGTAATGAAAGCGTTGGTTTCTCCTAATTCTGAACCAATCATGAGATATAGGATTCACATTGAATATGAGGTTTAGGATGGTTTTCTTCTTTGTCCATGACATCACCTCCCCCTCAAGCAACGAGTTCTACGAGGAGCGGTTATCTGACTCTTAGATCTTCTAGAACTTGAACCTTCATAACTCTTGGTCTTTGTAGAGTTCTTGATATGAGGTACTAGAATATGATGATGATGGATATCCATGATGAAACTAGAAAGGGTTTGTAGTATATTTAGGTGCTAAATCAAGGCCATGATTCTCATGATGGGTGGTACTCCTCTTTTGATTTTGATGATGATACTTCTTATGTGGAATGGTGATTGGAGAAGTCCTAATTCCAACTTGCTTCTTCTTCTTAGGACATTTGAATACCATATGATCATGATCTCCACAATAAAAGCATAATCCATTGTCTTTCCGATGTTTTCTTTCCTTTTTTGTAAGTCGTCTGACGCTAATGCTATCCAACTGCATGGGTTCCAGTTGAGATTGTTCCAATATATGTTTGATGGAGAGTATTAATCTCCAAAAGAACAAGCTACTCTTGTAATTAGAGCACCTCTTACAACAAGAGTAACTCGAACTTTCACCAATTTTAGAGGATCAATGATTAATTATGAAGATTTTGAAAAATCTGTGAAGGAGATGACTACACAGAAAGTCTGCTGCACATATCTCTCTCATTACCTTATCAATTGTGTAAAGGTTTTTATGAAACTTTGCACAAGGTGTCGTCTATAGTTTGCACACCTTCTTCAAGTTGAATCACTCCAAAAGATTCAGTGTACCTTGAGAAATGATCTCAACAAGTTACCTATGTCTAAAACTGCTCTTCTGAGAAGTCGATTTAGACACCTATAACTTTTAACACTTGGTTCTCTCAATCTATAACTTTACACTGTGGAAGGAGAACTGACCAAAACATTAACATCAAATTTTGCGCCTGTTTCAGGAACCAGTGAACACTTCTTCACATATGAATGTTCCTACACATAATTCTCACAGCCTGTTTACAATTAGGCTCTCAAACTTTAACCATAGACTCATTAACTATGGACTTAGACATCTACAAAAGGATTCTCAAAATGATCAAGCACAGAAGGAGAATGCACAGAAACATTGGGCGCAATTTTTCTTCCATTTCTGAAGAAATTTACAACTGAGTGATGAGAGAGACTCAACTCCTTCTAAGATGTCTAATGACTCATACAACTACTGATTACTCTATTCTCATGCTCTCTCATATACAATATCATGACTATACAAAAGTATAAGTGAACTATCTCTATATTAATGTACATATGTGTACACCTCTTCATTTTCTGGATGTATTCTTCCTTCATGCTTCACAACTTGAATTTTCCTTCAGTCCTTGACTTCCAAACCTTCATTAAAACTTCAATTGTTGATTGCCTTGCACCAACAGCTCCCCCTCAATAATCAATTGAGGTTTTCTCTATCTTCTTTATGCGTGCCATTTCTTTGAATCTCTGTAGCTTTGGTCCATCCAAGCTTTTGGTTAGCATATCAGCTATCTGATCTTTTTGTTGAAGTATGTATGACTTCAATCTCTTTATCCATCACCTTCTCTCTTAGAAAGTGATACTGAATCTCAATGTGTTTGGTCCTGGCATGAAAAATAGGATTAGCAGCTAAATACAATGAACTCATGTTATCCCCATGAATGGTAGGTGTACTCTGAATGATGTCGAAACTCTTCATCAGAGTCTTAAGCCATATCACTTCCTTTGCAGCTTCAACCATCCCTTTGTACTCTGCTTCAGTAGATGACAAAGCAACTGTGTGTTGCTTCTTTGAACACCAAGAAATTAACTTATCTCCCACATAACACAAGTATCCATAAGTTGATCTCCTATCATCAGGATTACCTGCACAATCTGCATCACTATATATCTTGATGTTTGTATCTGATGTAAAACCATAATACAAACGTTCTTTGAGTGTACCCTTAATGTACCTCAACACTCTTTGACCTGCAATCCAATGTTCTTTCCTAGGACAATGCATGAACCTACCAACCAAACTCTGATATAATTTCATGTCCTTGAACTCTTCACCTCCATATCTGCTCAATTTATGATTCACCTCCATTGGAGTAGGTGCTACCCTGCAATCATTCATCTTAAACTTGATTAACAAGTTCCTCAAATACCTTTCTTGAGTCACATACACTCCATGTTGAGTGTATGAAATCTCCATGCCCCAGAAATATGACAGGTCTCCCAAATCACTGATTTTGAACTCTTTCTCCATTTGCTTCTTTAGGCTTTGAATGCCTTTCTCATCTGTACCTGTAAGAATTATATCATCAACATATATGCACATGTATATGAACCCATCATCACTTGCTCTAACAAGCAAGCTACTATCTACTTTAGATACTTGAAATCCAAGTTCTTTCAAGAACTTCACAAGTCTATAATTCCATGCCCTTGGGGCCTGCTTCAAACCATACAAAGCTCTCTTGAGCTTGCACACATGATCTGGATACCTTCCATCTCTGAATCCTTGTGGTTGCTCCATGAAAACATCATCTGAAATGTAACCATTTAAAAAAGCATTCTTCATATCTAATTGACATAATTTCCAACCTTTACATGCAGCAATAGCTATGAGTGTCCTGATGGTTGTCATCTTTGCTACAGGACTATAGGTCTCATCATAATCTATACCATAAGTCTGAGCAAAACCCTTCACAACAAGTCTAGCTTTATACCTAGACACACTTCCATCTACAAATCTCTTTGTCTTGTAGACCCATTTGCATCCAATGATCTTCTGGCTATTTGGCTTAGGAACCAACTCCCATGTCTGATTCTCCATCAATGCATCATATTCTTCCTGCATAGCTTTCTCCCAATTTTCCTTACCTTTTGCCTCTTCATATGTAGAAGGGTCTTCATCTGCCTTTATCATATAAGCATAATCTTTTGTAGCCAAAAAAGAAGTGTCATAGCTATACCTTGTAGGTTGCCACTTGTGTCTTGATGACCTTCTAAGTTCTCCACTCCTTGAGGTTTCTGGTTCATCACACTCAGGATCAAATCTTGGCATTTCTTCAACTTCAACCTGCACTTCATTGTTCTCCTCTTCATCAAATATTTGAACCTTTGATTTTCCTTTCTTTTGACTCACAACTTCTTCATCACCTGCATTAATATTGATTGTACCTGCATACCAAGTACCTTGCTCATCAAATGTAACATCCTTTGATACAAGGAATTGTTTTGTGGATGGACTCCACAACCTATATCCCATTTGCTTGTCATCATAACCAATAAATACATACTTTTCAGCTTTAGGTTCCAATTTGTGCCTTAATTGTGATGGTACATATGCATATGCCAAACACCCAAATACTTTGCAATGGTCTAATGTAGGTCTCTTACCCCACCAAGCCTCATATGGTGTCATACCCTGCAAAGATATGGTAACCTATTGACCAAATAAGTAGCTGTTTTTACAGCCTCAGCCCACAAGTAATTAGGGCATTTTTTCTCCTTCATCATGGATCTTGCAAACTCAACAAGAGTTCTATTTCTCCTCTCTGCTACATCATTTTGTTGAGGGGAGTACCTGCAAGCAACCTCTCTCTTTATACCTGCATTTCACAAGTAATCACTGAACTCATTAGAGAAATACTCTCCCCCTCCATCTCACCTTAGTCTCTTCAACTTATGACCTGTAATTCTCTCTGCATACACATGATAATGTTTGAATGTATTGAATACCTCTGACTTATCTTTGATCACATAGATAGTGATCCATCTGGTAGCATCATCAACATAAATCACATAATACCTTGAACCATTGATACTGAAATCCTTTGATGGCCCCCACACATCTGTGTGTACCAATTCAAGGTTTTCTGAATACATAAAACCATGCTTTGAATAAGATTGCTTATGAGCCTTACCTAATTGACATGCCTCACATTTGTATGTCATATGTTGACCTACAAAATTAGGCAATCCAAGCACTAAACCATTATTAACCATATCTCTGATACCTCTTTCATTGAAATGTCCAAGCCTCTTGTGCCAAAGATCTAACTCAGAGATCTTATGTCCTCCATAGGTGAACAAGGCATGACCAACATTACCTTGAATCTTCAATGCGAACAATCTTCCTTCTTTATTTCCTGAAACAATCTATTTATACCCATTGCTAGGGTCTTCCACAAACACTCCTTCATTAGTGAATCTAACTTCATAACCTTTTTCAACAATTTGTCCTACACTTATCAAATTCTTAGGAATTGTAGGAACATACAAGACCTTACTCAAGAGAGTGCTACCATCCTTGGCCTTCACTAACCCAATTGACTTCACATTGTGCTTTGTATTGTCACCTGTTTGAACCACATGATTAGTTACCTTATTCTCCAAATCAATCATCAAAGCTATGTTGCCACTCAGGTGATTGCTACACCCTGAGTCAATGTAGAAGACTCTTTGGTCTTCACTTTGCCTTTCACAAGTTGCATTCATTATCAATGTTGAATCCTCCTTCTCATCTGAAGCATAATTGTAGTAGGTATTGTTGTATTGTTGACTTTGGAATCCTCTACCTGCATTTCTTCCAAAGTAACCTCTATTACCTCTACCTCTGAAATTACCTCTTTGATTCCTGCCATCTCTTCCTCTTGAATTAAAATTCTGATTATATCCTCCATTACTCTGAGTATTATGCCAACAATCATTAGCTAAGTGATTTGTCTTACCACAAATCCAGCAAGCCTTGACTCCATCTTTATTACTCCTGCCTCTTCCTCTACCTTTGCCACCTCCTCTTCCTCTTAGGAAGTTGGCTTGACTAGTTGTGCCTTCATCTTCATTTGTTTGTTGCTTCCCTTTGCTATTTTTCTTCTTATCCTTTGAATACATTGCATGACCTGTACTCTTGTCACCTTCACCTTTGACATCCTGCTCAAAGGTTAACATATGTCCTACCAACTGATTTAAGCCAGGAGTAAAATGATCAAGTGATAATTCAGTAGACAAAATGAATGGCTTCCATTTGTCATCACCTCTCAAACCTGTGAGGATTTGCCTTACCAATTTATCATCCTCAATGTCTTCATCAACTACTCCTAATGCATCTGCAATGTCCTTCATCCTTGTTACATAGTCTGAGATGGATTGAGAAGCCTTCTTCTTGAAAGTGGTAAATTCTGCCCACAAAGATGCCTTTCTTGACTTTGTGGTGTTTTGAAAATGCTCCTCCAAAGCATTCCATATATCACTTGCACTTTCAAGACCTCTAATGTGAGGTAGCAAGTAGTCATTGACTGCCATATAGATAATGCTCCTAGCTTGAGTATCTCTCTTCATCCAATTCTTCAAATCTGATAATTCCTCCCTAGTTGGAACACTAGGATCTCTGAATTGAGGCTTTTCTTCTTCACCTGTGATGTAAGCTATCAAGTCTTTGCTCATAAGATGAGCTTCCATCCTCATTGACCATGCTGGATAGTTCTCTCTATCCAACTTCTCTATTTGAATAGAATCTCCCATCTTGTATATTGAATTCTTCAATCTTTATGAGTAATAGATGTACCTTTACTTCGAATAATATTCCTTTTGTCTTCCTTGATGTCGTATGACCTCCTTCTCAAGCTTTGCCCTCAAGCTTTCACCTTCTGAATCTTTAATTGTTGAATTCTTTATGTCTGCAGCAGTCGGGGTCCTCCTTCCTTCAATTCTGATGCTTCTTGCTCTGATACCACTGATGGAGAGTATTAATCTCCAAAAGAACAAGCTACTCTTGTAATTAGAGCACCTCTTATAACGAGAGTAACTCAAACTTTCACCAATTTTAGAGGATCAATGATTAATTATGAAGATTTTGAAAAATCTGTGAAGGAGATGACTACACAGAAAGTCTGTTGCACATATCTCTCTCATTACCTTATCAATTGTGTAAAGATTTTGATGAAACTTTGCACAAGGTGTCATCTACAGTTTGCGCACCTTCTCCAAGTTGAATCACTCCAAAAGATTCAGCGTATCTTGAGAAATGATCTCAACAAGTTACCTATGTCTAAAACTGCTCTTCTGAGAAGTCGATTTAGACACCTATAACTTTTAACACTTGGTTCTCTCAATCTAGAATGCGTTTATGAAAATGCTTTTAGCCACAGATAGCTTACCTTCCAACTTAAAGATTGAGTGCTTGCTTGCTCAAAACTTTACACTGTGGAAGGAGAACTGACCAAAACATTAACATCGAATTTTGCACCTGTTTCAGGAACCAGTGAACACTTCTTCACATATGAATGTTCCTACACATAATTCTCATAGCTTGTTTACAATTAGGCTCTCAAACTTTAAGCATAGACTCATTAACTATGGACTTAGACATCTACAAAAGGATTCTCAAAATGATCAAGCACAGAAGGAGAATGCACAGAAACATCGGGCACAATTTTTCTTCCATTTCTGAAGAAACTTACAACTGAGTGATGAGAGAGACTCAACTCCTTCTAAGATGTCTAATGACTCATACAACTACTGATTACTCTATTCTCATGATCTCTCATATTTGCCCCGACTTTTTACTTGTATATATAGGTAAATATTTACAATATCATGACTATACAAAAGTATAAGTGAACTATCTCTGTATTAATGTACATATGTGTTCACCTCTTCATTTTCTGGATGTATTCTTCCTTCATGCTTCACAACTTGAATTTTCCTTCAGTCCTTGACTTCCAAACCTTCATTAAAACTTCAATTGTTGATTGCCCTGCACCAACAATGTTGTTGAGGAACTGAGGTAAATTTGTATTGTCGATCATGAATAGATATCTTCTTCTCTTGCTTTCTCTCAAACAACCTATTGTCACACTCAATTATCTGATTCATGAATTCACTCAAAGTGTTTACCTTGGGCATGGTTAACATGAGGTCCTTGATATCGTCACATAATCCCCATCGAAATTGGTTGATAAAATAATCCTCGTGCCATGTGAGATCACAAATGATTTGTCTAAATTCTGAGGCATAGGTAGACACAAGCCTATTTCCTTGGTGTAGCTTCCTTAGCTTTGTTTCGACAACACGTGAACAATTGGTATCTCCAAATGAAGATGTGAACTCTCGAATAAAGGCCTTGAAATCATGCAAAATATCCATGTCCTTCTCAAGGATAGGTGAAAACCATGAAAGAGCAGGACCACATAATAGAGTTCCTATGAGTCCTACTTGAGAAGCATCATCTGGGTCCCTGTTTGCTTGCATCCTTATGAATAGCTTCACTTGTTGCACAAATCCTCGAAACTTTGATCTTGTCCCATCAAATTTCTCAGGCATGCTCACTTTTGGACTTTTCTTCATGTTAGTTGTCATGAGTGTACTTGAACAATATTGACTTACAATGTTCTACAGCTCTTGGATTTGCCTTTGAAGTTCTGTGATTACGTATTGAATATTCTATTGTTGAATCCTTTGCTGGTTTTCTCGTATCTCTTTGACTTGTTGTTGAATGACTTTCAGTGCAGAAAAAAATTCTTCTCGAATAATCTCCATGGTGTCTGGTCTTGATGAAGATAGTCTTGCCAAAATGTTAGGGGAGCACTAGATTGTGCTCTCTCACTTCACTAGACAAGATTTCGGAAATACACTTATGATTACAAGACCACCCATGTAGGGAAAATAATACAAGAATACGTGACTGATACAAGATGTCCCACAACCCGGGACTGATAGTTATGAATAACTCGACTAGAGATGATACAGGAGATCCCACAACCCGGGATTGTAAGTATGAAATAAGATATCTAGATTACAAGAACTCCCTTCTGGGAGATGTACTAGATACTAGAAAGAACTCGACAGGATCTCGTACTATGAGATTACAAGAGGACAAGATAGGATGTCCAAGAACTAGACTAGAACAAGGAACAAGACAAGAACTAGAACTGGAACTGGAACTTGAAGAGTACTTACTTGGCGGTCATGACTCCTTGAGCTCCCAAGACTAGTATTGGCAAGAATGAGAATGAATGTGGTGAAGCCCTCCTTTTATAGGTTTCCAAAGGCGGTGATCTATGGTAGTTACGAAATGATGATGTCATCAATCCAAAATGGGACCTCTGAATATCAGAATCGAGCAAGTAAATAGTCGATCTTAGGGTTTTGGCACATTCTAGACGCAATGAAAGGATCGGTTTCTCCTAATTCTGAACCAATCATGAGATATAGGATTCACATGGAATATGAGGTTTAGGATGGTTTCCTTCTTTGTCCATGACAGATAACACGTCAGAGAAAATGTTCTTGGTAACAGACCATTATAGACATGCATATACTTGGAAGAGTGAATTGATCTTCCCTCCATCAAGATCCAATGTTTCCCATGGCCTCCAAGAAGTACAATCATCCCAGGCTCATGAAACCTAGAGGGAAAGAACTAGAGAGAGACCTGAGGTAAGCTTTACACACAATGTGTGAAGAGACAGATCAAGATGGGAAGGTGAAAGAACTGAAAGAGAGAGACATCAAGCACATAGGCATCAAAGAGATGAACACAATTCTCCATTGCCTAGACCCGAGAGTGCCCAAGAACCCTTAGACCCTCTCAAGTGATCAAGACAATGAAAAATTACTTTGATGGTTCAGGAGATCCTTATCATCATGTGGCCGAGTTCAAACAAGTGTTAAGACCTGAACAAGTTGAGGATTTGTTCACCCAGTTTGCAACATTCGGTTTGACTCTCAAGGGCACTGCCTTAGCTTGGTTTCAACCACTAAACAGTCACAACTATCGAGATATAGGTCAACTGCTAGACGAATTCATTGTAGAATTTTTCAAGAGTGGTATTAGGCATAACACATCATCCTTGATCCACAGCTTCAAGCAAACACCACAAGAGACAGTGTGACTAGTATGAAGAAGGTTCAAACAATACATAGAGAGATGCCTTGTTTCGAAATTACCCACACCGGCCAAACAAATGGCCTTATTTTTAGATGGCTTACTAAGCACAAAGTTAAGATCATTTGTGTACTTGAAAGAGCCTAGATCCATAGAAGAGTGTGTGCAGATGTGCATTGACATTGAAGATAACTTGGGTGAGGAGTTAGGATTGTCCAAACTCTATAAGGATTCTGATAGTTCTACTAGTCATACTTCAAGAATCTCCACAGAAATAGATGAATAGCGGAGCAAGTTGCCAAGAAGGTAGGAGTCCAAAATAGGCAAACACCAAGAGTCACCTCATTGAATTGATGTTATACTTGTAGAGGGGACCACATGGCTAACATATGCCCAATGCAAAACCCGAACATAAGACAAAAGGAATGCTCCATATTGCACTATTGAGAGGAAGTACACAAACCACATGGCTCAGGATTGTTATTGGAATAGGCAGGCTGTTAGGCAAACTTATCAGCAACCTTACCAACAGGGTAGGTATCAGAACCAATACCAACAGCCATATTATCTACCACAACAACAATATCAGGCACCATATGGGCCACAACCAGTCCTAGGAAACCAACCACCTGTTGGAGTTAGACGTTTGCGGAAGCACGCGAACAACACAAGGAAGAAGAAGAAGCTTGGAGCACAAACACACAATACTGAATGTATTACTAGAGAATGTGCAAAGATAAGTAGCCCATCAGGGCAATAGGCATATATACAAGCCGGGGGAAAAGAACCTCCTAAAGAGGGAGAAAAGTGCCTCGGCGGTCCTAGTGTGTTCACACACATCACTACCTAAATATATCAAAAAATCCCCTCTGGAAGTGATGCGGTGAACAAGGAGCTGGCACTCATGTATAAGGAAGTGCCAAGCTATGTGGAAATCACTCCACAAAAGCAAGTAAGCCCAAAGCTTTGCGGAAAGCTTCAAACTTCTCCCTAGGCAGAGCCTTCGTGAAAAGGTTTGCAATGTTCTCTTGCGTGGGCACATATGTCAAGCTGATCTCCCTAGCAGAGAACCTCTCCCTGACATAGTGATAATGCACCTCAATGTGCTTAGTGCGAGCATGGAACACAAGGTTCCTCGCAACTGCCAATGCACTCTAACTGTCAGTGAAGATGGTGGTGGCAGAAGACTGACCAACACCCAAATCAACCATAAGGCGTCTTAGCCACACACACTCAACAGTAGTTGTGAAAGCTTCCCTATACTCAGCCTCACAACTGGAAGTGGCCACAGTAGGCTGCTTCTTGCTCAACCAAGATATACATGAGCTACCAAGCATGAAGCAAAAGCCACTAGTGGACACACGAGTGTCATAGCAACCAGCCCAATCAGAGTCAGCAAAAGCATGCAAATCTGGCAGTAGTGATCCCCCCTTGGGATAAAACAACCCAAGTAGCCGAGTACCACTCAAGTAGCGAAAGATGCGCTTAACCGCTTGCCAATGCTTGACTCCTGGGCAATGCATAAATCTGCTCATTTGTGAGACAGCACACTGAATATCTGGCGGAGTAATGCATAAGTAAATCAAGCATCCAATAGCCTGTTGATAGAGAACAACATCAAATGCATCTCCAGCATCATGAAGACTCAATTGTAAACCTATCTCCATAGGAGTGCCAATAGGCTTACAGTCTTCAAGGCCAAAACGTTGCAATAATGTGTCAATATATTTCGTTTGACACAAAGCCATTCCACTATCAACTTGCATAAACTGAATGCCCAAATAGTGATGCAAATGCCCCAAATCAGACATCTCAAATGAGGCATGCAAATCAGCCTTGAAATCAGCAATATGCTTCTCAATAGGACCAGTGAGCAGCATGTCATCAACATAGACAACAATGATCAGAAGCACATCATTAGCACGCTTAACATATAAGGTGCTTTCAGTTGGACTGTTCTCAAAACCATGTGCAACCAGATAGGCATGTATCTTCTCATACCAAGCACGTGGTGCTTGCTTTAAACCATATAATGCCTTCTTTAACCTGCACACCTGGTTTTCATGCCCTTTCTGCACAAAGCCATGGGGCTGAAAAACATACACTTCTTCATGCAAGTCACCATTCAAAAATGTTGTTTTAATGTCCAACTGATGTACATTCCAACCATGATGGGCTGCAAGTGCACAAATGCTCCGAACAGTAATCATACGGCATGTAGGTGCAAAGGTCTCATCAAAATCAATGCCTCTTTCCTGTGCATAACCCTTTGCAACAAGCCTAGCCTTATACCTGTCAACTGTACCATCAGGTTTACACTTCAGCTTGTATACCCACTTAGTGCCAATGGCCTTCTTGCCAGGAGGCAAGTCACATAAAGACCATGTACCATTCTTCATTATAGCATCATATTCGGATTGCATAACAACCATCCAATTTTCTGAATTCTGTGCTTCATCAAAAGAAATAGGCTCATTCTCATCACAGAGACTAGACGCAGCCATAACATAGCAATTTGATGCAAAGGAGGCACTATGAGAGCCTGAACGAGTACGATATGACAAAGGTGCATCTAATTTGCTGTCACGCAAAGTTTGCACAAGCCATTTTGGCATAATTTTTGCCTGCTCAATATCAGCTCTCTCATCAACAAGTGCATCATGTAAATCTGCATCAGAAATGGAATGATCTGCATCATCATATGAAACCTGCAAAGGCTGAGAAGTTGCCTCATGAGGACTAGCACTAGACTGTCCACCTATAAAAAGAGGCATCAAAGTATCATACATGTCTTTGGAGCTAACATATGTCTCCTTAGTACATGAAAGTAATGGCTGAATAGCATCTTCCACAAAGACAACATCACGGCTAACCAGAATGCCTTTAGTCTGTGGATGATACAGACAATAGCCTTTACTTTCAGAACTATACCCAACAAAAATACATTTTACTGCTTTATCATCTAATTTTTTGTGATGTTGTTCAGGCACTAGTGCATATGCCAAACAACCAAAAACACGTAGATGAGCAACAGATGGCTTGCGGTCATGACAAGACTCATATGGAGTGATAGATTGCAGCGCTTTAGTGGGACACCTGTTCAGTACATATGCTGCACACATGATAGCCTCAGGCCAGAAACTATGTGGTAAAGCCTGACTCTTGACCATGCACCTCGCCATCTCCATAAGTGACCTATTCTTTCGTTCAGCAACTCCATTCTGTTGAGGTGTATACGGCACTGTAAACTGGTGTTTTATCCCACATTCAACCAGAAATGCATTTAATTCAGAAGACATATATTCCCCCCCTCGATCAGAACGGAGGGTGCCCATTTTACATGTTGACAGATTTTCAGCCAAAACCAAAAACTGTTTAAAGCACATGAACACTTCGGACTTTGCTTTGAGTGGATATACCCATGCATGCCTAGAAAAATCATCAATGAAAGTCACGAAGTAAAGGTAATTTCCAAGAGAGGTTGTCTACATAGGACCACAGACATCACTATGTACAAGCAGCAATTTCTATGTAGCCTGAATTGAACCATCTTTTGGAAAGGAGGAACGCTGCATTTTGCCCAAAATACAGCCTTCACAAACATGTTCTCCAGGTGCCTCTAGTTTGGGCAAAGAGGACACCATTTCAGATTTCTGTAGGCGTAGCAAACTAGCAAAATTCAGATGACCAAATTGTGCATGCCAAAGCTTTGCATCTGACATAGCCTGAGAATCATTTACTGCACATGCCAAATCATTGATAGATCTTTCATAGTCTATGAGCTTATACAACCCACGACATAAAATGCCAGAAGAAATAATCACATCGCCATTTGACAGATCATGAACTGTACATCTGTCATCAACAAATTTCACAACCAAGCCAATCTTGGCTAATGGAGAAACTGATAACAGATTCTTCTTGATCCCTGGCACAAATAAAGCATCTGACAAGGTGAAAGAACTACCATCAGTAGTAGTCAAAATGATCTTACCGACTCCCATAATAGGATAAGAGAGTTGTTGGTGCATGTGACAGTATTCCCTATAGGGGAAGGCTTGAGTGAAGAGAAGAAACTACGCTGCGAGGTAATATGTTTGGTCGCCCCACTATCAAAGTACCAAACATCTGAGTCCACTACAGACATGCACTGCTCATAAGAAGATGGGTCAAAACTGCAAACAGTAGTAAACGCCCATTCTTCTTCCTGCACAAGATTAGCAGACTCTATTTTTGGTGTAGAGGCTTCTACAACAACCATTCAAGCCTCCTTTTTCTTTGCCTCTTTTGCAGCCAATTTTGGACAGTTCTTTATGATATGATCATTCCCTTTACAGTACTTACAAAACAATTTCTACTTTTCTGATTTCTTCTCATCTTTATCTTCCTTCTTCGAATATGCAAAATTAGCAGATTTCTGCTTACTAGTTGAAGAGCCCCATTTTCCTTTGCCCTTCTGACTAGCCAGGAAAGCTTGATCTGCAACTCGCATAATGGACCTATTTTGCCTGGACTGATCTTCCTGCAACAGAACAGAGACTAACTCCTCAAATGATAATGCATTTGGATTGCCTTTCATCATCAACCGAAGAGTAGAAGCAAAACTCTGATATGAATCAGGAAGACCATTCAGAACGGTCTGCACAAGTGAGCTATCTGGTATAACCTCATCAGCAGAAATCAACTGTTCCTTCAAGTCTTTGATCTTCGTTAGGAAACTGTCCATAGAATCATCTTTATTCATGTGCTCACTCTCCAACTGTTTTCGGAGGTAAGCAACACGAGCCTCATTCCTAGCTTGGTACAATGTGGTAAGTGTATCCCAAGCATCCTTAGCTGTTCTACAAGAACGAATATGAGGAATAATGGCATGTTTGACAGACAAAGTTATCAATGCATGTGCCTGGGCATCTATGCCATCCCAACGAATCTGCTCTGTAGTAGGTGCAGCAGAAACAGCAGCATGAACAGGAATCTGCGGAATATCATGTTCGACACCATCTTCATCATCTCCAACACCTGTATTTGAAGTACCTGTAGTCAGAGGTGTAACAGGACGTCTTTCAACACCCTGCACAATGTTCCACAATCCTTTTGCAACCAATACATGTCGCATCATATAAGACCATAATGGGTAGTTGGTACCATCCAACTTATCCTCAACAGCCAACATACGGAATACATCACTGCTTTCAGCCATGGCCGGTGACTAAAATACCTTGATGCACAAAATTGACTGTATCTCAAAAAGTTGAACAGAACTGGCCCAATGAATTCTGCTTGACCTCTAGCACTCTTCGAGGCGCTTATACTGGCGGATAGAAACTGGTATATACCTTTGGCACAAAAAGACGAAATAGCCTACACAAGCGTTGCGATAATGCGTTCGGAGGCCGAAACAAGCTCAGATCGCGATTTTGGCACGGCAGAGCAAAGGAGTTTTGATCTTTGAAACACCTTGATTATGCTCACCAAATTTCGTGCGAATCTGAGACTGCAAACGGAGGAGTGTCAACCGCGCCCTAGATGAAGCGACGACCTGCTCTGATACCAATTGTTGGAGTTAGACGTCTGCGGAAGCATGCGAACAGCACAAGGAAGAAGAAGAAGCTTGGAGCACAAACACACAATACTGAATGTATTACTAGAGAATGTGCAAAGATAAGTAGCCCATTAGGGCAATAGGCGTATATACAAGCCGGGGGAAAAAAACCTCCTAAAGAGGGAAAAAAGTGCCCCGGCGGTCCTAGTGTGTTCACATACATCACTACCTAAATATATCAACACCACTAGCTCCTTCCAATGTGATTCCAGTTAAGCATGCAATGGCAGAGGAAAACCCTAATAGAGCATTGATGCCACTAACCCCGTTAGTCTCAAAAAATGACTCTTATGCTCATAGTTTAGACTACTCCCATGAAGATAGTCCACAAGCTTATTAGACAAAGTCACCTGAACATAGTGAGATTTACTTGTATCAATATGAGGCACCACATATGGAACAAAATTGGGAGCTAGAATACTCCAATGTCATGTACACAAATCCTAACCCTAGGCCCCACTTGAGACAAATGAGACCACAAGCCCCTAGAGGACCATCTTTTAGATGCCAGGGTGACCATTTCATTCGTGAATGTCCCCACTCACCAACTCTGGGACAAGGACAAAATATCACAATACAAGTCTTTTGTCTTGAGTGCGGCAAAGAACATCTTCCAAGAGATTGTCCTAGAAACCCCTCTAGTGCACCCAAGGTTACACCCATTAATGTGGTAGGATTAGTGGTGGATTCAAGCGCCAATAGTAGTAATCTGGCTCCTATACAAGCAGTCACTAGAGCACAAGCCTTAAAACAGGATAAGCCAACTGAACAATTAGAGTCAAGTGAATCAGGAGAGCCTAGTAAGCGAAAAACAAGAGCATGGAAAGATACCAGAGAGAAGGCCAATCACAAATGGAATAGAAAGTTATCGAAACTCGAAGAAAGCCTAAGAGAGGCAAAAAGAAAAATAGAAGATATTGCCCAAAACCCTCGCATACCAAAACTCCATCCACTCCACCGCATCCCACCCCACCACCCATTGTAAATAAACTGCAACTAGGGTCCGTTCTCGTAGATCCAACCCTAGAAGGCTTGGACATGATGTTCAAGGCCTGTTGGAAGATTTCTCCTCCAAATGCACAACAAGAAGCTTGGACCCTTCCCAAGACCTATTTGCCCTCAGACTAGTACTCACTAAAACTGGTATATCTCACAATTCCCAAATCTAATCCAAAAACCCTTTTAGCCACAAAAACTAGATAGTAAGCGCTTTCTAATGAGCTATCAATCTTTGGATTTGGACACTCGTAGACCTGTCAACTGAGTCACACAAGACAGCCCAGTTTTCCTAACAGGTTTTGGGATAGAACAATAGACAAAGAAATAGCAATATCTCACAGTACAAGAAGAGTTTTGCCAAAATTCTTTGTGCACTAAAATTCTTGCTTTATAAGATTTACATAAACTACATGAAATCTTAGAATGGAGCTTCCTACAAAGAGAAATTGAAGTCCTAACAGGCTACTATAGAAATGGAGGAAAGGGTACGAGAGATATACAAGAGAATAAGAGCATCTATGAGAGCCTATGGCTCAATGGCACATATATATGCAGCACCCCGACTTCCTAGCATCCACACATGCCTTGAATGAGCTTGTATGGTCTTTATATAGACATGAGAGTCTTCTATGACTCTTCATATGTCCTCCATGTCTCTTCACATGCCCTCCTTGTCTCTTCACTTGCCTTGTGACTTTGTCTCTTCATTAGAGTGGCTTTTGGTGGTCCAATGACTCCTTTTGGATAAGGTTGCACCTTCAACTTTATTCTTTGACTTTCCTAAGTTTCAAAAGCCTTCAAATGGAGTTATTTGATGAAAAAAAAAACTTGAGCTTGCCCTATAAATGCATATCTTTTAACACTTCCCCTCAAGCTCAAGTTTCTTTTGCATTTGAAGTTGGTTCCTTGAGTTGTATGGCTTGCTTCAGCTTAGCAAGCTTTCCAGCATCCAAGAACTTTGTTAGTAGATCAACTACCTTGTCCTTTGTACTTACATGATGAATATCCACTTCCTTTTCAAACACCTTCTCCCTTATGAAGTGATAGTGGACTTCGATGTGTTTGCTCCTTGCATGAAACATAGGATTGTTTGCAAGATAGATGCTTGATATATTATCTCCAAACAAAGGAACTAATCCAACCTGCACATTTAAGTCTTTCATTAGCTTTTTCATCCACATTATCTCACAAGTAGCTTGGGCCAAGGCTCTATATTCAGCTCTGGTTGAAGATAAAGCAATTGTGGGTTGCTTCTTTGAACTCCATGATACACAATTGTTTCCTAGCATGATCACATAACATGTGGTGCTTCTTCTATCATCTTTGGAGCTGGCCCAATCAGCATCCGCATATCCTTTGAGCTCTAATGATCCTCCATAAGCATAGAAAAGTCCTTTATTTATTGTACCTTTGATGTACCTGAGTATCCTCTTTGTTGCATTCAAATGATAATTAGTAGGAGCATGCATATATTGAGAAAGAACTCCTACACTAAATGCCAAATCAGGTCTAGTTATGGTTCCATATATAAGTGAGCCTATTAGGCTCATATAGGTATGAATGTCCTCAAGTTCTTCTCCTTGGGTGGAGCTAAGTTTGGTGTTTACATCCATTGGTTGCTTTAGTGGTTTGCATCCACTCATTCCAAACCTGTACAATACATCCAACAAATATTCTCTTTGCATAAAGTAGAGACCATCATTTTTGTACATAACTGCAATGCCCAAGAAGTATTTGAGGATTCCAAGATCTGATAGCTTGAATTCCTTCCCAAGCTTTGCCTTAATTTCTTTGATACCTGCATCATTATCACCTGTTATGATAAGATCATCAATATACATGCATATGTATATATATTCTTCATCAACCCTTTTAATGTAGGGAAGGATCTGAATCACTTGCAACAAAACTACACTTCATTAGGTACTCAAACAATCTGTGATTCCGTGCTCTAAGTGCTTGCTTGAGTCCATACAAAGCCTTCTTTAGTTTACATACAAAATCATGCTTCTTTTCATCTTCATAACCTATGGGTTGATACATATAAACCACTTCTTCCAAATTTCCATTAAGAAAATCATTTTTAATGTCCAATTGATACATTCTCCATCTTTTAGAAGATGCCATTGAAATCAAAGTCCTAATTGTATTCTTATTTGCAACAAGACTAAAAGTTTCTTCATAATCAAGCCCATATGTTTGTGTGTAGCCCTTAGCTACTAACCTTGCTTTGTACCTTGCTAAAGATCCATCTGAATTCCTTTTGACTTTGCACACCCATTTGTTTGTGACTACCTTCATGCCTTCTTCTCTAAGTACCAATTCCCAAGTTTGGTTTTCCTTGAGAGATTGAATATCCTCAACCATAGCATCTCTCCATTCCCTATGTTGGCTAGCTTCCTCATAGCTTGACGGTTCCTTATCTTTGATAACCTATGTCATATAAGCATAATGCTTTGCAGTAAAGCTATCATAAGTGAGCTTTTGAATAGGATGTTTTACCCTTTCTGACCTCCTTTCACTACCTGTGATTGGATATTTTTTCAATGTCCGTTTCTTTTGCACCTCAGGAGTTATAACTTCTTCAAATTCATCTTCATCTTCACTTGAATGAAAATCTCTTACCAAGTTACCTCCATTACCTCTATTGTGGCTACATTCTAATGTATGCTCTAACTCCTTTTGCTTGCCCTTCCATGATGATGAGCTTTGTGAAGGACTTGCCATACTTGGTCCACTCAATGTAGTGCTAACTTGCACTTGCTCTTCATGTACCTAATCTGCATGTACAAAGTCTTCTTCCTGCAAATCATTCACACCTCCATACCAAGGTTTTAACTCATCAAACACATCCCTTGACACTCTAAGATTTTTAGTGATCGGATTATAACACCTGTTCCCCTTTTTCTCATTTGAGTAGCCAACAAAAATGCACTTTTCAGCCCTAGCATCAAGTTTACCTTCTCTAACATCCTGTGGGACATGAACATAGCATATGCAACCAAAAATCCTTAAATGAGACAAATTTGGTTTCCTTTGATAGTATACCTCATCTGGAGTAAAATCATGAACTCTTGAAGTTGGTATCCTATTCATAATATATGCTGCTGTGGTTGCTGCATCAACCCAATATGAGAAAGGTACATTCATCTCATTCAACATGCATCTAGCTACCTCTGCAATTTGTATATTCTTTCTTTTTGAAATACCATTTTGTTGAGGGGTATACCTGCATGTGTATTGCCTCCTTATGCCTTCATCTTCTAAGAACCTTGTTAACTCATTGGAGAAATATTCTCCCCCTCCATCTAACCTTAGGGTTTTAATCCTATGACCTGTTTCATTCTCAACAAGTGCCTTGTATTTTTTGAATACTTCAAACACATCTGATTTTTGATTGATTATATACAACCAAATTTTCCTTGAACAATCATCAATAAAGGTAACAAAGTACTTATTACCTGCATGTGAAGGTTCTCTTGAAGGTCCCCATACATCTGTATGCACTAAATCCAAAACCCTTGGAGAAACATACTTGCTTGACTTGAAAGGCAATCTAGTTTGCTTCCCAAATTGACAAGCTTCACATATCTCATAAAGATGTGATGTTGAGAAGTTTGGAAGCCCTTTGACCAATGCACTTTTCTCCATGTTCTTTAGCTTTTCAATGTTTATATGTCCTATCCTTTTATCCCACAAATCCAAATCTACAATTCTTCTATTTCCTGAAGTGATGAACATTACCATGTTGGGGTTTTTCTTGATATTGATAGTAAACATCCTTCCATGCTTCTCTCCTTTTTCCACAAGCAGAAATCCATTCTTTGGATCCTGTATGAAGCAACATTTGCTATTAAACTTCACTTGGTATCTTTATCTACCATTTGCCCAACAGAAATGAGATTTTTTGTAATAGTAGGGACATATAATATCTCAGATAGTGTCTTGCTCTTCTTGCCATCCTGAAACTTGACATCACCAATGTGTTTGATCTCATGTTTGGTGTTGTCACCTGTCTCTACACATCCTCTTTGCTTTGGAGCCTATAAAGCAAAACATGTCCTCCCTACAAGACATATGATTGCTACATCCACTATCTATGTACCAAGTATCATTCTTCTCATGTTTACTATCTCCATATGCATGACTCATGGCAAGAACTTGATCACTAGACTCATTTGAAGCATAGTTACCTTGAGCATTGTTCCTTCTTTGGTAGCATTCATTTGCCCAATGTCCTAGCTTCCCACAAATGAAGCATCCATTGCCTCTTGATCCTTTTCCTCTTTGTTGGAAGCAGTCAGAGGCACAGTCAGAGGCACAGACGACATGGAAGCATGTAAAGACGGAGCAGGGAGCCAGTCGGATCATTTTTTCAAACAATTATGTTTTTATTACCTCTTCAAACATCCAACAGTGATTTTCATCACTCTTGTAACATATGTAATATAGACAAAACCCCATTTTGTAATTCATAGCTCCATTTTGTGCAAGCCGAGGAGTCCTCGAGCTTGAGGAGCTTAGGTAGAATGCTCGTACCAAATTTCGTTATTTTTAGACATCGTTTACCCTTCCAAATAGCCTCTAGGACCTATTTTTTAACTAGGCCGGTCACTAGATGTGAAACCGGTCAAAACTAGTCTAGAAACTATAAAAAGAGCTAGAGAGCTCATTTTTGAGGTGGGTTCATTTTGGTTAGTGTGAGCTTAGAGCTAGTTTGAGCTTGTAAGAGCATTCTTGAGTAATAGAGCTAATTTCCCACCTTCCATTGTGTCTTGCTTGTCTCTTCATTGTGTGTGTGTATGTGTGTGTGCATCTTTGTGCTTCTCACCTTCACTCTCACATCATCTCACGTTCACGATCTTCATATCACTCCTACCTCTCCCACGGATTGACATTAAGGAGGTGAAGCTTCTTAACGTGGTTCTCACCATTGTGCTAGAGCAACACCAAATTTGGCGCTGTTGCCGGGGATCGAGTCTAGGACGAATGTGTGATGGTAAGAGTATAGCAAGAAGTGGCGTTGGAAGGTAAAAATTTCAGTTTTTGTTGTTGTTTTTACTTAGTTTTTAGTGTTTTTCACCTCCCCCACACTCCATCTTCATCACCGCATCATCATCTTCATCTCCAAAAAAATCAGAAAATTCACCATATCCACCCATTCACCTCATTTCCCCTCATTTGTGCATGCGAGAGAGCGAGAGAGAACTTTTGTGCTTGTGTGTGCTTGTGTTTTCTTGAGTTTTCTTGCAGGTACAGAGCTCCAGTGCATCAGGAAGGCTTGGAAAAGGTAAAATTTCACTCTCTGTTAAAGATCTGCCGAGTGTGGCGGACCATCGCGATGGTCCGCAACCTTCGGAATTCTTGGTAGGCGACCACACCACGAGGTAGACGACCCTTGCGCTTGCACGAATCCACAGACGCATCTCAAAAATCATCAGTTTGGTGGACCATCGCGATTGGCTCGGACCATCGCGATTGTGTCACACCATCGCGATAGGCTCAAGCCATCGCGACGGCTCGGCCGGACCATCGCGACGGTTCATTTCTCGGACCATCGCGACGGTTCACTTGAGCCATCGCGACGGTCCACTTGGACCATCGCGATTGGCTCATGTCATCGCCACGACGGTACCACGTGTCAAGATAGACCATCGCGACGGTTCACTTCGGACCATCGCGATTGTCCACCTTTGACCGTTGACCGCGCCATCGCGATTGTCCGCCTGATCACGCCATCGCGACGGTTCATTTTTCGGACCATCGCGACGGTCCATTCTCACGCCATCGCGATCGTTCATTTCGGACCATCGCGACGGTTCGACCTCACGCCATCGCGATCGTTCATTTCGGACCATCGCGACGGTTCGACCTCACGCCATCGCGACGGTTCGCTTGGACCATCGCGACGGTCCCAGACCATCGCGATTGTGCACCCCCATCGCAAATTTTGGGCTCCAATTTTTGACCAATTTTGAGGGTATTTTTGAGAAATTTTTGGACCATTAGACTCATAGGAGACCCCTTAGCTCATATTTGAAGGAAAACCTGATTGACAGTTTTTACCCCCCAGGGCCTGAACAGTCATAACTTTTTCATCCGAAGTCCGTTTTTTGAGCTTAATAGCTCGTTAGAAAGCTCGTGACGAGTACTACGCGACCTCAACTGTTTTTTTCATAAAGAATACATCTATTTTTGGATAAGCTATTTTGAGGTTCACCTAGTTTGGGACTAGGAAGCCAGGGGGCACACATTGAAAATTTGGGCAAAAAGGGAAGGGACTAAAAGGTGTATATACTCAAGTGCTTGATCATTCAATTGTGAATTGGTCTAATATTGGAATTTTTCCAGGTCTAGCAAGGGCAATCAAAGGCAAGCAAGTAAGGCAGTGAAGACAGTAAAGCTTGGGAAGCGCGGCTTCTTGGGCATCAGAGCAACAGAAAAGCCGACTCGAGGTTGGAAGATTACTCAACCCCCTCAGTCAATTCTTAGCTTAGGCTAAACGGTAGTTGTGGATTAAAGACGATAGGAACGCCTCAAGTTCAAGATACCTAATTCTTTCAAGTTCAAGACTAAAGATAAAGGTGTGTGACGAAAACCTAAAGGAAAGAACATAAGTCTGACGGAACGAGAACTCAAAATTATAACAGAAAGTCGAATTCCTGACGTATAAATTAAGACAAGAATCCAAAGAAAAATTAAAAAGAATCAAGAAAGTAATAACAAAGAACCAGTGACGATCTAAGTGTGTGACTTAGTGTGCAAGGAAGAAAATTAATGAACCTTAGATCAGGGAGACACATAGGTAAGTCGGACCGTCGAAGCCTTAGATCATCAGAGGCTAGTGTAAGAACTACTGCTCGATCGTGGGCTCAGCAATTGAATAGTAATTACCCCTACGAGAGCTCAGAGACTAGCGAATCAGAAATGGCATTTAGCGCAGACAGACCAGAAGGAGGGCCTCATGTAGCATACCTAGAAAAACCAGAAGGACCCTATAGAACGCAATTAGAGTTTCTCCGAACCAACCGATTAGGTGCTCGCATCTATGAGGATGGTTTGCAAAGGCAAGTGGTGCAACTGCACAACCCTGATCAACCCATTGGATTGGAAAGACCAGTGGTGAAATTTGAGAGAGACGCTTACATAGACAAAGAAGGAACCATGTACGTTCTAAGTACGCAGCCAAACGATACTAATGAGTTTGGCACAATTCAATTAGAGACGGAAGCGAAATTTCAAGGAAAAGAATCGTTAGAAGAACCTAGAACACCTAGAGGGAAATCCGTATTAACAAGAGTACTCATCCCAGAATGGATCCCTCAAGATAACAGGAGCATCGAGTTGTTTGTAAATAAAGAGACAGATGAAGCCTTTTGGAGGTACAGAAAGGAACACCCTGGTGAGATAGGCATCATTACAATTTATGAATTCAAGGACCCAGATACACCTGGAAAGGTTGTATACCTGGATGAGACTTCAGAAAGAGTCTTCGTGGTGCCTGAGCGTGCTAAAAACACATACACATGGAGAGGTGAATTGATGTTCCCTCCATCTAGAACGAACATAAATACAAGTCAACAAGGGGCAGGAACATCCTCAGCCCATGGAAATCAAAGAGAAGGAAATAACGAGAGACCGGAAGTAAGCTTCACTCACCCCATAGGGAGAGATAGAACAACCACGAACACTAATAGAGCGAAGAGACAAAGAGATCATGGAATACTAGGTGGTAGAGATGATTTTCCTCTACCTAGACCACGTGAACACGCAAGAGTTTTGAGACCCACTCAATTAGTAAAATCAATGAAGAATTATTTTGATGGGACAGGAGATCCCTATGACCATGTTGCAGAATTCAAGCAAGTACTAAGAGCAGAACAAGTCGAGGACATGTTCACGCAATACAATGCATTTGGACTAACGTTAAAGAATACCGCTTTAACTTGGTTCCAACCATTGCAACAAAGGCAATTTAGAGACATCCATCACTTTTTGGAGTCATTCATCACTGAATTCTCTAAAAGTGGGATTAGGCATGACACGTCTTCGTTGATTCATAGCTTTAAACAAACCCCTCAGGAAACAGTTAGACTGGCAGGACGTAGATTCAAACAATATGTTGAACGATGTCCAATACAAGAGCTACCCTCACAAGCCAAACAGGTATCACTGTTCCTAGATGGCTTGTTGAGCGCCAAACTACGCTCTTATGTGTACCTAAAAGAACCCAGAACGCTAGAGGAGTGTGTAAGGATATGTATAGACATCGAGGACAACCTAGGAGATGAATTGGAACTCTCAAAGGTCTATAAAGACTCAGATTGTTCTTCTTTAGCATCCACAAAATTGTCTAATTCGATAGAGGACCTAGCAGAAAAAGTGGCCCAAAAACTAGGAGTTTCTAGTAAACAGGTGCCCAAGCTACCAACTAATGTACGTTGTTACACTTGTGGTGGAAATCATTTGGCAAATGTGTGCCCCAATGCACCACAACCTCAAGCCAATCCTAGTGGCCAATATTGCACAATTGAGAGAAGATACACGAATCATACGGCTCAGGACTGCCCATACAACAAACAAACTGTGAGACAGAACTACCCGCAAACATACCAGCAGCCAGGTAGGTATCAAGGCCAATACAATGCTCAGCCTTATTACTATAGGCCTCCACAGAACTACCCATACCAGGCTCAACAGAGACCTTAACCCGTCTTAGCTCAGCAGCCACCCCCACCAGCGAATGTCATCTCAGTCAAATACGTTGCTGCAGAAGAGAACCTAAGTAGGGCCTTAGTGCCTTCTTCACCCTTGATCACAGAAAGTGACCCGAACTCAAATAGTTTTGACTCTACTCATGTAACTAGTCCACCCGCTTATTACACGGAGTCACCAGAACATGTGGAGACATATCATTATGATAGTCCACCAATGGAACCTAGTTGGGAGCCAGACTATGCTAATGTGATGTACGCAAACCCAAACCCACGGCCCCAATTGAGACAACAGAGACCACAGGGCCCTAGAGGACCATGCTTTAGGTGCCAAGGAGATCACTTCATAAAGGATTGTCCACATCCCCCAATAGCAAGGCAATCACAGTACTATAACATACAAGGCTTTTGTGCCGATTGTGGCAAAGAGCACATCATAAAAGATTGTCCTAAGAACCCAGTTAACACTTCAAATGTGACACCGATCAACGTGATAGGTATTGTAAACAACGCAGATGGATCCAACCCTACATACGTGCCTATCCAAGCTATAACCAGAGCCCAGGCGCTCCTACAAAACCAACAACTTAATCAAGAGAAAGTAGCAGGAAGTAGTGAAGTAGCAGAATCTAGCAGTAAAAAGACAAAATCTTGGAAAGATTCTAGAGAAAGAATCAAGAGAAAGTGGAGTAAAAAGATAACTGAGTTGGAAGGA
This sequence comes from Ceratopteris richardii, assembly GCA_020310875.1. Lineage (NCBI taxonomy): Eukaryota > Viridiplantae > Streptophyta > Polypodiopsida > Polypodiales > Pteridaceae > Ceratopteris > Ceratopteris richardii. The sequence goes on from CM035418.1 coordinate 99,579,382, forward strand.
AGTCTAAAAGAGTCGAGAGCCAAAATACAAGAATTGACTTCACAAGAATTAAACCAAGAAAGCCCAGCTGTAAAATCAGGATCAGTTTTGGCGGAACCCATACCAGAAGATCTAGACATGATGTTTCGTGCATATCAGGCTAGATTAAAAGAGGGACCTCAAGTAACGGAAATGAGTAAGAACTACCCACGAGCTGATCTAGAAATTGAGAGAACTAAACTGTGCATGAAAATGGTAGAACTAGCACAAGCTTTGTTTGACGCCTCTAGATATCTTAATTGGAATAACATGGCAAAACCGGAATTACACTTTCAAGGACTAATGGAGAGGCTAGAATACTTGATTGAAAGCAAAGAGAAAAAGGATCAGTCTAGGAACCCTATTATCCCAGAGACACAGGAAAGGAATGCACCATCCCTGTCTCAAGTACCCAATACAGAAAGTCAAAACAATTTGTCTTCCATACATAGGTACTCACATGAATTTTTGAGGGAAATCCAAGAAGAGAAATGGAGAAAAGAACAAGGAACTCATCCTCCTATTCAAGAAATAGATGACTTGCAGGAACAATTTCCCCAAGACATCCCCTCTATATATGATGATGTAGAGGTGGAGCAACTGAGTGAACCCACAGGATTTGAATCTAAGTCTCTACAAGAATTACCTCAGTTCACAGGACCTTGGGAAGCTAAGTCTATTAGTATGAGAGCACCCACGATAATAGTGAGGAATGAAGAATCAGTGATCCCTAGGAACACGGAAGTGATCAAGAACACTAAAGTACAGTGTAATCTCACTCTGGAGGAATTGTTAAAGGTAAAACCAGAATTGTGGAAGCATGTAGCAAATCAATTCCCTGAGCTTGCTACCACACCCTCTCAGATAGGATCACATAAGAAGGTACCAGAGATACCCATGGAAAAGATTGGAGACGTAAGCGAAGGAGAGGAAGGTAACACATATCTTCCAATAACCCATCAGGGCTACACCACGAAAGCCATCTTAGATTCAGGAGCCGGAGTAGCCATCGCTACCACCACTTTATGGAAACGTTGGGGTAAGCCAGCACTCAGACCCACCAGGATGAAACTACAAATGGCTGATGGACACATAGAAAAACCATTAGGCTTACTATAAGGCATATCTCTCACCACTTGTGGTGTAGAATTTGAGCATACTTTCGCCATTTGTGATTTTGCGAAAAATCGTGCTTATGAGATGATATTGGGACGACCATTCATGCGTCAGTTGCAAATTGTACAGGATTGGGGAACTAATTCTTTGTACTTGCAACATTTAGGAGTGACTACCAAAGTCGATCTTAAAGACTATTCACATAGAGATGTACCCCCAATACAATGGAATACCATCCATAAAACACCAGTAGAGACGGAATCCGTGCACTCATTAGAATCAGATCCTTCTTGGTTGCATGAGGATACCCATTTATGGATGTGTAAAGTAGCCAAACAAGAGGAAGAACGATTAGAAACAAGGACCTTAGGTGCAGAACAACATCCACGAACCCTTCAAGATCCAGCATATGCACCTGTAGTATTCCCAGACGAAGAGTTTGAACCCCATGGTTGGGCGGAAATTCTAGCAACCATGGATGTAGCCATCAATGAAGAACAATGGACACCCCACTGTGACGAGGATGGCTATGACATTTCAGTTTTCACGATAGAGCCAATCATGGGCGATGCAATTTTAGAAGAGTGTGAACCTAGCACTGATGCATTTGAGGACGCAAGCGATTTTGATTTAGAATAAATTATCATGGACCCGCCCTTTGCATCAGAAGAAGAATATTTCTACGAAGTAGAGACTCACACTCAGAGACACGAGGAAATTACGAACGAGGTGAGGTTAGCCATGGAAGTGACTAACAAAAGTGAAGAAAAAAAAAGAAAGAAGAAAGAAACCATGTTAGAAAAAGAAGAATCTTTATTTGAAGTACCCGAGAATTTCAAGAAATATGAAATTGAAGATAGAAGAATCATGGTACGAATGCCTAATAGAAAGGCGAATGACGGACAAGTATATGATAACCGAGAGAAAACCAAAAAAGTAATAGTTGCCATAGAAGGAGAAGAAGAAAAATGCACATATATAGGGCATGATTTGACGACTGAAGAAGAAGAAGAGTTAGTTGCCCTATTGCGCGAATATAGAGATGTTTTTGCTTGGAGTTACAAAGACTTGAAAGGAGTAGATCCAGATATATGTTCTCATAAAATCCCTATGACTCCAGATGCAAAACCGACAAAACAGAAACCGTACACGTACAATGATAACTACGCTGCGAAGATTAAAGAGGAGATAGATCGCTTGATAGAAGCAGGATTCATTTACGAAATTGAACATACCGAATGGGTATCCCCCATTGTGGTTGTGCCCAAGAAGAATGGAAAATTGCGTGTGTGTATTAACCTTAAAAAAGTTAATGCCGCCACGATTAGAGATAGTTATCCTCTTCCTATCACGGAACACCTATTGGAAAGAGTTGCGGGCAAGGAAGTTTACAGCTTTCTTGATGGATTCTCAGGCTATAATCAAGTAGCCATTGCTCCAGAAGACCAACACAAGACGGCTTTTGCCACTGAATGGGGCATATTTGCATTTCGTGTGATGCCATTTGGCTTAACAAATGCACCCGCCACTTTCCAGCGACTCATGTGTCACGTTTTTAAGGAATTCTTACGCAAGAGCTTGGAAGTTTATGTTGATGACTTATGTGCTCATTCAAATGTAAGACAGACACATCTTCCAGAGTTAAGACAAATATTTGACAAATGTCGAGAATATCAGGTTTGTTTGAACCCAAAAAAATGCGTTTTCATGGTCAGACAAGGCAAAATTCTAGGACACATTGTGTCAAAAAATGGAATCTCTACGGACGAGGAAAAGGTGAAGGTAATTGTAGAATTACCTAGACCAACTAATGTGAAAGAGGTACAGGCATTTATGGGCCATTGCGGTTATTATAGGAGATTCATACACATGTATGCAATCATAGCCAAGCCTTTGTACTCTCTTTTAACCAATTTTGAGTGGACAGATGAATGTGAAAATTCATTCAATGAACTTAAACGACGCTTGTGCTCAGCACCTATATTGACTACCCCTGATTGGAGTAAGCCATTTCATGTACATGTGGATGCATCCAATTACGCCATAGGATGTGTGTTAGCACAACCCACGAATGAAGGTAACATAGATCTCCCCATAGCTTACGCGAGCAGACAATTGAACGTAGCAGAAAGAAATTACACCACGACGGAACGAGAAGGATTATGGATGATCTACGCTGTAAAGAAGTTTAGGCACTACTTGTTGGCCAACAAATTCAAGTTCTTTACAGATCATCAAGCCCTATTATATTTAGTCAACAAACCATGTAACACAGGACGACTCATACGTTGGTTTCTATTGCTCATGGAGTACGATTTTGAAGTGGTAGTTAGGAAAGGAAAGACGCATCTTAGAGCCGACCACCTTTCAAGATTAACCTCAGGAGAAGCTCCTCAAGGAGTAGCGGATGAATTACCAGATGCATACTTGTTTAACCTTGAGATAGCACCAGAATGGGCTAAGCCTATAGTCCCCATTCTCACATATGGACCCAAGAATCCTAGGATAAAGATCAGAGAAGGAGAGATTACCAAGTCTCAGAGGTACCAAATCATGGCAGGAAGTATATATAAACAAGATAATCAAAAGATTCTTGCTTGTTGTGTAGATGAATCGAAACATGCGAATTGGTTGCAATTAGCACACATAGGTGCACTAAAGCAACATCATTCAAAACATCGAACATTACAGACCCTGCATAGATTAGGAGTATATTGGCCTTCTATGGAAGCAGATGTCTACAAGTTGTGTAAAGAATGTCAGGTGTGTTGTGAAAGACCACCAGTAGAGCATGCTACATTATATCATGTGTCTCTCACACCAGACTGGAGTGAACCTTTAGTGACATACTTGAGGACGAACACATTCCCTCAAGGCATGACCTTAGCTCGACAACGCAGTCTAGAGCAGGAAGCTCAAGACTATTCACTTATTGGCGATAATTTATACAAAAGAGGACGAGATGGATATCTAAGACAATGTGTTCATGAGAGCGATTATCTGAGCATACTAGAGACTGCACACCAAGGTGTTGCAGGAGGTCATTTTGGACCCGATAGGATAATCAAAGCCATCCTCTTTGCAGGATTATGGTGGCCCACTCTTCACATGGATGCACATACCTATGTAAAGAGATGTGATGTGTGCCAAAGAACTCAGTTTCCTACTCGCAGAGATGAAATGCCATTGAAACCCATGATGGGCGGACGTGCATTTTCAAAGTGGGGTATAGACTTTGTAGGACCCATTAACCCCCCTGCAAAAGGTACACATGCTGAATACATTATTGTTGCCACAGATTATCTTAAGAAATGGGTAGAGGCAAAAGCCACAAAAAAGAATGATGCTCACACGACTGCAAAATTCTTATTTGAAAATGTCTTTACAAGATATGGACTACCTATAGAGTTAGTGAGCGATCGAGGCACTCACTTTCTAAACCAAGTCATTGAATATTTGTTACAGGATTTTATGGTGATTCACAAGAAATCTGCACCATATCATCCTCAGGCCAATGGTCAGGCTGAAAGCACTAACAAGATACTTTGTACCGTACTGACGAAACTCGTGAACAATAAACGTTCAGATTGGGACAAACAGTTACACCACGCTGTTTAGGCATATCGAGTGGCCTACAAGACCGTACTCAATGCAACTCCCTTTCATATGGTTTTTGGTCAGAATGCAGTGCTTCCTTTGGACTTCTTGATACCGACACTTAAGGTTGCACAAGAACATCAGTGGACCGGCCATGAATTATCAGCAAGAATAATGGACTTGGAACGATTAGGAGAAACCAGGCTAAAGGCAGCAGCAGGAATATACGCAGCGAAGAAGCGACAGAAAGCATATTTTGATGCACATGTGAAAGATAAAGGCTTAAAAGAAGGAGATTTAGTTCTAGTGTATACGCTGAAACAGCACGCACGGAAGTTAGAAAAGCGAGGTTATGGACCTATGATCATTAACAGACTTTCAACAAGTGGAGCAGTACAGTTAGCCACCTTAGAAGGAGACATAATGCCTAATTACATTAGTGGCTGTAGAATCAAGCTATACCAGGAACCTCTTACTGAGGATATGCTTAGACGACTCACGTTGGCAAAGAAGCGTAAGGAGGAAGAAAATAGAATACGAGCTGAAGCTCAGGCAGAAGCCATAGAACGCATTAAGCGCATGAAGCTAAGAAGACAAGGAATAGGGAGAGAACATTATAACCATCTGGAAACATCACCCAGATATCCCATGGCCATGTGTCAAGTAAAGTCAACCACTCATCCTAGCATAGTGGACAGGAGACCATTCGTTACAGTTAGGCTAGAGCACGGCAACCATTGCCAAGAACTCAGGGCTTTAATTGACTCAGGTGCTGCGACTAGTGCGATTAGATGGTCCCACTATAAGGATTCAGGAATAGAAATGCGGCCAATTGAGGCATACCTCATAGGCCTAGGAGGCATGGAAACCCCTTGCATGGGTAAGGTGGACCTTCCTATCCTCATTAAGGATGTGACCATGACGGCAAAGCTACTAGTGTGCCATGATGACGACTTGATAGAACCCCTAATCCTTGGCCAAGATTGGCTATACGATCACTCAGTGGACTTAAATCTTAGACAAGGCTCCTTACAGATTGGAACCTTAGAGCAGAAGCGAGTGATACCGCTTGACTTCCCTAACGGTATTCCGACTGAGGTTTGTAACCCTAGACCCTATGAAATACATGCGACGGAAGACCGGAAGATCTTTAATCAGACCAGTCACGTTACGTCTACACCAACCCACTCGGGCTTGGCTATGGACAGTTGTCAATCAGAAGGACGACAGGAGATCTTCCCTGGGACTTCCTGCAAACTAGAAGAGGCAGCTACCCATCCGCTAGGGCAGATGGACACAATCAGCGGTCAGGTGGGTTGCATCAGCGGCCAAATGAGCACGACACCCTGCGGTGCTCATCCTTCCAAACTTGTTGCGGACTGGCCTAGATTAAAGTTAAAGAACGAATCACTTCCTAATGGGAAGGTCACGCAAGTATTGGATCTCCCTTCTTTTCCAAAGCAGAGCGTCCCTACGACCTCTCTACCTCCACCAGGACAGAGTCAACCACGACGAAGGAACCCAGACCGACGGCAGTATCAGAAGACACAACAAGGAAAGCAGTCTAGGCCACCCAAAGGAAGCGGCACTAGACAAATATGGGTGCCAAAAGGACAAAAAGCACCGAAGAACTCCAACCAAGCAGAGATCGACAAGAAAAAGGCAGAACAGAAATAGAATCGGTATCCACCATCCCCTCGACCTTCTTCTACAGGTTCGAGCATTCGACAAATTTGGATCGCCAAGAAATACCTTATCCATAGACCCACACCCACGCAGATTTGGGTACCCAAACCATGTATCGTAGCTCAACCCTTAAGCCATGTAATACATACCCCTCACAAATCTTTCCATCCCTTAACACCACCACACCCGATACTACCTTTTGCCCCTCAACAGAAACCCACCACCCACTCAAGGACTCTTAGGAAATGGATACCAAAGCGTGTCCAACCGTCTTCCCCTAACCCATTGACTAACTACTCCCCGACTAACATACAACCTTGTAATAAATCACTAACCTTTAAACCTTGTATAAATTCACCCACCATCATAACACATCACTCATAATCTCATCTCATCAAGAAATGTATGCTTAATCTGAAACGTGTAGGTGTCTAGAGACCTGCACTAGTGCTGCAAGAAGCATTGCATCCATCACATCACAGCACTTGGCTACACGGGTTACGCATCAGTTATGGAAAGGGATTGCGGTCTCACTTTAATGGGATCATAATTAATTTCCATGCTAATGTGTTAATCTTTTGTAGCAGATCTTTCTCATTAACGCATCAGTCATCATGCAAACCGACGAAGGACCATCAGGAGCAGGCCCCAGTGTAGCGGCAGTGCCCCTCAACGTTTTACGAGCAGAATCCCACCCGACTGCTCCACCACCAGAATTCCAAGGATTTCCAGGGCCCATGCCGATCGATAACCCACCTATGGGCTACACAGAAAAGATACACCGTAACTCTCACTGGTTTCAGGGACTTGCAGGACCCTTAGCGGACGCGGATTTCATATTTGAATCTACTTTGACATTTGATGACCGCACTTGGGGAAAATACCAATTTTTCTCCAGAGAGTTCGAAGCCCTACAGAACACCCAGGATTTAACTCACGTTTGGGCCAGAGCAGGCTTCACGGAGTATTTCAGTGATCCCCTGCCCAAACCTGACTTTTACAGGTGTTATTATTTAATCACTACTTTGCTGGCCTCAGAGAATAAGGATATCCCCGGAACTTTTATTTTGCCTTCTTTAGTGGATGATCCACCTTACAAGAGATTTTATCTCTCGAAGGATTTAATCAGAGCGGCCATCAAGATTCATGGAACCCACACGCCCACAAATCGGGAAAGATTAGTTCCAGACCCTATGAAACGTGGGGATGTCACTAAGTGGGAGGAGATCTCAGCAATTACACCTGAGCTGTCAAAGCCGCTACGGATATGCATGCAACACTTCGCATTCCCCGCTCAGGACAGATTTACCATGCCCCATAAAAGAATATGGTTCGGATTGTACTTAGCGTGTACCGGACCTCAGACTGTTGATCTGGCGAGCTGGATCATTGATCAACTGTATTTGGCACAACACAGATGGGAACGAAAGAAAGTGCTTAATGGATGTTGTGCGCTCACAAGAATTGTTTATATGTGCTTGGCCTATGATTTGCCAATTGAACGTGCATTAACAGGAGAAGAGCTGAAGGCCTTCAAAGGCACGACGAAGAAAGCCAGGAAGCCCAGTAGAACACGGGCAGGTAAGCGCATGAGAGGCACCATTCCTTGCCTTCAAGTGCCAGAGTCACCATCACCACAACCCTCTCCAGAGCGATCTCCGACAGAAGCCGCTCCCACAGTGCAACCTATTCGCATAAGGTTGTCTAGACCAGTGGTCACGGAGGGCACTACTAGTATCGCTGCACCTCAGGCAGCTGCAACCACAGAACCCACCACCACGACAGCAGAAGCTCCCACCACTATTGGTGCGGACGCCTTTTCTTTCCAAATACCACACATGGAGGCAGAACCAATAAACACAACATTCGACTTTGAAATGCCTGATGCATTCTCAAATGAATTCCAGTTTTCAGAGGCACAGATGTTCTCCCAAGAATATGAACGCCCCAGTTACCCTACCACACCGCGGGATCTGCCACAGGGACAAGTTGTGTCGAGCTCTGATGACGAACGAACAGCCACCGACGATGACGAAGGTGATGACGAAGCCAGCCAGGGCACGCATGATTCCCAAGAACAAGGACAGACAGACGGCCAAGGCCAACAAACCGATGCACACGGTGACACCAGCACGCACGAAGAGGAGACTTTCGAAGCAGCAGCTTACACGCTGGCAATCAAGAAATTATATCGTACGATGGAGAAAGTCTGGGCCCGGAAGAAATTGACTGAAGAAGAGAGCCAGACCCTAATCGAACAAGAACTAGTCTCCGGAGGGTTTGAAGAAGTTTACATCAGAGGGTTTAGAGAACTGGTCCAATCCATCGGCCCGGTCGAAGCACTGCGATATTTACAAAAGAAGCCACTCCCCCAATACGACCCTCGCAGAGTTCGACTGCTATCGAAGCCCGGTGAATATATTCGAGTTCCGGTAGGTGCTCAATCATCCCACCAGGCACAAGATGCACGCCTACGGCCGGAAAGATCCTTCACCGAAGAAGCCATCCTAGTCGACTCCCCACCACATACTACCGTTGTACATACTACCACTATCCTTGAAATAACATCCACACCATCTACTCCTCTCTCACCTCAAGTTTCACCAATCCATCCTGTATCCCCCGCACACCCACCTGCTCCTCCCACATCCACACCAGTCCACGGCAACATAGCCACACCCTTTGCCCTGCCCATTCATGCCACCATGCCCGTACCCACCCCACCTCGTCTACATGTTAACCCCTTCACCCCTTCATCCTTCCCAACTTTTCCCCCACCTTTAAGACACCCTTTCACCTTTCTAACCCCACTAACCTTCTCACCAGTTTCACCTCCTCAACCCACCATAACCCCTATTTCCCCTTTTCACCAAGCTGCTCCAGCCATCCCCCCTGTAAATTACTCTACATTTGTAAATCCTGTCTTCACACCTACACAACCACCCACATACACACCGCTTTTCACAGTCACCGCACTTGACACGTCCAATGACATGGACATATCACCACCCACCGCACCAGCACCCACTCCACTCACAGCACCATCATATTTAGGTACGTCACAATTTTCCACGATCACCACTGCATCCACCTTCCCAACCCCATTCCCCATTCCCGTTGCATCTACTTCCACTGCATCCTCACTTAACACTTCATTACTATTATCGCCCACCATAGACACTGCACTTCAACAAATGTTCACATGCATGACACAAGTACGAGATGAGTTTGCATCTCTTGGCAACAACTATCAACAGCTGCAGAGGACGACCAACGAATTACAGTCGCAGCTTAATTCATTATCGATCGAGAATGCCTCATTAAATACGCGACACCAAGAACTCAGAGAGGCATATCATAAGCTAGAGCTGATGGAGAGTGTTAATCTCCAAAAGAACAAATTGACCTTGAATTTAGATCACCTCTATATCAAGATCAACTTTAGACTCCACCTAATTTAGAGAATCTTCACCAAATTATCAGGAAATTGATTATTCTGAAAAATTCAGTTTCTTCAGAAAAAGTCTGCTGCAGATTAGTTACTCATTGACTAATCAATCCTGTAAAGTTTTTGATAAAACTTTGCACAACACTTCGTCTTAAGGTTGCGCAACTTTGCCAAGTTAAATCTCTCAAAAAGATTAAGTACACACTGAGAAATGTGTGAAACACTTTACCTATGTCTGAAAGTGCTTCTCTGCAATGGCGACTTTGACACCTGCAACTTCTTAGCACTGGTTCTCCCAACTCTGAACCCGTTTGATCAAGATCTTCTAGCCATAGATAGCTTACCTTCCAACTTAGATTTTGAGCCCTCACTTGTGTAAAACTTTACACTGTGGACTGAGCACTGACCATTTCTTTGAAGATGAGATGTGCGCCAGATTTTTCGACTCTCAGAACATCTTCACATATGAATGTTCCTAAACAAAATTCTCACAGCCTGATTGAAATTAATCTCTCAAATTCTAGCCATAGATAGATTAGCTATGGACTTAGATACGTGCAAAAGGATTTCGCAAAAGATTAAACACAGAAGGAGCAGACATCAAGATATCGGGCGCAAAATTTTTCTATTTCTCAGAAACCTTACATCTAAGTGAGGATGGATAATTCACTCACTCTTCATGTGTCTAATGACACTAATTTCTCTCTCTCTATTCTCTAATCTTTTCCTGCTCTATTTGCCCGACATTTTCCAACATATTTATAGATGAATATATACAAGTGTATGACTAGACAAAGGTATAAGTCAGCTAATATACATATGTGTACATGTCTTTGGATTTTCTGAATATGCCCTTCCTTCAACCATCTGAATTTGTTCTATTCTTGACTCCTTGACTTCATCTCTCCATAATCCTTCAATTAATGATTGTCATGCACCAACAGCTCCCCCTCAATCATTAATTGAGGTTCTTCTCTATCTTCTTGATTCCTGCCATATCCTTGAATCTTTGTAGTTTTGGTCCATCTAGACTTTTTGTCATCATATCTGCAACTTGATCTTTTGTGGGAGTGTGTATGACTTCAATTTCCTTCTCAATGACCTTCTCTCTCAGAAAATGATACTGTATTTCAATATGCTTAGTTCTAGCATGAAATACAGGATTAGCTGCCAAGTATAATGAACTCATATTGTCTCCACAAATAATAGTACTCTGAATCACATCAAAAACTTTCAAAAGTGTCTTTAGCCATATTACCTCTTTTGCAGCTTCCACCATACCTTTATATTCTGCTTCTGTAGATGACAAAGCAACTGTATGTTGCTTCTTGGAACACCATGAAATCAATTTGTCTCCTACATAGCACAAGTATCCATGTGTTGATCTTCTATCATCAACATTACCTGCCCAATCTGCATCACTATATATCTTGATTCTTGTATCTGAAGTAAACCCATAGTACAACCCTTCTTTGAGTGTACCCTTGATGTACCTAAGTACTCTTTGTCCTGCAATCCAATGTTTCTTTCTAGGACAATGCATGAATTGTGAAAGCACACCAACTGCATATGATAAGTCAGGCCTTGTCAATGTAGCATAAATCAAGCTACCAACCAAACTTTGATAGAGTTTCATATCTCTGAACTCTTCTCCTCCAAACCTAGATAATTTATGGTTCACTTCCAAAGGTGTAGGTGCAACCCTGCAATCTTCCATTTTAAACTTGGTTAGCAAATTTTTAAGATACCTTTCTTGGGTCACATATACTCCATGTTGAGTATAAGAGATCTCCATTCCCAAGAAGAATGATAGGTTCCCCAAATCACTGATTTTGAACTCTTTCTCCATCTGCTTTTTGATCATTTGTATCCCCTTATCATCTGTTCCTGTAAGTATTATGTCATCAACATAAATACACACATAAATGAATCCATTTTCACTTGCTTTGACTAGCAAGCTACTATCTGCCTTTGATGCTTGAAATCCAAGATCATTCAAGAATTTTACAAGCCTATAATTCCAAGCCCTTGGAGCTTGCTTCAACCCATACAAAGCTCTCTTGAGCTTACATACATAATTTGGACTCACTTGATCTTTGAACCCATCTGGTTGCTCCATGTAGACTTCATCTGAAATGTAACCATTCAAGAAAGCATTTTTAACATCTAATTGAGACAACTTCCAACCTTTACAAGCAGCAATTGCAATGAGTGTCCTGATAGTTGTCATCTTTGCCACAGGACTATAAGTCTCATCATAGTCCACTCCATATGTCTGTGCATACCCTTTCACAACAAGTCTAGCTTTGTACCTAGACACACTTCCATCTGCAAATCTCTTTGTTTTGTAAACCCACTTACATCCAATAATCTTCTGACTATTAGGTTTAGGAACCAAATCCCATGTTTGATTCTCTATCAATGCATCATACTCCTCTTGCATAGCATCTTCCCAATTCTTCTTCCCTTTGGCCTCTTCATATGTAGAAGGGTCTTCATCTGCTTTTACCAAATAAGCATAATCTTTAGTAGTTAAGAATGAAGTGTCATAGCTATACCTTGTAGGTTGCCATTTGTGCCTAGATGATCTCCTAACTTCTGCACTTCTTGAAGTCTCTGGTTCATCACATTCTGGATCAAACCTTGGCCTCTCTTCAACTTCAATCTGCACTTCATTACTCTCACTTTCATCAAGTAATTGAATCTTTGCTTTACCTTTCCTTTGTTCCACTACTTCTTCATCATCTGCATGTACATTATATTTACCTGCATACCAAGTGCCTTGCTCATCAAATGTAACATCCTTGGATACAATAAATTGCTTTGTGGATGGACTCCACAACCTGTATCCCATTTGCTTATCATCATAACCAATGAATACATACTTCTCTGCCTTAGGCTCCAACTTATGCCTCAATTGAGATGGCACATATGCATATGCCAAGCATCCAAATATTCTGCAATGATCCAAGGTAGGTTTCTTACCCCACCAAGCTTCATATGGTGTCATACCCTGCAAAGCTTTACAAGGCAATCTATTAACCAAATATGTAGCTGTATTAACAGCCTCAGCCCACAAATAATTTGGGCAATTCTTCTCTTTCATCATGGACCTTGCAAACTCAACAAGAGTCCTATTTCTTCTTTCTGCTACCCCATTTTGTTGAGGAGAGTACCTGCAAGTAACTTCTCTCTTTATACCTGCATTCCACAAATAATCATTGAACTCATTTGAAAAATACTCTCCCCCTCCATCTGACCTTAGTCTCTTCAATTTTTTACCTGTAATTCTTTCTGCATATGCATGATAGTGTTTAAATGTATTAAACACTTCTGACTTTTCCTTAATCACATAAATTGTGATCCACCTGGTAGCATCATCAACATATATGACATAATATCTTGAACCATTTATACTAAAGTCCTTTGAAGGACCCCACACATCTGTATGCACCAATTCAAGTCTTTCTGAGTACATAAATCCATGCTTGGAATAGGATTGCTTATGAGCCTTACCTAATTGACATGCCTCACATCTGTATGTCATGTGTTGACCTGCAATGTTAGGCATTCCAAGCACTGAATCATTGTTAATCATTTCTTTGATACCTCTTTCATTAAAGTGTCCAAGTCTTTTGTGCCAAAGATCCAACTCTGACACCTTCTGCTCTCCATATGTGAACATAGCATGTCCAACATTTCCTTGTACCTTCAATGTGAAGAGCCTTCCTTCTTTCTTTCCTGCAATAACTTGTTTATACCCTTGACTAGGGTCTTCCACATAAACTCCATCATTGGTAAACCTTACCTCATAACCTTTTTCCACAATTTGACCTACACTGATCAAATTCTTTGGAATTGTGGGAACATAGAGTACCTTACTCAGAAGAGTGCTCCCATCCTTAGCTTTGACTGAACCAATTGACTTTACCTTATGCTTTGTATTATCACCTGTCTGCACTGTATGATTAATTGCATTGTGATCTAGGTCAGTCATCAAAGCAATATTTCCACTCAAATGATTACTACATCCTGAATCAATATAAAACACTCTCATGTCCTCATGTGAGGTTTCACAAGTATTCATAATGAGAGTCGAATCCTCCTTTTGATCTGATGCATAGTTGTAGTAGGTGTTATTATAGGATTGACTTTGGAAGTTTCTTCCACCACCTCTTCCAAAAGAATTCCTACCACCTCTACCTCTGAAATTTCCTCTCTGAAATCTACCACCTCTTGCTCTTTGATTAAAGTTCTGATAATTACCATTGTTTTGATTATTGTGCCAACAATCATGAGATAGATGATTGGTCTTACCACATATCCAACAAGCTCTTGCATTATCTTTGTTGTTTCTGCCTCTTCCTCTACTTCTGCCATTTCCTCTTCCTCTTATGAAGTTTGCTTGATTTGATGTACCTTCTTCTTCACTTGATTGTTGCTTCCCTTTGTTGGCTTTCTTCTTGTCTTTAGAATACATTGCATGACCTGCACTCTTATCAACATCTCCTTTGACATCATTCTCAAAAGTTAGCATATGACCTAACAATTGATTCAAATCAGGAGTAAAGTGATCTAATGAAAGTTCTGTAGATAAAATGAAAGGCTTCCACTTCTCATCTCCTCTTAGCCCTGTAAGTATTTGTCTTACCAATTTGTCTTCTTCAATATCTTCATCCACTGCACCTAAAGAGTCTGCAATATCCTTCATTTTTGTCACATAATCAGAGATTGATTGTGAGGCCTTCTTCTTGAAGGTAGTAAATTCTGCCCATAGTGAAGCCTTCCTTGATTTGGTTGTATTTTGGAAATGCTCTTCCAAAGCATTCCAAATGTCACAAGCACTCTCAAGTCCTCTAATGTGAGGAAGCAAATAGTCATTGACTGCCATGTAGATGATGCTTCTTGCTTGAGCATCCTTCTTCATCCAATTCTTCAAGTCTGCAAGCTCCTCCCTAGTTGGAACACTAGGATCTCTGAATTCTGGCTTTTCTTCATCTCCTGTGATGTATCCTATCAGATCTTTGCTCATAAGGTGAGCTTCCATCCTCATAGACCATGCAGGATAGTTCTCTCTATCCAACTTTTCAATTTGGAGACTATCTCCCATCTTTACTTCACCTGTAGCTTCAAATCTTTAACCTTTACAGATAATAAGTGTACCTTTACTTCGAATGTTGCTCCTTCTGATCCTTTTGATATTCTTTGTATGTCTTCCTTCAAGTTTTCTTCAACCTTTACCCTTCTGCACCTTCAAAATATAAAGATTTGTACTTCTGCAATAGTCGGAGTCTTCTTCACTTCAATTTTGACACAACCTGCTCTGATACCACTGATGGAGAGTGTTAATCTCCAAAAGAACAAATTGACCTTGAATTTAGATCACCTCTATATCAAGATCAACTTTAGACTCCACCTAATTTAGAGAATCTTCACCAAATTATCAGGAAATTGATTATTCTGAAAAATTCAGTTTCTTCAGAAAAAGTCTGCTGCAGATTAGTTACTCATTGACTAATCAATCCTGTAAAGTTTTTGATAAAACTTTGCACAACACTTCGTCTTAAGGTTGCGCAACTTTGCCAAGTTAAATCTCTCAAAAAGATTAAGTACACACTGAGAAATGTGTGAAACACTTTACCTATGTCTGAAAGTGCTTCTCTGCAATGGCGACTTTGACACCTGCAACTTCTTAGCACTGGTTCTCCCAACTCTGAACCCGTTTGATCAAGATCTTCTAGCCATAGATAGCTTACCTTCCAACTTAGATTTTGAGCCCTCACTTGTGTAAAACTTTACACTGTGGACTGAGCACTGACCATTTCTTTGAAGATGAGATGTGCGCCAGATTTTTCGACTCTCAGAACATCTTCACATATGAATGTTCCTAAACAAAATTCTCACAGCCTGATTGAAATTAATCTCTCAAATTCTAGCCATAGATAGATTAGCTATGGACTTAGATACGTGCAAAAGGATTTCGCAAAAGATTAAACACAGAAGGAGCAGACATCAAGATATCGGGCGCAAAATTTTTCTATTTCTCAGAAACCTTACATCTAAGTGAGGATGGATAATTCACTCACTCTTCATGTGTCTAATGACACTAATTTCTCTCTCTCTATTCTCTAATCTTTTCCTGCTCTATTTGCCCGACATTTTCCAACATATTTATAGATGAATATATACAAGTGTATGACTAGACAAAGGTATAAGTCAACTAATATACATATGTGTACATGTCTTTGGATTTTCTGAATATGCCCTTCCTTCAACCATCTGAATTTGTTCTATTCTTGACTCCTTGACTTCATCTCTCCATAATCCTTCAATTAATGATTGTCATGCACCAACAAGAGCTAGAATGTGAAGAGAAGACAAAAGAAGCCACTGCTGATCTGGACAACCTGCTTCGAGCCCAAACAATTAGGAACGCGACGCTGACCAGAAATATGGGCCTACTCAGGAGGCACCTAGCCGCAGCCCAGGAGGAGAACGTGAGACTCCAAGCGCAGAATAGAGAAAATTTGGAAGCGGCACTGGACCACCCTGAACAACCATTAAGTCCGAGCAGATTCAAGGCAATCCCATCTGAATCGATGCGGATGTTGCTAGATGACCACGTTCGACTGCTAGAGGACTACGATCGAATGAACGAAGAGCATCAGAAGCTAAAAGAAGATCACAAGTTACTACAGCTCAGAGAAACGGCACCACAACAACTACCAGTGGCAGCAGAAGTACCAGAACCTGTGGACCCCTCTCTGAACTCATAGAGGAACTAAACGCATTACGGGCCGAGGTAACCACTCTTCAATCACGCATAGATGTATACGAAGCACCACCACGGCCTGATTCCCCACCGGAGATCCCAGCTGACGACGAAAACATAACCATTCCGGTGGAGGAAACGTTTGAAGACGCATACGAGCCAATACCCATCCCAGGCGGACAAGTCACGGCCGAAGGCCAGATGACCTATGAACTTCCAACCCCCGCATGGATGAAGACTGTGGAGGAGATTGGAACAACGCACTCAGCTCGAGTCGGGGCCCAGCTACATGCTATGGCCATGATAGAAGAACGAATTCTGCAATCTCCCTACTTTGCTCAATTGGCCCCACGCAGGTACATATCCGGGCATGAGCTTCAATACAAACCTTACTTCATGCTAATGGCCGAATACCAGCTGGCCATAGAAAAGCGAACTGGCAAGAAGCCATCACATGCAACCCAGTTCGAGCCTGAAGACTTGCCACTGGATGCGCAACAAGGCACTATTTATCAACCAGATTGGCGTACACGTCTTTTACAGGAGTACCCAGAAATGATGAGCACATGGGTGAAAGCGCCCTTACATTTAAAGTATAATCCATGCTGGGGACCAGTACCTCGACGCCGCTCCTGGACTGCATTCGCTATCAAAGTACAAAACAATAGGCAGTGTCAGGATTGGCTGAATTACCCCTACTTCAAGCCAACTACCGAGTTGCCCACTGTTGGCTATATGATGGCTACAATCCGTCACTGGCTCCCTCGCCTGAAGCATATGGATGATATCGCAGCGCATATGACTGTCAAAATTTTTGACATGATGCAAATGATATTTAAAGTCTTCCGACGCGTCAAGGCACCGCATGTAAACACCCCGGGATTTGAGCATGGTAACTTTGATCTAGTATATGACATGAGCACAACGCCATCGCTCCGGGTGTGTTATGCCTGGCACTGTAGAATAAAATACCTACCGGCGTGCTACAAGCAAACATTTGAAGAGATGTTCACCACCGGATTTTGGGAATACCATTCCGAGGTATTCATCAGCAGGCCCACACATTTATTGCAACTTTTTGCCTGCGAGCGAATGGTTTATTCCGCGCACTATCAACTCCCGCCACCCGACGAACCGCAACCGATAGACTGGGAGAAACTCGAGGCTGATCTGGCCCGAGGCATTCGAGTATCTGAGCACACCCTCGCTCACGACCTCCTACAAAACTACATCCGGCAGACCGCACAACAAGGTTCTGTCGAGGACGACAGAAGCGAGAGGGAGGGGGGTGTTGGAAGCAGTCAGAGGCACAGTCAGAGGCACAGACGACATGGAAGCATGTAAAGACGGAGCAGGGAGCCAGTCGGATCATTTTTTCAAACAATTATGTTTTTATTACCTCTTCAAACATCCAACAGTGATTTTCATCACTCTTGTAACATATGTAATATAGACAAAACCCCATTTTGTAATTCATAGCTCCATTTTGTGCAAGCCGAGGAGTCCTCGAGCTTGAGGAGCTTAGGTAGAATGCTCGTACCAAATTTCTTTATTTTTAGACATCGTTTACCCTTCCAAATAGCCTCTAGGACCTATTTTTTAACTAGGCCGGTCACTAGATGTGAAACCGGTCAAAACTAGTCTAGAAACTATAAAAAGAGCTAGAGAGCTCATTTTTGAGGTGGGTTCATTTTGGTTAGTGTGAGCTTAGAGCTAGTTTGAGCTTGTAAGAGCATTCTTGAGTAATAGAGCTAATTTCCCACCTTCCATTGTGTCTTGCTTGTCTCTTCATTGTGTGTGTGTATGTGTGTGTGCATCTTTGTGCTTCTCACCTTCACTCTCACATCATCTCACGTTCACGATCTTCATATCACTCCTACCTCTCCCACGGATTGACATTAAGGAGGTGAAGCTTCTTAACGTGGTTCTCACCATTGTGCTAGAGCAACACCAAATTTGGCGCTGTTGCCGGGGATCGAGTCTAGGACGAATGTGTGATGGTAAGAGTATAGCAAGAAGTGGCGTTGGAAGGTAAAAATTTCAGTTTTTGTTGTTGTTTTTACTTAGTTTTTAGTGTTTTTCACCTCCCCCACACTCCATCTTCATCACCGCATCATCATCTTCATCTCCAAAAAAATCAGAAAATTCACCATATCCACCCATTCACCTCATTTCCCCTCATTTGTGCATGCGAGAGAGCGAGAGAGAACTTTTGTGCTTGTGTGTGCTTGTGTTTTCTTGAGTTTTCTTGCAGGTACAGAGCTCCAGTGCATCAGGAAGGCTTGGAAAAGGTAAAATTTCACTCTCTGTTAAAGATCTGCCGAGTGTGGCGGACCATCGCGATGGTCCGCAACCTTCGGAATTCTTGGTAGGCGACCACACCACGAGGTAGACGACCCTTGCGCTTGCACGAATCCACAGACGCATCTCAAAAATCATCAGTTTGGTGGACCATCGCGATTGGCTCGGACCATCGCGATTGTGTCACACCATCGCGATAGGCTCAAGCCATCGCGACGGCTCGGCCGGACCATCGCGACGGTTCATTTCTCGGACCATCGCGACGGTTCACTTGAGCCATCGCGACGGTCCACTTGGACCATCGCGATTGGCTCATGCCATCGCCACGACGGTACCACGTGTCAAGATAGACCATCGCGACGGTTCACTTCGGACCATCGCGATTGTCCACCTTTGACCGTTGACCGCGCCATCGCGATTGTCCGCCTGATCACGCCATCGCGACGGTTCATTTTTCGGACCATCGCGACGGTCCATTCTCACGCCATCGCGATCGTTCATTTCGGACCATCGCGACGGTTCGACCTCACGCCATCGCGATCGTTCATTTCGGACCATCGCGACGGTTCGACCTCACGCCATCGCGACGGTTCGCTTGGACCATCGCGACGGTCCCAGACCATCGCGATTGTGCACCCCCATCGCAAATTTTGGGCTCCAATTTTTGACCAATTTTGAGGGTATTTTTGAGAAATTTTTGGACCATTAGACTCATAGGAGACCCCTTAGCTCATATTTGAAGGAAAACCTGATTGACAGTTTTTACCCCCCAGGGCCTGAACAGTCATAACTTTTTCATCCGAAGTCCGTTTTTTGAGCTTAATAGCTCGTTAGAAAGCTCGTGACGAGTACTACGCGACCTCAACTGTTTTTTTCATAAAGAATACATCTATTTTTGGATAAGCTATTTTGAGGTTCACCTAGTTTGGGACTAGGAAGCCAGGGGGCACACATTGAAAATTTGGGCAAAAAGGGAAGGGACTAAAAGGTGTATATACTCAAGTGCTTGATCATTCAATTGTGAATTGGTCTAATATTGGAATTTTTCCAGGTCTAGCAAGGGCAATCAAAGGCAAGCAAGTAAGGCAGTGAAGACAGTAAAGCTTGGGAAGCGCGGCTTCTTGGGCATCAGAGCAACAGAAAAGCCGACTCGAGGTTGGAAGATTACTCAACCCCCTCAGTCAATTCTTAGCTTAGGCTAAACGGTAGTTGTGGATTAAAGACGATAGGAACGCCTCAAGTTCAAGATACCTAATTCTTTCAAGTTCAAGACTAAAGATAAAGGTGTGTGACGAAAACCTAAAGGAAAGAACATAAGTCTGACGGAACGAGAACTCAAAATTATAACAGAAAGTCGAATTCCTGACGTATAAATTAAGACAAGAATCCAAAGAAAAATTAAAAAGAATCAAGAAAGTAATAACAAAGAACCAGTGACGATCTAAGTGTGTGACTTAGTGTGCAAGGAAGAAAATTAATGAACCTTAGATCAGGGAGACACATAGGTAAGTCGGACCGTCGAAGCCTTAGATCATCAGAGGCTAGTGTAAGAACTACTGCTCGATCGTGGGCTCAGCAATTGAATAGTAATTACCCCTACGAGAGCTCAGAGACTAGCGAATCAGAAATGGCATTTAGCGCAGACAGACCAGAAGGAGGGCCTCATGTAGCATACCTAGAAAAACCAGAAGGACCCTATAGAACGCAATTAGAGTTTCTCCGAACCAACCGATTAGGTGCTCGCATCTATGAGGATGGTTTGCAAAGGCAAGTGGTGCAACTGCACAACCCTGATCAACCCATTGGATTGGAAAGACCAGTGGTGAAATTTGAGAGAGACGCTTACATAGACAAAGAAGGAACCATGTACGTTCTAAGTACGCAGCCAAACGATACTAATGAGTTTGGCACAATTCAATTAGAGACGGAAGCGAAATTTCAAGGAAAAGAATCGTTAGAAGAACCTAGAACACCTAGAGGGAAATCCGTATTAACAAGAGTACTCATCCCAGAATGGATCCCTCAAGATAACAGGAGCATCGAGTTGTTTGTAAATAAAGAGACAGATGAAGCCTTTTGGAGGTACAGAAAGGAACACCCTGGTGAGATAGGCATCATTACAATTTATGAATTCAAGGACCCAGATACACCTGGAAAGGTTGTATACCTGGATGAGACTTCAGAAAGAGTCTTCGTGGTGCCTGAGCGTGCTAAAAACACATACACATGGAGAGGTGAATTGATGTTCCCTCCATCTAGAACGAACATAAATACAAGTCAACAAGGGGCAGGAACATCCTCAGCCCATGGAAATCAAAGAGAAGGAAATAACGAGAGACCGGAAGTAAGCTTCACTCACCCCATAGGGAGAGATAGAACAACCACGAACACTAATAGAGCGAAGAGACAAAGAGATCATGGAATACTAGGTGGTAGAGATGATTTTCCTCTACCTAGACCACGTGAACACGCAAGAGTTTTGAGACCCACTCAATTAGTAAAATCAATGAAGAATTATTTTGATGGGACAGGAGATCCCTATGACCATGTTGCAGAATTCAAGCAAGTACTAAGAGCAGAACAAGTCGAGGACATGTTCACGCAATACAATGCATTTGGACTAACGTTAAAGAATACCGCTTTAACTTGGTTCCAACCATTGCAACAAAGGCAATTTAGAGACATCCATCACTTTTTGGAGTCATTCATCACTGAATTCTCTAAAAGTGGGATTAGGCATGACACGTCTTCGTTGATTCATAGCTTTAAACAAACCCCTCAGGAAACAGTTAGACTGGCAGGACGTAGATTCAAACAATATGTTGAACGATGTCCAATACAAGAGCTACCCTCACAAGCCAAACAGGTATCACTGTTCCTAGATGGCTTGTTGAGCGCCAAACTACGCTCTTATGTGTACCTAAAAGAACCCAGAACGCTAGAGGAGTGTGTAAGGATATGTATAGACATCGAGGACAACCTAGGAGATGAATTGGAGACATCAATACACCCAGAGGATCGAGAAAAGACTGCTTTTATCACACCTTGGGGAACATATGTGTATGTAAAAATGCCATTTGGGCTCAGAAATGCCCCAGCCACCTTTAACAGAACGGTCAATCTCATCTTTGGCCCCCTATTGCTGGAATCACTTAGAATCTTCATGGATGACTTCTCTTCGTTTTCAGGATCTCACAAAGAAACTCCTCTAGATTGTTTGGACCACCATCTGAGGCAGCTGCGTAATGTTTTCAAAAGATGCAGAGAAACTAAGTTAAAGCTCAATCCAAACAAATGTCATTTTCTTGTGACAGAAGGAACTCTCTTAGGACATGTGGTGTCAGCTAAAGGTATGGCCCCGGATCCTGACAAAATCATTTCTATCTTAAAGTTGCCTAAACCTAAATCCCCTAAAGAGATCCAGAGTTTTTTGGGGCATACTGGATACCATAGAAGGTTTATTAAAATGTATGCAGAGATAGCTAGACCTCCGGCTAGACTTACAGGTAAGGAAGTACCTTTTAAATGGGAAGAAGAGGAAGAAAAAGCATATCAAACATTGCGGTCCAGGTTAGTGTCTGCTCCTATTTTGATCACACCTGAATGGTCAAGAATCTTTCATATACATGTAGATGCCAGTGCCTATGCAGTGGGGGCAGTTTTGACACAACCTAGTGAAGAATTTAAGATGGACAGACCAATTCAGTATGCTAGTAGAATTTTGACTAAGGCTGAAAGGAATTACAGCACCACTGAAAGGGAAGCCTTAGCAATGGTTTTTGCGGTCCAAAAATTTCGTCATTACTTGTTGGGAGTAAAATTCGTTATTATAACTGACCACCAACCTCTCAAGTACTTGCTCAACAAACCACAAGCCACTGGTAGAATATGGAGGTGGTTATTGTTATTCCAAGAGTTCGATTTTTCTGTGGTCCACAGACCAGGTAAAGAGAATGTTATGGCGGATCACCTTTCCAGAATCAACATGATGGAGCAAGTTAGTGGAATCAATGATGATTTTCCAGATGCTCATCTGTTTGCTGTCCAGGCCCAAGGTTGGTATTATGATATCAAGAATTTCATTAAAACAGGGATGTATCCAGAAAAGGCTAGTGCTGTGCAAAGGAAGAGATTGCTACTCAAGAGCAGACCATACACCTTCCTTGAAGATAAATTATATAGACAGGGAAAGGATGACAGACTTAGGCAGTGCTTGGAGGAAGAAGAAGTGAGGAAAGTCCTTCACTCTGCACATGAAGGACCAGGTGGTGGGCACCTTCCAGGGCATATTATGAGTCAGAGGATATTAGATGCTGGTCTATGGTGGCCTACACTATATAAGGATGCAGATGAATGGGGAAAGGCATGTGACGTTTGCCAGAGGTGTGGACCTAAGCCCACAACGCAGAGACATAACCCCTTGATTGTTTCCACTTCCTGGCAACCATTTGAAAAGTGGGGGCTGGATTTTGTAGGGCCCATCTATCCTCCGACAATTCCAAAAAGAGAGAAATATCTCTTGATAGCTACCGATTATGCGACCAAGTGGGCTGAAGCTATTGCTTCCCCCGACTGCACTGCCCAAACTGTTGCCGATTTCATTTATAGTAACATCATTTGCAGGTTTGGATGCCCATTTGAAATTTGTACAGATCAAGGTACACATTTTGTCAATAAGGTCCTGCAGGAAATTTTTAACAGGTATAGAATTCTACATAGGACTTCTTGTGCTTACTATCCAAGAGCCAATGGACAGGCTGAATCGACAAATAAAGTTTTGATATCAATGTTAAGGAAGGAATGTATGTTACAACCCACTTCCTGGGGCATTGCTTATCAAGGTACCCTATGGGCATACAGGTTAGCTTACAAAGAGGCCACAGGATATTCTCCATTTCAACTGGTTTATGGAATATTGCCCATTGAGCCCTTTGAATTTTTACATGGCTCACCTAAGATAGCATACATGCAGGGCAAACAAGACTGTGATGTCTCTCAGAGAATAGGGGCACTACATAAAGTGGAGGAGATTCGTTTCCTAGCAACAAAACAATTGATCGAGACTCAGATGAAGAGGAAAGAGGCACATGATCGACACCTGTGGAACAACAACATTGAAGCAGGCATGTTGGTTCTTCTCCATAGACCTAACCTTCATACACAACTGAGAGGAAAATGGCTTCCAAATTGGGAAGGACCTTATAGAGTCAAAACAATGCTAAACTTGGGAGCTGTGGAGTTAGAGACGCTGAAAGGAGAGGCCTTGCCACTGGTCAACATTTCAAGGTTGAAGGCCTATCATCAACATACTTAATGACGTATGGATCACCTGGAACTCCCAAATATGTCCAGGTTGTACATAACTTTCTCATCATATTTTGCTCAGTTTTAGTAGTTTTCCTTATCAATTTCATCTTTGTTATTGGTGTTTTTAGAAAACCTAGAAGATATTTATAAACCACGGCCAAGCAAACTCTTTTTTGGAAATTTTCTAGCAATTTTAGCATTTTCCTAGCAATTTTTATCCCTTTCCGATGTCTTTTTATTGCCCAATTTGAGGAATAAATGGAGGGTCTCTGTGGTTTGATGAAGGATTTTAGGCTCAACATGAAGAAAATTTCATCAGAATTTTTTCAGAATTTTTTTAGAATTTTTTGGCCAATTTTTGGCATTTTTTTCAGATTTTTCTTTGATTTTCTCTAAATTGGGCTATTTAAAAAAAAAAAAAAAAAAAAAAAAAATCCCCCCCCCCCCCGCCCCCCCCCCCCCGCCCCCCCCCCCCCGCCCCCCCCGCCCCCCCCCGCCCCCCCCCCCCCGCCCCCCCCCCCCGCCCCCCCCGCCCCCCCGCCCCCCCCCCCCCCCCTCCCCCCCCCCCCCCCCCCCCCCCCCCCCCCCCCCCCCCCCCCCCCCCCCCCCCCGCCCCCCCGCCCCCCTATATAAAGGCCCCCCCTTTTTCTTTTCCGCCTCAGCCGGCAGCCGGGCGCAACCCCAGGTACCGTTTTCTTTTTTTTTTGTTTTGTTTTTTTTCTTTCTCTTTTATTTCTTATTTTTTATTTTTTATTTCTTGTTATTTTTATTGTTTATTTTATTTTTTTTATTTTATTTCCTTATTTATTTCTTTCTTTTCTTTCTTTTTTTCTGTATTTGCTTTTTTGTATAGCATTGTTTTTCTTTGTTTCTTTTAATTTTCTTATTCCACCTCTCTGTTTTTCATGTTCTTATAGTCGTTTTTAGGATAATTGATCGTGCCGGATCCATTTTTTTGGGTTCTTGGTCTCAGTTTAGGTATTTTTCCTCAGTTCTCCTGTACCATATCGATTAGCCTTCTTACAACCTTGTTTCCTGTGATTGCATGGCTTCAGCACTTGTGACAGAGTTTTCGTCTGCACATATGGCATCTTCCGCTCCTCAGCAGGATTCATCCATGGCTACTGAGGCATACTCAGAGTTTGCCCCTTCGGCTTTGGCTCTCGGTACTCTCCATCCTGCGGTAGGCCCCCTTCTCCCTAGGACCTCGTCCCTCTCTGCCCCCCTAGCCCCCAACCCGCCCGTCCCTGTCACGATCCTTTCTCATGCCCCTAGGGCAACCCTCCCCCCCATTGTCCACCCAGTCCCTCGCGCACCAGTCCCACGCCCTGTCACACCTTCCACCCCTATCCCTCTACCTGGTAGCCAGCCCTTCGCGGGTTCACTTCCGTGTGTATCCCTCTCAGGTTCCTCGTTATATAGCCCCGGCTCTCTTCCCCCTGGTCACCACCTTCCCGTTACAGCACCCCACATAGCCGTGCCGACACAATCCGATGGGTCTAGTGGACACCCCGCTCGAAGCTCAGGTAGTCATTCCACCTCCCCCGTTCCCCGTCCCCCGTCGTCGTCCATAGTTGACCATAGAGACCCATCTTCGACCTTATCCCTTCGCCTGCATTTAGCTTTGCCTCCAATTCCGCTCATAGATCTCCTTCCAGAGGGTTGCCTCCGTCAGGCTGGTCTGTGGCGCCTCGCCTCCCTACTCTTATCCGAGGCAGAGGGGTCCGACATTCGCACGGCGCTGCTTGATTTCCCTCATTTTCCTTCCGGCTCACTCACCCCTGCGGTCGTAGCTGCGGGTATAGGTTCGAGCCTCACTTCGTTTCATGCTCCCCAGACCCTCTACTCGGGGTTATCTCGAGCCGATACCATCGCTTTCTGTTTGTCTTTATATGGCGTGGATGCCATCCCCACTCACTACCAGCTAGCCGTTCTTCACTCGTTCATTTTCTTCTTTTTATTTCGTAGTCCATCCTCGGAACTTCCCTTGCACGATATCCATATAGCCGACCCGCTTTTCTGTTTTTTACATGGCCGACCATTTCCCTATGGGACACTCATGTTCCAGTCATTTCTCCTTCGTTCTCGACGTTTCCATGATGCCCTCCATCGCGGAACTCGGTCCTTTTCTGTTTATTCCGCCCCCGTCTTAGCTTGGCTTTTCCATTTGCCTGGTACACGCACCATAGCATCTAGCCATTGTACTGACCTCCCTCATCTTACACATTCCATTGCCCATTCTCCCCACGCCCATCCTCAGCCATCCGTCGCCCTACATTCGGATCCTTGCTCTCTTCCGCCGCCACCTCCTTCCAGGACAGCCTCCCCTCCTCCTCCCGCTCGGAGAGTCCGTACCCGGCTGATGGATTCCTTTCCCACCCCCGTCCCTGCCTCACCCATCCCGTCACCCCCCCCGGCAGTTGCCTCCCAGCCCCCTCCATCTCCTGCCATCTCTGTTGAGTCTGCCTCCACCTCCCATCCGCATCACTCGCCTCCAGCATCTCCCATTTTTCCACAGCCTATTCCGGCACCACCACCCCCACCTCCCCCATCGCAGCCTTCCATCCCTGCCAGCCTAGATGATGATCCACCTTTCTTGGGCCTACTTCGAGATGCGAGCGTCGTAGCGAGCGATGGGGCCGATGCTGCCCGTCTCTCTCTTGATTCTGTATCAGCGACGGCTGCGCTTCACCAGCAGTATGCTCAGACGATTGATCGTATTCGTGCGGCTGCAGCGGCTCAGTGGCAGACGTCGCGCGAGGCATTGCGGGCCATGCAGCAGGACCGCGACCGCTACAGAGATGAGGCTGATGCGGAGACTCGAGCTCTTATGGAGATCAGCCAGCGTGCGGCCTTAGGCATTTGTGATAGCCCGGCGTGTCGCTTGGTCCGACGCGAGCGCGATCATCTCCGCCGCTACAGGAGCCGGATTGCTGCTTGGACTGAGGAGGCAGCCATCATCCCTCCCGCCTCACCCGACTTACCTCTTCCTCGGGACGACGTTCCCCCTGGGGAGAGGCCGCCTTCTCCGCCGGCGCCTTAGTTAGATGTTCCGTCTCTCTCGCCTACTTCTAGGAGTTCTACACGCTTCGGTTTCCCTAGTTTCATTTGCTTTATCCTCGCCTCTTTTTGTTGTGAGGCTTAGTGTCGGATGCATATACTTATCTTTTGGATCTGTTGCCCATCATTGGGTCCGGGGCACTTCATGTACTTATCATGGACAGTTGTTTCCTTGTTCCTTTCTGCTTTTATATGCGCTTCTGGTTCAGTATTCATGGTGTGTTCCTTGTGCACTCTCGGGTCTATTATTGTTCGTTTTATTACTATGACTGTGTATTGGTTCGTCTCTTTCATTTCCCCAACCCTCCACTCCCCATCATTTCCCACAACCCCCCCCTTCCACACCTTTCCCCTCCCAACAGGGCTCAGTACTTTTGGTGGATTTGGTTGCTGCTCAGATGTCCTCTTCCACTTCTACAGTACTCTTTTCATGGTGTCTGTATGCTCTCCGGGACGGAGAGCACATTAGGTGGTGGGCAACTGTTGAGCCCATAAATGTCATGTTGGTCAAAGTCAACTGCAGTCAAAGTCAACAGGTCAAAGTCAACAAGGTCAAGGTCAAAGTCAACAGGTGCAAAGTCAAAGTGCGTAAGTGCAGGTGTCAAAGTGCACAGGTAGTGCACAATGAATTGTCCACAAAGGGTAAATTGGAGAAAATAGGTTGCAGGTTGCAGAGGTACTTTCTCTAATTTCCCTAAGGTTCAAAGTGTGTTTTAAAGTGTTTTGGAAGGTTCAGGTGAACCCCCCTTATGTGCAAAAGTGAAGAATTAAAAGGAAATGTGAAGGCATGTGAAGCGGCAAAGTGTACGCACAGGTGAAAGTATGGCCCCCCATTAAAATTTTTGGTTTTAGACTAAAGTCACTACAGGACAAAACAGTGAGTAGTTGGCTGCCACTTGTGAGAGCCATCTTGGGACATCAAAGTGAGCACCAAGATTCACTTGCAGTTAGGAGCGTACGTGATCACGACACACTAAAATCAAGGAAGAACCATTCTTGGACCAAGGTTAGAGTAAGCAAGAGAGCATAGGCTAAGTGGAGCAAGAGAGAGAAGTGCAAGAGTCACCAGAGTACGTCGCACAGAAGTGGAAGTGCAAGGTGCATAGAGAGTGACCAAGGATTTTGGTGCAGAGAAGTGCTAAGCTATAGTTCCCCCAAGTATCTCAAGGTCCTTTGGCAGTGTACGCTTGCCGACAGCAGGTATTCACTCCTCCCCCTTTGTGGAAGCTTGGTGCAAGGTGTGCACAAGGAGAAGCTTGAAGCAGGTGGAGGTCTGTTGCAGAGGAGGTCGGCAGCAAGAGGACATTGGGATATTGGATATTTTGTAATTGGGCACTCTGTGGGATTGTGCACAGAGGTATTGGTGTATCTTGTATTTCAAACATTGTACTTTTCTTATTGTAATCAAACGGCAGAAACTTCCAAGGTGTATTTTCTCTTTTGGTCTTTTCATTTTCTCCTACAAACCCTCAAACTCCTTCTTGTCAAAGAATCCCCCAACATGTATGGATTGGTTACCTCCTTTCTTCAAGTTGTTGAGCTCATTTTTTAGTTGTACCTTCTTTGCCTTTGTGTTTGTGGTGAACATCTTCTCCAAATATTCCCGCATTTCCTTGGTGGTCTCCATGCTTTGAATGTGACCTATCATTGTGTTGCTTACATGCTGAGATATCATAAACATAACCCTTCTATTTCTTACCTTCCATTCTCTAATTGCTCTCCTTTCTTGGTCGGTAGGGTTAGTTGGATCAGCAGCAATTGGTTTGACATCTTCTCCATTGATTATGCCTCCTAGGTTTGCTCATGATGAAGTTTGTCATCCTAAACTTCTAAGGTTGAAAGTTGTCTTTGTGCAACTTCTCAATCCAGTTGGATACCTCTTCCATCCTCTTGGAATCACCTAAAATTGTAATATGGTGTGCGATTACCTCCTTTGTTGAAAGTGTTTGTGTGATGAAGATGAAGCTCCCCCTTGGTTCCAAGTTTGCAACCTTGTCTTGGCCTCCTTCTTTGTACTCACCTTGATATCCACAAGGATCTCTGATACCACTCTTGGAAGATTTCTCCTCCGAATGCACAACAAGAAGCTTGGACCCTTCCCAAGACCTATCTGCCCTCAGACCAATACTCACTAAAACTGCTATATCTCACAACTCCTAAATCCAATCCAAAAAGCCTTTTTGCCACAAAAACTAGACAATAAGAGCTTTCCAATGAGATATGAATCACTAGATTTGCACACCTTTAGACCTATCAACTGAGTCACACAAGATAGCCCAGTTTTCCTAGTAGGTTTTGGGACAAAATAGCAGACAAAGAAATAGCAATATCTCACAGTAGAAGAAGAGTTTTGCAAAAAATCTTTTTGCACTAGAATCGTTGCTTTATACACTTTAGTAATGACTAAAGAACTCTCAGAATGGGGCTTCCTACAAAGAGGAATTGAAGTCCTAATAGGCTACTACAGAAATGGAGCACCCTTTGGAAAGGGTAGGAGAGATATACAAGAGAATAAGACATCTATGAGAACCTATGGCTCAATGGCACATATATATGTAGCACCCCGACTTCCTAGCATCCACACATGCCTTGAATGAGCTTGGATGGTCTTTATATAGCCATGAGAGTCTTCTATGACTCTTCATATGTCCTCCATGTCTCTTCACATGCCCTCCTTGTCTCTTCACTTACCTTGTGACTTTGTCTCTTCATTGGAGTGGATTTTGGTGGTCCAATGCCTCCTTTTGGATAAGTTTGCACCTTCAACTTTATTCTTTGAATTTACTAAGGTTCAAAAGGCTTCAAATGGAGTTATTTTATGAAAAGCACAGCTTGAGCTTGCCCTAGAAATGCTATCTTTTAACAAGGCCTACCAGGCTCGACTTCATGAAGGGCCAAGAGCTGCAAACCTAAACAAGACTTACCCTAGAGCTGATTTAGAGATTGAACAAATGAAAATGTTCATGAAAATGGTAGAGCTACCTTAGGTTATGCTCGAGACCAGTCAATTATTCAATCAGACAAACTCTGTCAAATTGGATTTGGATTTCCAGGGCTTACTAGAAAGATTAGAGCAGTTGGTAAACAAGCCGCAGGTTTCTTTACCTCCACAGGCTCAACCAGTTGTTGAAAGAGAAAGCTCACCACCTACGAAAGTTTATGTTCCTAATTCCATGGATGGGGAAACACCTCCTTCAATTCAACAATACTCTCAAGATTTCTTTCGGGAAATACAAGAAGAGAAATGGGCCAAGGAGAAGGGTAATCCCCCTCCTATCTCGGAAGTTGATGATCTTCATGATCAATTTCCCCAAGACATTCCATCTATTTATGGAGACCATGTAGAGCAACAAGAGGATGAGAGATTAGATTTTGAATCTAATTCTTTACAAGAGTTGCCACAATTCGCAGGCCCATGGGAATATGAATCTCTTCATATCAGAGCTCCCACAATATTGGTAAGAAATGAAGACTCAATGGTTCCAAGGAACACTGATGTCATGAAGAACACTAAGATTCAGTATCATCTCATTGTAGAAGAGCTGCTCAAAGTAAAACTAGAGCTATGGAAGCATGTGGCGAATCAAGTTCCAGAACTTGATTCCAATATGCCAAAAGCAGGCTCTAAGCAGAAAGTTCCAGAGAAAGTAGGGGACATGAGTGAAGGTGAAGAAGGTAATACTTATCTTCCAATCACCTACCAAGGTTACACAACCAAAGCGTTCATAGATTCAGGTGCAGGTGTCGTAATTGCAACCACCTCCTTGTGGAAGCAATGGGGCAAGCCTGCATTAAGACCAACTAGAATGAAGCTTCAAATGGCCGATGGCCATGTTGAAAAACCTCTCGTATTGCTAGAAGGGATAACTCTAACCACTTGTGGGGTAGAGTTTGAGCACACCTTTGCTATATGTGACTTTG
Source organism: Ceratopteris richardii (assembly GCA_020310875.1). NCBI lineage: Eukaryota > Viridiplantae > Streptophyta > Polypodiopsida > Polypodiales > Pteridaceae > Ceratopteris > Ceratopteris richardii. Next base: position 99,610,608 of record CM035418.1, read on the forward strand.
AAAAAAATAATTTCTATGAGATGATCTTAGGAAGACCCTTCTTACGATAATTGCAAATAGTACAAGACTAGGGAACCAACTCCTTGTACTTACAGCACTTAGGGGTCATAGCCAAGGTCAATTTGAAGGATTACACCTTCAGAGATGTACCACCCCTACAGTGGAACCCTATCCATAAAGCACATAAAGATTCAATCTCAGTGCATTCTAGAAGTTCATCTGATCCATCCTGGATGCATGAAGATACTCACTTGTGGATGTGCAAGGTCGTAGAGGAAGAGGAAAGATGCCTAAAAGCCAGAGAAGAAGGAACTTCTCAAGGAGATAGACTAGTTAAAGACCTGTTGGCAGTAGCCAGAGGCATAGAAGATGTGGAAGCATGTAAAGACAGAGCAAGGAGCCAGTCGAATCAATTTTTCAAAGATTTATGTTTTATAAATATTCTTCAAAAACCTCCAACAGTGATTTTCATCACTATTGTAACATATGTAACATACAAAACCCCTTTTCTTAATTGATAGCTCCATTTTGTGAAAGCCGAGGAGTCCTCGAGCTTGAGGAGCTTAGGTAGAATGAGCGTATCAATTTTGGTTATTTTTAGACACCGTTTACCCTTTCAAATAGCGCATAGGACCTATTTTTTAACTATGCCGGTCACTAGATGTGAAACCGGTCAAAACTAGTCTAGAATCTATAAAAAGAGCTAGAGAGCTCATTTTTGAGGTTAGCTTGTTTGAGTAGAGAAGAGCTTAGAGCCACTTTGAGCTGGTAATTGAGATCTTGAGCAATAGAGTTGATTTCTCACCTTCCATTGTGTCTTGCTTGTCTCTTCGTAGTGTGTGTGTGTATGTGTGTGTGCATTTCTATGCTTCTCACCTTCACTCTCACTTCATCTCACATTCACGATCTTCATATCACTCCTGTCTCTTCCGCGGATTGACATTAAGGAGGTGGAGCTTCTTAACGTGGTTCTCACCATTGTGCTAGAGCAACACCAAATTTGGCGCCGTTGTCGGGGATCGAGTCTAGAACGAATGTGTGATGGTAAGAGTATAGCAAGAAGTGGTGTTGGAAGGTAAAACTTTCAGTTTTTGTTGTTGTTTTTACTTAGTTTTTAGTGTTTTTCACCTCCCCCACACTCCATCTTCATCACCGCATCATCATCTCCAACTCCAAAAAAATCAGAAAAATCACCATATCCACCCATTCTCCTCATTTCCCCTCATTTGTGCATGTGCGAGAGAGAGAGAGCTTTTGTGCTTGTGTGTACTTGTGTGTTTTTGAGTTTTCTTGCAGGTACAGAGCTCCAGTGCATCAGGAAAGCTGCAAAAAGGTAAGAAATGTACTCTCTGTCAAAAATTGCCGACTGTGTCAGACCATCGCGATGGTCTGCAAAGTTCGGAATTTGAGGTAGGCGACCACACCAGCGTGTAGGCGACCCTTGCGTGTGTAGGAATCCATACTTGCATTGCAAAAATTTGCATTCTGGTGGACCATCGTGATTGGCTCAGACCATCGCGATTGTGTCATACCATCGCGATTGGCTCACGCCATCGCGACGGCTCGGCCGGACCATCGCGAAGGTCTCACGCCATTGCGGCGGTTCACTTGAACCATCGCGACGGTCCTTGACCATCGTGACGATCCCGTCGACCCCACACCATCACGATTGGCTCACGCCATCGCCACGATAGTGCCACGTGTCAAGCCAGACCATCGCGATTGCTCACTAGCCAGGCCATCGCGACGAGACCCTTACACCATCGCGACAACTCAAACTTTGGACCATCGCGATTGGCTCACGCCATCGCATCTGTGACCATCGCGACGGTTCACTTCGGACCATCGTGACGGTTCACGTTGACCGTTGACTAATGCCATCACGATTGTTCACTCAATCGGACCATCGCGACGCCTCACCCCGACCATCGCGATTGCTCACATCCGGACCATCGCGACCGTGCATTTCAGACCATCGCGATTGTTCGCGCACACGCCATCGCGACGGTTCGCGTAGACCATCGCGACGGTCCCAAACCATCGCGATCATCTCAGACCATCGCGATTGCTCACCCAAACACAAATTTTAGGGTTTGATTTTTTGACCAATTTTGGGGCTATTTTTTGAAAATTTTTGGTTCATTGCACTCATAGGAGACCCCTTAGCTCATATTTGAAGAAAAACCTGTTTGTGAGTTTTCACCCCCAAGGCCTGAACGGTCATATCTTTTTCATCCGAAGTCTGTTTTTTGAGCTTTATAGCTCGTTAGAAAGCTCTTTACGAGTACTACGTGACCTCAACTATTTTTTTCATAAAAAATACATTAATTTTTAGATAAGCTAATCTGAGGTTGACCTAGTGTGGGACTAGAAAAGCCAGGGGACAACACAAAAAATTTGGGCAAAAGGGAAAGGATCTTTAAAGGTGTATATATTCAGGTGCTTGATCATCCATTGTGAATTGGTCTAAACATTGAATTTTGGCAGGTCTAGCAAGCTCAAGCAAGGGCAATCAAGGCAAGGCAGTGAAGAATGCAGGGCTTGGGAAGCGCGGCTTCTTGGGCATCAGGGCAACCAAAGCAACTGACTCGAGGTTGGAAGATTAATCAACCCCCTCAGTCAATTCTTAGCTTAAGCTAAAGGTTAGCATTGTGGATTAGATTAACGACAATAGGAACGCCTCAAGTTCAAGAGACTTAATTTTTGCAAGCCCAAGATTAAGATAAAGGTGTGTGATACAAAAACCTAAGGGAAAGAACATAAGTCTGACGGAACGAGAACTCAAAGTACCACGGAAAGTCGATTCCTGACGCTTACAGAAAGATAAGACAAGAACTTAAGGCATATAAAAAGAATCAAGAAAGTAAGAACAAAGAACCATTGACGATCGAAGAGTACCGCTAAGCAAATTCATGAACCTTAGATCAGGCAAACATATAGGTAAGTCAAACCGACGAAGCCTTAGATCATCAGAGGCAAGTGTAGGAACTACTGCTCGATCGTGGGATCAACAATTGAACACTAGTTACCCCTATGAGAGCTCAGACACGAGTGAATAAAAAATGGCATTTAGCACTGAAAGACTAGAAGGAGGGTCAAATGTAACATATTTAGAAAGACCTGAAGGACCCTATAGGACTCAATTAGAATTTCTCCGAACCAACCGCTTAGGTGCTCGCATCTATGAGGATGGTTTGCGAAGACAAGTGGTGCAAATGCACAACATAGACCAACCCATTGGATTGGAACGTCCAGCGGTGAAATTCGAGAGAGACGCGTACATAGACAAGGAAGGAAGGATGTACATCTTAAGCACGCAGCCAAACAATACCAATGAGTTTGGCGTAATTCAGTTGGAAACGGAAGCTAAATCCCAAGGAAAAGAACCAGTAGGAGAAGAACCTAGAACACCTAGAGGGAAATCTGTACTGACACGAGTACTAGTTCCAGAGTGGATCCCTCACGACAACACAAGCATAGAGTTGTTTGTAAATAAAGAAACTGACAAAGCATTTTGGAGATATAGAACGGAACAACCTAGTGAGGTAGGCTCCATCATAATCTACGAATTCAAAGACCCGGATACACCTGGAAATGTTGTATACCTGGATGAGACTTCAGAAAGAGTCTTTGTGGTACTTGACCACGCTAGAAATACCTACACATGGAGAGGTGAATTGGTATTCCCTCCATCTCGAACAAACGTCAACGCTAGTCATCAAGGGGCTGGAACATCCTCCGCCCATGCATATCAAAGAGAGAAAAACAAAGAAAGACCGAAAGTAAGCTTCAATCATCCCATAGGAAGAGATAGAACCACCATAAACACGGACAAAGTGGATAGACAAGGAGAACCTAGAATGCTAGGTGGTAGAGATGATTTTCCTCTACTGAGACCACGAGAACACGCAAGAATATTAAGACCCACTCAATTAGTAAAATCCATGAAAAACTATTTTGATGGGACAGGAGATCCCTATGACCACGTTGCAGAATTTAAGCAAGTATTACGAGCAGAGCAAGTCGAAGACATGTTCACGCAATATAACACGTTTGGACTAACGTTAAAGAATACAGCTTTAACTTGGTTCCAACCTTTGCAACAAAGGCAATTTAGAGACATCCATCACTTTTTAGAGTCATTCATCACTGAATTCTCTAAAAGTGGGATCAGACATGACATGTCTTCGTTGATTCATAGTTTCAAACAGACCCCTCAAGAAACAGTAAGACTGGCAGGACGTAGGTTTAGACAATATGTTGAAAGATGTCCAATGCAAGAGCTACCCTCACAAGCCAAACAAGTGCCATTGTTTTTAGACGGCTTGTTGAGCTCTAAACTACACTCCTATGTATACTTGAAGGAACCCAGAACGCTAGAGCAATGTGTAAGAATTTGCATAGACATTGAGGACAAATTAGGAGACGAGTTGGAACTCTCGAAAGTCTATAAGGACTCAGATTGTTCATCTCTAGCATCCACAAAATTGTCTAGCTCAATAGAGTACCTAGCAAAAAAAGTGGCCCAGAAACTAGGAGTTTCTAGTAAACAGATGCCTAGGTTAACAACAAGCAAGCGTTGTTACACCTGTGGTGGTGATCATATGGCAAATGTGTGCCCCAATGCAACACAACTGCAAGCCAATCCTAGTGGCCAATACTGTACGATCGAGAGAAGATACACAAATCATACGGCACATGACTGCCCATATAACAAACAAGTAGTGAGACAGAACTACCCGCAAGCATACGCACAACTAGGTAGGTATCAAGGCCAATACAATGCTCAGCCTTATTACTATAGGCCTCCACAGAACTACCCTTATCAGGCTCAACAGAGACCTCAACCTGTCTTAGCTCAGCAGCCACCCCCACCAGCGAATGTTATCTTAGTGAAATATGCTGCTGCAGAAGAGAACTTAAGTAGGGCCTTAGTGCCTTCTTCACCTTTGATCACAGAGAGTGATCCTAACTCTAACAATTTTGACTCTACTCATGTAGATAGTCCACCCACGTATTACACAGAGTCACCAGAACATGTGGAGACATATCATTATGATAGTCCACCAGTGGAACCTAGTTGGGAGCCCGAATACACTAATGTGATGTACACAAATCCGAATCCACGGCCCCAAGTAAGACAGCAGAGACCACAGGGCCCTAGAGGACCATGCTTTAGGTGCCAAGAAGATCACTTCATAAAGGATTTTCCACATCCTCCGATATCAAGACAATCACAATACTATAACATACAAGGCTTTTGTGCCGATTGTGGTAAAGAGCATATCATCAAAGATTTTCCTAAGAACCCAGTTAATGCTTCAAATGTGACACCAATCAACGTGATAGGTATTGTAAACAATGCAGATGGATCCAACCCTACATACGTGCCTATCCAAGCTATAACAAGAGCCCAGGCACTCTTACAAAACCAGCAACACAATCAGGAGAAAATAGTTGGAACTAGTGAAGTTGCGGAGTCTAGCAATAAAAAGACTAAATCTTGGAAAGATTCCAGAGAAAGAATCAAGCAAAAGTGGAGTAAAAAGATAACAGAATCGGAAGGAAGTCTCAAGGAATCTAGAGCCAAAATCCTAGAATTGACTTCGCAAGAATTGAATCAAGAAAACCTAGCTCAAAAATCAGGATCAGTTCTAGCGGAACCCATACCAGAAAATCTAGACATGATGTTTCGTGCATATCAGGCTAGGATAAAAGAAGGACCTCAAATAGCTGAAATGAGTAAAAACTACCCTCGAGCTGATCTAGAAATCGAGAGAACTAAACTTTGCATGAAGATGGTAGAATTAGCACAAGCTATGTTTGAAGCCTCGAGATATCTTAACTGGAATAACATGGCAAAACCAGAATTACACTTTCAAGGACTAATGGAGAGGCTAGAATACTTGATAGATAGCAAAGAGAAAAAGGAGTAGTATAGGAACCCTATTGTCCCATAGACATAGGAAAGAAATGCACCATCCCTGTCTCAAGTACCCAATACACAAAGTCAAGACAACCTATCTTCCATACATAGGTACTCACATGAGTTTCTGAGAGAAATCCAAGAAGAGAAATGGAGAAAAGAACAAGGAACCCATCCTCCTATTCAAGAAATAGACGACTTGCAGGAGCAATTTCCCCAAGACATTCCCTCTATTTACGACGATGTAGAGGAGGAGCAACTGAGTGAACACACATGTTTTGAATCCAATCCTTTGCAAGAATTACCTCAGTTCACAGGACCTTGGGAAGATAAGTCTATTAGCATGAGAGCACCCACGATAATAGTGAGGAATGAAGAATCAATAATCCCTAGAAACATGGAAGTGATCAAGAACACCAAAGTACAATGTAATCTCACTCTAGAGGAATTATTAAAGGTAAAACCGGAATTGTGGAAACATGTAGCAAATCAATTCCCTGAGCTTGCTACAACTCCCTCACAGATAGGAACATACAAGAAGGTACCAGAGATACCTGTAGAAAAGATCGGAGATGTAAGTGAAGGAGAGGAAGGTAACACGTATCTTCCAATAACCCATCAGGGCTACACCACGAAAGCCATCTTAGATTCAGGAGCTGGAGTAGCCATTGCTACTACCGCTTTATGGAAACGTTGGGGTAAGCCAGCATTAAGACCCACCAGGATGAAGCTACAAATGGCTGATGGACATATAGAAAAACCATTAGGCTTACTAGAAGGCATATCTCTCACCACTTGTGGTGTGGAGTTCGAGCATACCTTTGCCATTTGTGATTTTAGTAAAAATCATGCTTACGAGATGATATTAGGACGACCATTCATGCGCCAGTTGCAAATTGTACAAGATTGGGGAACTAATTCTTTGTACTTGCAACATTTAGGAGTGACTACTAAAGTCAATCTTAAAGACTATTCCCATAGAGACGTACCCCCACTACAATGGAATACCATCCATAAGACACAAGAAGAAACAGAATCAGTACACTCATTGGAATCAGATCCTCCATGGTTGCATGAGGATACTCATTTATGGATGTGTAAAGTAGCAAAACAAGAGGAAGAACGGCTAGAAGCCAAGACCTTAGGTGCAGAACAACACCCAAGAACCCTTCAAGACCTAGCTTACACACCTATAGTGTTTCCTGACGAAGAATTCGAACCCCATGGTTGGGCAGAAATCCTAGCAACCATGGATGTAGCCATCAATGAAGAACAATGGACACCCCACTGTGACGAGGATGGCTATGATATATCAGTTTTCACGATAGAGCCAATCATGTGTGATTCAATTTTAGAAGAATGTGAACCTAGCACTGATGCATTTGAGGAGGCAAGTGACTTCGATTTAGAGTCAATTATTATGGACCCACCCTTTGCATCAGAGGAAGAATATTTCTACGAGGTAGAGGCTTACCCTCAGAAACACGAAGAAATTATGAATGAGGTGAGATTAACCACACAAGTGACTGTCAAGAGTGAAGGCAAGAAGAGAAAGAAGAAAGAAACCATGTCAGAAGAAGAAGAATCCTTGTTTGAGGTTCCCGAGAACTTCAAAAAGTATGAAATAGAAGATAAACGAATCATGGTACGAATGCCTAATAGAAAAGCTGACATTGGAGAAGTATATGATAATCGAGAGAAAACAAAAAAAATCATAGTTTCCAGAGAAGGAGAAGAAGAAAAATGTACCTACATAGGGCATGATTTGACAAATGAAGAAGAAGAAGAATTAGTTGCCCTATTGCGGGAATATAGAGATGTGTTCGCTTGGAGTTACAAAGATTTGAAAGGAGTAGATTCGGATATATATTCCCATAGAATCCCTATGACTCCAGATGCAAAACCTACAAAACAGAAACCATACATGTACAATGATAACTACGCTGTGAAGATTAAAGAGGAGATAGATCGTTTGATAGAAGCAGGATTCATTTACAAAATTGAGCATACCGAATGGGTATCCCCCATTGTGGTTGTGCCCAAGAAGAATGGAAAATTGCATGTGTGTATTAACCTTAAAATAGTTAATGCCGCCACGATTAGAGATAGTTATCCTCTTCCTATCACGGAACACCTATTGGAAAGAGTTGCGGGCAAGGAAGTTTACAGCTTTCTTGATGGTTTTTCAGGCTATAATCAAGTAGCCATTGCTCCAGAAGATCAACACAAGACGGCTTTTGCCACAGAATGGGGCATATTTGCATTTCTTGTAATGCCTTTTGGCTTAACGAATGCACCCGCCACTTTCCAGCGACTCATGTGTCATGTTTTTAAGGAATTCTTACGCAAGAATTTGGAAGTTTATGTCGATGACTTATGTGCTCATTCGAACATCAGGCAGACACATATCCCAGAGTTAAGACAAGTAATTGACAAATGTCGAGAATATCAGGTTTGTTTGAACCCAGAAAAATGCGTTTTCATGGTCAGACAAGGAAAACTTTTAGGACACATTGTGTCAAAGAATGGAATTTCTACGGATGAAGAAAAGGTGAAAGTGATTGCAGATCTACCGAGGCCGAACAACGTAAAAGAAGTACAGGCATTTATGGGCCATTGCGCTTATTATAGACGACTCATACACATGTATGCAATCATAGCTAAGCCTTTGTACTCTCTTTTGACCCATTTTGAATCGACAGATGAATGTGAGAATTCATTCAATGAACTCAAACGACGTTTGTGCTCAGCACATATATTGACCACCCCTGATTGGAGCAAGCCATTCCATGTACACGTGGATGCATCCAACTATGCCATAGGATGTGTGTTAGCACAACCCACGAATGAAGGTAATATAGATCTCCCATAGCTTACGCGAGCAGACAGTTGAACGCAACAGAAAGAAATTACACCACTACGGAACGAGAAGGATTAGGAATGATCTACGCAATAAAGAAATTCAGACATTATTTGTTGGCAAACAAGTTCAAGTTCTTTACAGATTATCAAGCCTTATTGTACTTAGTCAACAAACCATGTAACACATGACGATTAATACGTTGGTTTCTATTACTCATGGAGTACGACTTTTGAGGTAATAGTCAGGAAAGGAAAGACCCATCTTAGAGCTGACCACCTTTCAAGATTAGCCTCAAGAGAAGCTCCTCAAGGGATAGCGGATGAATTACCCGACGCATATTTGTTTAACCTTGAGATAGCACCAGAATGGGCTAAGCCCATAGTCCGGATTCTCACATATGGACCCAAGAATCCCAAGATAAGGATCAAAGAAGGAGAGATTACCAAATCTTAGAGATATCAAATCATAGCAGGAAGTATATACAAACAAGATAATCAAAAGATTCTTGCTTGTTGTGTGGATGAATCAGAACATGCAAATTGGTTGCAATTAGCACATGTAGGTGCATTGATGCAACATCATTCAAAACATCGAACATTACAGACTCTGCATAGACTAGGAGTATACTGGCCTACGATGGAAGCAGACATCTACAAGTTGTGTAAAGAATACCATGTTTGTTGTGAAAGACCACCAGTAGATCATGCTACATTGTATCACGTGTCTCTCACACGAGAATGGAGTGAACCTTTAGTAACATATTTGAGGACGAAAACATTCCCTCAAGGAATGACTTTAGCACGACAACGAAGTCTAGAGCAGGAAGCTCAAGACTATTCACTTATTGGCGATAACCTATACAAACGAGGACGAGACGGATACCTAAGATAGTGTGTTCATGAGAGCGATTATTTGAGCGTACTAGAGATTGCACACCAAGGTGTTGCAGGAGGTCATTTTGGACCGGATAGGATAATCAAAGCCATCCTCTTTGCGGGATTATGGTGGCCCACTCTTCACATGGATGCACATACCTATGTAAAGAGATGTGATGTGTGCCAAAGAACTCAATTTCCTACTCGTAGAGATGAAATGCCATTGAAACCCATGATGGGCGGACGTGCATTTTCTAAGTGGGGTATAGACTTTGTAGGACCCATTAACCCCCTTGCAAAAGGTACTCATGCTGAATACATTATTGTTGCGACAGATTATCTTACCAAATGGGTAGAGGCAAAGGCCACAAAAAAGAATGATGCTCACACGACTGCAAAATTCTTATTTGAAAATGTCTTTACAAGATATGGATTGCCTATAGAGTTAGTGAGCGATCGAGGAACTCACTTTCTAAACCAAGTCATTGAATATTTGTTACAGGATTTTATGGTGATTCACAAGAAATCCGCACCATATCATCCTCAGGCCAATGGTCAGGCTGAAAGCACTAACAAGATTCTATGTAATGTACTGACAAAACTTGTGAACAACAAACGTTCAGATTGGGACAAACAGTTACACCATGCTGTTTGGGCATATCGAGTGGCCTACAAGACTGTACTCAATGCAACTCCCTTTCAAATGGTTTTTGGTCAGAATGCTGTGCTTCCTTTGGACTTCTTGATACCGACCCTTAAGGTTGCACAAGAACATCAGTGGACCGGCCATGAATTATCAGCAAGAATAATGGACTTGGAACGATTAGGAGAAACCAAGTTGAAAGCAGCAGTAGGAATATACGCAGCTAAGAAGCGACAGAAAGCATATTTTGATGCGCATGTGAAAGATAAAGGCTTGAAAGAAGGAGATTTAGTTCTAGTATATATGCTGAAACAGCATGCACGAAAGTTAGAAAAGCGAGGTTATGGACCTATGATCATTAACAGACTCTCGACTAGTGGAGCAGTACAATTAGCCACCTTAGAAGGAGACATAATGCCTAATTACATTAGTGGCTGTAGAGTCAGGTTATACCAAGAACCTCTCACTGAGGACATGCTTAGACGACTCACGTTGGCAAAGAAGCGTAAGGAGGAAGAAAATAGAATACGAGCTGAAGCTTCGGCAGAAGCCATATAACGCATTAAGCGCATGAAGCTAAGAAGACAAGGACTAGGGAGAGAACATTATAACCATCTGGAAACAACACCCAGATACCCCATGGCCATGTGTCAAGCAAAGTCAAGTACTCATCCTAGCATAGTGGATCGGAGACCATTCATTACAGTCATGCTAGAGCACGACAACCCTTGCCAAGAGCTCAAGGCTTTAATTGATTCAGGTGCTGCGACTAGTGCGATTAGATTGTCCCACTATAAGGATTCAGGCATAGAAATGCAACCAATTGAGGCATACCTCATAGGGCTAGGAGGCATGGAAACCCCTTGCATGGGTGAGGTGGACCTTCCTATCCTCATAGACGAAGTGACCTTGACAGTAAAGCTACTAGTGTGCCATGATGACAACTTGATAGAACCCCTAATCCTTGGCCAAGATTGGCTATACGATCACTCGGTGGACCTAAATCTTAGACAAGGCTCCTTGCAGATTGGAACCTTAGATCAGAAGCGAGTGATACCGCTTGACTTCCCTAACAGCTGTTCGCCTGAAGTACGCGACCCTAGACCCTATGAACAACATGCGACGGAAGACCGAAAGATCTTTGGTCAGATCAGTCACGTTACGTCTACACCAACCCACTCGGGCTTGGCTATGGACAATTGTCAATCAGAAGGACGTCATGAGATTTTCCCTTGGGCTTCCTGCAAATTAGAAGGGTCAACCACCCAACCGCTTGGTCAAATGGACACCATTAGCGGCCAAATGGGCACAATCAGCGGACAAATGGGGACGATTGCAGGTCAGGTGGACTTCATTAGCGTCCACATGGGCAAAACTCCTTGCGGTGCCCACCCTTCCACACTTACTGCGGACTGGCCTAGATTAAAGATACAAAATGGAACACTTCCTAATGGGTAGGTTTTGCAAGTGTTGGACCTCCCTTCTTTTCCAAAGCAGAGTGTCCATCCGACCTCTCAACCTCAACCACAAAGGAGTCAACCACGACGAAGGAACCCAGACCGACGACAATATCAGACAACCCAGAGAAAGAAGCAGTATCAGTATCACAAAGCAAGCGGCACACGACAAATATGGGGGCCTAAAGGACAGAGCGCACCACCAGAAGTCAACATTGCAGACAAGGATAAGAAGAAGTTTCAGCAGAAGCAGAGACAGTATCCAAGGTCTCCTCGACCTTCTTCTACGACTACAAACATTCGGCAAATTTGGATCGCCAAGAAGTACCTTACGAACCGACCCACACCCACGCAGATTTGGGTACCCAAACAATGTATTATAGCTCAACCCTCAAGCCATGTAATATATACCCCTCAGAAATCTCTTCTACCCCCAATACCACCAAATCCGATCTCATCCTCTATCCCTCCGCAGAGACCTATCACCCAATCACAAACTCTTAGGAAGTGGGTACCGAAACGTATCCAGAAGCCTTCTCCTAACCCCTTATCTAACATAACTCTCACCCCGACTAATCTATAATCTTGTAATAACTCATTCATGACTGAACCTTGTATAAATCCACACACTATAACCCAACATCACCTGTAATAACACCTCATCAAGAAATGTATGCATCATCTGAAGCATGTAGGTGTCTAGAGACCTGCATTAGTTTGCAAGAAATCATTCCATAAACCACATCACGACACTCAGCTACACGGGTTACACATCTGTTATGGAAGGGAATTGCGGTCTCACTTTAATGGGATCATGATTAATTTCCATACTAATGTGTTAATCTTATGTAGTAGATCTACTACGCACTCGCATCATACATCATGCAGGCAGAAGGACCATCAGAAGCTGGACCCAGTGTACCCATGGCTAATATTGGTGAATTACTTGCTGAGCCCCATCCGACAGCTCAACCACCAGAGTTTCAAGGTTTCCTAGGGCCCATGCCAATTGACGATCCCCCCAGGGGTTATACTGAGAAGATTCATCACAATTCTCACTGGTTTCAAGGGCTAGCCGGACCATTGGCGGATGCTGATTTTATATTTGAGGCCAATTTGACATTTGACGACCGTACCTGGGGCAAATATCAGTTCTTCTCCAGAGAGTTCAAGGGACTACAAAACACGGAAGACCTAACGCATGTTTGGGCAAGAGCAGGGTTTACAGAGTATTTCAGTGACCCTTTGCCTAAACCTGACTTCTACAGATGTTACTATTTAGTCACAACATTGATGGCTTCGGAGAACAAGGATATGCCAGACACCTTCATTTTGCCATCCTTAGTGAACGATCCACCTTATAAAAGATTTTATCTTTCTAAAGATTTGATTCGAGCTGCCATCAAGATTCATGGAACCCACATGCCCACAGAGCGAGAAAGGTTAGTTCTAGACCCGATGAAACATGGGGACGTTATTAAGTGGGAAAGATTTCAGCGATCACACCTGAGCTTTCAAAACCACTGCGGATATGCATGCAACATTTTGCTTTCCCCGCTCAGGACAGATTCACAATGCCTCACAAGCGCATATGGTTTGGTTTGTATTTAGTGTGTACTGGACCTCAGACAGTTGATCTAGCAAGCTGGATCATTGATCAGCTCTACTTAGCACAACATAGATGGGAAAGAAAGAAGGTCATCAATGGATGTTGCGCTCTCACGCGCATCGTATATATGTGTTTTGCCTACGATTTACCTATCGAGTGAGCAATGACAAGTGAGGAGCTGAAAGCCTTCAAGGGAACAACAAAGAAAGCTAGGAAGCCCAGCAAAGGAAGAGCAGGTAAGCGAATGAGAGGAACTATCCCCTTCCTTTAGGTGCCAGAATCACCCTCACCACAACCCTCTCCAGAGCAGTCCCCGACAGAAGCCACTCCATCTGTACAACCTATTCGCATAAGGTTATCAAGAACGATTATAACGGAGACCACCACCAGCACAGTTGCTCCTCAAGCAGCCATCGTCCGAGGACATGCCACCATGGCAGCAGAAGTTCCCACCACTATTGGTGCGGAAGATTTTTCTTTTCCAATACCCAACCTGGAAGTAGAGCCACTAGACACAACCTTTGACTTTGAAATGCAAGGTGCCTTCTCCAGTGAATTTCAATTCTCAGAAGGACATATATTTTCTCAGGAATATGAAAGGCCCAGCTACCCTACCACACCGAGAGATCAACCACAAGGACAAGTAGTGTCTAGTTCCGAGGAAGAAAGAACAAAGATAGACGAAGATGACGGTGATGACGAAGCCAGTTAGGACACACATGAATCCCAAGAAAAAGTACACACAGATGAACAAGGACGACAAACTGACACCCAAGGTGACATGAGCACACACAAAGATGAAACCTATGAAGCAGCAGCCTATACGCTAGCTATGAAGAAGTTATACCGCACCATGGAGAAAGTTTGGGCGTGCAAGAAACTGACTGAGGAAGAGAGCCAAGCGCTTATAGAACAGGAACTTGTCTCAGGTGGATTCAAAGAAGTGTACATCAGAGGCTTCAGAGAACTTGTCAAATCAATGGGATCCACAGAAGCCTTACAATATTTGCAGAGGAAACCATTACTGCAGTATGACCCCCGCAGAATTCGTCTACTAACCAAACCGGGTGAATACATTCGGGTACCCACCGGCGGTCAGTCTTCAAAACAGGCCAGGGAAGCACGTCTCGTCACTGAAAGCTCATTGATAGAGGACACCATTATCGTCGACTCCCCACCCCGTACTACTGCTGTACATACCTCCACAGTTGTTGAAGTACCTACCACCCCAACCGCTCCTCCTTCACCTCCCATCCATCCAACCTCCCCCATACACCCTCCTTCTCCCAGAACAACATCCTCCCTCTCCGGCGGAGTAGCAGAAGTCATCCTTACTCCCATTCATCCCACAATTCCCGCACCCACTCAACCTAGTCTACCCCCTAGCACATTCACCTTTCTATCCAACCCATTTCTCCATCCATCTTTTCCATCCTTCCCCACACCTCCAAGACCCCTTTTTTCATTCCCACCTCCATTAACTTTCTCCCCAGTCTCACCCCCTCGACCCACCGTCATTCCTTTTTCCCCTTTCCACCAAGCCGTCCAAGACAACCCCTCTGTAAATTACTCGTCAACCTTTGTAAATCCTGTATTTACACCCACACACTTACCCACGATCACACCACTATTCACAGTCACTACACTCGACACCACATCCAACGATATGGATATATCACCACCCACTGCACCTCCACTCACTTCATTTGTGGCACCACAATATTTAAGCACCCCACAATTTTCCACAATCACCACAGCATCCACCTTCCCACCCCCATTCCCCATTCCCTTTGCATCCACACCTACTGCATCTTCGCTTAGCACACCATTAATATTATCACCCACTGTAGATACTGCATTCCGACAGATGTTCACATGCATGGCTCAAGTAAGAGATGAGTTCACATCTCTTGGACATAATTATCAGACGCTGCAGAGGACAACCAACGACTTACAGTCGCAGCTTAATTCATTGTCGATCGAGAATGCCTCATTGAATACTCGCTATCAAGAACTACGTGAGGCATATCATAAACTAGAACTAGAAGGTGAAGAGAAAGCCAAAGAGGCCACTTCTGATCTTGACAATTTGTTAAGGGCCCAGACAATTCGCAACGCGACGCTTACACCGAACATGGGCTTACTCAGAAGACACTTGGCAGCAACAAAAGAAGAGAACCAACGCTTATAAGAGCAGAACAGAGAAAATTTAGAAGCTGCCCTTGATCAACCTGACCAACCATTAAGTCCTAGCAGGTTCAAAGCAGTTCCTTCAGAATCGATGAGAATGTTGTTAGAAGATCATGTTAGAGTGCTGGATGAATACGACAATATGACTGAGGAGTTACAGAAGCTCAAAGAAGATCATAAGTTACTCCAGTTACGAGCACCTGCACAACAAGAACTACCAGCATCTGCGGACCCATCTCCTGACATCCTAGAGGAACTCAATGCATTACGGTCCCAGGTATCAACTCTCGAATCGTGCATAGCTATATATGAAGCACCACCAAGGCCAGATTCCCCACCAGAGCTCCCAGCTGATGAAGAAAATGTAACTATTCCGGTGGAGGAAACTTTCGTTGAAGCTTATGAACCTAACCCATCCCAGGCGGACGCGTCACGGCTGAAGGCCAGACGACTTTCAAACTTCCAACTCCCGCATGGATGAAGACAATTGAAGAGCTTGGAACAACCCACTCAGCACGAGTAGAGGCGCAGTTGCACGCAATGGCAATGATTGAGGAAAGAATTTTACAGTCGCCCTACTTTGCTCATTTGGCCCCGCACAGATACATATCAGGGCATGAGCTACAGTATAAACCATATTTCATGTTAATGGCCAAATATCAATTGGCCATAGAGAAAGAAACAGGCAAGAAACCATCTCACGCTACTCAGTTTGAGCCTGACGATTTGCCACTGGATGCACAGCAAGGCGAGATCTATCAACCAGATTGGCGTAAAGATCTTTTACAAGAATATCCTGAGATGATGAGTACTTGGGTTAAGGCACCACTACACTTAAAATACAACCCATGTTGGGGACCAGTGCCACGTCGCCGTTCCTGGAAGGCATTTGCGATTAAGATACAAAACAATAAGCAATGCCAGGAGTGGCTAAACTACCCATACTTCAGGCCACCTACAGGACCACCTACAATCGGATACATGATGGCCACGATTCGCCACTGGATCCCTTGCTTGAAACACATGGACGATATAGCAGCGCACATGATTGTCAAGATATTTGACATGATGCAAATGGTTTTTAAAGTCTTCAGACGCGTCAAGGCACCCCATGTAAACACCCCGGGCTTCGAGCATGGAAATCTAGATCTTGCATATGATATGAGTACAACGCCATCGCTACGGGTGTGTTACGCCTGGCATTGCAGAATTAAATACCTACCGGCGTGCTACAAGCAAACCTTCAAAGAAATGTTCACAACCGGTTTCTGGGAATACCATTCAAAAGTGTTCATCAGCAGGCCCACCCACTTGCTTCAATTATTCGCTTGTGAACAGATGGTTTATTCCACACATTATCGACTCCCACCACCTGATGAACCACAACCAATTGATTGGGAGAAACTCGAGGGAGATTTGGCCTGAGGCATTCGAATATCAGAACACACCCTCGCTCAGGAACTACTACAGAACTACATCCGATAGACCGCACCACAAGGTTCTATCGAGGACGACAGAAGCGAGAGGGAGGGGGGTGTTGGCAGTAGCCAGAGGCATAGAAGACGCGGAAGCATTTAAAGACAGAGCAAGGAGCTAGTCGAATCAATTTTTCAAAGATTTATGTTTTATAAATATTCTTCAAAAACCTCCAACAGTGATTTTCATCACTATTGTAACATATGTAACATACAAAACCCCTTTTCTTAATTGATAGCTCCATTTTGTGCAAGCCGAGGAGTCCTCGAGCTTGAGGAGCTTAGGTAGAATGAGCGTATCAATTTTGGTTATTTTTAGACACCGTTTACCCTTTCAAATAGCGCATAGGACCTATTTTTTAACTATGCCGGTCACTAGATGTGAAACCGGTCAAACTAGTCTAGAATCTATAAAAAGAGCTAGAGAGCTCATTTTTGAGGTTAGCTTGTTTGAGTAGAGAAGAGCTTAGAGCCACTTTGAGCTGGTAATTGAGATCTTGAGCAACAGAGTTGATTTCTCACCTTCCATTGTGTCTTGCTTGTCTCTTCGTAGTGTGTGTATGTGTGTGTGCATTTCTATGCTTCTCACCTTCACTCTCACTTCATCTCACATTCACGATCTTCATATCACTCCTATCTCTTCCGCGGATTGACATTAAGGAGGTGGAGCTTCTTAACGTGGTTCTCACCATTGTGCTAGAGCAACAAGACCCAACCTACACACTGATGATCTTTCCCGATGAGGAATTTGAGCCTCATGGTTGGGTAGAAATCTTAGCCACCATGGACATTGCGGTCAATGAAGAACAATGGACGCCTCGTTGTGATGAGGAGGGTTATGATATTTGTGTGTTCATGTGTCAACCCTTGCTAGAAGAATGTAATCCTAGTGGTGTCATAGAAGTAGAGGAGAATGAAGATGATCTAGAGTCCATTGTGATAGATAGCTGCTTTGACTCAAAAAAGCACTATTTAGAAAGCATAGGAGTATATAATCGAAAGGAAGAATAACCTCTCACAAGCATTAAAATGGTAAATTCAAAGGATGGAAGTGAGAGCAGTCAAAAGAAAAATAAAAGAAAAGTAGTAAAACAAGAAGAGGAGGAATCATTGTTTGAAGTTACCAGAAAACTTCAAGAAATATGAAGTTGAAGACCAGAAAATTTTGGTACGAATGCCCAAAAGAGAGGCCATCATAGGAGAATCATATGATAATAAAGAAAAGACCAAAAAGATTGTTGTGACCATTGAGGAGAACGAAGAGAGATGTACATACATAGGAGATGACCTAAGTGCAGAAGAAGAAATGGAGCTTGTAGCTCTATTAAGGGAATATAGGGACATGTTTGCATGGCATTATAGAGACTTGAAGGGGATAGATCCAAGAATATGCTCTCATACGATCCCCATGATTGCTGACGCCAAGCCCACCAAACAAAAACCCTACACATATAATGACACTTATGCAGCTAAAATAAAAGAAGAAATTGATAGGCTAATTGAAGCTGGATTTATTTATGAGATTGAGCATACTGAATGGGTTTCCCCCATTGTAATGGTGCCCAAAAAGAATGGAAAGTTGCGAGTGTGTATTAACCTTAAAAACGTTAATGCCGCTACTATTAGAGATAGCTATCTGCTTCCAATTACTGAACATTTATTGGGGCATGTTGCAGGCAAGGAAGTTTATAGCTTTCTTGATGGATTTTTAGGTTACAACCAAGTAGCCATTTCCCGAGAAGATCAACACAAGACGGCTTTTGCCACAGATTGGGGAATCTTTGCATTTCGTGTGATGCCATTTGGTCTCACCAATGCACCTGCAACATTCCAAAGGTTCATGTGTCATGTCTTCAAGGAGTTCTTGTGAAAGAGCTTAGAAGTATATGTGGATGATTTATGTGCTCATTCCCAAGTAAGAAGACACCACATCCCTGAGCTTAGACATATCTTCAACAAGTGCAGAGAATATCAAGTTTGTCTGAACCCACAAAAGCGTGTGTTCATGGTACGTCAAGGTAAGATCTTAGGTCATATTGTTTCTAAGAACGGAATATCAATAGATCGTGGAGTTGTCGAGGCCAAGGAACATTAAAGAGGTACAAGCCTTCATGGGTCATTGTGGATATTATCGTAGGTTTATCCACATGTATGCAATCATAGCTAAACCTCTTTATGCCTTGTTAACAAATTTCGAAGGGAACGACGAATGCGAGAATTCCTTCAATGAGCTGAAGAGACGTTTTTGCATGACACCAATACTAACCACTCCCGATTGGAATAAGCCATTCCATGTCCATGTGGATGCATCCAATCATGCTATATGATGTGTGCTAGCACAACCCATAGGCGAAGGAAACCTAGATTTTTCGATAGCATATGCTAGTAGGCAACTAAAGGCAGCTAAAGGAAACTATACCACAACCGAAAGACAAGGCTTAGGCATGATATATGCGGTAAAGAAGTTTAGACACTAGTTATTGGCCAACAAATTCAAGTTTTCCACTGATCATCAAGGTTTATTATATTTGTTCAATAAACCTTGCAATACAAGACGATTAGTAAGATGGTTCCTCTTACTAATGGAATATGACTTTGAAGTGGTAGTCAGGAAAGGTAGAACCCACCTTAGGGCAGATCACCTTTCTCGCATCACTTTAGGAGAGTCACTGCAAGGAGTGTCTGATGACCTTCAGGATGCTTATCTGTTCAATTTAGAAGTTGTTCCTAAATGGGCAAATAAGTTGGTACCTGTCCTAACCTTTGGACCTGCAAATAAGAATGTAAAAACATCCCAAGAAGAAATTGTAAGATCACAAAACTATCAAATATAGGCAAGAAGCATGTACAAACAAGATAGGGAGGGTGTATTAGCTTGTTGTGTTGAGGATGAAGAACATAGTAGTTGGTTGCAACAAGCCCATGAAGGATTGCTAGGAAATCATTATTCTAAACAATGAACATTGTAGAATCTAAAACATTTAGGAGTGAATTGGCTAGCATGTAGAAAGAAATACATGAGTGGATTAAGAACTGTCCAGTGTGCCAGGAGAAACCCCTAGTGGAGCATGCCACCCTTTATCATGTGTCATTAATTCCAGATTGGAGTGCTCCATTGGTAGAATTTATGAGAACGGGACCACTACCCAACGAGGCAAGTCTAGCAAGAAAACGAAGCATGGAGCAAGAAGCTCAAGACTATGTGTTAGTTGGTGACAACATATACCAAAGAGGCAAAGATGGTTACTTAAGATTGTGCGTTCATGAATCAAACTACTTGAAAGTCTTAGAAACTGCACATAGCGGTGTTGCAGGTGGACACTTTGGGCGTGACAGAGTAATCAAGACCATTCTATTCTCAGGACTTTGGTGGCCTACTCTTCATATGGAGGCACATACCTATGCGAAGAAATGTGACACATGTCAACGTGCACAATACCCAATTAGAAAAGATGAGATGCCTTTAAGACCAATGATGGGAGGATGTGCATTCTCGAAGTGGGGCATAGAATTCATAGGTCCTATTAACCCCCAAAATAGAAACTCCCATGCAAAGTACATTATTGTAGCCACAGATTACCTTACGAAGTGGGTTGAAGTAAAAGCCATGACAAAAAATGATGCTCAAATGACAAGTAAGTTCTTATTCGAGAATGTGTTCACAAGATATGGACTACCAATAGAGTTAGTGAGCGATAGAGGCACACACTTCTTGAATGAAGTCATTGAAAATATGCACTAAGAATTCTTGGTGATACGTAAGAAGTCTGCCCCCTATCATCCACAAGCTAACAGACAAGCTAAGAGCACAAACAAGATCCTATGTAATGTTTTGACTAAACTGGTAAATAATAAATGCTCTGATTGGGACAAACAACTTCATCATGTTGTTTGGGCTTATCGGGTTGCCTACAAAACGGTACTCAATGCCACCCCATTTCAGATGGTCTTTGGATAGAATGTTGTGCTACCATTGGACTTCCTAATCTCCACTTTAAAAGTAGCACAATAGAATGAGTGGAATGGACATGAGCTGTCCTCTAGGATCTTTGATCTAGAATGCTTAGGTGAGACGAGGCTACGAGCAACAACAGGCATCTATGTTGCAAAGAAAAGACAAAAGTCTTATTTTGATGCACACATCAAGGATAAAGGATTGAAAGAAGGAGATCTAGTGTTGGTTTTTACACTAAAACAACATACTCATAAATTGGAAAAAAGAGGATATGGACCCATGATCATGAATAGAATTTCCACTAGTGGTGCAGTTCAGTTGGCCACTCTAGAAGGTGACATCTTGCCAAATTACATAAATGCATGTAGGGTCAAGCTGTATCAAGAACCTCTTACAAAGGATATGTTAATGAGTAGCTCAGTAGTCGAGTAAAAATGTTGGAAGTCTTCAACATACAATCAATCTAGGTGGTGTTAGGGTATCGATGGTATTTAAAGAGTATTAATGCTTTGGACCAAGTTGTGCAAGAGTTGTTGGAGTTAGACGTCTGCAGAAGCACGCGAACATCACAAGGAAGAAGAAGAAGCTTGGAGCACAAACACACAATATTGAATGTATTACTAGAGAATGTACAAAGATAAGTAGCCCATTAGGGCAATAGGCGTATATACAAGCCGGGGGAAGAAAACCTCCTAAAGAGGGAAAAAAGTGCCCCGGCGGTCCTAGTGTGTTCACACACATCACTACCTAAATATATCAACAAATCCCCCCTGGGAGTGATGCGGTGAACAAGGAGCTGGCACTCATGTATAAGGAAGTGCCAAGCTATGTGGAAATCACTCCACAAAAGGAAGTAAGCCCAAAGCTTTGCGGAAAGCTTCAAACTTCTCCCTAGGCAGAGCCTTCATGAAAAGGTCTGCAATGTTCTCCTGCGTGGGCACATATGCCAAGCTGATCTCCCCAGCAGAGAACCTCTCCCTGACATAGTGATAATGCACCTCAATGTGCTTAGTGTGAGCATGGAACACAGGGTTCCTCGCAACTGCCAATGCGCTCTGACTGTCAGTGAAGATGGTGGTGGCAAAAGACTGACCAACACCCAAATCAGCCATAAGGCGTCTGAGCCACACATACTTAACAGTCACTGTGAAAGCTACCCTATACTCAGCCTCACAATTGGAAGTGGCCACAGTAGGCTGCTTCTTGCTCAACCAAGATATACATGAGCTACCAAGCATGAAGCAAAAACCACTGGTGGACACACGAGTGTCATAGCAACCAGCCCAATCTGAGTCAGAAAAAGCATGCAAATCTGGCGGTAGTGATCCCCCCTTGGGATAAAACAACCCAATTAGCCGAGTAGCACTCAAGTAGCGAAAGATGCATTTAACCGCCTTCCAATGCGTGACTCCTGGGCAATGCATAAACCCGCTCATTTGTGAGACAACAAACTGAATATCTGGCCGAGTAATGCATAAGTAAATCAAGCATCCAACAGCTTGCTGATAGAGAACAGCATCAAATGCATCTCCAACATCATGAAGACTCAATCATAAACCTGTCTCCATAGGAGTGGCAATACGCTTACAGTCTTCAAGGCCAAAATGCTACAATAATGTGTCAATATATTTCGTTTGACACAAAGCCATTCCACCATCAACTTGCATAAACTGAATGCCCAAATAGTGATGCAAATGCCCCAAATCAGACATCTCAAATGAGGCATGCAAATCAGCCTTAAAATCAGCAATATGCTTCTCAATAGGACCAGTGAGCAGCATGTCGTCAACATAGACAACAATGATCAGAAGCACATCATTAGCACGCTTAACATATAAGGTGCTTTCAGTTGGACTGTTCTCAAAACCATGTGCAATCAGATAGGCATGTATCTTCTCATACCAAGCACGTGGTGCTTGCTTTAAACCATATAACGCCTTCTTTAACCTGCACACCTGGTTTTCATGCCCTTTCTACACAAAGCCACGGGGCTGAAAAACATACACTTCTTCATGCAAGTCACCATTCAGAAATGCTGTTTTGATGTCCAACTGATGTACATTCCAACCATGATGGGCTGCAAGTGCACAAATGCTCCAAACAGTAGTCATACGGCATGTAGGTGCAAAGGTCTCATCAAAATCAATGCCTCTTTCCTGTGCATAACCCTTTGCAACAAGCCTAGCCTTATACCTGTCAACTGTACCATCAGGTTTACGCTTCAACTTGTATACCCACTTAGTGCCAATGGCCTTCTTGCCAGGAGGCAAGTCACATAAAGACCATGTACCATTCTTCATTATAGCATCATATTCGGATTGCATAGCAGCCATCCAATTTTCTGAACTCTGTGCTTCATCAAAAGAAATAGGCTCATTCTCATCACAGAGACTAGACGCAGCCATATCATAGCAATCTGATGCAAATGAGGCACTATGAGAGCCTGAACGAGTACGATATGACAAAGGTGCATCTAATTTGCTGTCATGAAAAGTCTGCACCAGCCATTTTGGCATGAAAGTCACGAAGTAAAGGAAATTTCCAAAAGAAGGTGTCTGCATAGGACTATAGACATCACTATGTACAAGCTACAATTTCTGAGTAGCCCGAACTGAACCATCTTTTGGAAAGGATGAACGCTGCATTTTGCCCAAAATACAGCATTCACAAACATGTTTTCCAGGTGCCTCAAGTTTGGGCAATGAGGACATCATTTCAAATTTTTGCAGGCGTAGTAGACTAGCAAAATTTATATGACCAAAGCGTGCATGCCAAAGCTTTGCATCTGACATAGCCTCAGAATCATTTACTGCACATGCCAAATCATTTACAGATCTTTCATAGTCTATGAGCTTATACAGCCCACGACATAAAATGCCAGAAGCAATAATCACATCTCCATTTGACAGATCATGAACTGTACACCTGTCATCAACAAATTTCACAACCAAGCCAATCTTGGCTAATGCAGAAACTGATAACAGGTTCTTTTTGATCCCTGGCACAAATAGAGCATCTGACAAAGTGAAAGAACTACCATCAGCAGTAGTCAAAATGATCTTACCAACTCCCATAACAGGATAAGAGGAGTTGTTGGCGCATGTAACAGTATTCCCTGTAGGGGCAGGCTCGAGTGAAGAGAAGAAACTCCGCTACGAGGTTATATGTTTGGTCGCCCCACTGTCAAAATACCAAACATCTGAGTCTACTGTTGACATGCACTGCTCATGAAAAGATGGGTCAAAACTGCAGATAGTAGTAAACGCCCATTCTTCTTCTTGCACAAGATTTGCAGACTCTGTTTTTGGTGTAGAGGCCTCTGCAATAACCATTCTAGCCTCTTTCTTCTTTGCTTCTTTAGTAGCCAGTTTTGGACAGTTCTTTATGATATGATCATTCCCTTTACAGTACTTACAAAACAATTTCTGCTTTTCTGATTTCTTCTCATCTTTATCTTCCTTCTTCGAATATGCAGAATTAGCACATTTCTGCTTACTAATTGAAGAGCTCCATTTTCCTTTGCCCTTCTCACTAGCGAGGAAAGCTTGATCTGCAACTCGCATAATGGACCTATTTTGCCTGGACTGATCTTCCTGCAACAGAACAGAGACTAACTCCTCAAATGATAAGGCATTTGGATTGCCTTTCATCATCAACCGAAGAGTAGAAGCAAAACTCTGATATGAATCAGGAAGACCATTCAGAACGGTCTGCACAAGTGAGCTATCTGGTATAACCTCATGAGTAGAAATCAATTGTTCCTTCAAGTCTTTGATCTTCGTTAGGAAACTGTCCATAGAATCACCTTCATTCATGTGCTCACTCTCCAACTGTTTTCGGAGGTAAGCAACACGAGCCTCATTCCGAGCTTGGTACAATGTGGTAAGTGTATCCCAAACATCCTTAGCTATAGCGAATATGAGGAATAATGGCACGTTTGACAGACAAGGCTATCAATGCATGTGCCTGGGCATCTCTACCATCCCAACGAATCTGCTCTGTAGTAGGTGCAATGAAAACAGAAGCACGAACAGGAATCTGCACAATATCATCTTCGACACCATCTTCATCAGCTTCAGCACCTGTATTTGCAGTACCTGTAGTTGCAGGTGTAACAGGACGTCTTTCAACACCCTACACAATGTTCCACAGTCCTTTTGCAACCAATACATGTCGCATCATATAAGCCCATAGTGGGTAGTTGGTACCATCCAACTTATCCTCAACAGCCAACATACGGAATACATCACTGCTTTCAGCCATGGCCGGTGACTAAAATACCTTGATGCAGAAAATTGACTATATCTCAAAAAGTTGAACGGAACTGTCAAGACGAGTTCTGCTAAACTTGTAGCAGACTTCGAGACGCTTATACTGGCGAACAGAAACAGGTATATACCTTTGGCACTAAAAGATGAAATAGCCTGCACAAGCGCTGTGATAGTGCATTCAGAGGTCGAAACGAGCTCAGATCGTGATTTTGGCACCACAAAGTGGGGCCGTTTTGATCTCGGAAACACCCAAAGTATGCTCACCAAAATTCGTACGATTCTGAGACTGCAAACGGAGGAGTGTCGACGGCGCCCTAGATGAAGCGAGGACCTGCTCTGATACCAATTGTTGGAGTTAGACGTCTGCGGAAGCACGCGAACAACACAAGGAAGAAGAAGAAGCTTGGAGCACAAACACACAATACTAAATGTATTACTAGATAATGTACAAAGATAAGTAGCCCATTAGGGGAATAGGCGTATATACAAGCCGGGGAAAAAAAACCTCCTAAAGAGGGAAAAAAGTGCCCCGGCGGTCCTAGTGTGTTCACACACATCACTACCTAAATATATCAACAAGAGTGAGCCCTTTTTCTTCTCTTCTCTTTTTAGTGTGAGAAAAATCATTGACAATGTTGTTGGTGTGTAAAACACCACAAGAACCAAACTAATGTGGTATTAGAAGACCTCTATAACCACCATTAGCTTAGCAATACTCACATTGTGAGTCTCCATCTCTGAATTTAGTGAAAAATAAAAATTCACTTCACAGAAATCTGCGCCTTTTCTTCAATCCTTCAATTTGACCTGTGTTAGCTCAATCTTTGCAAAATCTTTTGATCACTTGCTAAGAGAAGTTCTTGCTAATGTTCAGTAACATATAACAAGCAAAACTTTCAAGTAATGACTTCAAAATCTTCTGATTTTGTACCAAACTTTTCAATATGTCTGAAAACTGGAAATTGACTTCATCGATTTGACATACCTCCACTCTTAAGTTGATTTCTCTGAGTATGCGTCCCGTTTCTTAAAGATCTTTTGACCAAGTGTAGTTGAGGAGAGTAGCTTTAAAATGAGCTATCACTTACCAAAAACTTTACACCATGCTTCGAGATCTGACCTTCAGAAGATCAGTCAAATGTGCGCCAGAAAAGTCTTAACTGTCAACTACCTTACACAGTCATATGAAATGACTTAGAACTCAATGTACAAGAGGAATTAGACTCAATCCTTCTACACAAACATGTGTTGATTCTCAGAGAAGATGTGTACAAAATGGCTTGGCCTAATTTTGCTCATAGCCATGGAAAACTCTCTCAGACTCAGAAGTTTTCTCTCACCATCTCTCTCAGAAAAGACACGACTTTTCTCTACTCACTCAGATTACAAAATTGAGTTCTCTCCTACATATTTTTGACTCAAACTAACTTATATACCTATGGTTTACATTCTTCTAGACTTGAACTCGTAAGTTCTGAAGATCAAATAAAAACTAGACTCTAATTTTGCACTAATTTACAATAGTGAAATTGTCCCTTCACTTAGGCTTGATTTTCTGTAAGTCTTTTCTTCACTTCTTCTTTCCTCCATCATATGTCTCCATATGTCTTCATATATCCATGCCTAATTAGTGAGTGAAGCCCCAACAGCTCCCCCTCAATCACTAATTAGCATGTCTTTGACTTCTTCACATAATCTTCTTCTCTTTTATTCCTGCCATCTCCTTGAACCTACTTGTCTTCACTCCATCCAAGCTTTTTGTCATAATATCTGCAATCTGATCTTTTGTAGAAGTGTACACCACTTCAATCTCTTTCTCCATTACCTTTTCTCTAAGAAAATGATACTGTATTTCTATGTGTTTTGTCCTTGCATGAAATACAGGATTTGCTGCAAGATATAATGAACTCATGTTATCTCCATGAATGATGGGTATACCTTGATCAATTCCCAAGCTTT
This sequence comes from Ceratopteris richardii, assembly GCA_020310875.1. Taxonomy (NCBI): domain Eukaryota; kingdom Viridiplantae; phylum Streptophyta; class Polypodiopsida; order Polypodiales; family Pteridaceae; genus Ceratopteris; species Ceratopteris richardii. Next base: position 99,637,831 of record CM035418.1, read on the forward strand.
TGAATAATGTCTGCATCCATATTACTTCTTTTGCTGCTTCCACAAGTCCTTTGTATTCAGCTTCTGTTGATGATAAGGCCACTGTGTGTTGTTTCTTTGAACACCAACTCACAAGCTTATCTCCAATGTATATCATATAGCCATGGGTAGATCTTCTGTCATCCTGACTTCCTGCCCAATCTGAATCACTATAGGCTCTCAATCTTATATCTGATGTAAAAGGATAATACAATCCTTCTTTCAAAGTTCCTTTGATATATCTAAGAACTCTTTGACCTGCAATCCAATGTGGATCCTTTGGACAATGCATGAATTGAGAAAGAACACCAACTGCATAACTAAGATCAGGCCTTGTTAGAGTTGCATAAATCAAACTTCCCACTAAAGATTGATACTTCCTCATGTCTTTGAATTCTGCACCATCATATCTACTGAGTTTATGATTGACTTCTAGTGGTGTTGATGTCTCTCTGCAATTCTCCATATTAAACTTCTTTAGAAGATTCAAAAGATACCTTTCTTGTGATACATATATGCCATGTTCTGCATAAGTGATTTCCATTCCAAGAAAATATGACAATTTTCCTAGATCACTTATCTTGAATTCCTTCTCAAGTAGCTTCTTCACCTCCTTGATTCCTTCATTTGAGGTACCTGTAATTATAATATCATCTACATAGATACAAATGTAGATCATACCTTCATCTGTTCTTTTGATAAGTAAACTTGCATCTGCCTTTGAACTTTGATAGCCAAGATCATTAAGATACTTTACAAGTCTATAATTCCAAGCTCTTGGAGCTTGCTTCAAACCATAAAGAGCTCTTCTCAACCTGCAAACATAATTTGGAAACTTATGATCTGCAAACCCTTGAGGTTGCTCCATGTAAACCTCATCTGATATATATCCATTCAAAAATGCATTCTTAATGTCCAATTGACTCAATGTCCATCCTTTTGATGCTGCAATGGCAATGATTGTCCTTATGGTTGACATCTTTGCCACAGGACTGAATGTCTCATCATAATCTATGCCAAAAGTTTGAGCATAGCCTTTAATCACCAATCTGGCTTTGTATCTGGCTATAGTTCCATTTGCATGCTTTTTAATTTTGTAAACCCATTTATTTCCAATCACTTTCTTACCATTAGGCTTTGGAACAAGTTCCCAAGTTTTGTTCTCTTCAAGTGCATCAAACTCTTCCTTCATTGCTTCTTCCCATTGTCTCTTACCCTTTGCTTCATCATAGCTTTGAGGTTCTTCATCTTCCTTAACCATGTAAGCATAATTTTTCTGAGTCAAGTAAGAAGTATCATATGAATACCTTGTAGGTTGTTTCCTCATTCTGGTTGACCTTCTTGGCTCACACTCTTCATGTATATCTGGATGTACTTCTTCATCAAATATTGGTCCATCTTCATTCCTTCTGTATGATCCAACTCTTGATGTGCTTGCTTGCATATGTTCTTCATCTCCATCTATCTGCATATGTGACTTACCTCTTGCACTCCTTCTTATCTCTTCTTCAAATGTTTCAAGATCACAATCCTTATCTGCATACCAACTCTTCTGTTCATCAAAAGTCACATCTCTGGAAACAATAAAATGTTTAGTTAAAGGACTCCATAGCCTATAACCCATTTGCTTTTCATCATACCCAATAAACACATATTTTTCTGCCTTTGGTTCAAGCTTATGCCTGAGTTGTGATGGCACATAAGCATAGGCAATTGATCCAAACACTTTACAATGGTCAAGTGTTGGTTTCTTACCCCACCAAGCTTCATAGGGGGTCATACCATTCAAAGCTCCACATGGTAGCCTATTCACAAGGTATGTAGCTGTATTTACAGCCTCAGCCCAAAGATAATTAGGACAATTCTTTTCTTTTAACATTGCTCTTGCAAATTCAACTAATGTTCTATTTCTCCTTTCTGCCACCCCATTATGTTGAGGTGTGTACCTGCAAGTTATCTCTCTCTTGATACCTGCATTCCAAAGATAGTCATTAAACTCTTGAGAGAAGTATTCTCCCCCTCCATCAGACCTTAGCCTCTTGAGTTTGTGACCTGTAACTCTTTCTGCATAAGCATGAAAATGTTTGAAGGCTCCAAAGACTTCTGATCTTTCCTTTAGAACATAAAGGGTTATCCACCTTGTAGCATCATCAATAAACAAAACATAATACCTAGATCCATTTATTGAACCTTCTTTTGTTGGTCCCCATACATCTGTATGTATGAGTTCAAGTAAACCATCATGCTTGAAACCTTTCTTCTGAAATGGTAGTCTATGAGCTTTTCCCATCTGACAAGCTTCACACTTGTATATCATATGTTGATTCTTCACATTTGGTAGCCCCACTACAGATTGGTTCTCCACCATAGTTTTGATTCCTCTTTCATTGAAATGTCCCAATCTTTTATGCCAAAGATCTAACTCTGTAATTACTTCATCACCATGTGTGATTAGGGCTTGACCAACATTTCCTTGCACTTTGAGAGTAAAAAGTCTACCTTCCTTCTTACCACAAACAATGGGTTTGTATGCATCCTCTGGATCTTCAACAAATACCCCTTCATTTGTAAATCTGACTTGAAAACCTTTCTCCACTATTTGTCCAACACTAATAAGATTCTTTGGTATTGTTGGAACATACAAAACATTTGTTAATAAATCAGCTCCACTCCTGCACTTCACTTTTCCAATTGAATGCACATTATGTTTTGTATTGTCACCTGTTTGTACTGTATGACTTGAATTGCCTTCTTCCAATTCTGACAATAATTCTATATTACCTGACAAATGATTTGAACAACCAGAGTCAATATAAAATACCTTGAGATCCTCCTTCTCTGATGAACTTATTGAATTCATCATCAATGTTGTATGATTGTCATTCTGTGTATCATTTGCATAATTGTAATATGTGGTGTTGTATGATTGGTTCTGATTCCAATTTCTTCCACCACCTCTTCCATAACTTCCTCTTGAATTCTGTCTTCCTCTTTGAAATTGATTCTGAAACCTTCCACCTCTTCCTCTGCCATTGTTGTTCTGATTTTGACTTGCTCCTTGTTGATTATGCCAACAATCATATGCTAGATGATTGCTCAATCCACAAATCCAACATGTCTTCTTGTTATTGTTCTGATTACCTCTACCTCTTCCATTTCCTCGACCTTTACCTCTGCCAAAACCTCTTCCTCTTGCATAATTTGCTTGAGTTGTTGACTCTTCTTCATCCTTTGCTTTGCCTTTATCTCCTTTCTTTTTGTTCTTCACATACATTGCAGAACTTTGACCTTTGTCTCCATCTGACTTCAAGTCTTGCTCAAATGTGAGCATCAATCCAAGTAATTGATTCAGTTCTGGCACATAATGGTTTAATGAGAGTTCTGTTGAAAGTACAAAGGGCTTCCATCTCTCATCAGCTCTTAACCCTGCAAGTAATTGTGCTATCAGCCTATGATCTTCAATATCCTCATCAATAGATCCAAGGCTATCTGCCAAGTCCTTCATCTTAGTGACATAATCACTAATGCTCTGATTTTGCTTTTTCTTGAATGTGGTGAACTCTGACCATAAGCTAGCTTTCCTAGCTTTAGTAGTGTTTTGGAAGTGATCTTCCAAAGCATTCCAAATATCTTCAGCTGTTTCTAAACCTCTGATATGTGGCAACAAATGATCTGTAATAGTGTTATATATATAAGCTCTTGCACTTGCATCTCTCTTCTGCCATAGCTTCAAAGCTTCTAGCTCTTCCTTTCTTGGATGACTTTCATCTTCAAATTTAGGCTTCTCTTCTTCACCTGTCACATATACCATTAGATCCTTACTCATAAGTAAGGCTTCCATCCTCATTACCCAAGCAGGATAGTTATCTCTGTCCAATTTGTCAATGGACACATGATCTGCCATGGTATCCTTGCTTCTGCTTCAACCTGTAAGTATAAAGTTAAAGAATGATACCTTTTGTAGACCTTTACCCTTGGGAGCAACTTCGAAATAATCTTCTGATGACTTTTGTTTGTTGAACACCTCAACTTCCACTTTCTTTGATAAAGAACTCTTCAATTCTTCTTGTATCTGCTCTTCCTTTACTCTCGAGGACCTTATCTGCTCTGATACCACTTGTTGGTGTGTAAAACACCACAAGAACCAAACTAATGTGGTATTAGAAGACCTCTATAACCACCATTAGCTTAGCAATACTCACATTGTGAGTCTCCATCTCTGAATTTAGTGAAAAATAAAAATTCACTTCACAGAAATCTGCGCCTTTTCTTCAATCCTTCAATTTGACCTGTGTTAGCTCAATCTTTGCAAAATCTTTTGATCACTTGCTAAGAGAAGTTCTTGCTAATGTTCAGTAACATATAACAAGCAAAACTTTCAAGTAATGACTTCAAAATCTTCTGATTTTGTACCAAACTTTTCACTATGTCTGAAAACTGGAAATTGACTTCATCGATTTGACATACCTCCACTCTTAAGTTGATTTCTCTGAGTATGCATCCCGTTTCTTAAAGATCTTTTGACCAAGTGTAGTTGAGGAGAGTAGCTTTAAAATGAGCTATCACTTACCAAAAACTTTACACCATGCTTCGATATCTGACCTTCAGAAGATCAGTCAAATGTGCGCCAGAAAAGTCGTAACTGTCAACTACCTTACACAGTCATATGAAATGACTTAGAAATCAATGTACAAGAGGAATTAGACTCAATCCTTCTACACAAACATGTGTTGATTCTCAGAGAAGATGTGTACAAAATGGCTTGGCCTAATTTTGCTCATAGCCATGGAAAACTCTCTCAGAGTCAGAAGTTTTCTCTCACCATCTCTCTCAGAAAAGACACGACTTTTCTCTACTCACTCAGATTACAAAATTGAGTTCTCTCCTACATATTTTTGACTCAAATTAACTTATATACCTATGGTTTACATTCTTCTAGACTTGAACTCGTAAGTTCTGAAGATCAAATAAAAACTAGACTCTAATTTTGCACTAATTTACAATAGTGAAATTGTCCCTTCACTTAGGCTTGATTTTCTGTAAGTCTTTTCTTCACTTCTTCTTTCCTCCATCATATGTCTCCATATGTCTTCATATATCCATGCCTAATTAGTGAGTGAAGCCCCAACAAATGTTAGAGCATTCACTATGAGTTGGAAAAAGTTGAAGAATTTGCCTCACTCTAGAGAATGTTTCATGAAGATCTTTGAAGGGTGGCTGCTCTCCCTTTAGCAAAAGCCATCTCAATGAGCCCTGCTATTCAACATCTACTATCAATGCTATTGTGTTTCTTTGTTTATATGCACTTTATTATTGATATAAGTTATCAAATATTCCTTGATCATAGTGTGCATCCTTATTTGTTTCTTCTTGTGAGAAACATTTTGTCACTTACTGCATGTCCAAGTGAGCTTCCCCTTGTCCATCAAATTCTCTTCCTTGTTAATTTACCCTATAGAGATTATGGCCATTTTCTATTGTTGTGTTCCCTAGTTTCCTTTTCATTCTTGATTCTTACCCAATGGAGTCCCTCCATTTTTGGACCAATTTCATTTTTATGTGTAGACATTAGCTAGGTCTTCTTGAAGTTTGTCAACCCTAGCTCAATGTTTCTTTCTTTTCCCATAGCCTCTTTAGGTTTATTTTCTTTTTTTCTGACATCTTCTTATGTTCATGTTAGGAAATCCAAAGCTTTTTCTGAAGTTGCATCAATGTCCCATAAGTTTTTTTTTAATTTGAGTGTGTGTGTGTGTAAGTACAAGTGTAGTTAATCCTAAATTGCTAGTTGAGTGGTCCATTATCTCTTTTTCCCCTTTGAGTGGTTAATTGTTTATTTTCCTTTTCTCTTAAGATTATTTTCCCTTTTCTAGGACCTTATTTGTTTTTCTTGTAGGCTTTCTTTTTCTAGAAAAAGAGAGAGGTAGAAAAGGAGGAGGAGGTGAAGAAGAAGAAGTAGAAGATGATGATGATGAAGAGGAAGAGGAGGAAGAAAAGAAGAAAAATATGAAAGAACAAAAGAGGGGAGAGAGAGATGACTTTTAAAGAAAAAAATAGCAAGAGAGAGTGAAATCCCTCCATAAATCCTCCCTTTCTTAGTGAGAGATAGAAGGGGTTGGTCCCTATGTTGCATTAGACGTTATTTTAGAATTCGTTTATTCATAGGCAATTACCAAATTATTTTTATTCATACTAATCAAACAAATTATTCGATTTCATGTCAACAAATTCTTGAATGGAATTTGAAACTTTTGAATCGAAATGCTTTCGATCAAAATCCCTTTTGATTGAAAAATATTTTTTTGCTCAAAAATATAATCGATCAATCAGCATTTGATCGAAAAATTAATCTTATGAAAATATTTTTTTAAAACGATTTTCCTCATATCTTTCATTGGTAGTGTTACAAGTTTATTGAGATACAAGAGGAAGATGAAAGTGAGAATTATATTTATTTATTGGTTTATTTATTTATTCATTTATTTTTTTGTTTGTTTGTTCGCAGTTATTTTCATTAACGATTTGGAGTTTTTATTTTTATTTAGAAATAGAGAGAATCATGTTATGATTCACACCAGCGTCTCTTATATACATGTGAATTAGAATCAAGTATTAATTGACTATAAGTATGGATGTTATAAGCCATAATGTGTGTCAACATACTTAGGACCATCGAGATACTTTTTCCTTCTTTACGAGGTTTTTCCCCTCATTTTGTTTATATGCCCAAACTGTAACATGTTATTTACCATTTTATATTCTACACTCAGTGTTGTGCTCCTAAGATTCTTTTTGTTTCTTATGTTGTTTACATGCATTCTCAATCTCCAAACTCCAACAATTGGTATTAGAGCAAGTCGAGGCTTCCTGAGGTTTGTCATCAATACATCCCCTATCACTTTCTAATATTATTATGAAATTTATTGAGCATACTCAAGATGATGTATACTTACAAACAGTTCTAAGAGCATTGCATAGCTCAAAAGTCGATTCGAGCTCACTTTAGCCTCCAAATAGGCTATCATAGTGATTGTGAAAGACATTTCATCCTTTTCTACCAATTTTTATTTTTGAAAATGTTAATCAATGCAAGTGCCTGTTAACAGGTTAACTCGTCCCTTACGATTATCGTAACTGTTAATTGCCTACCGCGGCCGTTAATTACTTATTTTAACGCAACAACCCTTCGGAGACTCCAGAATCTGGTTCCACACCTTCGTACCAGATATTTCCGAGTCTCTCTTTTTCTGTATTCAATCTTACCGCAAAATAGACTGACTCTAGCCACGTGGGTCCTTGGGAGTGGTAGGGGTCTGTTAGACAGAGGCCCTATACTATTTTCCCAACTTCTCACTCGCTCGTTACTCGGTCAGCGCGTCTTAGCTCAGTAGTTGTTTCTGATCAATCAAGGCTATCAACGTCTTAGAATCCCGTTCTCCCAGATCTATCTGCTATAACAGTTGAGCAGTAATCCGGACTGAGAATCAATACACAAAGCGCACTGCTGGTAACTTAACACGAACACACCACAAAATCCTTCTGCACAGTTTACGACTTTACCGAGTGCCACATCTAAATTGCAAGACCTACTGACTATAACTTGTCGCGCACTTTATCATCATTCTACTCGTGTTCAGAACACTACTGGTACTAATCCGAACATAGATATACTACCTACTCAGTTATTCACAGAGATTCATAACTCACAACCGAACCATGTTAGTTATCTATGCGTCCGTGTTCCACAGACGAACGAGCAGACAAACACATTCCTGTCGACTAACGCTTAGGAAATACTTTAATCATTACCGGGTGAATTCTCTGCAACACCGTATCAATTCGTAACACTGCGTATAACGCACATACGTACACAAGCACATACACAGGAGAAGGGAGGGAGCAGACGAAACAGAGCAGAGTTACTCTTGTTCTACACACACAACACTTATACGTGCAATTCCCAAAACACAGGGGACTCTTTAACTCGTTACCGAACAGACTCTCACAATCGCAGTACCGACTCGTAACACACAGTGTATCACACATACACAATCAAATGATTACACAGGTAAGGCGCGCAGAACAGGACGGAACCAAGACACTCTACTCATTTGCACACAGTAGAAGAAGTAAAATAACCCCAAAACGGGAACTCTCACAATGTATTCGCAACTTCCAAAAAACACGGGGAGCGGGGGCTCTCTGGGCTCCTTGCCTACTACTTCTGCTGCTCTCTCTGATCGCTTTAAATAGAGTTTTGTTACAAGGCTTTTACGCGAATCTTTCTTTACCGCGTACTTTCAGAAGGGTTCTTTCTACATTAAAAACCTCTGTCTAAGTACAATTCTTTCTTCATTAAAAACTCTGTCTAAGTACAATTGTCCTTTGTTCGGCGGCCGTCTAACACTGGCACGCACGGTGGACTCGAACCCGCAAGTGCAATACGACTCTCAGCAACGGATATCTTGGCTCTTGCAACGATGAAGAACGCAGCGAGATGCGATACGTAGTGTGAGTTGCAGAATTCCGCGAATCATCGAATTTTTGAACGCAACTTGCGCCCGCGGCTCGTCCAAGGGCATGTCTGCCTGGGCTGTCCACCAGAAAGATTCTGGTTAATCATTCATAATGTCCATATCCTGCGGGTGTTTCTGCAACTATCTTCCAGTCCCGAATATGTCGCTGTACGTGGTAGGTCGTCTCTTTCTCCATAATTTCTTCAAACTCGTATGGCTGGTCTAGTTGCCTCAAGGACTCAAAACTTTAGATACTCGCAGCTCTTCCTTTAAATAGTTTTCTGAACATCTAAGCCCTTCTGAAAAACATGTCGATTTGTACATATAATAAGAATCTACTCTTGATTTCGTTGTTACCTGGGCCCTCTTTCTTGATCTTGTGCTTTAAGCGCTTCGTGTATGGAATCAAAGTACCCTCTGTGCTGTTGAATCCATGTCTTCTGCAGAAGTCATGTAGCCATACAGTATCCTATCACCACCTGGCTGAAATATCCATTTCTATTGTCTGTCGGTCCGTGCCCGGAATTAGTTCCCCAATCCTTTCTGATCGCACTTGTTCTAGTGGCGGAACAGGTCCACTGTCCCCAGGGTGACTTAGCAAACTGTAGGAGTCCCATCCTCTGGTGATGTTGTCGAAGTTTTTTGATATTCTCCATCAAATCCTTGTCATTATCCTGTTCGTTTCGCCTATCGTCTTCCGAATCGCTAGCCATGATGACTTCTCCCGAGTCGCTGGAAATGATCAATTCTTCCCCGCAGTCGTATTCGCACTTCGTCACTTCCCGTCTTGCTTTCGTCTGTATCGGCATCATCCTTGACGTTACCTTGCTTCATCACCTTTTCCGGCCACCATGAAGAGCGTTGTCTTTCAGTCTTGTTCCATACTAAGGCACACAGCGTACGCCTAGTGTCTTGCCAGCTCGATCGAAGCCACTGTGATGTAGTATCGGTTGTAGTCTTCACACCGTTTGGTGTAAGTGTGCGTTCCCGGGTATTCGTATTTATAAGTGCGAGACCTTAAGCTGCCAGTCGCTAGAATGATGGTATTCCATTCTGATATGACATTTTAGGTTGCTTACCGAGATTCTCGAATCAAGAATCATCATTCTGGAGACTGGTGCTGGTCTTGGAACGTCTTTTACATGTGTGAAAGTATTATGCACAAAAAATCGTGACTTCTAATACTAACTTTCGGACTTAGTATTATCGGGTCCTCGGGACTCGTATCCGCAAGTTCCTACGGTTCGGATACTATACCTTCTAAATACATACTTCTGGCAAGTCTAAATGTTCGGGTAATTTTCTTTTTAAGGGTTTCTAACATCTGGACTAAGGTGGTGGGTTCTAATAATTGTGCGTCGGTTCTAACTGCACTGAGGGCTATGGCTTGATGTAACAAAATGTCGGCTTGGGTTTGAAGAAAAGCCTCCTGTAGATAGAAGTCGTTGGCGAGCGCTGCATCTCGGGCGGTCGTAATTTCGGTTAATTTGTTCTGCAGCTCGTGGATACACTCCTTCTGGTTGCGTATTTGGTTATCGTGACGTTCGAATTGTTGGGTTTGGAAATCCAGCGTTTTCTTTAATGCGTCTCGTTCTCTGCGGGTATTGGCGATGTCTTTCTGGTATTGGCCCTCCTTTATTAATTGTTTTTTGAGAATGCTGTTGACCGCGTCGGCGCATTCTTCGGCTCGGCGTAATTGTTCTCGAACTTCGGCAGCTTCTTTCTATTGCTCCTGCAGCTTCTGGGTGGCTTCTTGTAATTGGGTCTTCGAGTCTGCGACCAAATCTTCGAGAGAAGCGTTGATGTCTTCTTGTTCCTGAAGGGCGGTCTTCAGGTTTTGAATTTCTTCATTGGCATCTTGGATGATCAGGTCTTTGGCAGCGAGCTGTTCCAGGGCTGCATCTCGTTGTTGTAGTAAGGTCTGTTCTGTTGAAAACCGTGCTTGGAGTTCGGCTAGCAGTGTCTGCAGGTGATGATTCTCTGCCTTTACGGCGACGATCTCTTCCTGGAGGGGGGTGATGTCGGCTTCTATGGTGTCTACTTTGTGCTGGTATTCAGCCTTCAGGCTGTTTGTAGCGGCTGTAAATTGTGCGGGCAGCTGGTGTGATAGCTGAATGAGGAACTGCCCCATGGCGGCAAGTTCCGAGAATGCGTTGGGTGGCGGTGGTAGTTGAGAGGATGTATCGGAGCGTAGTTGCTGGGAGTTGGGTGGAGAGTAGTTAGGGGAGGAAGAGGAGGATGGTGCTGGTTCATCGGTGGGGGGGAGGGGTGGTTCCGGTGGGGGGAGGAGTTTGGCAGGAGGTGATGTAGGGAGGACGGTGTCTGAGGGGTTTACCTTGGCGAGTGTTTCTGTCTGGTTGATGGCGTCGATCAGTTGATCTAATGCTTTGGTGGCGGACTCCTGTTCATCTTGGTGGTGCTCAGATTCTTTTTCGGTGGATAGTATTTCTGTTTCGGCTTGCTCCTGCTGGTCTGGTTGCTCCGTCGAGGTTTCGATGTGTGTGGTGGTGTCGTGGTACGTTTCTTCTTGGTCGTCTGGCTTCGTCTCTTGATCTTTTCCGGTGGATCCTTGGACTTCACTCTCCGAGGAGCTGATTCGAATGCGCTTGGTGCGGAAGAGTTGATTAATTTCTTCGTCTTCGTCTTCGGTGTCTTCGATCGGCTGTGCTGATTCCTCGTGCCTAATTGCGGGGCCTGTGGGTGGGGGTTGTGCGGCGAGAATGGTGGGAAAGAGGAAGGAGATGATGTGGGGAAGGCGAGAGCGTGGGGTGGATCCCTTTTGAAGCTGTTTAACGATAGCTACGCACTCTCTATGGGTTCTCAGGAAGAAGTAGGAGGCAAAGTTTACAGGTTCGCGGGCTGCTAACTCTAAGGCGGAGTAGAAAGGGCGAGAGATACCATATGTTCTCTTCTGCAGGTTGAGAATTGCTACAAGGAATTGGAGGGCGGATCGCTCGGGGTCTGGGCGGCATAGGATGGCGTATTCGTTGGATGAGGAACGGGGAAAGAGTTCGGTCATACGGGCTACAGTGATGGAAGGGCCATTTTCGCGACCTTGCGGGGTGAGGCGGTAGGCGTCGGCGAAGGCTTGGAAGGTGATGACAGTTCTGTGTGGAAGGGAAAGGAAGGCCCACTGTCGTTCGGTGGCGGAGCTTTGGGCAATGGCTTGAATGATTTGTGTGGAGAAGGGATGGGTTTCCACTGAGTGCCAAGGCAACTCAGCGAAGTTGGCCAACCCTCTGCATCTCAGGTATTCGCCTACGTCTGTAGGGATGCCTTCGCGGAAAGCAGCGTAGTTGGCTAGAGCTTCCATGGCGTTCACAGTGCACAGAAAACACAGAATACACAATCACGAAAACACAATAGCGGTTTTTGGCGCAACTCAGGGGGTTAAATATGTAGAACACGGTGTGGAGGTGAGGATCATTGTGAGGTGCGGGAACGATATGGTTTGCATGCTGGCGTGCGTACTGAGTGATCGGTAGGGAGAGGCGGCTGATATCATAAAGATCTGTACAAAAGACGGCTAAAAGCAAAACGTATAAATTTGTACAAAAACATGGCTCGTCGCCGAATAATTAAGGCGTACTGGTAGTGGGATAATACGGTCGCAACTTCGATCCATTAATTACTTTTGGAAGTGGAATTTCGGTCAGCGTGGTCAACCGAAAAGTTGCCGGACCTACTTGTGCTGAGATCTTGAAAGGGCCGAACCATCGTAGTTTGAATTTTCCGGCTGCTCTGTCCGATTTTGCATTATAGAAGAGTACAAGCTGTCCTACCGAAAAGACTGGCGTCTTCAAATATCGATCGTGCGTCTTAGCCTGCCTTAATTGAACTTCACGCATAGTTAAAAAACTGAGCCATCGGTGCTCATCGAGTGCTCTGAGTGCGTCCATTCGTTCTGTCAGTGAAGATTCTGGAAGCATCTTCTGAGTGATTGCTACCCGTAAGCTTGGGATGACTATTTCCATGGGAGCGATAGCTTCTAAGCCATAAGCTAACTTGAAAGGTGTCAGGCCTGTGGTTACTTTATATGTAGTTCGGTATGCCCATAATACTGCAGGTAGTAGTTGATCCCACCTTTCCGGTGTTTCCATGATCAATTTCCGGAGGATATTTAACAGTGCTTTGTTTGTACTTTCAGCTAGTCCATTGGCACGTGGATAATAAGGAGAACTAAATTTATGTGTGACTTGGAAGGACTGTGTGAGAGCCTTCATTAAATTGTTTACAAAATGAGTACCTTGATCTGAGACAATTTCCAGTGGTAATCCAAATCGTGGAAAGACATCCGTGAGCAGGCATTTTGCTACCGTAACTGCTGTAGCAGATCGCAAAGCCCAAGCTTCTGCCCATCGAGTTGCGTAATCTGTGCAAGTCAGTATGTATCGATTGTTACTGGATACTGCTGGAGGTGTAATTGGCCCGATAAAATCTAAACCCCATTTCTGAAAAGGTTCTAATGGTAAGATGGGTTGCAGAGGAAAAAGATGCCGTTGTAAGGGCTGACCAGTTCTTTGGCAAGCATCGCATTGTCTAACAAACTGTGAGATATCTCTGTACATAGTTGGCCACCAGAGTCCTCCTTGTAAAATTTTCCGGTGAGTTAAGTCTGCTGCAAAATGGCCACCGGAAGGAATTGAGTGAGCCAGAGTGATAACTGAGTTAATTTCATGTGGTGGAATACAGCGAAGTAGGATTCCGGTATGATCTGTATAATACAGTTCTCCAGCAACTAACCGAAATCGGCGGCTAACAACTGCGATTTTTCTTCGAACTGCTTTGGCAGTCTCGGCTGGAAGACGTCCTTCGGTGAGGAAAGTTAGAATCTGATCATAGTATGTAGGTGGTGTTTCTAAGTTGGGTGACTCATTCGGTAGTGGTTCAGCATTATAAATCGCAGGAGTCGTGTCATCTATTCCTATCGGAGCTTCACCGGAATCTAGGCGTGATAAGAAATCTGCTAAGGCGTGTGCATTTCCGGGTCGGTGAATGACATCATAATCGAATTCTTGTAAAAGTAGCACCCATCGTGCCAATCGTCCTCCTAAGTGCTGCTGTCTTACTAGATAAACAAGGGCAGCATGATCCACATGGAAGGTAAATTTACGACCTAGTAGATAATGTCTGAACTTTTTGATTGAGTAGATTAGTCCTAGACATTCTCTTTCCGTGGTGGAGTAGTTCTTTTCTGCAGGCGCAAGTCTTCTACTGGCGTAATAAACAGGGCAAAACCACTTGTCTGTCTGCTGCATCAGAATACTGCCTATTGCAATATCTGAAGCGTCAACAAAAACATGGAACGGATTGTCCCAGTCCGGTGGTTGTAAAATTGGAGCGTGCGTCAGGAGATACTTGAGTCGATCAAATGTAGTTTGACATTCTTCAGTCCATTCAAACTGTCGGGGAGTTTTTGTAATTAGCTTGTTCAGAGGTACTGCTAGGTGAGCAAGCCACCGTAAGTGTCTGCCATGCCATCGTATTTGACCCATAAAACGCATTACTTCCTTCGGAGTTGTGGGTATCGGGGCTTCTAAAATCGCTGAAATCTTATCGGGGTCCACTTGAATACCTTGAGCAGATACGATATGCCCAAGTAGTTTTCCACACGAAACGGCAAACACGGATTTGCTAGGATTAAGGCAGAGTCTATATTCTCTACACTTCTGAAAGCAGCATCGTAAGTGAAACAAATGGGCTATCATCTTCCCAAAGATTGAGAAGTCGTCGAGGTAGACTTGCATGAATGACGTGAGATAAGGAGAAAATATCTCCTGCATACATCTTTGAAATGTGCTTGGCGCATTTCTTAGTCCGAACCACATTACTGTACAGGCAAAAACACCCCAATTGGTAATGAAGGCAGTTTTTGGTATATCCTCTTCAGCCATTCTAACCTGATTGTACCCGCTGTATCCATCTAAAAATGAATACATTTCATGACCTGCGACTCTGTCCAGCATGGTATCCAAAAAGGGGATTGGAAAAGGATCTGGAACTGTTGCTGCATTCAATTTCCGGTAATCCACACAGATTCGTAACTGCTTGTTTTTCTTCGGCACGATCACAATGGGTGAGATCCATTCAGCGTGTTCTACTGGTACAATGAATCCGACTTTTAACAGTCTATCGATTTCGGCTTTTACCTGTGCTGCATAATGGGGGTTCATTCTGTAGCTGGGTTGTCTGGTTGGTTTCGCTTCTGGTTTCAACGTGACTCTGTGTTGATAGATGCGCGGATCTAAGCCTTTCATGTCCTTGTAATCCCATGCAAAGACGTCTGTGAATTCGCGAAGAAGTTCGATCAAATCCTCCTTAAATGGTTCCGGTAAGTTCTGCCTTATTTTCACTGGTCGTGGATGATCTCTATCTCCGAGATCGTGCGTGATCAGCTGGTCTTCTGGGACATAAAATTGTTGAGGTTTCTCTGTATCGTCTGTTGGCTTGAGCAGTGGTTGTAATTCATCGTCATGGGTCGAGGAAGTATCTTCCCGGACCGACTTTCCGGTGATAGCTACTACTGTACATATTGATGTGTTCCAATTATCTATGACGGATTGTAGATCAACAGTTCCTAGAGACATTAAATCGACATTACTCTTCAGAAATTGCTCTTCTTCATCATCTGATAGTCCATCTAACATGTGAACTGGTTCAGCAAAGTACGGTCTGGCGTGAGGGTCACAAGATTGTATAGCGTCTAATTTTACGACATATTTGCGATGGGCATCCTTAAATGTAAGCTCTTGTGCGGACCAATCCTGTATTACCTTCGCATGCTTTAGCCAAGGTCGGCCGAAAAGAAGATTGTAATCCAAAGTGGATTCGGGTAGATCTAGTATGACAAAAGTCATCTTGAAAGTCGTACCTTGTAGAGTGATGGGTACATTCCGCACAAGTCCTACAGGGTGTACTCTTGATTGATCTGCCATTCGAACAAAGAATTGAACTGGTTCAATTTCGGTCCAGCCTAGCTTTTTGCATAATGCTGCGGTTGCAATGTTTACTCCTGAACCTCCATCAATCAGTACTTGCGTGATTTTCTGATTTTTATACCATACTGTAATCAGGGGCACTGCATGATCAATTGCTGCCTCAGGTTCCGGTTGAACTGTGGCTGTTGTCGGAATGCAGGAAGGTACTGGGCTGAACTGTCGCTGAAACTGCTGTCGGATTCCAGGTACTAAGGCCAGAAGTTGGCCTAGAGGTAGAGTGATGGATGCCTTGGACAGAATTTCCCAGGTCTGTTGAGCTTGACTGTCTGGTTCTTTTAGATTTGGAGTTTCTACCGACGCAGAAGTGTCTGCTGTTGTTTCTACTGATGATGGTTCTGCTGATGCTTCCTTTTGTGGTGTTTCATCCCTTGATGAAGAAGCCTGAGTCACCGGAATGGGTTCTGGGAACACTGGTGGTTCTGTTGCGGTCCAGTGACTAGCTTTGTTGTACATCCTTCGTTGTTCTTGTATCCCTGGTTCGAAGATTTCTGCTGCCGACTGAAGTTGTTTACCGGAACGGGTCTGGACGGTAGCAGTCTGCGTCTCGATCGGTGTAATTTTTACCATGTTGGCCATTGGGTTTTGGCGTTCCTTCTTTCTTTGATCATACTCTATTGCATCCTTACAAAACCTTCTAATGTGGCCGAATTCGCCACAGAAATGACAGCGTGGAGGTGGTAACTCGGGGTTTTCCGGTGGTGGTCCGTTGTGCCATCGGTTGGCATTATAATTGTTGTTTCTCTGTCCTCGGTAGTTCCGATATCCTTGTTGTTGATTGTTTCTCAGTTGCGGAGGCACATAGTGATTTACTGGTTGGCCATGTTCTTGGATGACCGCATTGACGGTTGCTGTTCCTTGTATTCTAGCGTTGTAGATACAGTTTCCGGTGGTGTGTCCGGCAGTGTTACAGATAGCGCAAAACGCTTGATTCAGGGCACAGTTGGCACTTGTGTGCCCCGAATTTTTGCATGTGGTGCAGTATACTTGCCTGGTGATATCTTCAGCCGTATTTTTGTTTGTTTTTAGCCATTCCAAGTCTTCTGAAAATCCACCAACCTTGGACTCTAGCTGTAGAGCCATTGCAATGACGGCATCCAGGGTCATGGCTCCGACACATCTTATGATCATGATCTGCTTCAGTTGTGGTGTTAATCCATTGATAAACCATTGAGAGATGACATCATCAGGCAGATTAGCGTGAGCCTGTGGTATCTGCCGTAAATGTGTTCTGAAGAGAGTAGCGTACTCCTGGACGGTCTGATTTGCCTTTTGTCTGTTGTTCTGTAAATACTCAAAGATTTCGGCAGGATTCTTCTTTAGTCTGAAACGCTGTAAGAAGGCGTCTCGTACTGCCTCGTAAGTACCGAAATGATTGATATCGTATTCCGTGAGCCATCTCGCTGCTTCATTGATCAGTGTGGATTGAAAAACAATGGCCTTATACGCCTGATCGGGTGGATGGTTAAGAACTGCATAACTTATCTCGAAAGTTCGTACGTGGGCGTCTGGGTCATCTCCTGGGAATCCACCGAATTTCGTGTAGGTTACTCCTGTTGGCGGCGGCCTTGGCTGTCCTAGCTGTTGGTGTTGATGTTGTTGTTGTTGGTGTTGCCCGCTCATTGTGAAGGGTTCGGGGTTTCCTTCTGTATCGGATAAACTATCTGGACTTGTATCACCGGATGGTGCGTTTTCCGGTGTACTGTGTCGACTTAGGATGCTTCGGATCTTGGTTTCGAACAGCTTTCCTTCCTTCTGGATGTCTAATATTCGAAATCTTTCTTCCAAACACGAAGGTTGAGCTGATGATTCCGCAAAAAAGGCTAAACCTTTGCCAGCGATCGGCGATTCTATCACCGGAATCTCACCGGAATGAACCGAAATTGGGCCAGGACGCCCTGTTTTACTACTTTTGCCGAATGTTCCTAACGTATTTCTGACCGTGGATATCTCTAAATCTTGATCTGATATTGTTAGACTAGGTTCCAACGGCGTTTTGATAGAGTCTGGACTTGCTATATCTTCGATAGGTGGGGTCGAAGTGGCGCCAGAATGTATCGAAGGCGTTGATCGTTCTACCGGAATATGACCGGAATTGGTTGTATCGTTTCCACTTTTCTTGATCACTGGGTCAGATCTAGTTATGCCTACTTCTCCTGAGGCTATCTTTTGTGATTTCCGTGCTTCATCCTGACGATTCTTAGGATATGTTTCGCCCGATCGAGTGACCGGCATGTATCATTGCCCAGTGATATTATCTGAGCAGTTCGCAACAATCTGGGTCTGTTGCTACTGTCAGTGAATCACTGTCACCGGATGTTTACTTCTTACAGATCGCTGGTGTTCTAATGCCACGGTCTCGTAAGTGACTCGCAATCAAATACTTCTTTACCGCAGGTACTGATAAATAGTTGCCACTTTCCCACAGAGAAATGGCCCGAGAACTGGCAATTCGGATGCCACTTTCCCACAGACGGCGCCAAATGTTAACAGGTTAACTCGTCCCTTACGATTATCGTAACTGTTAATTGCCTACCGCGGCCGTTAATTACTTATTTTAACGCAACAACCCTTCGGAGACTCCAGAATCTGGTTCCACACCTTCGTACCAGATATTTCCGAGTCTCTCTTTTTCTGTATTCAATCTTACCGCAAAATAGACTGACTCTAGCCACGTGGGTCCTTGGGAGTGGTAGGGGTCTGTTAGACAGAGGCCCTATACTATTTTCCCAACTTCTCACTCGCTCGTTACTCGGTCAGCGCGTCTTAGCTCAGTAGTTGTTTCTGATCAATCAAGGCTATCAACGTCTTAGAATCCCGTTCTCCCAGATCTATCTGCTATAACAGTTGAGCAGTAATCCGGACTGAGAATCAATACACAAAGCGCACTGCTGGTAACTTAACACGAACACACCACAAAATCCTTCTGCACAGTTTACGACTTTACCGAGTGCCACATCTAAATTGCAAGACCTACTGACTATAACTTGTCGCGCACTTTATCATCATTCTACTCGTGTTCAGAACACTACTGGTACTAATCCGAACATAGATATACTACCTACTCAGTTATTCACAGAGATTCATAACTCACAACCGAACCATGTTAGTTATCTATGCGTCCGTGTTCCACAGACGAACGAGCAGACAAACACATTCCTGTCGACTAACGCTTAGGAAATACTTTAATCATTACCGGGTGAATTCTCTGCAACACCGTATCAATTCGTAACACTGCGTATAACGCACATACGTACACAAGCACATACACAGGAGAAGGGAGGGAGCAGACGAAACAGAGCAGAGTTACTCTTGTTCTACACACACAACACTTATACGTGCAATTCCCAAAACACAGGGGACTCTTTAACTCGTTACCGAACAGACTCTCACAATCGCAGTACCGACTCGTAACACACAGTGTATCACACATACACAATCAAATGATTACACAGGTAAGGCGCGCAGAACAGGACGGAACCAAGACACTCTACTCATTTGCACACAGTAGAAGAAGTAAAATAACCCCAAAACGGGAACTCTCACAATGTATTCGCAACTTCCAAAAAACACGGGGAGCGGGGGCTCTCTGGGCTCCTTGCCTACTACTTCTGCTGCTCTCTCTGATCGCTTTAAATAGAGTTTTGTTACAAGGCTTTTACGCGAATCTTTCTTTACCGCGTACTTTCAGAAGGGTTCTTTCTACATTAAAAACCTCTGTCTAAGTACAATTCTTTCTTCATTAAAAACTCTGTCTAAGTACAATTGTCCTTTGTTCGGCGGCCGTCTAACATGCCCCAAAGTCTAGTACAAGTCTAGCAAAACTCCAATGGGGTAATCTTGTTCAACTCTTTTTGTGAAACTATTGATCTTGTGCATCAGGGTACAATCATTGGCCATGGATGGAAGAATGATGTATTTCTCATGCTGGTTGTTGAGGACAAGTTGAATGCTTCCAAGTACCTATTATGGGAAAATTAACCCTAAAATTTTTGTCAAATAGGGGGTCTGTCGTGGTAGAGGGGGTCCTATCACGATAGGCCAGCCTGTCATGACAGACAAGGTCTATTGAGTTTGGTCTATCATTACAAATGGGGTCTATTTTAATACATGGGTTCTATGCAGTTTGGTCTATCATGATAGATGAGGTCTATCAAGTTTGGTCTGTCACATTTTTTAGTCTATCACATTTTTTTGATCTATCACGATAGATGGTGTCTATTGTGATAGATGGGTGCTCTGTCAAGGTTGCTCTATCATGATAGAGTGCCTTGTCATGATAGGTAGGGTCTATCATGATAGATGGTCTCTATCGTGGGTTTGGTTTGTCGTGATAGACTAGGGTCTATCATGATAGATGGGTCTGTCGCAATAGATGACTTTGTCATGGGAGCGGTCTATCACGATAGACCAATCTGTCATAACAAAAGGTGTCTCTTGCGATAGATGGGGTCTATCAAGTTTTTGGTTTGTCACGAAAAAGCCAAAAACTTGATGGTTTCCTAATGTGTCTATACTCGTGGAATGGCATTGAGGAGCTCTCTAGGCTTGTGTTGACATTGTTTCCCAAACTACCACTTTTCTGGTCTATCGTGATAGATTGGGTCTATCATCTTGAGAGGCAAGAAAGGCATGTCGTACCTATGAAAGTCCATGGAGCTGATGATGAATCAAAATCTGCACAAAAAACAACAAGAAACACACAAAAGAAAGAATTTACTTTTGTTCTCTCCCTCTCTCTCACACACACACATACACACACCTTGCCATTTCCATGAGAGACATGTTATTCCTCTGCGCAAATCCATTTTGTTGAGTTGTGATGGTGAAGGGGGATGAAAGGAGATGAATGAAGATGGCACAAATGGATATGGAGATGCAATCAATCAAAAAATTAAGAAAGACACTAATCAAATATACTTACTACTTATCTAAACTCCAACATCTCTAATCAACACTTTTACCATCACATGCTCACGCTCAAGTGCCACTCCTTGGAAATGGCACCAAACTTTCTTGGCATCACTCATAGAACAATGGTGAGTACCCATGTCAAAGGAGATCCACTTTGCTATTGTCAATCTGTGAAGACATGAGGATGATATGAAGATCGTGAGCAAGTGTTGTGTGAGAAGCACAAAAGATGCACACACACACATACATATATGTACACATGGTAGAAACAATGATAAGGAACAATGTAGTTTGTATTATCTCAATTGCAAGTGTTCTCATTGCTCATACAAGCTTCCTTTCCCAAAAAAGACTAGCCTAAAAAACTAGCTCTCTATCTCTATTATAGCCACACAGAGTCATTGCTCTATTGAATTCCATGCAAAGAATTCCTTGCACGACTTTGTCTCTTGCTATCAATGATCTAAGCAAATTCTTGCACTTGGTGTGTGTCCCATTCCCTATGTACTCTAGGGCTCTATGCCTTCTTGGACCTTATTCTTACTCAAGGAACTAATACCATCCAAGAGTGATGGCTCTGGTAGTATTCAAAGGAGCAATGGCAAGGCAATCACTGGCTGCTCCTACCTTTGAAAATGGTCATCCACTATTGTGGTTTTGCCTTGCACTACCTTCCTCAAGTCACATGTATGCTACCCCCAAGTGGTTCTTCGTCAAATACTCATCCGTTGAGATGCTTGATGAAAACCATGATGCCTTTCTACATGCATTCAATAAAAGGACTAAATGGATAAGGTTGCCATAAGTCATTACTTGTATAGTTCCTTCGTTTTCCCACACACTCTATCCTTGAAAGCTATGAATTTATGCCCTACCCTAGGAGCTAATCAACGTCTTGAAGCCTCTCTTCAAGACTCTATGTTAGCTTATCTTCTAATGAAGTACAAGGAAAAAACAAAGTATTTGGTCTTTTTTTAGTTTGCAACTTCAAGGTGCTCGCCTTATATTTTCCCTTTGCTTATCTTTTTGTGCCTTTTTTTAGTTACTTGATCTTAATAATAGCCCTTTGGCTACTCTTTAAGGGTTGAAATATTTGCAATGATGCAGAGAAAGAAGAAGAAGAAGAAGACAGAGGAATGTGCAATTTTCATGGCAAACTTGGAAAATGCAAAGAACCTAATCATAACAATGCTTTTTTCTCTACTTCTACTTACTATCTATCTATTCTAACTAAATTAAAGTTAAAAATGATAAATATGCACCCAAATCACAAGCACAAGGACACCAAAATCAAGATACCTCATGCAAAAGCTTACCATCATCCCAAGCATCTAACATGAACTTCCTAGACAATGGTGCGGAAGTCTTTGGCATACACATGCACATACATTGGATGTGTCAACATTAAGTAGGAATATCCTTGCACAAATGTTTCACTTTGTAGAGTGAACAATTAGTGGTATGAAATATGTGAGGCAACTAGCAATGACACACATCCACAACACGATAAGAGCAAGCATACACACATGCTTGCATGTCCACACACTTACAAGTAGACTGTTATGATATTTATAGGTGTGAATCACCTCTAGTGGTGGTTGAGGGCATGAGATCACATGGCCCTTATGCAATGAATGCATGGAGAGGGAGAAAATCTATTTTACTTATAGTGTTGTGAGGTTGGGAGGTGAATTATTGTTCTCTCATGAGTTTCCTTTATTGAATTACACACATGTGCTTGGCTACTTCTTTCACTTGGACCATGCGCATACAAGTAGTGGATGATTCGGAAAGAAGCCAAAGCTATTCCGGTAGATTGGACTCAGTTTGAAGCTCTTTTCCTAAAAGATCTTTTACCTAAAATGAGGAAGAGCGTAGTGGGGATGAGTGGGATAGTGTGATAGAAAGAGGTAGACATTTAAGTGCTTATCTCTCCCATTATCAAGAGATTGTGCTTAAATTAAAGGGTCTATATGATTTTCAAAAAGTAGGAGGGTTTTTAAGAGGACTTGACAAAGCCATTAAGCTTGAGCTATGATGTAATGCTCCTAAAACTTTAGAAGAGACTATCAAGTATGATCAATTGTATCAAGACTAGCCATGTAGCGATGGACATAGACCAAACACTGAGGCCCATGCAAGTGACTAAGTTGAAGAAAAGGGTAGTCCTTGGTAAAATAAATTCATAGTAATAAAACCAAGAGGGCCTAGAATTACCACATATCAGTTTGAGAAGGCCAAGAAGGACAATTTATGTTTTAGGTGTTTATCTCCTAACCACTCTTAGTGGAATTGCCCAATACATAAGGGGGAAGATAGAAAGCAAGGACCAGGGACCAATATGGTCTTAGAAAAAAGGAAAAAAGCAATCCAACTCATGCAAACACTTGCTATTTATGGTAGATCTAGCTACAAAGAAGTGGAAGTTATGCATGAGGATATAGAACATACATGTTGTTTAACTCAATCTTTGTGGTCATAGCAGTTTGGGCAACATGATTTAGTTAAACTTCATGGTCGTCTATACATGACTACAATGTGAATCATGATTGATGATTCTACAACTCATAACTTTATTAATTATGCTTTGGGAAAAAAGCTTAAAATTCCCCAATAGCCCAGTGCACATAAATACATAGTATCTATGATGCAAGGGGAAGATAAAAGAATATGGGATACTATGGTATCCAATTTGGAAATCAAGATGCAAGGATTTACTAATCATTTGGATTTTCCAAATTATGAATATGAAAAGAATAGACATAGTATCACGTAGAGAATGGCTTTGGGGTTTAGGGGATACACTTAAATGAAATTACCATAAATACTATTGAATTTGTTAAAGATGGAATTAATTTTTGTACTCAAGGTGAAAGAGGTGTGCCCAATACACCTCTTATTTCATGCATGTAGTTAGACACTTGTGACTCTCGCACAATAGCAAGTACCAACAGGAGGAGATTCACCTCATAAATGTCAATCCGCGGAGATGTGAGGACCAGTATGAAGACCATGAGCAAGTGATGGCACAAGTGCGTGAGTGAAAGCACACAAGCATGCACACACATACACACACATACACACGTGCACAAGGTAAGAGCAAAGAGTGGAACAATGGAAGGACTTCAATTATAAAAGAACTCTCTTAGAAAGATGAAATCTACCATCAGCTCCCCCTAAAATGAGCTCTCCAGCCCTTTTTATAGTTTTTTTGAGTGGTTTTGGCCCTGTCTAGACCTAGTGTCCAACTTAGTTAAAAATTAGGTTCCAGGGGTTATTTGGGGGCTCAAACGGAGTCGAAAAATTATGAAAACTAGTAATACTCCTCAAGCTCAAGGACTCCTTGGCTTGAACAAAATGGAGTTACAAAAATGGAAAATGGTATTTACAATGGTTTTTAGTGATAAAAATCACTATTTTTATAGGGATTTCTTCTGAAAATTTGGCATGTGCTTCTTGGAGCTCCCTACATGCTCCTTCTTCTTGTGTGTCTACTTCCTTGATGCGCTTCCATGGTTTTTCCTTAAGTTTGAGTGTCAACACTCCCCCCCCTCTCGAGTCTGTCATCCCTGATAGACCCTTGTTGTAGTGGTTGTTCCATGTAGTGCTTGGAGAGGTAGTATCCATCATGTACCAACAAGAGCGGTCCATCTTCCAAATGGAGCATAGTCAATTGTCTGGTTCCTCATTTTTTCACTGCTAGCCTTTGCTGGTTGTAGTCCCTTGGTATGTACTTCTTCCTTGTATGCCAACTTGATGGTGCATTGGTGAGCTCAAAATTGCTAGCTGCTCAAAAGAGGTGATCAATGTTGATTATGAGCAACTCTCACTGGTGGATTGGTTCCTTGCTCTGGTTGTAACTTTGCTGTCCTCAGGTTCTTCCCAAGATGGCTTTCATAGTTTTCATGCCAAGTACTTTTAACCCATAATGGATGATGGGTAAGTGCATTAGTGCATGGGTTGAACAAAATATGTGCCTTCTGCATGGCCTTGTAATGTGACACTATGTATGCATACTTGGGGAATGCATTGGAAGAAGTATGGTGCAACAAATTGGGTATTGAGCAAAGTGCTCAAGGGTATGCTGACGAAGAGCTTTCCCAATCTATCATGGTTATATTGTTGGAGCATACAATTCTTACCGTGGTGAAAGGTTTGTCAATAGTCGTCTCTTCGTGTTGTACTCCCATCATGGTGATTGACAGTGGGATTATCCTTTGTTGTAGATGGATGTCCTTGTTGATGATCCACTGGTGAGAGTCTTGGATTGCCTGGTCCTGTTTTTTCTTCTCGTCGCTCTTCTCCTTCTTCCCTCCCCCTTTTTTTTTGGAACAATGTCACAAAGAAGAAGACAGTGGTTAGTAGCAACAAAATATTTCACATATGTCAAGTGTATCTCATGTGCATGGGATTCTCAATCGTGTCTATGCATAGCCATGTAATGTGGCCCTATATTGTTGCATACTTTGGAAATGCATGACATAAATGGTGCAAAAGACAAGATTATGCCAAAGGCACATGGTTTTTGCACGTTGAGGCTTCTGATGTTACTTGCAGACTTGATGCACTCTTTGTTTGGAGGTGTCGATTGGATCTTGAAATGATGTAATCCTCCTTATAGGGATCCATTTGAGAATGGTATGTGGCCCTGTGGAGGTCACTTCTGGCCCCTTCATCTTTGGATGGATTCTACAATTTGGTATCCAGCGTGGTTGGCTCTTTGATTTTGTGTAAGCTGCTGGTACTTTTGGCTTCCAAACCCATATCCTTGATGATTATCTTTTTATTTTTTCCAAAGAGGTGAGTTTATCTTCCTTTGGTATCTGTGCTCAGTTCTTACCGGTTTCTCTCCTTGGCTTCTTTGTTGAAACTTTTCTTGTGAGGGAGATCAGTGGTGTTTGTGCATGTAAGAGTGCCTTGGGTACCCAAATGTGTAATTGTCCTTGTTGAGCTACAACTAATTTCTTAGGCACTCAAATTTGTACGTTATTATGGTCGGCCTTCATCGATTGCTTCGGTAACCAAATTTGTCGAAGACCGTAGGATTGAGCTGGTCCTCGTTTCTTGGTGCATCTTTTAGCGTGGTTGGCTTGCCTCAATGGGAATGGTTGTGCCAAAGCTGGTGGTTGTTCTCCTTTTCGTACCCAAATCTGCTTCATGCCTTGAGCTTCTTTCTTCTTGAATTCTGTCTGTCTATGTGATATAGTAGATGTCTCTTTTGCTTGCCCTGGTCGAGTTATGCTTGCATTAGTCTGTGAAGAAGAAGAGAGGTTTGCTGGCCTTTGAGCTTGTGCTTCCATGATCGAGTCCTTTTGCTTCGTAGGGCTATTGACACACACAACATTTTCTTTGCGAAGATTAGTTTCGGAAGAACTAAAAGAATGTGTGACCTCTAGATTTCTGAGCATGCAATCGTCTAATTCTAAGGTAATACATTGTTCATGTACCCAAACTTGAAGAAGTTGGCTTTTAAGGTTTAATTTGACTGCATGGTCATAGATCCAGTCTTGATCCAGGACAAGTGGTTCCGTAAGGTCTTCATCTTCACAAACTAGCATGTTCACTCTCATCAGAACATCTTGAAGATAGATGGGAAGTTCCACCTCACCCAAACAAGGGGTTTCCACACCTCCCAATCCTATGAGATAAGCTTCTATGGGATTGAAGTTCAATTGCAGATCTTGGCAGTATGAAGTCTAACCGCACTAATTGCTGCACGTGAGTCAATCAATGCTCTCACGGTTCTTGCATTCTGCCCTTGTCCTACCGCGAGGGTCACAAAGGGACGCTGATCAATTATTTGAGAAGCAATTGCACTTGATGTTTGACACATGGGCATGTGGTATCTTGGGGCCTCAAGATTGACATCTAGGCATATGCATCTTAACTTATTTCTCGTAATGCATTCTCTAGCCTCTGCTTGTGCTTCTTCTCTAACCCTTAACTCTTCTTCTTTTCGCTTCTTAGCAATGTTGAGTCACATTAACATATTCTCTGTAAGAGGTTCTTAATATAGCTTAACTCGACAACCATTGATATAGTTTGGCAAGATATCACCTTCTAGTGTGGCCAATTGAACTGCACCACTAGTGGAAATTCTATTAATGATCATGGGTCCATATCCTCTTTTTTCCAATTTACAGGCATGTTGCTTTAGTGTATAAACTAACACTAGGTCTCCCTCTTTTAACCCTTTATCTGTGATATGTGCATCGAAGTATGCCTTTTGCCTTTTCTTTGCAGCATTGATGCCTGCTGCTGCTCGTAGCCTTGTCTCGCCTAAGTGTTCTAGATCAAAGATCCTAGAGGATAACTCGTGTTCATTCCACTCATGCTCTTGTGCTACTTTTAATGTTGGGATTAGGAAGTCCAAAGGTAGCACAACATTTTGTCCGAAGACCATCTGAAATGGGGTGGCATTGAGTACCATTTTGTAGGCAACTCGATAAGCCCCAACAATGTGATGAAGTTGTTTATCCCAATCAGAGTGCTTATTATTTACCAATTTTGTCAATACATTACATAGGATCTTGTTTGTGCTCTCAGCTTGTCCATTAGCTTGTGGATGATAGGGGGCAGGCTTCTTATGTATCACCAAGAATTCTTGGAGAAGGTTTTCAATAACTTCATTCAAGAAGTGAGTGCCTCTATCGCTTACTAACTCTATTGGTAATCCATATCTGGTGAACACATTCTCAAATAAGAACCTAGCCATTGTTTGAGCATCGTTCTTGGTTGTGGCCTTGACTTCTACCCACTTTGTAAGGTAGTCGATGGCCACAATAATGTATTCGGCATGGGAGTTTCTAGCTAGGGGATTAATAGGACTACAAAGTTGATACCCCACTTTGAGAATGCACGTCCTCCCATCATTGGCTTCAAAGGCATCTCATCCTTTCTAATGGGGTACTGGGCACATTGGCATGTGTCACATTTCTTAACATAGGTATGTGCATCCATATGAAGAGTGGGCCACCAAAGTCTTGAGAATAGAATAGTCTTAATTACTCAGTCAGGACCAAAATGTCTGCCTGCAACACTACTATGGGAAGTTTCTAAGATTTTCAAATAGTCTGATTCATGAACGCACAATCTTAAGTAACCATCCTTGCCTCTTCGGTATAGGTTGTCTCCTACTAAGGCATAGTCTAGAGCCTCTTGCTCCATGCTTCGTTTCCTTGCTAGACTAGCCTCATTGGGTAATGCTCCTGTTCTCATAAATTCTACCAATGGAGTGCTCCAATCTCGAATTAATGACACATGGTAAAGAGTCACATGCTCCACTAGAGGTTTTTCATGGCACCCTAGACAATTCTTAATCCACTCATGTATTTCTTTATCCATACTAGGCCAATACACTCCTAAACGTTTTAGATTTTGCAATTTTTGTTGTTTAGAATAGTGACTCCCTAGAAATCCTTCATGGGCTTGTTGCAACCAACTACTATGTTCATCGTCCTCAATGCAACAAGCAAGAACACCTTCTGTATCTTGTTTATACATGCTTTCTGCCAATATTTGATAGTTTTGTGATCGTATGATTTCATCCTTGTTCATCTTCACATTCTTATTTGCAGGTCCAAAGGTTAGGACTGGTACCAAATTATTTGCCCATTTAGGAACAACTTCTAGATTGAATAGATAAGCATCGGGCAATTCATCAAACACTCCTTATGGTGACTCACCTGAAATGATGCGAGAAAGGTGATCCACTCTGAGGTGGGAGTTACCTTTCCTAACAATGACTTCAAAGTCATAATCCATTAGTAAGAGGAACCATCTTACTAAGCATCCGATATTGCAAGGTTTATTGAAGGCCAAAAGATAGTGTCTAAACTTCTTCACGGAATATACCATGCCTAAGCCTTCTCTTTCTATTGTGGTGTTTCATTCAGCAGTGTTTAATTGCTTGCTAGCATATGCTATAGGCAAATCTAAATTTCCTTCACTTGTTGGTTGTGCTAGCACACATCCTATTGCATGATTGGATGCATCTACATGGACATGGAATGGTTTATTCCAATCAGGAGTGGTTAGTATTGGTGTTGTGCACAAACGTCTCTTTAGCTCATTGAAGGAATTTTCCCATTTGTCATTCCACTCGAAATTTGTCAACAAGGCATAAAGAGGCTTAGTTATAATTGCATACATGTGAATAAACCTACGGTAATATCCACAATGGCCCATAAAGGCTTATACCTCTATAAAATTCCTTGGTCTTGGCAACTCTGCTATGGCTCTTACTTTATCCTCATCTGTAGATATCCCATTCTTAGAAACAATATGACCTAAGATTTTACCTTGACGTACCATGAACACACACTTTTCTGGATTAAGACACACTCGATATTCTCTACACTTGTTGAAGATCTATTTGAGCTTAGGGATGTGATGTTTTCTTTGTTGGGAATGAGCACATCATCCACATATACTTCTAAGCTCTTTCGCAAGAACTCTTTGAAGACATGACACATGAGCCTTTGAAATGTTGCAGGTGCATTGGTGAGCCCAAATGGCATCACATGAAATGCAAATATTCCCCACTCTGTGGCAAAGGCTGTTTTATGTTGATCTTGTGGGGCAATGGCTACTTGGTTGTAACCTGAAAAGACATCAAGGAAGCTATACACTTCCTTGCCTGCAACACACTCCAATAGATGTTCAGTGATTGGCAGCAGATAACTATATCTGATCGTAGCGGCATTAACCTTTTTAAGGTTAATACACACTCACAATTTTCCATTCTTCTTGGGAACCACTACAATGGGGGACACCCACTCAATATGCTCAATCTCATAGATGAATCCAGCTTCAATCAACCTGTCAATATCTTCTTTTATTTTAGCTACATAAGTGTCATTATATGTGTAGGGCTTTTGTTTGGTGGGCTTGGCATCAGCCATCATGGGGATAATATGAGAGAAAATTTTTGAATCTACTCCGAGCAAGTCTCTATAGTGCCATGCAAACACGTCCGTATATTCCCTTAATAGAGCTACAAGCTCCGCTTCTTCTTTTGGGCTCAGGTCATCTCCTATGTATGTGCATCTCTCTTCATTCTCTTCAATGGTCACTACAATCTTTTTGGTCTTCTCTTTATTATCATATGCTTCTCCTATGATGGCCTCTCTCTTAGGCATTCGTACCAAAATTTTTCGATCTTCCACTTCATATTTCTTGAACTTTTTTGGTACTTCGAACAATGATTCCTCCTCTTCTTGTTTCACTCCTTGTCTTTTCTTTTTCTTTTGACTAGCTTCACTTTGATCCTTTGAATTTACCGTTTTGATGCTTGTGAGAGGTTCTTCTTCTTTTTGTGTAAATACTCCTATGTCTTCTAGATAGTGCTTCTCTGAAGAAAAGCAACTATCCATCACAATGGACTCTAGATCATCATCATTCTCTTCTTCTTCTATGAAGTCACTAGGGTCACATTTTTTTGACAAGGGCTGCCACATGAACACTGAAATATCGTATCCCTCCTCATCACAATGAGGTGTCCATAGTTCTTCATTGAGAGCAATGTCCATGGTGGCTAAGATTTCTGCCCAACCATGAGGCTCAAATTTCTCATCCGGAAAGGTCATCGGCATATAGGTTGGGTCTCTAACTAGTCTATCTCATTGAGAAGTTCCTTTTTCTCTTGCCTTTAAGCGTTTTTCCTCTTCCTTCGTGACCTTGCATAGCCACAAATGAGTATCTTCATGCATCCTGGATGTATCAGATGAACTTTTAGAATGCACAGAGATTGAATCCTCGACATTATTTTTCTCAAAGTCACATATAGCAAAGGTGTGTTCAAACTTTACACCACAGGTGGTTAGAGTTATCCCTTCGAGCAATCCTAGAGGTATTTCAAAATGACCGTCTACCATTTGAAGTTTCATTCTAGTTGGTCTTAATGTGGGTTTGCCCCATCGCTTCCACAAGGAGGTGGTCACAATGGCAACACTAGCACGTGAATCTACGATTGCTTTGGTTGTGCAACCCTGATAGGTGATCAGAAGATAAGTATTACCTTCTTCACCTTCGCTCATGTCTCCTATTTTATCGAGAGGTATCTCTAGAACTTTTTGCTTAGAGCCTGCTTTTGGCAAATGGGAATCAAGTTCTGGAACCTAATCCTTCACATGATTCCATAGCTCAGGTTCTGCTTTGAGCAGCTCTTCTACAGTGAGATGACATTGAACCTTAGTGTTCTTCACGATGTCAGTGTTTCTTGGAACCACTGAGTCTTCATTTCAGATCAAGGGGAATTATCCTTCTCCTTGGCCCATTTCTCTTCTTGTATTTCCCGTAAGAACTTTTGAGAGTGTTATTGAATTGAAAGAGGTTCTCCATCATCTATGGAGTCAGGAACATAGACTTTCTTTGGTGATGAGCTTTCTCTTTCAATAGTTGGTTGAGCCCGTGGAGGTAAAGAAACTTCCGGTATATTTACCAACTACTCTAATCTATCTAGTAAGCCCTGGAAGTGCAAACCTGGTGTAATGGCATTTGTCTGCTTGAATGATTGATTGGCCTCAAACATAGCTTGAGCTAGTTCCACCATTTTTATGCACATCTTTGTCCGTTCGATCTCTAAATCTGCTATAGGGTAGATCTTGTCTAGGTTTGCAGGTGTTGGCCCTTCTTGAAGTCGAGCCTGGCATGCCTTGAACATCATGTCCAAGTCTTCTAGGGTTGGAACTGCAAGAACAGACCCTGATTGTGGTGGTCTATTTACAATGGTTGGTGGGGGGAATGAGGTTGGGGATGAGGTGGGGTGGATGGAGTTTTGACATGCAAGGGGCTTTGAGATGTAATATCTTCTATTTTTGTTTTTGCATCTTTCAGGCTTTCTTCTAGTTCAGATAACTTTTTTGGTCCACTTATGATTGGCCTTCTCTCTAGTATCCTTTCATGTTCTTGTTTTTCTCTTACTAGGCTCTCCTGACTCACTTGGATTTGATTGCTAAGGTAGTTTAGCTTGTTGTAAGGCTTGTGCCCTAGTAACTGTGTGTATAGGAGCCACATTATCGCTACTAGAACTTGAATCCCCTACTAAGCCTACTACATTAATGGGTGTAACCTTTGGTGCACTAGAGGGATGTCCAGGGCAATCTCTCAAGAGCTGTTCTTTGCCACATTCAAGACAAACCACTTGTATTGTGATGTTGTGCCCTTGTATCGGAGCTAGTGGGTGGGGTGGTTGTTGTCCTGGTATAGGTTGAGGTTGACTATATCCTCCATGCTCATACGGTCTAGTTGCTCCTCGTGGTCCTGGACATGGATTGTACCTAGGAACTTCTCTGCCTTGTTCTCTAGGAGGGTACCCATATGGTCTACATTGGGGTGGTACCAATGGTCGTGGATGTCTATTCATTGGATAGTTTTCGGTGTTGTAGTTGATGTACTTTTGCTCACTATAAGAGTACATGTTAGGCTCCTGAGTTGGTTGTCTATCGTATGGGTAAGGTTGTGATAACCCTAATCCTTCTTTGGTGCAGACATGAGATGGATGATCTCCACCACAACGTATGCAACTTCCTAACATTGGCACTCTCAAGGAAGAGTTTTGGTAGTTCCTTTGTCCTTGTACCCCTAATTTCTTGGCCATTAACTCTGCCACTTCCTCCACATAACTCCAACTAGAAGTTTCATTGCTCCTTGTATCCTCTGATTTGGTAGGATCTTGTGTGGTTTTGAGGTCCTCAACTAAGTTTTCTTCCAAATCTATGCACTCTTGAAGACACTCACTTAGGGTTTGCAATCGTTTTATGTATACTAAGATTCTCAATGTTCCATTGGTTAGGCCTTCTAAAAATAGCGATATCATTTTTTGCTGAGAAGGTCTCTCTTTCATAGGGCATCATGCCACGTATTGATTAAATCTTCGTGCTGCATTTTTTACTGTCTCATTAGGAGCTTGTTTGAAACTATGTATTAAGGATGACGAATTGTGATTGATCCCTCCCTTAGTGAATTCCCAAATAAGTTCTTGGAAGAATTGTTCGATATGACCAAAGCAATTTGGATCCAAGGATGGAAACCAAGTTAAGGCTATTCCCATGAGGGTTAGCCCAAAGGATTCATATTGCGTGAAAAAGTCATCCACTTGCTCCGTTCGTAATACCTGCTTGATGTCTGCAATGTGATCATACAGCTCTCTTGTGCCATCGTAACGATTTCGCATACATTTGGCCAATTGGATTGGTCTCAATCTTCTGTTGAGCTCTGGGGATCAAATTATGATGGGAATAGCAGGTTTTACTAGGTGTATTCCAGCTCCTACACCTTGGGGTGGTTCTGCCCTAAGGGTGGTTCTATTCATATTTCCTATTCCCTGGCTATTTTGTTTGTGGGAGTTAATTCCTGACATAGTGGATTGCACCTAAGGTCTATTTGGCCTAATACGTTGGCTTGTTTGTCCTGACATCACGTTTTCTGTTCTTTGCTGTATCTGGAATGGGTTTTGTGAGGTAGTTACCTGATCTCAAGGAGGGAATATGGGAAAATCCATATACTTTAATATAGACCCCTCCACTTCATCTACATGCCAATATCTCCTTTGATTTTGGTCTAGGTATGTAACTCTAGATGGATTTTTTGGATCCCTTAACTCGTATATAGTTATTGGGCTGATGCCTTCTCCTTGTGTCAGTGAATCAGTTTGTAGGTGTTAGTATATGATCAATGACTACCCCTCATGATTGTATGCACATTTTGTAAGGCCCCCTTTATGAGGAGAAGCCAAGCGTTGTCGTCGAGATTTTCTCTCCTCTCTCACTTGTGAAGGCCTACAAAAAACATATTTGGTGAAGGTAGCCAGAATTCCCCGAGAAGTCCAGGATGCATCAAGGATGTCAAAGGAAGGTCACATACAAAGTTTCAAAGAAATCAAGAAAGTCCATGGTAGCGGTCAAAGTTGGTCAAAGCTGGTCAAAGTTGGGAAATTAGGGCAAAAATTTCATTGTCACCAAATTAGATGAAAATCCATATACTTGTAAAGATTGTCAAAGGCAGTCTATAGCCCAAATTTCAGCAGAAAATGGATTTGGTAGCACATTGATATGCTATGTTCATTTTGTAAAAATGTAATTTTTCTAGTTTGACCCTACAAATTCTTGTATAGAAAATTATGTTAGCCATATGGTTTGGCATGTATAAAGATCATATGTGGCTACATATTTGTACAAATTTTCAAGGCTATCAGAGCTTCCTAGACACCTTAATGCCACCTTGCAAGCTTCCAAATGTAGTCAAACTTGTACAAGGGAGATTCAGATGGGAGTTTTTCCTGCATATTCCTGAAGGAGATCTTTGGAAACATAGTCCTACAAAGTTTCATCTTCATCAAAGTCTTTTTGGAGGGTCAAAGAGCACAAAGTCCAGTTTTCAAGGTCACCGCAGTTTTCTAGAATAAGAAAATTGAAGGCTTGAAGGGCTGCCACATGTCAAAATATGATTGAACCATGGTGTACGGTCAAGATGAGCTCCTATTCAAGGGTGCAGATGCACTAAAGCATAAAGGAAGGAGGATCCACGAATTTTTTCCATAAAAGAAGACTTTGTTGACAGTTAAATATCAATAATGCAAAGTTTCTCCAAAAATAGTGGCTTATCTTATCCGAATTGATGTCAGCACTGATCCGACGGTCCATATCATCCCCAGATCCAATGGTGGAGAATGAGGGCGCCTAAATTTCACTCCTTTACACTAGATTTGATAGAAAGAACAATTCCAAGCCATTGATTTGATTAATCAAATGGTTGTAATCGAAAGTAGTGATCCTAGAGTTGAGAGTTGATTTCTCTAGATCCAAGGGCCCAAATTCATTCAAAAAAATATATAAACCCCCCTCCAAACTCCTAGAGCATCATTGTTAGGCATCCATAGGGCTCATGCTAGCTTACGGTTTCCTTGAGACGATCACCCTCGGTTGAGCGAGTGAGGATCCAAGGTGAGCTAGTATGAGTATAGAACCTAGTTTCAAATTTAAGTTAGAACTCCAATTTAGGATAGGCTCTTGAAACCAGCATCTCTATCTTGACTCACCCTCGGTGGAGCGTGTGAGTGAGTTAGAGCTGATTTTAATGAGTCTTAGACTTCTTTAGTTAGACGTTACGAGCCTAGACAGACATAGGGTCACTGGAGTGGAACTCACCTTCTTACGTGTGACATTCGGTTGAACTGTCATGGTTTGAGGGTCGGAACCACCTTTGATCAGTAGACTGCTTAGCATGACGTACCACGACGATATTTTACATGTAACTTAATTCAAATTCTTTTAATTCATGTCACTTGTCACTTGTCTCTTGTCTCCTCTCTCAGTCTCTTAAGTATTTTTACATGTCTTCTATTTCTTCTATGTGTGAGAAGGCTCCGCAGTATTGCGTTGAACCAGTGAGGATGTTTCTTTGAGCTTGTGAGTGAAATCCATCATCATAATTCACTTGCATGTATATAATCCATACAAATCCATACATATTTATTAGTTTCTGAAAGTGTATAAGAAGCTCCAATATTGGACCATTCTTCCTTTCGAAACTGATTTATGTGTAAGGATTCCATCTATTCTCGTCATGCATACATATCATCCAAAGAATGCTATACATATGGATTAGAATTAGGAAGTGTTTAAGAAGCTCCTCCAATGGACCATTCTTCCTTCCAAATTTGATTCGTGTGTATGGTTCTCTTTCATTCTTATCATTCATGTCATCAATCTAACTTGCACACCTACATTCCCATTCCCATAATTATTTCAACATCTCTCTCTTCTCCATACTCAACATTAATTTCACCTTCACATCTTTAAACCTTCCAACATTCATTAGCTTCATACACCCTGTGTGTGCCACGACCGGACCCGATCCACCCGGATTGCGATCACCTCCACATTTGAACCCGACGTGAAACGCTTCGTGGCATTTGCTTCTGAACTTGTTGGGAGGTTGTGATCCATATCCTTTGTTTCATATTTTTTATCCTCATCATATTATCATCATCAGTCTTGAGTGTTGCACTGGATTTCTCACAGTATCGTGCACATCTTCGTCGTGAAGTAAACGCATTTGTGAGAGATCTAGAGCATCGTGCATCACTTGCTTATTCACATAAGATGGAGGAAGGATTCAAATCCCTTATTGTTGAGAAACAAGGCCAAAGAATAGTCTCTTCTATGTTGAGAGAGAAGGGAAAATTCAATGGCATCAACATCACAAGCTACTTAGATTTGTTTGAAGAGCAAGCTATGATTTTTGGTCTTCCCGAAGATCTTTTGATATCATTCTTTGAACGAATTGTTGATAGCTCTATCATAAACCGTGTCACTCAATATGATAGTCTTCCTTGGAGTGATTTTAGAAAGGAGATGCTCAAAGAATTCTATCTTGAAGATTATAGCCAACATAATCGAGATGGATTCTTACGATGGGTCAATTCTCCAAAGCCTAGTAGCTCTATTACTCACTTACAAAATGAGTATATTAGACGCTATGAACAACTTCCTGATGAGGATAAGATAACTTTGGAACCTGATCTTGTGATCAATTTTCTTAAGCTTCTTCATCCTGAAACTCGTAGGGAAGTTGAACGGCGATTAGAAGAACCAGATAAGCGCTATGGTCTTACTGACAATTGGCAAAAAGTGCGTAAAGTAGTAGAGGCTGTAGCCCATAGACATCAAAGACAATCCATGCTTTATGAGCAAACTAGTCTTCCTCAAGCTAGCCTTCCACAAACTAAGGAGCAAGTTAGAGAACAATCCCATGCTATGCTTTTTGACTCTACTCCTATTCCTCAAATGATGGAGCCTAATCAAGGTTTTAAAGTAGAGCCAAATAAAAGTGTAGTTGAACAATCTCAAGTGGATATTCTCACTAAGCAAATGGAAAGTCTTATTGCTACACAATCGAATTTGGCCAAGACTATAGATGCTTTACAATCTAATTACACCAAAACTTTCCAAAATCAAATGAACCCAATGACTTTTCAAGAGCCTAATCAACATGTTATAGCTACCAATCAAAATCCACAAGTAGCTCCTACTCAAGCATATCAAGTTCCTCCAATGCATAATCCTCCCATGCATAATCCTTCAATGCAAAATCCTCATCCTCATGTGCAAAATCCTCAAATGTATCAAAACCTGTATCCTCAAGCTTCTCAAATAGCTTTTCAAAATCCTCAAAATCAAAATTTTCAAAATCATCAACCGTATAATATGGAAGCTCCTCTTGCACCTCAAGTACCACATGTTGCTCCCCAAGCTCCTCAAATACATCAATTGCATTTTCAAAATCCTAATTATCCTGTTCAAGCAATACCTTATCAACAAAATCCTCAATTTCAAAATTTCCCACCACAAGTTAATCAAAATCCTCAAAATCAAAATGGTTTTGTGCGTGGCCCTCGTAGGTGTCCTTGGTGTGATTCATTAGAGCACTTTTTGAGAGATTGTGAATTATTGAAGGCTGCTAAGGAGCAACGACTAGTAATAGACATAGACAAGAAAATCTGTGACTATCGATCTAGGCTACCTTTGCAAGGAAATTATGGTAAGGGAGGAATGAAAAAACATTATGAAAATATAACCATAATGGACGTAGGAACTAGAGGAGTGAAACTAGAAGCTCTTGATGAACAACAAGTAGAATCACGTAAACCCACAAAGGAAGGTGATTTTTCTATAGAGGCTTTAGTAAGAGCACGGGATGAGATTAGGAGAATAACGGCTTGGGAGTCACCAATAGAAGATCAATCTCTTATTTCTCACATATCCAATGTAGAAGAAAAACGAAAAAGAGATGAAGTTGAGCCTAGTGAAAGAAGAGTGACTCGAAAACAAACCTCAGAGGGAATAGAAACAATCATAGAGCAGGGAGAAACATCACAATCCAAAGATAAACAACAAGAATCACAACCCAATGAACAAAAACAAGAGGAGAAACAAAAAGGGAAGAAGACAACGCAAAGAAAAACAGAACCAAAGCCTTTAGATAAACAAGAACAATCAAAACAAACTGAAGACCAAACACGAGAACATGAACAAAAACAAGATCCTGAGCAAAAACAAAAGAAACCAAAGAGAAAACCTAAAGCCATCTTGATTTCAGAAATTGAGAGAAAAATAGATCCTATGGAGATTTTAGATGACATTTTGCTTAAGAGTCAAGTGACTATGTCTTTAGAACAAGTTTTCTCTATTGCAAAGCCTGTTTTTAAAGATAACTTTATCGGCCTAATTAAAAGGAAGAGGTTTCCACTTAATCTAGATACTGAGATGCAAGATTCTCTAGATCAAGATCAAGCTATGAATGAAGCCTTAAACTTTGATGAATCTGATGAAGAGGACTTTGATGATGATGAAGTAAACGTTAATAAAAATTTCTTAGGACCTATTCAACCTGACCATGAAAATCATGAAAACAATCCTGAAAGCCACTTTAAAAGAACATTTTGGTCTAGAGGTACATCAGAGATGCATGTTAAAATAGGAAATGATAAGAACACTATCACTGTAAATGCATTAGTAGATTCCGGCTCTGAAATCAATGTGATTTCAAGAGAAGTCTATGATAAGTTTCGATGGCCCATAGATAAAGATTGTGGATGGCGTATGAGAACTGCAGATAATGGTGTAGGTACCCTGTATGGAGCTTGTGCTAGTGTGCCCATATCCATAGGAGGAATCACAGAAGAGTTTCACTTTTTTATTCAAGATAATTGCTCCTATGAAGTTCTCTTAGGTCAACCCTTTATTTGTGAGAGTCGTATGGAAACTAAAGCCATGGATGATGGGTCTACCTATGCTAGATTTAAGTCTAAGGATGGAATGCAATCACTTCAAGTCATGACAGTAGGAGTGAATCATCCTAGGAATCGATTGTCAATTAGAAAGAAACCTATTGTTACTCAGGGTCATGAGCATGCTTGTAGTGATTGTGCACCTCGATTCATGTTTGGAGCTACATATGATCAAAATTTCGGATAGAATCCATTGTTGAGCGGGACAACAATGGATATTGGTTTGACATCTCGCATCCAACCAACATGTACAATAGTTTGTCACTTTGTTTTCCACATTCTAGATTAGATTTTCTTCATAAGAGTCAATTGTCCAAGTCTTTTATCCAAAAAACCCAAAAAAATTATAAAAACAACAAAATCATGGAACATGATGAGAACATTGAGCATGTGATTGAAACATCTCATTGTTTCTCTACTCTTGAGGAGTTAGAGTTATGTCTTCAACAAAATTCTAATTCCCATATTCTTCTTCTTTCTTCCCTTGATGAGTATGCTCTAATCCAAGAGTATGCTCTCAATGTTGACAAGTGCTCGAAATTTAACCAAACACATGATGCCTTAGTTGAAACAAAGTACAAAACTGCAGACAAAAAAATCAAACCCATAGCTCAACCATTACCTCAAGGAAGTAATGAAAAAATTATTGATGTGAAAAATGATCCAATTCTTCGGGATAAGAAAAACATAGGACATACATTCACGGATGAGACAATCAAACAGGTGAAAATTGGTAGAGATGATGACTTTCTTTTGCCAGCAGAGAGAGATAAATTTGAGAGAGTCATACGTAGCCATGGAAAAGCCTTTACTATGTATCCTCATGAGATTGGTTGTGTAGATCCTAAGCTAGTTGCACCCATGATAATCTTTACTATTCCACATATTCCATGGAATCTTCGTCCTATACCTGTTCCAAAGGCTCACTTACCTGAGCTAATGAAACTACTTAAGGAGAAGATAAACATGAGAATTTTAGAGCCATCTTTTGCACCTTACTCAAACAGATGGTTCACTGTGCCTAAAAAGAATGGGAAACTACGTTTTATTCAAGATCTCCAACCCGTCAATAAAGTCACCATAAGGAATGTAGGAACAGGACCCATTGTAGATGAATTTGCTGAATCATTTTCAGGACATTCTATCTATTCAATGGGTGATTTATATTCGGGATATGACCAATTCCAATTAGCAATTGATAGTCGTGACATAACCACAATGAAAACTCCTTTAGGCTTAGTGCGAATGTGTACTTTACCTCAAGGAGCGACTAATTCTGTGGCTCATATGATGAGTGCTATGAATATGGTCTTACATGATTTTATCCCTCATATAACTATGCCATTCATTGATGATATTCCAATTAAAGGGAGTGAGGAACGTGTAAAGGACATTACTTTAGATTCATCTGGATGTCGTAAATTTGTTCTTGACCATATCTCTGATTGTGAAAGAATATTTCAACGATTTGAAGAGGTAGGTCTCACATTTTCCATAGAGAAATCTGTTTTTGGTGTCAACGAGGTGCTTATTGTTGGACATTTATGTGGCCATTATGGTCGAAAGCCATACCCACAAAAAGTTGATGCCATTAGCAAGATTTCTGAAACATGTAACAATGTGAGTGAGGTACGTAGATTTCTTGGTGCTTGTATCTTTTATGTTATTTGGATCCCACACTTTGCTCATGTTGCTGATTGTCTTTATGACTAGTTGAGGAAGAAACGAAAATTTATTTGGACTGACAAACACACTTAGGCTATGCGTAAATTGAAGAAATTATTGCTTGAAGCTCCCATCCTTAAGCGTGTAGACTATTCTGCTAACAAACCTATTATATTGACTGTTGATACTAGTCCTATTGGTATAGGTTGGGTCATAAGTCAAGATGATAGTGAAGGGAATAGATATGCAATTAGGTTTGGTGCCAAAATTCTACATGAAACACAACGAAAATATCCACAGATCAAACGAGAACTATGGGGTATGGTAACAGCTTTGAAAACAGACAAAGAATATTTCATTGGTGCAAATGTCAAAGTTGAGACTGATTGTTTGCCTCTCATTGGAATGATAGCCAATTGTTCATCTCCTGATATAGCCATGCTTAGATGGATCTCATATATTAAGTTCATAAATCCTGAGTTAGTTCATATTTCAGGTAAGTCAAATTCAGTTGCTGATCACGTTACCTACTGATTCATGCATATAATCAATTTTCCTTCCATGTTTCTTATGTTGCCTATAAAAGAATTTGATGCCTGGAACATTTTGTTTTTCACAGATGCTAGAGTGGCGCTTCCGGAGGAATCGCAGGTTTAGTGGGGGCGAATGTCGTCGAGATTTTCTCTCCTCTCTCACTTGTGAAGGCCTACAAAAAACATATTTGGTGAAGGTAACCAGAATTCCCCGAGAAGTCCAGGATGCATCAAGGATGTCAAAGGAAGGTCACATACAAAGTTTCAAAGAAATCAAGAAAGTCCATGGTAGCGGTCAAAGTTGGTCAAAGCTGGTCAAAGTTGGGAAATTAGGGCAAAAATTTCATTGTCACCAAATTAGATGAAAATCCATATACTTGTAAAGATTGTCAAAGGCAGTCTATAGCCCAAATTTCAGCAGAAAATGGATTTGGTAGCACATTGATATGCTATGTTCATTTTGTAAAAATGTAATTTTTC
The DNA here is from genome assembly GCA_020310875.1 of Ceratopteris richardii. Lineage (NCBI taxonomy): Eukaryota > Viridiplantae > Streptophyta > Polypodiopsida > Polypodiales > Pteridaceae > Ceratopteris > Ceratopteris richardii. The sequence goes on from CM035418.1 coordinate 99,678,740, forward strand.
TAGTTTGACCCTACAAATTCTTGTATAGAAAATTATGTTAGCCATATGGTTTGGCATGTATAAAGATCATATGTGGCTACATATTTGTACAAACCATATGGCTAACATAATTTTCTATACAAGAATTTGTAGGGTCAAACTAGAAAAATTACATTTTTACAAAATGAACATAGCATATCAATGTGCTACCAAATCCATGTTCTGCTGAAATTTGGGCTATAGACTGCCTTTGACAATCTTTACAAGTATATGGATTTTCATCTAATTTGGTGACAATGAAATTTTTGCCCTAATTTCCCAACTTTGACCAGCTTTGACCAACTTTGACCGCTACCATGGACTTTCTTGATTTCTTTGAAACTTTGTATGTGACCTTCCTTTGACATCCTTGATGCATCCTGGACTTCTCGGGGAATTCTGGCTACCTTCACCAAATATGTTTTTTGTAGGCCTTCACAAGTGAGAGAGGAGAGAAAATCTCGACGACATTCGCCCCCACTAAACCTGCGATTCCTCCGGAAGCGCCACTCTAGCATCTGTGAAAAACAAAATGTTCCAGGCATCAAATTCTTTTATAGGCAACATAAGAAACATGGAAGGAAAATTGATTATATGCATGAATCAGTAGGTAACGTGACATGAAGCAAAATTTGCATGAAAGAAAGAATTGAAACAGGCAACATGAATATGCATGAACAAATAGGCAACATATATGCAAGTGAACAAGCAACATTGGCAACAAGAAAGAAAAAAAAAGAAGCATCAATATGAAGTGAAAGTGGATGTATTGAGTCGTTTTAAGCATCAGTTCCTCTCATCTTGAAGAAAATTTTGTACCTTTTTCATAAAGCAATCTACCTTAAATATGATTATAAACAAAGATTTAGGATTTTCAAGAGACATCTTTCATCTTTAGCTTATTTTAGATCAACTCCTTTCCTACATAAATATGAATATGCTCTTTCTCTAATAACATGCAAGGAAATCTAACTAAACTCTACTAATGCATAAATCTGCCTATATAGCCCGTGATTTATTCCACCATGCCTCTTTATCCTCCTTTGGCTTGCTCTTTTTTTTTTTTTTTTTTTGATGATGATGATGATTCTGCAACTTTATGGTTACGATCACTTTTTTGGGGTGGAAGAAAGTGTAAACTTCTTGGTGACATGTAGCAACCTTTTTTTTTTTTTTTTTTTGATGACGGGGAAAAATTAAACCCCGATACAAGGTACAACCATTTTTGATGACGGAGAACAGCCGTTTAAACTCCGATACAAGTGCTGTGAGATGGACTAAGGATGTAGAAACATGCAATAGCAGGAGCTAGGATTTCAACAATTATGCTTTCGATATAGGATACATATGCATGTTTATATATGAAAGTCATGTCACCAAAATAAACCTCCAAATCTACATGCCCTATCTTTCCACAATCCTAGATTATAATCAATTCCTTAGTAGATAAGTTACTACTTAAGATACAATTTTACACAAGTAGAGAAATCATCATTTGCCTTTTTTGACTCAAGTGATGTGGATATGCAATGCAATGCAAAGACTGAAAAAAAACATGCATGAAACAAGCATGGAAAAAAAATAGAATGAACTTGAGAAAAAACAAAGCAACATGAACTTGAAAATTAATGATATTTTTTTTTTTATAACATGGATACTCCTGTTTATGAATCGGCCTCATTGTTGTCATCTTCTTCAATGTCCTCATCCAAAATGTACTCATCATTATCACGCTTCTTGAATAACTTTATCCTTTTACCTGCAATCAAAGTTTTTAGTGCAACACCATTTAATTCACAAAGAGCATACGTACCATTGTTGTTGACTTTTGATACTATGTATGGCCCAAACCACCGTTGAGTGAGCTTTTTGCGTGCATCATATTGAGAGTCAAATGTACTATCATAAATGAGCACCCAATCTCCTACTTCAATTGGCTTAGGACGCAATCGATGAGTTTTATCAAGATAATGCTTGTTCTTCATTCTAGATTCTCTTAATTTTTCAACAGCATCATCAAGTCTTAATTTACCTTGTTCTAACTGTTTAATACGCAAACTCAAAAAATCATCAATAGACATGTTTTCAGACCAAGGCAAATTTGACCACGCAGAAATATGAGACTGAATTGGAAACAATGGTTTTTGACAGTACATGAGTTCAGCAGGCATATACCCAATAGTGCGTGTGCACGTCATTCTATCTGCCCAAAGTGCAAAAGGTAAGAATTTAGGCCATTGTTTGATGTCACCGTTACATGCTTTAGATATGGCTTTCACAATAGGTGGATGCCCTCTCTCTATTTTACCATTGGCCTCTGGATTATATGCAGTGGTGAGAGACAAACGAATACCGTGACGCTCAAAGAACTCTTTAGCTTCTCTCGCATTTAACTCTCCACGATCGGCAACTACTTTCTCTATGTACCCAAAGCGACTTATGACATCTTCAAGCAAGAATTTGCAAACATTGGAAGTGGTCTTAGATCGTAGTGCACGTCCCTCTACATGATTAGTTAAGTCTTCTCTTGCAAGTACAATGTAACGCATTTTGTCAATACCTTTAGGCATAGTTACAAGATCTACTACCCACTTGTAGTGAATACAAGGTGGATAAGTAGGATGCAACGGATCTCTATGTTTGACTGATGAATGAAGTTGACAAGTAGAACATGTAGAAACATAGCTACTAATGTCAACATACATCCTAGGCCAATAATAGGTACTTCTAATTTTTTCATATGTTCCAAAAAATCCTTTATGACCTGCCCATAATGTCTCATGCATTTCCTTCATTACTTTCAATTGAAGACCTCGTTTTCCTAGGACTCGTTGTGGATTCTTAACCTTACCCTTAGCATGTCTCCAAAGATAACCATTACATAGGAAAAAGTTATAAGCTCGTTTCCTAATGTTACGGAATCTATTCGTAGTCCAGTTAGGTAATGGTTGTAGTGTACTCAGATACTTTCCTATGTCTCTCCATTCATTTTCGTACTCAGACTCATGAAATTGCTCATACTCATATATATGTGGAACATAGTCAATTAAGTTCACATTCTTTATTAGATCATTTTCAAGATCATCAAATCTAGCTCTCGATAACATATCAGCAACTGAATTTGACTTACCTGAAATATGAACTAACTCAGGATTTATGAACTTAATATATGAGATCCATCTAAGCATGGCTATATCAGGAGATGAACAATTGGCTATCATTCCAATGAGAGGCAAACAATCAGTCTCAACTTTGACATTTGCACCAATGAAATATTCTTTGTCTGTTTTCAAAGCTGTTACCATACCCCATAGTTCTCGTTTGATCTGTGGATATTTTCGTTGTGTTTCATGTAGAATTTTGGCACCAAACCTAATTGCATATCTATTCCCTTCACTATCATCTTGACTTATGACCCAACCTATACCAATAGGACTAGTATCAACAGTCAATATAATAGGTTTGTTAGCAGAATAGTCTACACGCTTAAGGATGGGAGCTTCAAGCAATAATTTCTTCAATTTACGCATAGCCTGAGTGTGTTTGTCAGTCCAAATAAATTTTCATTTCTTCCTCAACAAGTCATAAAGACAATCAGCAACATGAGCAAAGTGTGGGATCCAAATAACATAAAAGATACAAGCACCAAGAAATCTACGTACCTCACTCACATTGTTACATGTTTCAGAAATCTTGCTAATGGCATCAACTTTTTGTGGGTATGGCTTTCGACCATAATGGCCACATAAATGTCCAACAATAAGCACCTCGTTGACACCAAAAACAGATTTCTCTATGGAAAATGTGAGACCTACCTCTTCAAATCGTTGAAATATTCTTTCACAATCAGAGATATGGTCAAGAACAAATTTACGACATCCAGATGAATCTAAAGTAATGTCCTTTACACGTTCCTCACTCCCTTTAATTGGAATATCATCAATGAATGGCATAGTTATATGAGGGATAAAATCATGTAAGACCATATTCATAGCACTCATCATATGAGCCACAGAATTAGTCGCTCCTTGAGGTAAAGTACACATTCGCACTAAGCCTAAAGGAGTTTTCATTGTGGTTATGTCACGACTATCAATTGCTAATTGGAATTGGTCATATCCCGAATATAAATCACCCATTGAATAGATAGAATGTCCTGAAAATGATTCAGCAAATTCATCTACAATGGGTCCTGTTCCTACATTCCTTATGGTGACTTTATTGACGGGTTGGAGATCTTGAATAAAACGTAGTTTCCCATTCTTTTTAGGCACAGTGAACCATCTGTTTGAGTAAGGTGCAAAAGATGGCTCTAAAATTCTCATGTTTATCTTCTCCTTAAGTAGTTTCATTAGCTCAGGTAAGTGAGCCTTTGGAACAGGTATAGGACGAAGATTCCATGGAATATGTGGAATAGTAAAGATTATCATGGGTGCAACTAGCTTAGGATCTACACAACCAATCTCATGAGGATACATAGTAAAGGCTTTTCCATGGCTACGTATGACTCTCTCAAATTTATCTCTCTCTGCTGGCAAAAGAAAGTCATCATCTCTACCAATTTTCACCTGTTTGATTGTCTCATCCGTGAATGTATGTCCTATGTTTTTCTTATCCCGAAGAATTGGATCATTTTTCACATCAATAATTTTTTCATTACTTCCTTGAGGTAATGGTTGAGCTATGGGTTTGATTTTTTTGTCTGCAGTTTTGTACTTTGTTTCAACTAAGGCATCATGTGTTTGGTTAAATTTCGAGCACTTGTCAACATTGAGAGCATACTCTTGGATTAGAGCATACTCATCAAGGGAAGAAAGAAGAATAATATGGGAATTAGAATTTTGTTGAAGACATAACTCTAACTCCTCAAGAGTAGAGAAACAATGAGATGTTTCAATCACATGCTCAATGTTCTCATCATGTTCCATGATTTTGTTGTTTTTATAATTTTTTTGGGTTTTTTGGATAAAAGACTTGGACAATTGACTCTTATGAAGAAAATCTAATCTAGAATGTGGAAAACAAAGTGACAAACTATTGTACATTTTCAAGGCTATCAGAGCTTCCTAGACACCTTAATGCCACCTTGCAAGCTTCCAAATGTAGTCAAACTTGTACAAGGGAGATTCAGATGGGAGTTTTTCCTGCATATTCCTGAAGGAGATCTTTGGAAACATAGTCCTACAAAGTTTCATCTTCATCAAAGTCTTTTTGGAGGGTCAAAGAGCACAAAGTCCAGTTTTCAAGGTCACCGCAGTTTTCTAGAATAAGAAAATTGAAGGCTTGAAGGGCTGCCACATGTCAAAATATGATTGAACCATGGTGTACGGTCAAGATGAGCTCCTATTCAAGGGTGCAGATGCACTAAAGCATAAAGGAAGGAGGATCCACGAATTTTTTCCATAAAAGAAGACTTTGTTGACAGTTAAATATCAATAATGCAAAGTTTCTCCAAAAATAGTGGCTTATCTTATCCGAATTGATGTCAGCACTGATCCGACGGTCCAGATCATCCCCAGATCCAATGGTGGAGAATGAGGGCGCCTAAATTTCACTCCTTTACACTAGATTTGATAGAAAGAACAATTCCAAGCCATTGATTTGATTAATCAAATGGTTGTAATCGAAAGTAGTGATCCTAGAGTTGAGAGTTGATTTCTCTAGATCCAAGGGCCCAAATTCATTCAAAAAAATATATAAACCCCCCTCCAAACTCCTAGAGCATCATTGTTAGGCATCCATAGGGCTCATGCTAGCTTACGGTTTCCTTGAGACGATCACCCTCGGTTGAGCGAGTGAGGATCCAAGGTGAGCTAGTATGAGTATAGAACCTAGTTTCAAATTTAAGTTAGAACTCCAATTTAGGATAGGCTCCTGAAACCAGCATCTCTATCTTGACTCACCCTCGGTGGAGCGTGTGAGTGAGTTAGAGCTGATTTTAATGAGTCTTAGACTTCTTTAGTTAGACGTTACGAGCCTAGACAGACATAGGGTCACTGGAGTGGAACTCACCTTCTTACGTGTGACATTCGGTTGAACTGTCATGGTTTGAGGGTCGGAACCACCTTTGATCAGTAGACTGCTGAGCATGACGTACCACGACGATATTTTACATGTAACTTAATTCAAATTCTTTTAATTCATGTCACTTGTCACTTGTCTCTTGTCTCCTCTCTCAGTCTCTTAAGTATTTTTACATGTCTTCTATTTCTTCTATGTGTGAGAAGGCTCTGCAGTATTGCGTTGAACCAGTGAGGATGTTTCTTTGAGCTTGTGAGTGAAATCCATCATCATAACTCACTTGCATGTATATAATCCATACAAATCCATACATATTTATTAGTTTCTGAAAGTGTATAAGAAGCTCCAATATTGGACCATTCTTCCTTTCGAAACTGATTTATGTGTAAGGATTCCATCTATTCTCGTCATGCATACATATCATCCAAAGAATGCTATACATATGGATTAGAATTAGGAAGTGTTTAAGAAGCTCCTCCAATGGACCATTCTTCCTTCCAAATTTGATTCGTGTGTATGGTTCTCTTTCATTCTTATCATTCATGTCATCAATCTAACTTGCACACCTACATTCCCATTCCCATAATTATTTCAACATCTCTCTCTTCTCCATACTCAACATTAATTTCACCTTCACATCTTTAAACCTTCCAACATTCATTAGCTTCATACACCCTGTGTGTGCCACGACCGGACCCGATCCACCCGGATTGCGATCACCTCCACAGCGTGCATTACCCAATTGATGGGAATCCCAACTTGCATGTTGGATGAAGATCATATTGGACCATGTAAGGTATTATAAGGAAAGGGAGTTACCAGGGTCCCCAATTGTGGGGTCCAGGGCAGCGGTGAGCAGCCCCGGCTGGGGGGTCCAAGGGGGCCAGCGGGCCCCCTGGTGGGGGTCCGGGGGCAGCGCCCCCCGGCGCCACGGTAAAGGGAATATTCCATGGAATATTCCCTGTCGGAGTCAGAAATCATTTATATTTGTTAGGTCGGTTCAACCAGTCTAAGCCGTGTATGGCAATTACGCGGGCGGTGGCCGCGCACGCTCTACCGCCCATGTATAACTGTCCATGGCAGGCCACCCATGATCCTATATATACATGACTTCTGCACTACCTGAGACACTGAGTTGAGCAAGCATACCTCTACCTTGTATCTCCCGTTCTAGAGTTGTCTAGATCACCATTTAAGCTCTACCTTGAGAGCGCACGGGTGGACAACGCCATCATCTTTGTACTTGGTGCTAGTAGAAAATTATTGAGATTATCCTATATCTGTTATCTTCTCTGCTATTGCTCCTGTGTTATATTGCGTAAATTTTGTCTTACATGGTATCAGAGCCGTAAGGTTCGAATAGCTTGAGAAGTATCACTATTTTAGCCTACTAGCATACTAGAATATCAGTAGATTATTCGAGTGATTACATGATGGCTTCATCGTCGAACACTGGTCTTGGTGCTTCAGCTAATGTTAATGCTGCACCTATTCGAATTCGTCCACCTGCATTCACTGAAGGGAAGCTGGATGGATCCAACTATACACTCTGGAAGTTCAAAATTTCTGCAATTTTGGACTCCTATGAATTACTTGACACTGTCATGGGACCGATGGGACTGGATCCAGAGCCTATACCAGTTGAAGATCCAGCTAATTCAAGATTGATGATTCAGCCAGATCCAGATCTTCTACGAGCTTGGAAGAGGCGGAATGCTGATGCATTATGTGCAATTGTCACTAGTGTAAGTGATTCTGTGCTTACTTTAGTTCAACATACTACTAAAGCACATGAGGCTTGGGGCATATTGGCTCGACAATATGAGACCAAGAACCACACTAGGATACAGAATTTAGAAAATCAGTTGGCAAATGAAAAGCATTCTGATTCTGAAAAGGCTGAAGATTTTATCAAACGGATAAAACATCTTCAAGACCAATTGGCTGCAGTTGGTGTTGTTATAACACCAGAAGAGCTGTCTCGAAGATGTGTATGTGTTCTTCCGGCAAAGTATGATGGATTAGTAACATCCCTTAACACTCAGGTAAGACCAACTCCCCTCACATTTGAAGAGTTTTGTGCTATGCTTTTAGAAGAAGAGATGCGGTTGAGGAATCGGCAAAGCACAAGTGATGCTGCATTTTCAGCAAATGCACAAGGTAAAGGCTCTTCTGATGTATCAAAGAAGAAGCCAAAGAAGAAAAAGTTCACAGGAAGTTGCTTCTATTGTGAAAAGAAAGGCCATGCCATCAAGGATTGCAGGAAGAAGCAAGCTGATGAACGGAATGGGACTGTAAAATCATCATGGAAGAACAAAGAGTCTGCAAACAACACAAAGTTGGAACTTTGGGTAGCTATTGAAGAGGCATGTTCATCTGCTCAAGCTCGTGCTGATGAACCATGGATTTTAGATAGTGGAGCTTCTCGCCATATGACCAGTAAAAAGGATTGGTATAGTTCCCTAGTGCCTCTGCGGGAATCCATCAATGTAGTGGTGGGAAATGACTCCAAGTGTCCAGCCGAAGGAACTGGAACCATCTCTTTTATCACTTCTCCGGGTGTTGAGAAAAAGTTATCCGATGTTCTCTATGTACCTACACTCAAAAGAAATTTGTTGTCAGTTTCTGCAATAACAGATCGTGGACTTGAAGTTCACTTCAATAAGAGTGGTGCAGAAATCATGGATTCATCAGGTAATGTTGTAGGTAAAGGGATACGATGGGATAACTTGTATGAGTTAAGTGCTTTAACTGCTAAAGAAGATAAAGATGTAAGCAGGTTATGGCACCAACAATTTGGGCATCTCGGATTTGCAGTTTTGAAGGAGATGCAAAGAACAGGGATGGTTGCTCATTTGCCTGCATTTTCAGAGTTGCAAGAACCTTGTGAAGCTTGTATGATGGGCAAGCAACAACGAAAGGCATTTCCAAGAGAAACCAGCAATCGATCTCAAGCTCCTCTAGAGTTGGTACATGCTGATCTCTGCGGTAAAATGTCTACACCTGCTTTAGGAGGATCTTTCTACTTTTTGCTGTTAGTCGACGATTATAGTAGAAAGATGTGGGTTTATTTCATTTGAGAGAAGGCTGATGCTTTTGAAAAATTTAAAACGTGGCATAAGTATGTAGAAAATGAATCAGGAAGGAAACTGAAGAAATTTAGAACAGATAGAGGAGGTGAATTCTTGTCAACAGAATTCAACAATTAGTCTAAGGAGCATGGTGTGAAAAGGCAACTTACCACAGCTCATACACCTCAACAAAATGGTGTTGTTGAGCGCAGGAACAGGACAGTAGTTGAAATGGCTCGTTGTATGTTGAAGGCCCAAGACATGCCTGATTCATTCTGGGTAGAAGCAGTCAATACAGCAGTCTACATCCTCAATCGAAGCTACACAAAAGCACTGAAGGGGATGACTCCTCAAGAAGCATATTCTGGTAAAAAGCCTTCAATTTTGCATTTCAGAATTTTTGGTTGTTTCTGTTATGCACATATTCCTGATTCAACAAGATCAAAGTTGGATTCAAAAAGCAAAAAGTGTTTCGCCAAAGAAGAAGGTAATAGGTACTAAATGAATTTGGAAAGCTAAGTATAAAGCTGATGGAACATTAGAAAAGTATAAGGCACGATTAGTTGCACAGGGTTTTTCACAGATTGAAGGATTTGATGTTCAAGAAACTTTTGCACCAACAGCACACATGACAACTATTCGGATGGTACTTGCAGTAGCTGCACAAAAGTCCTGGCCTATTTTCCAGATGGATGTCAAATCTTCATTTTTGAATGGTCACCTCAAGGAGGAGGTATATGTATCTCAACCACCAGGTTTTGAGGTGCCCAATTCAGAAGATAAAGTTTGCAGGTTGAAGAAAGCTTTGTATGGACTTAAACAAGCTCCACGGGCTTGGTACCAACGGATAGATAATTTTTTCAAAAACATGGGTTTTGAAAGAAGTACTTCTGATGCTAACTTGTATGTAACAAAAAGGGATAGCAAGCTAGTTGTCATCATTGTATATGTAGATGATTTGATCATTACAGGAGATCATCAGGAACTCATCAATCAAACTCGGATCAGCTTGGGAACTGAGTTTGAAATGACAGACTTAGGTCTACTCCATTTTTGTCTGGGAATTGAAGTATGGCAAAGGAAGGATGGCATTTTCATCTCACAACAAAAATATTCCAAAGAAATTCTCAAGGCATTTGGAATGATGGAGTGCAAACCAACTAGCACACCTATGGAGGTAAATCATAAGCTATCTATAGATGATAACATGCCTGATGTAGATGCTAAGGAGTATAGGAAGCTCCTTGGAAGTCTTATTTTTCTGTGCAACACTAGACCAGATATTTGCTATGCTGTTGGAGTGTTAAGCAGGTTTTCCAACAAACCTAAGGAGAGTCACTGGAATGCTGGAATGTGAATTCTAAGGTACATTGCAGGGACCTTGGATTTTGGTATTTTGTATACCACAGGTGATACACTCCAAGGATATTGTGATTCAGATTGGGCTCGAGATTGTGATTCTAGAAAATCAGTTTTTGGATATTGTTTCTCACTTGGTTCAGGAATATTTTCTTGGGTAAGTAGGAAGCAACCAACTCTCTCACTCTCCTCCACTGAAGCAGAGTACAAAGCAGCTTGTTTTGCTTCTTGTGAGGCAGCCTGGTTAAGGAGAATTCTTGCAGATCTAGGCTTTCCATCAAATATGCCAATTGTACTCAAGTGTGATAATCAAAGTTGTATGGCTATTGCAAAGAACCCAGTATTTCATGCTCGCACCAAGCACATAGAAGTACAGTACCATTACATTCGTGAGTTAATTGAAGATGAAATTGTGGAGCTAGAATATTGCCCAACAGAGGCAAATTGTGCTGACATATTCACTAAAGCACTTGGAAGAGAGCAGCTCAACAGGCATCTTCAACAGATGGGCATAGGACCGAGACCTACTTGATTTATCGTCGGTAAACATTGAGGGGGGGTGTTAGTATATGATCAATGTCTACCCCTCATGATTGTATGCACATTTTGTAAGGCCCCCTTTATGAGGAGAAGCCAAGCATGCATTACCCAATTGATGGGAATCCCAACTTGCATGTTGGATGAAGGTCATATTGGACCATGTAAGGTATTATAAGGAAAGGGAGTTACCAGGGTCCCCAATTGTGGGGTCCGGGGCAGCGGTGAGCAGCCCCGGCTGGGGGGTCCAAGGGGGCGAGCGGGCCCCCTGGTGGGGGTCCGGGGGCAGCGCCCCCTGGCACCACGGTAAAGGGAATATTCCATGGAATATTCCCTATCGGAGTCAAAATCATTTATATTTGTTAGGTCGGTTCAACCAGTCTAAGCCGTGTATGGCAATTACGCGGGCGGTGGTCGCCCACGCTCTACCGCCCATGTATAGCCGTCCATGGTAGGCCACCCATGATCCTATATATACATGACTTCTGCACTACCTGAGACACTGAGTTGAGCCAGCATACCTCTACCTTGTATCTCCCGTTCTAGAGTTGTCTAGATCACCATTTAAGCTCTACCTTGAGAGCGCACGAGTGGACAACGCCATCATCTTTGTACTTGGTGCTAGTAGAAAATTATTGAGATTCTCCTATATCTGTTATCTTCTCTGCTATTGCTCCTGTGTTATATTGCGTAACTTTTGTCTTACAGTAGGAGTAGGTCTGATCCATGTACTAAATACACATCCATCAGATAGTCATCTTGGGGTATCTTGTCCACTTGAAGTAGTTGAGTCATTATTGACTTTCCCCTAGGGGTAGTCACCGTATCTCCACTATTGGTTCTCTTGGAAGTTCCTTGTCCCTCTGATTCTTCTCTATTGGTAATTTGATCGGGATTTTCGGTTACTACATAGATGTGGCCCATCTTGTCCATGTAAACTCCACCTTCATACTTGACAGCTAGTCTTGGAACTATTTCAAATTCTGTAGTGTTTATCATTCTTGCTATTGATCGGTGTAGACCATCGAGCGAGATGGGTATTCCTTGCAAGTTAGTGGATATATATGGAAGAGACATCCGATATTCCCCTTCCACTCTAGACATAAAACCTTCACTAGGTACTCAACTATGCATGTCTTCATAAGCCAAGAGTCTCTCCCAGTTAAATGACATTTCTGACTCACTCGTCTATGAACTCACCACGTAGTGCTAACCACTAAGTTGTGAGTCCCCGACTTGGTTGTGTGGTTGAAACTAGCCTCTGATGATTTGGTACTTTATCTATCTCTTCCTAAGTGTCTACTTGATCTTAGGTTCATAAGACTTGTCTACATGTCCAAAATTGTCCTTTGAATTGCTCAAAATCTTGTGGAACCCCTTGCTTCCTAGCCCAAGCTGAGGGTCAACTTCAAAATACTTCAAAGTACTCCCCACAAGCTTTCCAACGAACCCAAAATCATAGCAAATGGATTTTGTATGAGAAAGTTATGCTAGTTGAGGGTTTTGGGGGTTAAAATAGGGAAACAAGACCTCTCTGGGATTGCTTCAAAACAGGTGACACACGACACTTAGTAAGTATCGGCGACACTTGGAGACAAACGATACACGACACTAGGAATTCCCTGATACACGACACTTGGATGCATGAAACTTGGTTGGTCATGATACTCGACACCTAGTAGATGTCGCGACACTTGTCAGATATCGCAACACTTGAAGTTTGGCGACACACAATACTTGTTGAGATGTCGTGACACTTGATGTCAACGACACTCAACACCTCACGATCATGACACATGATACCTGGCAGATGTCGTGACACCCTAAGCATGACACTCGACACTTGTCAGATATCGCAACACTTGGCCACATGACACTCGACATTTGTCAGATATCGCGACACTCACCACACGACACTCAACACTTGTCAAATATTGCGACACTTGGTGGTCACAAATATCGCGACACTAGGAGGTCACAGATATCGTGACACACGGGAATTCAAGTATCGCGACACTTGAACTCAACCGATCACAACACTTGGATTTTTTGGAGTCCAATTAAATTATTTTTTGCAAATATAAGTACCTTGTGTCCTCCTTGTCACTCCTATGTGCTTGTAGATGCAAAATCTATCTTCAAACCCGCGATACCACACTCATGACACTTGGCGCAGGTCTTGTCATGTCCGGGATAGTTCACTCAATTTTTGGGTATATTGAGGTGTATTTCTTTAGTGTTTCAGTTCTGCACCCTCTCTAAGGTTCTTTCTCACCACCACAAGTGAAAACAATGTGAATGTATGGGCGAAAATTGAAAAAATCAGAGAACATGAAGGTGGGAGAAGATGATGATGATGATGATGATGAAGATGATTGAGAAGAAAAACTCAGAAACTGAACTGAAAATGGTGATTTTTTTACCTTCCAACGTCGCTACTCTACGTCTTACCATCACACGCTCGTCCTCCAAGCTCTCTCCCCAGCAACGGCACCAAATTTGGTGTCACTCTCACCCAATAGAAAGTACCAATGTGAGGAGCTTCACCTCATAAATGTCAATCCGCAGAGACGTGAGGACTGGTATGAAGACCATGAGCAAGTGATGGCACAAGTGCGTGAGTGAAAGCACACAAGCATGCACACACATACACACACACGTGCACAAGGTAAGAGCAAAGAGTGGAACAATGGAAGGACTTCGATTACAAAGGAACTCTCTTAGAAAGCTGAAATCTACCATCAGCTTCCCCCCTAAAATGAGCTCTCCAGCCCTTTTTATAGTTTTTTGAGTGGTTTTGGCCCTATCCAGACCTAGCGTCTGGCCTAGTTAAAAATTAGGTTCCAAGGGTTATTTGGGGGCTCAAATAGAGTCTAAAAATTAAGAAAACTGGTAGGATGATACTTCTAATACTCTTCAAGCTCAAGGACTTCTTGGCTTGAACAAAATGGAGTTACAAAAATGGAAAATGGTATTTACAATGGTTTTTAGTGATAAAAATCACTATTTTTATAAGGATTTCTTCTGAAAATTTGGCATGTGGTTGTTGGAGCTCCCTACATGCTCCTTCTTCTTGTGTGTCCACTTCCTTGATGCGCTTCCATGCTTTGTCCTTAAGCTTGAGTGTCAACAACACTCTTTTTGATTCACATGATGTACATAATGTTTATGATTTATTTGCTTTAGATGTTCATCAATCTGTTGATGATTATTACATTTTAGATGTATCTATTTTGGATCATGATGTAACTAAGGATAGGACTTTCTATTACTCTTTTTTTCATGAAAGTGTGGTTAAAATTTTTAAGAATATAATGTTTGAATATAAAGATGTACTTCCACTTGATTTACCAAAAGGATTACCACCTACTAGTGGAGACATTGACCATGCCATTGACTTAGTTGTTGATACTAAAACTTTTTGTAAGCCACCTTACAGGCTTAGTTTAGCATATCATCAAGAAGCAGAAAGTCAAATACAGGATTATTTAGCTAAAGATTTTATTAGACCTAGTAATTCTCCATGGGCATCGCCAATGCTTTTAGTAAAGCAAAAAGATGGCTCTATGAGAGTTTGTATAGACTACAAAGCATTGAATAAGGTAACTATTAAGAATAGATTTCCAATGCCTAGATTGGATGATCTATTTCATTTCTTCACATCACTTGAGCCTACCCCTACCCTACATGGAATACTATCACATGCACCAACAACTCCTCTTATCCTATCATGGGAGTTGGTAAGATAATTCTAACTATTGCTGATGGTAGTTCTTTTACATTCTCAAATGCTTTATTTGTGCCAAGGATCAAGAAAAATCTTTTATCATCTTTAGCATTAGCCAAGATCGGCTTGGTTGTGAAATTTGTTGACGATAGATGTATAGTTCATGATCTGTCAAATGGTGATGCCATTATTGCTTCTAGAATTTTATGTCGTGGGCTATATAAGCTGATAGATTATGCAAAATCTATTAATGATTCAGCATGTGTAGTTCAAGATTCTCAGGCTATGCGAGATGCAAAGCTTTGTCATGCATGCTTTGGTCATCTACATTTTGCTATTTTGCAATGCCTACAAAAATCTGAAATGGTGTCCTCTCTACCCAAACTTGAGGTAGTTGGTAAACATGTTTGTGAAGGTTTTATTTTGGGAAAAATGTAGCATTCCTCCTTCCCAAAAGATGGTTCAATATGAGCTGCTAAAAAATTGCAACTTGTTCACAGTGATTTTTGTGGTCCTATGCAAACACCTTCTTTTGGGAACTACCTTTTGTGGTTTTGGCTGAAAATTTATCAGCATGTAAAAATGGGCACCCTCTATTCTGATCAAGGGGGGAGGGGATATATGTCTTTTGATTTTAATGCATTTGTAGCTGAATGTGGGATAAAAAATCAATGTATAGTGCCATATACACCTCAACAAAATGGAGTTGCTGAAAGGAAGAACATGTCACACATGGAGATGGCGAGGTGTATGTTCAAGAGTCAGGTTTTACCCCATAGTTTTTGGCTTGAGGCTATTATGTGTGCACCATATGTACTTAACGCATGTCCCACTAAAGCACTACAATCTATCACTCCATATGAGTCTTGGCATGATTTCAAACCATCTCTTGCTCATAAAAGAGCATCTTTTTAGTACAGGTAATAATGTGGCAAGATGATCTAATCTAGACAATGATATATGGGTACACTTTGCAAGTTATGCAAACAAATGTAAATCTCAAGGTATCACATAAAAAAGATTTAAAAGCATGAGTAGTTCACAACACTTTTGAAGTAGTCCAAGTGTAGAGCAAGAACAACTAGATGCATCAATGACAAAAGTGGATCCTCATGATATTTCTACTCAATTATCACAAACTATTTCGATAATAATCAAGATACATTTACTCCATTTTCTCTAGCTATGTCAAAAAAGAGTGGACCCGGTGAATGTAGTAAAAACGATGGATTTAATAATGTGTCATCATGCTTTGTCCATACTAAATCAAAAAATACAATACCTATAGCTTTTGAAAAGCAAGATTTTCTTGAGCTTCATCTTAAATGGAATCAAGCATTTTTAGCGTGTGGGATTCCTTTCAATGTTATTCATAATCCTATTTTCAAAGATGCTTTGATGTCAATTGCATGGAAAGGATTCACCATGCCATATTACAATAAAATGCAAACAAATAATGCAGATAAACTCAATCTATTTTAAAGCAAAAAGTTCTTGATTATGTACCCATGTATGGATGTACAATAGAATTGGATGGATGAAAAGTTGTGAGAAGAAGCCATTGATTAATGTCATGGTTATATGTCCAAAGAGAAGCATGTTTTTGGAAGTTGTTGATACTTCTCAAAAGTTCATCTTTTCTTGTAAAGATATTTGAACATGCCATATAATGTGTGGGTGGTCCAAAGAATGTGACTCCGATAGTGATTGATAATGCATCTATTTTTCGAAGTGCAGAATTGCAATTCAAAACAAGTATGAAGGCATTACTTGGGTTCCATGTGTAGCTCATACAATAAATCTATTATTGAAAGATATAGGTAGATTATCTTTCATTAAAAAGAGTTTAATAGATGCAAATCATGTGGTCAAATTTATCAGAGAGCATCAATTTTCATATTCACTCTTTCGTTCAAAATCTCCCAATAAAGCACTTTGTATATTTTGTGCTACACAATTTGCAACTACCTATATTGTGCTGAGTGGATTATTAGAAGTGAAGCCAGCTTTTGTAGAAATGATTTCTGATTAAAGATGGGAGGCATGGCTAGAGAAGTATCCTTCTTATCGAGTTGCAACTTCGAAGTGTATGTCTCTAATACAGTCACAAAATTTTTGGCGTAATCTTGAGAAAATTGTCGATATCACTAATTCGCTTGTGGAACTCTTATGAATTGTTGATACTGATAAGTTCGTGATAAGAAAACTTTATTGGGTTATGTCAGAAGCTATTCAAAAAGTGAAAGACTTTAATCAATTTTCATTATGAGAAAAAAATAGAGATTTTTTTGTTAGCAAAGAAAAGATGGATGCAAATGCATGCTCATTTACATGAAACATCATTCGTCTTGGATCCAACATTTCAACTCAATGGTCAAGCGTCAAACAAAGAAGTCATGGGAAATTTCAAAACAACATGTCAGTTATTACTTTTAGATATATATTGTTATCATTAGTGTCCATGTGAAAGGATAGATGGCCATTGGACACTTTTGTATATGTTCTTTACGACTAAGGCGGCGACCAAGGCATAGACCTTGGCATACCTTGTCATCCGAGTCACCAGAGTCACCGTTGGCACTATTGGCTGCACGGGAGGAGGACCTCAATGATCAAGGAAGATGGAGGTTCTTAGTACTTCTCGGGAGGTCACCTATGCCAGTATTGTTCCCCCTAGAGCTTGCTTAACCGTGACAATCTCTTGCCACTAAGCTACACTCTTGTGGTGTTTGAAGAAGGGGAAATACTAGGGTTCACATTACCTTCAACAAGTTTTGGTCCCTTAAAGCTTCATTCTTTGCTTTCAAATCCTATTTTTTAAGCATTTTTGGGATGATTCTTGGATCCATTTTGGAGTACTTTTGTGCATAGTTCTCTTCATAGAGGTCCAAGAACATCAAGAAGAGTGTTCTTTGTACTTCTTTGATAACGAATGTTCACTTTTTGGGGCTGCATTTTCAGCCACACTAGTTAATCTACAAGTTTCTTGAAAGGTTTTAGTTGTGGTGGGAGTAGCACCACAAGTCTATGCAAGTTTTTGAGATTAAAGAATAGAGTTGATAGACACTTGTAGGTGTTGTTGGCCAGTGTTTGGGCAGTGAATTTAGCCTTTCAGTGCCATTTTAGTGCATATATTGAGCACATACACACTATGTACGCTTCTATGGATATCACTTATGTATGTCCATGTGGTCATTGATATAGTGGTTACATTTTTGCATAAAGCCTTTTACATTTGATAAAGAGGGTCATGATGATGTTTTCTTAACTAGGAGATACCCAAATATTGCAGTCTTTTTGGTGATGTAGGTGGAAGATTTACCCAGCCTCGCAATAGGAGATGTATGATACTTGTTCATAGGTGCTCGATAAGCCTAGTTGGCTTCTTTCGGGTAACTGATTATATGCGATGGAGTCAGTGATTCACTATGTAGGTAAACATGTCAGTACTTATAATTTTATGAGATTTTGACACTGGTCATATGCTCATTTTGTAGAGGACCCTCTGGCAAAAATTTTTTTAAATTTTTTGGTTTTGTCAACTATACATTGGTTGATTTACTCCTTGATACACTTATTGATGTGAGCACATTTATTCTCGCATAATCCTTTTGGTTGGTCATTACTATTTGTTAATTCATTTTTCTAGGAATATTTTTGAATTATCTCCCAAAATCTGACACTTGGTCATCCTTCTTTGAGCCTTAGTGGTGTTTGGACTCTTCTAGCTCCATTATCATTCTATTCAGCTCTCTACCACCATGGCATCAGAGGTCTCAGACACATCTGGTGCATCAGGGTCTAGTGCCAGTGTTCTAAGGACACAAAAGTACTCCAAAATGGCTCCAAAAATCACCCCAAAAAAATGCTTTGACAATAGTCTTTGAAAACAAAGAATGAAGCTTTGAGGGACCAAAACATGTTCAAGGTAATGTTAAGCTTAGTCTTTCCCCTTCTTCAGACACCACAAGAGTGTAGCTTAGTAGTAAGAGATTGCCACAATCAAGCGAGCTCTGGGGGGAACAATACTGGGATGGGTGACATCCCAAGAAAGACTGGGAACCTCTATCTTCCTTGATAATTGGGGTCCTCCCTTGTATGTAGCCAATGGCGCCAATGGTGACTTTGGTGACTCGGATGATAAGGTATGCTAAGGTCTATGCCTTGGTGTAGCTCAGTGATGAGTAGCACCTCCTTTAATGTCAATCCGGGAAGACATGAGGATGGTATGAAGACCTCGAACAAGTGATGGCACAAGTGTGCCAGTGAGAAGTGCACAAACATACACACACGCACACACATGGTAAGACAAAGAGAGAAACAATGGAGTTCTTTAGATTACTCAAAAAGTCTCATACAACTTCAACTCTACAACAAGCTAACCTCCAAAATGATCTCTCTAGCTCTTTTTATAGTTTTTGACTAGCTTTGGCCTTGTCTAGACCTAGTGTCCGGCCTAGTTAAAAATTAGGTTCCAGGGCGTATTTGAGGGCTCAAATGGAGTCTAAAAAATATGAAAATTGATAGGTAGGTACTTCTAATGCTCCTCAAGCTCAAGGACTCCTTGGATTGCACAAAATGGAGCTACAAAAATATGAAATGGTATTTACAATGGATTTTAGTGATGAAAATCACTATTTTTGTAGGGGTTTCTTCTGAAAATTTGACATACACTTCCTGGAGCTCCCTACTTGCTCCTTCTTCTTGTGTGTCCACCTCTTTGATGTGATCTTGTGCTTTGTCTTTGACCTTCAGCTTCATGAAAAATGATAGGCCTATTTGCCAGATCTTCGTTGATTGCTTTGCCTACTTGGCCCTTCTCTCTGCTCTGATTCTCTGCGTTGGCTTCCTTGTCTCGTAAGTCCTTGACTACCTTGACCATTGCCAAAATTTGGTGTAGCTGAGTGATGAGGAGCACCTCCTTTAATGTCAATCCAGGAAGACATGAGGATGGTATGAAGACCTCGAACAAGTGATGGCACAAGTGTGTGAGTGAGAATCACACAAACATACACACACATACACACACGCGCACACACGGTAAGACAAAGAGAGAAACAATGGAGTTCTTTAGATTACTCAAAAAGTCTCATACAACTTCAACTCTACAACAAGCTAACCTCCAAAATGAGCTCTCTAGCTCTTTTTATAGTTTTTGACTAGCTTTGGCCTTGTCCAGACCTAGTGTCTGGCTTAGTTAAAAATTAGGTTCTAGGGCCTATTTGAGAGCTCAAATGGAGTCTAAAAAATATGAAAATTGATAGGTAGGTACTTCTAATGCTCCGCAAGCTCAATGACTCCTTGGATTGCACAAAATGGAGCTACAAAAATATGAAATGGTATTTACAATGGCTTTTAGTGATGAAAATCACTATTTTTGTAGGGGTTTCTTCTAAAAATTTGACATACACATCCTAGAGATCCCTACTTGCTCCTTCTTCTTGTGTTTCCACCTCTTTGATGTGCTCTTGTGCTTTGTCCTTGACCTTCAGCTTCATGAAAAATGATAGGCCTATTTGCGAAATATTCATTGATTGCTTTGCCTACTTGGCCCTTCTCTCTGCTCTGATTCTCTGCGTTGGCCTCCTTGTCTCATAAGTCCTTGACTACCCTGACCACTACCAACACTCCTCCCTCTCTCGCGTCTTTCGTCTCTGACAGACCCTTGTTGAGCGGACCGTTGGATGTAGTATTCCATAACATCTGTCGCCAGGTGGTGTTCTGCTAACCTCAGTCCTTTGGCCAAGTCGGTGAGTAGGGAATCCCAGTATACTGGCCCAGGTACCTTCGGATGTGGCATGCATAGCTTCTCTGAATGTAGAGCCTATTCCACAGCAAATAAATGTAACAAATGAGATGGTCTGGAAATGAATATCTCTAAATGATATTCCCAGAATCTTGTGATAAACATTTCTTTGAATGTTTGTTTGAAGCAGGCTAGGAGATACTTGATATGAACATGCCACACATATACAACATTGATGGAGGGTGTGCTGCTCATATCATAGATGAGATCTTGGTTGCCTTCATTGAATTCAAGAGCCGAAAGGTGAGGTTCTTTGAAATTTTTAAAAGTCCGAAATGTAACCAGCATTAGCTCAAATATTTCGAGACACATTTGTGTCATGATGTCTAGTACATTCTTGAATCTGGCTCCCCAATGCCGAATGGTTGAAATTGTTGGAGACCTCTTAATCTCCAAAGGCTTGATCTATACTGATCTAAGGACACCTCTATATCAGTTATAGATCAAACTTTACACAAATGTTATTTTGATTTACCAACTCATTCATGAATAATTCTCTGAGTGAGAATTTTCCTTCTTCAGAAAGTCTGCTTCAGAAATTGACTTCAATACTTGCACATATCTTCAGATTTCTTCAATCTAATGATATATATATCTCCAAGCTACCTTTGCGCAATCTTAACAACCATTAGACCTTCAAAAGAATCATTAAAACTTCAATTTGATTCTTAAGATCAAAAGTATGTTAGTAATTGTCTTCCTGAATAAACGACTTTGACATAGGTAACTTCTAAGATTGATTTCTCACAGCACAGATCCCGTTTTGCTACATGCTTTTAGCCATAGCTTCCTTACCTTCTAACTTAGATTTTGAATGCACTCACTTATCAAAAACTTTACACTGTGCACTGAGATCTAAGCAAAACATTGACACGAAAAAGTGCGCGACTCTAAGAAGTCTTTCTACAGATTCTACATACAAATGTTCCTATTGATGATACTCATAGTAGGAAAGGAATTAGATCATGAAACTTTGAACATAGCTTCATTAGCTTCTAGATTAGATGTGTACAAAAGGATTTCTGATCCACATGATCAGACTGAGAGAACTCAGAGAAAAACTCGTCGCTAATTTTCTGAGAAAGACTCTCTACACATCTATCTCTAAGACACTTGTCTTCTAATGACTCCCTCATGTGTTTCTTTACATCATTGACTTATATACATATGATTTTAGACTTATCCCGCGTCTATTACATTACTCCTTATCATCCTAAGGATTAACTATACTCATAATACAAGAATTTTTTACTGTAATGTACATATGTATACAAGCTATCATTCTGAAATCTTCTTTACTTTCTCAAGTAACTTCCTTCACTTCAAACTGATCATTCACTTCCTTCAAGTTCTTTATAATCACCAATTTGTGATTGGTTTGTTCCAACAGCTCCCCCTGAATCACTAATCTGTAGCTTAGGTCCATCCAAGCTTTTTGTTAACATATCTGTAACTTGTTCTTTTGTTGGAGTATACATCACTTCAATCTCTTTGTCAAGTACCTTTTCCCTCAAGAAATGATACTGAATCTCTATATGCTTAGTCTTGGCATGAAAAACAGGGTTAGCTGCCAAATACAATGAACTCATATTATCTCCAAAAATAATTGGAGTACTCTGATCAGTTCCAAAACTCTTCAACAAGGTCTTTAACCATATCACTTCTTTTGCAGCCTCTACCAATCCTTTATACTCAGCTTCTGTGGATGACAAAGCAACTATATGTTGCTTCTTTGAGCACCAAGAAACTAACTTATCTCCAATATAACAAAGATACCCATGAGTAGACCTTCTATCATCTGAATCACCTGCCCAATCTACATCACTAAATACTTTGATTCTTGTATCAGAAGTAAATCCATAATACAGACCTTCACTTAGGGTTCCTTTGATATATCTGAGTACCCTTTGAGCTGCAATCCAATGAGTCTTCTTTGGACAATGCATGAATTGTGATAACACACCTACTGCATATGATAGATCTGGCCTTGTCAAGGTAGCATAGATTAAACTACCTACCAAACTCTGATATTTCTTCATGTCATTGAATTCTTCACCTCCATACCTGCTCAACTTATGATTTACCTCCAATGGTGTGCTTGAAGGCTTGCAATCCTCCATGTTAAATTTGACCAGAAGATTCTTCAAGTACCTCTCTTGTGTAACATATACTCCATGTTGAGTATATACAATCTGCATTCCTAAGAAATAAGATAAGTTTCCCAAATCACTTATCTTAAACTCCTTCTCTATTTGTTTCTTAAGCTCATTGATTCCTTGAGCATATGTACCTGTGACAATAATATCATCAACATAAATACACATGTATATGTATCCATTTTCACTTGCCTTCACTAGCAAGCTACTATCTGCCTTTGATGCTTGAAATCCACATTCATTCAAGAACTTAACAAGCCTGTAATTCCATGCTCTTGGAGCCTGCTTCAATCCATACAAAGCTGTCTTGAGCTTATACACATAATCTGATCCAATTGAATCCATGAAGACTTCTGGTTGCTCCATGTACACTTCATCTGCAATGTATCCATTCGGAAATCTAATTGTGATAACTCCCATCCTTTACAAGCAGCAATAGCAATCAATGATCTAATTGTAGACATCTTAGCAACAGTACTAAAGGTTTCATCATAATCTACCCCATAAGTTTGGGCATAACCTTTGACCACAAGTCTAGCCTTGTATCTAGACACCTTACCATCTGCAACTCTTTTTGTTTTATATACCCACTTACATCCAATGACTTTCTGATTCTTTGGTCTTGGCACCAATTCCCATGTTTCATTTTCAAGTAGAGCATCATACTCTTCTTGCATTGCCTTCTCCCAATTCTGTTTACCTTTAGCTTCTTCATATGTAATTGGATCTTCTTCTATCTTCACAATATAAGCATAATCTTTTGTTGTTAGAAAAGATGTATCATAGCTATACCTGATAGGCTCTTTTCTTTCCCTTGAGGATCTTCTGACCTCTGCACTTCTTGAAGTCTCAGCCACATTTGATTCTGGATCAAATCTTGGCCCATCTTCAACATTATCCTACAATTTACTTTTATAGTCAACATCATCAATATCTTCTTCATACACATTCACTTTTTGCCTTTCCTTTCCTTTGTATCTCTTTGTCATCTGCATACTCATTTGTTGACCCTGTATACCATGTGCTTTGCTCATCAAATGTAACATCTTTGGTAACAAGAAATTGTTTTGTGGATGGACTCCACAACCTGTAACCCATCTGTCTATCATCATACCCAATAAACACATACTTCTCTGCTTTGGGTTCTAACTTATATCTCAATTGTGAAGGAACATAAGCATATGCTAAACATCCAAATACCTTACAATGATCAATAGTAGGTTTCTTACCCCACCATGCTTCATAAGGAGTTCTTCCCTCCAATGCTTTACAAGGTAATCTATTCACAAGATATGTTGCAGTGTTGATAGCTTCTGCCCATAAGTAATTTGGACAATTCTTTTCTTTCATCATTGCTCTTGCAAACTCTACAAGAGTTCTATTTCTTCTTTCTGCAACTCCATTTTGTTGAGGGGAGTACCTACAAGTTACTTCTCTTTTTATACCTGCATTCCACGAATAATCATCAAACTCTTTAGAAAAATACTCTCCCCCTCCATCTGATCTCAACCTCTTGAGCTTTTGTCCTGTAATCCTTTCTGCATAAGCATGATAATGCTTAAATGCCTTGAACACTTCTGATTTATCCTTGATTACATACAAAGTAATCCATCTGGTTGCATCATCAACAAACAACACATAATATCTGGATCCATTTATGCTATAGTCCCTTGAAGGACCCGACACATCTGTATGAATCAATTTGAGCATATTTGAATACTTGTATCCTGATTTATTGTATGAATTTTTGTGTGCTTTACCTAATTGACAAGCTTCACACTTCTACACCATGTGTTGCCCTTCAACATTTGGCAAACCAAGCACTACATCATTCCTTGACATTTCCTTTATGGCTCTCTCATTGAAATGACCTAGCCTTTTATGCCATAGGTCTAACTCAGACATCTTTTGACTTCCATAAGTAAATAGAGCATGTCCCACATTACCTTGAACTTTGAGAGTAAACAACCTTCCTTCCTTTTTACTTGCAATAATGTTTCTATATCCTTGATTTGGATCTTGCACATAGACACCATCATTTGTGAATCTGACTTCATATCCTTTCTCCACAATTTGCCCTACACTTATTAAGTTTTTAGGAACATAAAGTACCTTACTGAAGAGTGTACTTCCATTCTTTGTCTTCACTGATCCAATGCTTTCCACCTTATGCTTAGTATTGTCACCTGTTTGAACTGTATGTCCATTCACCTTTGCTTCCATATCAGTCATTAGTGATATATTGCCACTCAGATGATTGCTACATCTTGAGTCAATATAAAACACCCTTTGGTCTTCTCCTACTGCTTCATGAGTTGCATTCAAGATGAGAGTCATGTCATCCTTTTGATCTGATGCATAATTATAATAATTGTTGTTGTAGGACTGAGAGTGGAAACTTCTTCCACCTCCTCTAGCATATGATGTCCTACCACCTCTTCCTCTGAAGTTGCCTCTTTGGTTTCTGCCTCCTCTACCTCGTTGATTAAAACTCTGATTATTATTTCCTCCATTTTGATTGTTATACCAACAATCATTTGCCAAATGATTGGTTCTACCACAAATCCAACAAGCTTTAGTATTATCTTTGTTCTTACCTCCTCTTCCTCTACCTCTGAAATTCATCTTTCCTTTTGTAAAGTTAGCTTGACTTCAGGTCCCTTCATCATCAGTTGACTACTTCCCTTTGCCATTCTTTTTCTTGTCCTTGGAGTACATAGCTTGACTTGCACTCCTATCATTATCTCCTTTAATGTCCTGCTCAAAAGTTAGCATGTGTCCTAGCAATTGATTAAGATCAGGAGTAAAGTGATCAAGTGACAATTCTATGGACAATATGAAAGGCTTCCACTTCTCATCTCCTCTTAGACCTGTAAGTATTTGCCTTACCAACTTATCCTCTTCAATGTCTTCATCTGCAGCTCCCAAGCTATCTGCAATATCCTTCATCCTTGCCACATAATCAGAAATTGATTGTGAACTCTTCTTCTTGAAAGTTGTGAACTCAACCCAAAGTGAGGACTTCCTTGACTTGGTTGTGTTTTGGAAATGCTCTTCCAAAGCATTCCACACATCTGTTGCACTTTCCAATCCTCTGATGTGAGGTAAAAGATAATCATTTACAGCCATGTAAATGATGCTCCTAGCTTGAGCATCCTTTCTCATCCAAGTCTTCAAATCTGCAAGCTCTTCCCTAGTTGGAATACTAGGATCTGCAAACTCAGGCTTTTCTTCTTCTCCTGTAATGAATGCCATCAAATCTTTGCTCATGAGGTGTGCCTCCATCCTCATGGACCAAGCTTGATAGTTCTCCCTATCTAGCTTATCAATCTGCAAGCTTTCTCTCATCTTTGAGCTTCTGTATCTGCAATTACTATGATTTATGATAGTAAAGTGTACCTTTGATATGAGGCTTAAATCTTTCTTGATCTTTCGAACTCGTTCTTTGTACTTCTGCAGGTTATCTTCAAGAATTTGTCCTTGTCCACCTTCGATTAGAAAGAACTTCAATATCTGAAGCAGTCGGGACTTCCAATGCCTTTACTTCACTTGTATTGCACCTTGAGCTCTGATACCACTGTTGGAGACCTCTTAATCTCCAAAGGCTTGATCTATACTGATCTAAGAACACCTCTATATCAGTTATAGATCAAACTTTACACAAATGTTACTTTGATTTACCAAATCATTCATGAATAATTCTCTGAGTGAGAATTTTCCTTCTTCAGAAAGTCTGCTTCAGAAATCGACTTCAATACCTGCACATATCTTCATATTTCTTCAAGCTAATGATACATATATCTCCAAGATACCTTTGCGCAATCCTTAAAACCATTAGACCTTCAAAAGAATCATTAAAACTTCAATTCGATTCTTAAGATCAAAAGTATGTCAGAAACTGTCTTCCTGAATAAACGACTTTGACATAGGTAACTTCTAAGATTGATTTCCCACAGCACAGATCCCATTTTGCTAAATGCTTTTAGCCATAGCTTCCTTACCTTCTAACTTAGATTTTGAATGCTGACTTATCAAAAACTTTACACTGTGCACTGAGATCTAAGCAAAACATTGACACGAAAAAGTGCGAGACTCGAAGAAGTCTTTCTACAGATTCTACATACAAATGTTCCTATTGATCATACTCACAGTAGGAAAGGAATTAGATAATGAAACTTTGAACATATCTTCATTAGCTTCTAGATTAGATGTGTACAAAAGGATTTCTGATCCACATGATCAGACTGAGAGAATTCAGAGAAAAACTCGTCGCTAATTTTTTGAGAAAGACTCTCTACACATCTATCTCTAAGACACTTGTGTTCTAATGACTCCCTCATGTGTTTCTTTACATCATTGACTTATATACATATGATTTTAGACTTATCCCGCGTCTATTACATTACTCCTTATCATCCTAAGCATTAACTATACTCATAATACAAGAATTTCTGACTGTAATGTACATATCTATACAAGCTATCATTCTAAAATCTTCTTTACTTTCTCAAGTAAATTCCTTCACTTCAAACTGATCATTGACTTCCTTCAAGTTCTTTATAATCACCAATTTGTGATTGGTTTGTTCCAACAGAAATCATGTATATGACCGTGGGTTGGCCACGAGGTGGTGCCAAGTATACATAGTTTAGCCATTTGTCACATCCTTTAATTGTCAAAATGGTTTTGGTGTACTCGGGCCATGATCTTCGTTGAAAGACAGGGCAGTAGCAAGGGTTATACTTGATGTATAAGGGCATATTATTCCAAGTGCACACCATCTTGGGGTATGTTTCAAGTAGGCGTATCCTCCATGTAGATTGAAATATGTTGTTGTGCATTGCACTTTCAGGAATGTCATCCGGTGCAAATTGTGTTGCCGAGGTTGGTTCTTTTGTGGTGCGCTGCTTTATCTCAGCATTATAATCTACCATTAATACACAAAATAGAACATACAAATCATCTGAAGTGCCAATCTATCCATGATGGGAGATGTTTTTGAAGTAATATGATTTGATGAAAACCTCTTCCAGTCGGGACATGGACTGTATCTGCACTGTAACTCTATTATCATGGGTTGGACCAACCTTTTCTAATTTTTGCATCCATTTTGGAGCTTCAATCTCAAATGTGTCCATTCCTTCCTCTGTTTGTTTGCCCCCTGGGATAGGCATGGGTACATAAGGGTCCTTGAAAGTATCCTCAACTTCAATTTGAACTAAGTCCTCCGGCTCCGGCTCCACAAGGGGAGAAGGTTGATGCTCATATTTAAGAATTCTATTTTGTAGGTCTGCCAGTTGTGCTCTCAGTTCTGCGAC
Organism: Ceratopteris richardii; assembly: GCA_020310875.1. Taxonomy (NCBI): domain Eukaryota; kingdom Viridiplantae; phylum Streptophyta; class Polypodiopsida; order Polypodiales; family Pteridaceae; genus Ceratopteris; species Ceratopteris richardii. The sequence continues at coordinate 99,706,753 of CM035418.1, forward strand.
CTCTTGGGATGTGTCAGCTCTGGCTGCTACTTCTTTTGGTGACTCTTGCTGCATGGACAATTGCTTTCGTAGGTTATCCCGCTCTTTTTCTAAGGTAGCATGTGATTCTAAGAGGTCGTCATGTGTGTCCAACACGATTTTCATGTTTGCCGATGGGATGGCCTTGAAGCGCTCCGGGTCGATCTCCTGTGGTGATCCCTCCATTGCTGCTTCTAGGTTTTCTTCATTCCGTTTCTGTAGTCTTTTATTTTCTTCTAGTGTTGCAAACATGTGTTTCCGTAATAATGCGAGATTACGTCGAAGCTTTAGGTTGTCTGTTATTTGAGCGTGCAGCATTTCGTCGAGTTGTTGTTTTTCCTCTGTATCTAGTTGGGGGGGATTGGCCACTAATCGATCATGTTGTGCCTGCAAGGTATCATACTACTGTTGTAGTAGCCTCTTGTCCTTCTCCAAGTTGATGAATCTTTCTTGTAGCGTTTCATGGGTTCTGAACAGGCTTGTGTGTTGAGCATCTAAATGATGGTAATGATGTTGTAATTGAGACATAGATTGGTACAAAGTATTGAATACATTATTGAGAGGAGTGGATGCTGGGAAGGTGTTGAATGGAGGAGGGTAGGGAAAAGGGAAAGGGAATGTGTATGTTGTGCTTGAGAATGGTGAAGTGGGTGGTGGTGGAATGGGAGATTGTGGGAATATGGGGGGAGGGAGTGGTGCAGAAGTGGGTGATATGTCCATGAAGTCATATGTGGATGCGGTCATGGGAGTTATTGTGTACATGGGAATAGTAGGTGTGGTGATGGTCGTGAAGTTGTATAGTGGTGTGTGCAATTGTGCATATGAGCCACCGAGAAGTGTGATAGGGGGGATGGGATTTTCAGTGACTACAGTTAGAATTACAGTGTCCGATGTGGCAGTTACAATGGTAGTGGTTTCAGGTTGTGCAGATTGTGAAGGTTGAATCACAATTTGTGCTTTGCTATGGGGAGTGGAGACTGTGGCTGTGACAGTAGTGGTTATAGTGGTGGTAGGAGGTGAAGGTGGTGGAGTTGGAGGGGAGGGTGGTAAAGGTGGTGATGGGGGTGCACTTGAGGTATGGGTTTCATCAGTGTGATGAATGGGGTGAGTTGTGCCAGTGGTTGTGGAGGTGGTGCCCTGTGGTTCTGATACCAAGATATTTATCTATTTCCCTAGTCTGTGGGGCGTCTCCCATGTCGTTGCTCAAATCTCCGTGAGTGTGCAAGGGCGGTGTGCACGGTTTCTGGTACTCCTAGTGCATCAGCGAGCATGTCAAGGGTAGCCCTGTATTGATCATCTACCCCTTCTTCTTCAAGTATCTGATTCATCAACACCTTTCCTATTGCCAAAGATAGTCTGTGTTATTCCTGAGCCAGGTTTATAGTATCATACATTCTTTTTAGTTGCTTTGTATAGGCAGGGGCTCCTTCCAATTCAGGTATAAGGTCTTGCTCATCTTCATGCTCCCCTTCGTCGGATGGTCGTTCTTGTTCGTCATCTTGTTCCTCTTCTGCAGTCTCCTCCTCCTCTTCATCTACTTCAACAACCACTGGGTGAGTTGGATGGGGCTGATCTGTGGTAGTTTGTTGCCCACTTAATTGCTCTACTTCAACTTCCAAATTAGTTGCATTAATTATTCTTGCTACCTCCTCATCAGTCAAATCCTCCAGCGTGAAGCCATGATGGAACTCTAAGTCGGTGGGTATCGGTGGGAACACCAAATTAGGCCCTTCTACACTGTGCCTTGGTAGCTTGATGGTGAAGGGCTGCACGTGCCTTTGGGGTGGAGGAGTCATTTCAGGTGTCAGGGTCATGCCCCGTGTCTGTGCACGTGGCATTTGAACCGCTTCCCTCATTTTCTTTGAAGGAGGCCCTGCGACTGCTATTCTTTGCTGAAAATCTTGCACTCTAGTCGAGATGAGAGCTCTTTGAATTGGTACATCATATGCCAAGCACCAATATACAATCCAGGTGGGTGCACAACATCCATAGAGGACTGATTTTTGCTTCTTGTACCAACATTGGTGTGCAAGATGGATTTGGTCAATAATCCAATGCGGCATGTTAATTGTCAGGCTGAAGGTGTCTACTAAGTATAGACTAAACCAAATCTTCTTAGGGGGCATTGTGAATCTTTTTGGAGTTAGGAACGCGAAATGTTGCATGCACATTCGGAGGTGAATGGTAATAATTGGTGTCATTGCCACCATATCCTTCAGCTTAGTTAAGTTCCTATTCTTCGTGTTGTCCGGAATCATTGTCTCCTTCTCCGTAGGAATGTGCATACCTTGCATTTCTAGAGCTTCCCTTACCAAATTTTTGGTCAATTTGAAACGCTTCAATTCATTTCCTCGCATAAGAGAAGGAAGTACAAATGTGCTGAACCCTTTCTTCTCTTTGCTGGGAGTGAGGGTGTTGATCAAGTATGAACACCTTAGGAAGTCCGGCTTTGGTAACTGTTGGTGTAAATCACAAGCCTACACATTTGGCTTGAAAGATATCTTGAAGACCCTACATCTGTGAAGAAGCATAGGAATTAGTGCTAGTGGTTAATTACCACTTTATCTCCTTGTAAAAAGTCAAATTGACTTAGAATCTTTTGTAATCACCTACCAAAAGGATTCGTGGAAAAAAGGTAGCTCTTTGATTGAAGGAATATCTCCTAGGATATAGGAGCTTGATCATAGGGAGCCAAAAGTTTGAGTTTGAATTCAAATTTATACTCACTCTCTATAAAACTGGACATGGAAAAGTCGTGGGTAGAACTCATCACTCCCGAGCTTCTCATTAGTAATTTTGAGTGTGTGTGAGGTCTACACTATAGCCCACACCTATCTACACCATTAGGCAATGTTTTTCATGCCAATGGATTTGTATACAAGTGTTCATTAATACATATATTCACATTGTTCATTTCTGAGTTCTCTGTCATACTACTCAAACATTTGTCAACTTGTGAAGTGCATATCTCAGTCATTTCTCCATCAAATTCAGTGATTCAAAGCTTGTTGGATTTAGCTCAAAGTTTTCTACATACTATCAAAGTTTTAAGAGATTCTATGCAGCCATTTCAGAGAAATACGTGTCGAGGTGATCACTGGTCAATGTTTGCTACAGTCCTAAAAAATCGGGGGTATAGCTTAACTTGCTAAATTGATTTCTCTTAGCATAGTTTATCTTTTTACATCATTTGACTTGGAATAGTTAGCTTGCTAAGCTAGTTAGATACCTCTAAAAGGAATTTTTCCAATTCCTACTGTGTTGGTCATACTGAGCAAAATACCCAATAGGTGTCAAGACATAAATAGAAGGTTTTCTTGAGTTTGTGAGTTTCAAAGTTATCTATTTTGGTTCAATCATTGCACACATCATTTCCAAAGTACATAGGCCATTTTATGGTGTCATCGGAAAGCTAAGGAGGTCCACTTATCAAGCCTGAAGCAAAAGAGCGCTGGTACAAAGCAGGTTTTAGCAGTACCTACTCAATCTCTTGGAGCATACATCCATCTTTCCCAACAGTGGTATCAGAGCAAACTAAGGTAAAATGGGAGATGGTTTTCCTTAATTTATCGATAAATTGGACAGGAACAACTATCAAGCATGGTCTCTGAGGATGAAGACCTACTTACAAGGAAGGAGTCTCTATGGATACATCTCAGCAGATGAGGAATTGCCCTCATTCAAAACAAGAGGATTGCCAACAAAGGAAGAACATGAAAAGCTCAACACATGGTGTGCTAAGGATGCATTGGCAAGGTCTTATTTACTCAACTCCATCTCTGATTTTCTTTTGCCACATATTAGAAATTGTAAGACATCCCAAGAGACTTGGAAAACCTTGTCATCTTATTTTTCCTCCAACACAAGGGCTAGGAAAAATCAGTTGTGGATTGAATTCACAACATTAAGGAAGCAACCTAAGCAAGGTGTTTCAGAATTTGTGACCAAGATCAAAGATGTAGCGGATTAGTTAGCAAGCATAGGAGAAATAATTCACTCACATGAACAGCTGATTCCCACCCTCATTCGACACGCACAAACACCAATTTGTCCATGAGCACGAGTAGAAGCACTTGTAAATGGGTCCCTAAAAAGCCTCATTTACAAGTAGACCTTCTGAAGCCCTCTAGAGTCTCTAGAAAATCGAAAGAGAAGGCCATCCACTGTGTTTGGCAGCCCAAACCTTGTAATAAACCACCTCATCCCATTGTAAATCCACTTCCGCTTACTAACTGTATCCACACTGCACCCCACCCCCCAATTAGCACATAGGTATCCTGCATTTGCTAACCACACTTCACACTCACATCCACGTGAGCACTAACTAATTGACTAACTACGTCACAAGTTCATCATGTTAATGTTGCAACGCGGACAAAGGATCACTTTGTGTCCATTGCAATGTTAACATTCATTTGTATATCCTCACAAAACCGACTACCAAAGTTCCTTAATCATGGCAGAGGCTGCAAGAACGAGCTCCCAGGCAGGCACCAGTGTGCAGATAGTAGACATTGAAAGTCTCCCTATTCAGGAGGAGTTGAAGGAAAGGCCACAGGCATTGCGAGCATTACATGTCATACCTATTCAAAATCCTGCCCAAGGGCACACATCACCAGTAATCAAGAACTCCCACTGGTTCAGTGAAGTTGCAGGACCCCTTGGAGAAGGCACCTATTTATGGGAGGCTGAGATAGAGTTCAACACACATTAGGGCCGGTATCACTTCGTTACACGAGAATTTGAGAGGCTTTAAAACAATGAAGGACTGCAAGCAATATGGAAGAAGTTTGGATTGTATGATTACTTCAAAGCTCAGTTACTGTTGGGAAAGATGGATGTATGCTCCAAGAGATTGAGTAGGTACTGCTAAAACCTGCTTTGTACTATCCCTCTTTTGCTTCAGGCTTGATAAGTGGACCTCCTTAGCTTTCCAATGACACCATAAAATGGCCTATGTACTTTGGAAATGATGTGTGCAATGATTGAACCAAAACAGATAACTTTGAAACTCACAAACTCAAGAAAACCTTCTATTTATGTCTTAACACCTGCTGGGTATTTTGCTCAGTATGACCAGCACAATAGGAATTGGAAAAATTCCTTTTAGAAGTATCTAATTAGCTTAGCAAGCTAACTATTCCAAGTGAAATGATGTAAAAAGATAAACTATGCTAAGAGAAATCAATTTAGCAAGTTAAGCTATACCCCCGATTTTTTAGGACTGTAGCAGACATTGACCAGTGATCACATCGACGCGTATTTCTCTGAAATGGCTGAATAGAATCTCTTCAAACCTTGATATATGTAGACAACTTTGAGCTGAATCCAAAAAGCTTTGAATCACTGAATTTGATGGAGAAATGACTGAGATATGCACTTCACAAGTTGACAGACTTTTGAGTAGTATGACAGAGAACTCAGAAATGAACAATGTGAATATATGTATTAATGAACACTTGTATACAAATCCATTGGCATGAAAAACATTGCCTAATGGTGTAGATAGGTGTGGGCTATAGTTTAGACCTCACACACACTCAAAATTACTAATGAGAAGCTCGGGAGTGATGAGTTCTACCCGCGACTTTTCCACGTCCATTTTTATAGAGAGTGAGTATAAATTTGAATTCGAATTCAAACTTTTGGCTCCCTATGATCAAGCTCCTATATCCTAGGAGATATTCCTTCAATCAAAGAGCTACCTTTTTTCCATGAATCCTTTTGGTAGGTGATTACAAAAGATTCTAAGTCAATTTGACTTTTTACAAGGAGATAAAGTGGTAATTAACCACTAGCACTAATTCCTATCCTTCTTCACAGATGTAGGGTCTTCAAGATATCTTTCAAGCCAAATGTGTAGGCTTGTGATTTACACCAACAGCTCCCCCTCAAGCCAAACATTTTGGCTTGGTCTTCATCTTCAATCTTCATGTATATCCTGCAGTCCAATCATTGCTTTGAACCTCCAAAGTTTGGTTCCATCCACAACTTTAGTCAACAAATCTGCACATTGCATGTTGGTTGATACATAGGTCAGTTGAATATCTTTGCTTATCAACTTCTCCCTCACATAATGGTAATGGACCTCTATATGTTTCGTCCTAGCATGATAGATAGGATTAGCTGCAAGGTGAAGAGAACTTGTATTATCTCCAAATATTATTGGAGACCTAGTATATAATCCCAATTCTGTATACAAAAGCTTAATCCAAATAGCTGCAGAACAGATTGTGAGGCAAGTGATCAATGGGATCAAGGCTGATGACAAATGGGAAAGCTTCACCACTGCCATGGACCTTTACATGGACATGCAAATTCCAGATCTTACAACTCTCATGGAACAATTGTTTACTCATGAAGCAAAGCTCAACAAGAATGGAGATACATCCAAAGGTAATAACTCCTTTTCCCTATACATTGATAAGAAGTCTAAAGATAAAGGCAAGAGCAAGAAGGTGGAAGATGAAGGCTCTACCTCCCAAGCCAACTATGCAAGGAGAGGTAGATCATCAAGAGGAAGGGGCATAGGAGGTAAGCAAGGTAGGGGGAGATCCTATAACTCCTCACCATGCAACATTTGTGGTTTATCAAATCATACTACAGATGAGTGCTTCAAGAATTACAAGAATTAGAGAGGAAGAGGATACCAAAGAGGTGGATACTCACAGTCAAGAGGTAGATTTAATCATCACCAAGGCTACAACAACAACTACAACAACAATTACAACAATAATTACAATGGCAACTACCAAGGAGGATTCAAATCCAGAAAGGACTACAACAACTACACAGAGGAGCAGGATGACTCTCTTCTGATCATGAACATGACTTCAAAATCAGGTACAAATGATGACCACCTATTCTACATTGACTCAGGGTGCTCAAATCATGTAGCTGGCAATGTAGCACTACTCTCTAATCTTGAGGAACCAAAAGGTAAGCATCGAGTCCAAACAGGTGATGACACCAAGCACTCAGTAGTTAAAGTTGGAAATGTTAAGTCTTGTGATGGAAATCAGAATTTGTTGAGCAGGGTACTCTATGTACCAACCATTACCAAAAATTTGATGAGTGTTGGACAGATTGTGGAGAAAGGTTTGCATGTTAGATTCAACCAATATGGATCATTTGTGGAGGATCCAAGACATGGGTTCAAGAGGATTGCTAAAGGAGAAAAATCAGGTAGACTTTTCACTTTTGAGTTAAATGACACAAAGAATATTGCACTATACAGTTACAAAGATCAAACACTCTCAGAACTTGAGATTTGGCACAAAAGATTAGGGCATATAGGAGAAAGAACTTTGAAGCAAATATGCAGGGACCAATGTGTGCTTGGAATACCTAATGTATCCAAGCAACATATAATTTACAAGTGTGGTGCTTGTCAATTTGGGAAGTCTCACAGGTTGCTGTTGGAACTCAAGGTCAAGCACAAGCATGAAAGCACATCAGAAAGGTGGACACACACAAGAAGAAGGAGCAAGTGGGGAGCTCCATGAAGTACATGTCAAATCTTTAGAAGAATCCCCTCCAAAACTATTGATTTCCATCACTAAAACCATTGTAAATACCATTTTCTATTTTTGTAGCTCCATTTTGTGCAAGCCGAGGAGTCCTCGAGCTTGAGGAGTATTAGAAGTACTATCGTACCAACTTTCATAATTTTTAGACTTCGTTTGAGCCCTCAAATAAGCCCTGGAACCTAATTTTTAACTAGGCCGGACACTAGGTCTGGATAGGGCCAAAACTAGTTAAAAAACTATATAAAGAGCTAGAGAGCTCATTTTTGAGGTTAGCTTCTGATAGATTTCAGTTTTGTAATAGATTTCTTTTTGTAATCAAAATCCTTCCATTGTTCCACTCTTTGCTCTTACCTTGTGCGCGTGTGTGTGTATGTGTGTGCATGCTTGTGTGCTTTCACTCACGCACTTGTGCCATCACTTGCTCGCGGTCTTCATACCGGTCCTCACGTCTCCACGGATTGACATTTATGAGGTGTATCTCCTCACGTTGGTACTCACCATTGTGCTAGAGTGACACCAAATTTGGCGCCGTTGCCGGGGAGAGAGCTTGGAGGACGAGCGTGTGACGGTAAGACGTAGAGTAGCGACGTTGGAAGGTAAAAAAATCATCATTTTCAGTTCAGTTTTTGAATTTTCCTTCTTCTTCATCTTCACCATCATCACCATCTCCACCCACCTTCATCTTCTCAGTTTTTTTCCATTTTTTAGAGTACATTCACCTTGCTTTTTGCTTGTGGTTGCGAACAAGAGGCATAGAGGGGGGTGCAGAACTGAATCGCTGAAGAAAAACTCGTGAAACACTCTCCAAATACCAAGAATCTGAGCGGTCATTTTAGGAAGTGCTAAAACCTGCGTCAAGTATCGTTTCTGAGAAACAAAGCTTTTGGGAGCTACGCGGAGCAAAATAGGGTGCTAGGAGAGTTGGAAGAGAGTATCAAAGGTAAGCAAACCCACTTCATACTCATGAACTCTCAGGAAATCCAAGTTTTTTCAGAAAAAAAAGTCGACCTGCGTCAAGTATCGTTTGGGATTTACAGAGGTTAAATGTTGAGTTTTGGGTGATACAAAGAGTGAGGAGAGGGGAGAAGGACTAGGAAAACAAGGGCATCAAAACAAAACTTAAAAAATCTTGCAAAAATCTTGGCAAGGGTCAAGTATCGTTTTGCTCCCGCGGTCGAGTATCGCGATACCTGACAAGTATCGTGAATCTCCTGTGGTTGAGTATCGCGATATTTCCCTCCGATCGTGTATCGTTTCATATCGATCGCGATACTTGGCCAGCGATCGTTTTGTTTAGCGATCGTTTTGTGAGAGATCGTCGATCGAGTATCGTTTGGTTCAGCGATCGCGATACCTGGCAAGTATCGAGTATCGTTGGAGTCAGCGATCGTTTGCTCAGATATCGTTTTGTCCAGCGATCGTTTTGTGAGAGATCGTATATCGTTTGGCTTAGGTGTTGTGTATCGCCTCGGCCAGAGATCGTTTTGACCCAAAGGTCGTGTATCGTTGGGTCAGAGATCGCTCAATCCAGATATCGTTTGGTCGTGTATCGTTTGGGGCTAGAGATCGGTATCGTTTGTCAAAGATCGCGATATTCATCAGAGATCGGGTATCGCCTAAGTCAGAGATCGTGTATCGTTTTCTTCCAAATATCGAGTATCGTCTTGAGCCAAGTATCGTTTTGCCCGAGTATTGTGGACTTCAAGTATCGCGATATTTCTCAACTATCGTGTATCGTGACAAGGTAGGTATCGTGTATCGTTATACAGCGATCGCGATACCTATCAAAGATCGTGTATCGTGGAGTTGCTCACGATACTTGTTGAAGATCGTGTATCGCCTACTTCAAGTATCGCGATACATACCAAGTATCGTGTATCGAGTTCCTCAGATATCAAGTATTGTGTCCTACGAATGTCATGTATAGCCTGATTTGGAGCATTTCCTGAGAGACCCTGTTTCCCTGTTTTAACCCCCAAAACCCTGAACTGGCATAACTTTCTCATACGAAATCTGTTTGCTATGATTTTGGTTTTGTTGGAAAGCTCGTGGAGTATACAACCAAAACATCGACTGGTTATGGTTAAATTAATACCAGGATTATTAGATAGGGTATTTTGAAGTTGACCCTCAGGAAAACTGGAAAACCAAGGGGGCTCCTAAGGATTTTTTAGCAATACCAAGGGGGAGAAAATTGTGTCATGGGAAAGAAAAAAACAAAAGGTAGAAGAAAAGGGGCTAAGATTAAAAAAAAGGAGGGTGATAAACACGAAATAGATGAGATAATATCACATAAAGGTGAAACATTTAGAGAAAAACTGCAAGGAGTCAAGGACACGGGGGAAATGTCTAAGGGGGTTGGATCCTTATTTGCAACAAGAGAATATGATAATACTCTTGTAGATATCAGATTAGGATATGACTATAGAAGGTCGGGTGTTTATATCAATCCTAATTGTGAGTGGAATTTAATTCATATTGACCTAGTGACCATTATCCTTGAGACCATTCAACCAACAACTCATCCTTCTATCCTCATGGATGGGGAACATTATGAATGCATGGGTAAAGTTGTGTTGCCTGTTATGGTGGATGATATGCAATTTTTGGAAACATTCTTTGTCATGGATTGTATAGATGAAGACTTGATCATTGGCACCCAAAGGTTCATTACACAAAATCATCAAGAATTTGAGGTGCCTTCTCCACCTATTATCTGTGCTTCTACATATATGTCTATGGAAAATCCTAATGACTACCCACCTTATGATGATTGGGGGCAAAATCATCTGTTCACAGAGCGTACTTTTAATGAGAAAATTTTTCTTTCTACTCATGTTTTTGAATCTAATCCTTCTTTGAGTAAATCACAGGAAACCTTAGAGAATGGAGATATGGAGGACTCCAAGTGTTTGGGGGATGTGGAAGGACCCTCTCTTCTTGTAAATTTGGATTCCCCTCATGAAGCCATAAGTAGGGATGATCTACACTCAGATGGTCAAGAAGGAGATGATCAACCAATGTTGTGTATCACTGATGTGGAAAAGGAGGTCGACTCTAGGGTGAATCATGACAATCCATCACCCATTTGTACACCTAGGGGTTCTATGTGTAATAAGGATAAATGTCTCGATGAATCTCTAGATCAATCTCAAACCAAACAACCCATTGATCCCTTGCATGAGTCTGATGTAGGTATAGAAGATCAACCCTTGTTGCACTCCCCATGTAAAGATGAGTTTTCTCAAAAAACTCACATAGAAGGCCCAAAAGACCCGTACATCAAGACACAGAAATCACATTCTCTTGGTAATGTCAAGCAAATTTGGGTGGCCAAGAAATTACTTAGAGCCCAACCCAATCGCACTATGATATGGGTACCAAAGAAAGCCCTTGCACAAAATCAGTCCCCTCACACTAGACTTCAAAATCTATGGTCTAGGCCTACCACGACTTATCCTCAAGAAAGACCACTTCCAATCAAAGGATCCCAAGCAATCAAGCCTAAGCTCAGACAAAATCCAAGGGGGGACTTCAAGGCAACAACCTGCACAACAAAGACACCAAGGCGAGGTAAAGAACTGAATCAAGCACAGAGCTCCAATACAGATCAAAGAACCTCTTCTACAAGGATAAGGGTTTGGAAGACAAAAGTACCGATAGCATCCACCAAAATAAAGAGCCAGCCACGATGGATCAAACCCTCAGGAGATCATTCAAACACGAAGTGGCCAAAGGTGATCTCTACCCGATCGCAGACTGTTCTCAAATGGATCCCTATAAGGAGAAATGATCAGTTGTCCTCTCGCGATACAATGGATACCTCCAACAAAGACGGCATCAATATCTGCAAATAACATCGAAAACCTCGACGAGCGACGACCATGTGCTCTTTGCACAACCCTGTCTCATGCACCATTCAGGTCATGCAATTGCAAAGTATGCATTATTATAGGGCCACATTACACGGCCGTGCATAGACACACTTGAGAATCCCAAGCACAAGAGCACATTGACAGATGTCAAATTTTTTTTTTCTATTGATACTAACTTTTGTGTTCTTGTTTTGTGATAATTTTTCCCAAAAAAAAAAAAAAAAAAAAAAAAAGAGAGAGAGAGAGAAAAGAAAAGCGAGAGAGGGCTTGTTCCTAGGTTTGACTTATCGAACATGAATGAGTCATGCTTATATGCACCATCAACCAAGGCATTCATCGACAATGATTGGTCCATCATGATGAAAGATGTACAACACGAAGAGATCCGCATCGACTGACCTTTCCTTATGGTAACAATCTCCTACTGGGGCCACATTATAACCATGATAGAGTAGGAAACCTTGTCATCAGCATACCCCTGAGCACTTAGCTCAAGACCCCAAATCTTTGCACCATACTTCTTCCAATGCATTTTCCAAGTAAGCATGCATAGGGCTACATTACAAGGCCGTGCACAAGGCACATACTTTTTTCAACCCATGCACTAACACACTTACCCATCATTCACTATGGGTTATGAGTATTGGCATGACTACTCTGAACATCATCTTTAGAAGAGCTAGAGGACATCCTGGGGGCAACATCAATACCTAGGAAGCGATTCGAAGCCAGTAGTTGCTCCACTCAATCTTGATAACCTCTTTTGAGCAACTCACAACCTTTGAAAGCTCACAACGATGCACTCATGTGGAATCCACGAAAGAAGCACATACCAAGGGACTACAACTTGCAAAGGCTTGCAGTGACAAACGAAGAACCGGACAACCAATGCTTCCAACTTTGGAAGATCGAGGGCTCTTGTTCACACAGAATGGATACTACCTCTCAAAGCACTACATGGAACAACCACTACAACAAGGGTTTGTCAGGGACGACAGACTCAAGAGGGAGGGGAGTGTTGGAACTCAAGGTCAAGCACAAGCATGAAAGCACATCAGAAAGGTGGACACACACAAGAAGAAGGAGCAAGTGGGGAGCTCCATGAAGTACATGTCAAATCTTTAGAAGAATCCCCTCCAAAACTATTGATTTCCATCACTAAAACCATTGTAAATACCATTTTCTATTTTTGTAGCTCCATTTTGTGCAAGCCGAGGAGTCCTCGAGCTTGAGGAGTATTAGAAGTACTATCGTACCAACTTTCATAATTTTTAGACTTCGTTTGAGCCCTCAAATAAGCCCTGGAACCTAATTTTTAACTAGGCCGGACACTAGGTCTGGACAGGGCCAAAACTAGTTAAAAAACTATATAAAGAGCTAGAGAGCTCATTTTTGAGGTTAGCTTCTGATAGATTTCAGTTTTGTAATAGATTTCTTTTTGTAATCAAAATCCTTCCATTGTTCCACTCTTTGCTCTTACCTTGTGCGCGTGTGTGTGTATGTGTGTGCATGCTTGTGTGCTTTCACTCACGCACTTGTGCCATCACTTGCTCGCGGTCTTCATACCGGTCCTCACGTCTCCACGGATTGACATTTATGAGGTGTATCTCCTCACGTTGGTACTCACCATTGTGCTAGAGTGACAGTTGCCCTTCTCAAGGAAAGGTTACATGCATGAAGACTACCTAGAGCTTGTCCATACAGATGTATGGGGACCAAGCAAAGACCCTTCAGTCTCAGGATCAAAGTACTATGTATCTTTTATTGATGATTATAGCAGGTGGACTGTATTGTACTTCATGAAGCACAAGGATGAGGTGTTTAATTGCTTTAAAAAATATCTTGCACTTGTTGAGAATCAGACAGGAAAGAATTTGAAGAGACTAAGATCAGATGGAGGAGGTGAGTACTTCTCCAATGAGTTTGAAAACTTCTTGCAGGATAGAGGCATCAAAAGAGAAATAACCACAAGGTATTCTCTTGAACATAATGGGGTAGCTGAGAGAAAAAATAGATTAATTGTTGAGATAGCTAGGTCTATGTTGAATGAGAAAAAATTACCTAACTATCTATGGGCAGAAAGTGTTTCTACTGCCACTTATCTCATAAACAGGTTACCATCTAAATCCCTTGATGGGATGACACCCTATGAAGCATGGCATGGTAAGAGACCATCACTAGACCATTGCAAGATATTTGGATGTGTAGCATATGTACACATTCCTTCTCTGATAAGAGGTAAACTAGACCCAAAGGCTGAAAAGTGCATCTTTATTGGGTATGATCTAAATAAAAAAGGTTACAGGTTTTATAACCCTACCAATAAGGGATTCATGGTAAGCAGAGATGTTGTCTTTGATGAAAATGATTCTTGGTATGAGAATGAATGCAGGAAGGTTAAATTACCCTATGATTTGGAAGAGGAGTTTCCAAGTCTTGCAAAGGAGGAACCCACTCAGAATGAAGACACAAGTTCAGATGATGAAGACACTATCAATCTTGAAGAGTTCAAGGCATGGAAGTCCAAGGGCAAAATGAAGATGAAGAAGCTTGAAGACATACCTGAATCTTCAACTCAATCAATCAGAAGATCACAAAGAGAAAGCAAAAAACCTATCAGATATGGGTATGATACATCTCTTGTTACTAAACATTCTGTTTATATTGCCAAAGATTTGTCAAATGAAGAACTAGGATCATATGAAGAAGCCATAACCAAATCAGAATGGAAAGAAGCTATGGATGAGGAGATTGAAGCACTCAAGGAGAGTGAAACATGGGAGTTAGTACCAAAGAAGGACTCCATGAAGGTAATAGGATCTATAAACTTAAAAGAAATTCTGATGGCACAATTAATAGGTACAAAGCGAGATTGGTAGCCAAGGGTTTTGCACAAACCCAAGGCATTGACTATGAGGAGACATTCTCACCTGTGGCCAAGATGCCAACTATCAGAGTGTTGGTTAGTGTGGCTGCATCAAAAAATTGGAATATGTACCAATTGGATGTCAAGAATGCTTTCTTGAATGGATGGATTTCAGAGGAGGTATATATGTCACAACCTCCTAGCTATGAGGACCCTAAGAAGGTAACATATGTTTGCAAATTAAAAAAGGCTTTATATGGATTGAAGCAGGCACCTAGAGCCTGGAATTATAGATTAACTACATACCTCCAAGACCAAGGTTTTGTTATGAGCAAGGTAGATACTTCTCTATTCATCAAGAGAAGTAATTTAGAGGTAATATATCTTTGTGTTTATGTTGATGACATCATAATTACAGGTAATGATGTCAATGGAATCAAACAAATCAAGAGCCAGATGATGAAGGAGTTCAAGATCAATGATAATCTTGGTCTATTGAAGTATTTTCTTGGGCTTGAGTTAGTCTACACTAGTTCAAGGATATACATTACTCAAAAAAAGTACATATAGGATATGTTAAAGAAGTTTGACTTGCAAGATGCCAAAATAGCAAGCACTCCAATGGAGGTAAACCTAAAACTAAGTGCCCATGAAGGTGATGAAGTCAATGACATTACAGGTTATCAAAGTATGGTGGGTAGCTTAAACTATGCTACCTTAACGAGGATAGATATTGCATATGGAGTTAGTGTGCTAAGTCAATTTATGCACAAGCCAAGGATACCTCACATGGAGGCTGCCAAGAGAATCTTGAAGTATCTCAAGGGTACACAGAACCATGGTTTTTATTTTCCTTACACTTCAGATATTGATATCAAAATTTATTCAGATGCAGATTGGGCAGGATGCAAGGATGATAGGAGGAGCACTTCTGGATACATTTCATTTGCAGGTGATAAGCCAATATCTTGGTCTGCAAAGAATCAATCAACTCTTGCATTGTCTTCTACAAAGGCAGAGTATAGAGGATTGGCTAATCCCACACAGATAGACTTCTTGGGTACCCAGATAGACTTCACTTGCACAAAAAAATTTTTGAAAGACTTCTTACTAGTGTCGTGTCGTTGATCACTAATATGAAGTTGAGCGAGTGGTTGTGACTGGACCACAACAGGTTGGTCGACTTTCCGCACCCAAACTTGTTTTGGTGGTTGAGACACCTTGCTTTGTACTTCCTTCTGGCTTTGAGCATAGGTCATCTGCTTCCTCTGCATTTGATCCACCTTTGGTTGTCGTATCCCTCTGGCCTAGCACTAGTGGCTACACTTGAGTCAATCAAGGCCCATACAATCCTTGCACTCTTTCCTTGTCCTATCTCTAAGGTTACAAAAGGAGGTCTATCAATTATTCTATTGGAACTTACACCTAAGACTTTGCACATAGCCATATGATACCCTAGATCCGCTTAGACGTCAGTCCTCGGCTGATATCTACCCTATCTTCTCAATTTCATTTTTCACATGCGTTCCAATGCTTCTGCCTGTACTTCTTCTCGGATTCGTTTTTCTTCTTCCCTATGTTTCTTGGCAGTGTTGAGTCGGTTTAACATCTCCTCTGTGAGGGTTTCCTTATATAACTTGAATCTGCACCCACTGATGTAACTTGGTAGGATGTCGCCTTCTAGAGTGGCTAATTGAACTGCTCCACTTGTGGAGATCCTATTGATAATCATGGGTCCATAGCCTCTCTTCTCTAATTTTTGTGCATGTTGCTTCAAGGTGTAGAGTAAAACTAAGTCTCCTGCTTTCAAGCCCTTATCCTTCACATGTGCATCAAAGTACACCTTCTATCTTTTCTTAGCTGAATATATCCCTACGGCCGCTCTTAGTCTTGTTTCACCTAGCCGTTCAAGATCAAAGATCCTAGAAGAGAGTTCATGGCCTGTCCACTCATGCTCTTGTGCTACTTTCAATGTAGGTATCAAGAAGTCCAATGGTAGCACTGCATTTTGGCCAAACACCATATGAAAGGGTGTGGCTTGGAGTATTGTTTTATAGGCAACTCGGTATGCCCAAACAACATGGTGTAGTGTTTGTCTCAATCAGAACATTTATTATTCACTAATTTTGTCAATACATTGCATAGAATCTTATTTGTGCTCTCAGCTTGGCCATTAGCTTGTGGATGATAAGGGGCGGACTTCTTATGTATCACCAAGAATTCTTGGAGAAGGTTCTCAATGACTTCGTTTAAGAAGTGTGTGCCTCTATCACTTACTAACTCTATTGGTAGCCTGTATCTAGTGAACACATTCTCAAATAAGAACTTAGCTGTAGTTTGAGCATCGTTCTTTGTTGTGGATTTCACTTCTGCCCACTTGGTTAGATAGTCTATGGCCACAATGATATATTCAGCATGTGAACCCTTAGTTGGGGGATTAATAGGACCTACAAAGTCTATTACCCACTTAGAGAATGCACATCCACCCATCATAGGTTTCAATGGCATCTCATCCTTGTGTATAGAATACTGAGTTCGCTGACAAACCTCACATCTCTTCACATAGGTATGTGCATCCATGTGAAGGTTTGGCCACCAAAGACGGGCAAATAGTATAGCCTTCATCACCCGATTTGGTCCAAAATGTCCTCCGACTACACCCTGGTGAGCAGTTTCAAATATCTTGAGGTATTAGCTCTCATGGACACATAACCTTAGGTATCCATCTTTACCACACTTGTATGAGTTATCTCCAATGAGTGAGTAGTCTAGGGCTTCTTGTTCTAAACTCCTTTGCCTAGCCAAGTCATCTCTTGAGGGAATGTTTTCGTCCTAAAAAAGGCTACTAATGGTTCACTCCAATCTGGTACTAGAGGCACTTGGTACAGAGTAGCGTGCTCCACAGGTGGTCTAGTATGATAGACTGAGCATTCCTTGCACAACTTATGTACATCTACTTCCATAGTAGGCCAATGCACTCCAAGTCTCCTTAGTGTCTGTAGTGTGCTAATTGCAACCATTTAGTGTACTCGTCCTCTTCCACACAACAAGCTAATATCCCTTGACCTTTATGCTTGTACATACTTCCTGCTATGATATGGTACTTTTGGGCTTTTTCTACCTCCCTATTTTGGGTGTTTAATACTGGGTGTTTAGGCCCGTATGTCAATACTGGCACTAATGGCTTAGCCCACTGAGGTACAACTTAACAAGTAAGCATTAGGAAGGTCATCTGATACTCCTTGTGGGGCCTCTCCTAATGTGAGCCTCGAGAGATGGTCTGCTCTCAGATGAGACTTGCCTTTCCTTACCACTACCTCAAAGTCATATTCCATTAGTAAGAGAAACCATCTTACTAACCTACCCATATTGGATGGCTTGTTTATCAATTACAATAGTGCTTGATGATCAGTAAAAAATTTAAACTTATTTGCAAGCAAATAGTGTCTAAACTTTTTAACTACATACACCATGCCTAATCCTTCTCTCTCAATAGTGGTATAATTTCGTTCAGCTGCATTTAACTGTCTACTAGCATAGGCAATTGGAAGATCCATATTACCATCACCAGTAGGTTGTGCAAGCACACATCCAATAGTATAATTGGATGCATCTACGTGAACATGAAAGGGTTTATTCCAATCTAGTGTAGTCAAGATTGGTGTTGAACATAACCATCATTTTAACTCATTAAAAGAGTTCTCACATTCCTCTGTCCACTCAAAGTTAGTCAAAAGAGCATACAGAGGCTTTGCAATGACAACATACATATGAATGAACCGGCGATAATAGCCACAATGCCCCATGAAAGCATGTACCTCCTTGACATTCTTCGGCCTAGGTAGTTCTGCGGTGGCTCTCACTTTCTCTTCGTCAATGGATATGACATTCTTTGACACTATGTGTCCTAGAATCTTGCCTTGCCTGGCCATGAAAACACACTTTTCTGGGTTCACGCAGACTTGATATTCTCTACATTTGTCAAAGATTTGCCTGAGTTCCGGTATATGTGTTTGTCTAATGTTGGAATGCGCACAGAGGTCATCAACATAGACTTCTAAATTCTTTCTCAGGAATTCCTTAAACACATGGCACATCTGTTGATTTGTGACAAAAGCTTGTTCACTAACAAGACTGCGGAAAATTGTCACTTGTTAAGCTCTAACGAACTATCATCAACTGTTGAGCTCTTGTACTACTTGTTAACGCAGCGAGTGAGCTTAACTAGCTAAAGCTCAACTGCGGAATTCACCATGTTACAAGAACTAAGCTAGAGCGATATTAGAACACCTCTATAATCATCAGTAGCTTAGCAAACTTTCTGAAACTGAAAACTTTACAACTGTATTTTGAACTCACCGAAATTTCACCGGAACTTCACCGAACTGTTACTGGTTCCGTAATCTTACCAAAATCTTACCGGAATCAATTGCAATTCTATTTGTGATTACTTCAAATGATTTTTGATGAAGTAAGGAAGTAATACCTGAGCTTCCTTCAGTAATTGAACTCTTTCTGAAGTTTAAGAAAAAACTTCACCAGTTCAGAATGCCTTTTTACGGTCAGACTTTCTACTGTGTACTTGTCCCGTTTCACAAAACTCTTTTGATCAGTTTGTAGTTCAGACTCCTAGCTTCAAGATGAGCTATCACTCATGAAAAACTTTACACTGTTGTGAGATCTAACTCTCAGAAGTACCGGAAAATGTTTACTGAGAAAACCTGTAACTGTTAACTAACTTTCACAGTAACATGAAATTACTCAGATTTCTTCACATACGAAGAATGCACTCAATCTTCCACATGAACATGTATTTTCTATTAGAGAAGATGTGTACAAAATAGCTTGGCCTCACTTTGCTCATAGCTATGGAAAAACTCTCCTACTCTGAGTAGTTATTCCTTACCATCTCTCTCAGATGAATACCCGACAATTTAGGTTCTATTATTCATCTCTACATACGCAATCTGTGGCGTCTTCTATATCACTATCCTCAGTTTCTATATGCGCTATTCTATTCCGGTTCTATGTGCTCTCTCTCCATCATATCCATTCTTATTCTTCTATCTCTCAGCTCTCTTATATACAATTTTTGATCCGGGTTTCAACAAACTCATAATTTTGGAAACTTCTATGCTGTATATTACAGACGTGAATTTGTCCCTTCACTAAGACTTTGATTTTCCTGAATGTTTTGTCTCTACTTCTCTTTGTCTTTCTTCGTCAGTATGTTTGTTTGCATGCCAAATTTGTGAGTGATTCTTTAACAACATCAGCCTCTAAAAAGTGGCTGGTGCATTGGTGAGACCAAATGGCATTACCCGAAAAGAAAATATGCCCCACTCTGTGGCAAAAGCCATCTTATGCTGATCTTCTGGAGCAATGGCTAACTGATTGTAGCCAGAAAATCCATTGAGGAAGTTGTACACTTCCTTGCCTGCTACTCTTTCTAAGAGATGTTCCGTGATAGGAAGCGGATAGTCATCTCGAATAGTGGCTGCATTAACCTTCTTCAAGTTAATGCATACATGTAGCTTTCCATTCTTCTTGGGCACCACTACAATGGGGGATACCCACTCAGTGTGCTCAATTTCATAGATAAATTCAGCTTCAACCAAGCGATCTATCTCTTCTTTGATCTTGGCAGCATAATTATCATTATATGTGTATGGATTTTGCTTAGAGGGTTTGGCATCTGAGGTCATGGGGATAGTGTGAGAGCATATGTCAGGGTCTACAACTTTCAAGTCCTTGTAGCTCCAAGCGAATACATCTCTGTATTCTCTCCTCATAAATGGAAGGAATGTGTTGTGGGAATTGATCGTGCACGTCATCCACAAGTTCAATGGGAGGAGGAACTTCACTCTCCTTAGCCCATTTCTCTTCTTGAATCTCTCGCAGGAATTTTGGTGAGTACCTATTCATAGAAGAAGAGGTGTCTAGTTCAGTGGAATTAGGCACATAAGCATCTTGAACAGGAAGGATTATCCTTTCACTTGCCTTGTCCTTTCTTTGAGAGGCGGAGTCCTTTTCTAATTGTGCAATTAGCCTCTCCAATCTTTCTAGCAGTCCATCAAAGTGCAACCGCATCTTTGCTGAACTAGAGAAGTTAAAGAGGCGATTGGCTTCAAACATGGTTTGAGCCAATTCCACCATTTTAGCATAAATTTTAGTTCGTTCAAGCTCTAGTTCCACTCCAGGGTAACACTTTTCATGATCGGTTACGTTTGGCCCTTCTTGGATTCTGGTCTGATATGCTTTAAGCATCATGTTTAGGTCCTCGGGAGTGGGGTCTGCTAAGACTGATCCTACTCTAGGGGGTGGTGGAATTGTATGAGGCGGGTTGGAAGTTGGTGGATTGGATGGAGATGGGAATGGTGGTGGTGGGTTAGTGTGAGAGGGAGTTTGAGATGTGAGTCCAATTATCTTGGCTCTCGTTTCTCTTAGGCTTTCCTCAAGTTCGCTCATTTTCTTTGCCCATTGTCTTTTCATTCTCTCGTGGCTATCCTTCTAAGCTCTGGTCCTCTTCTTAGTTATGCTCTCAGTTTCACTAACCTCAAAACTCTTTTCCTCTCCTGAACCTTGGTTTTGTTGCAACGCTTGGACTCTAGTGACCACTTGCACTGGTGCGGTGGAGGTTACACTTCCTATAGAGTCTACTACTAACCCAATAACTAGAGAAGTTAAAGAGGCGACTGGCTTCAAACATGGTTTGAGCCAATTCCACCATCTTAGCACAAATTTTAATTCGTTCAAGATCTAGTTCCGCTCTAGGTAACACTTTTCATGATCGATTACCTTTGGCCCTTCTTGGATTCTAGCCTGATATGCTTTTAAGCATCATGTTTAGGTCCTCGGGAGTGGGATCTGCTAAGACTAGTGGTGGATGGTGGAATTGTATGAGGCAGATTGGAAGGTGGTGGATTGGATGGAGATGGGAATGGTGGTGGTGGGGTAGTGTGAGAGGGAGTTTGAGATGTGAGTTCAATTATCTTGGCTCTCGTTTCTCTTAGGCTTTCCTCAAATTTGCTCATTTTCTTTGCCCATTGTCTTTTCATTCTCTCGCGGCTATCCTTCTAAGCTCTGGTCCTCTTCTTAGTTATGCTCTTAGTTTCACTAACCTCAGAACTCTTTTCCTGGCCTAAACCTTGGTTTTGTTGCAACGCTTGGACTCTAGTGACCACTTGCACTGGTGCGGTGGAGGTTACACTTCCTGTAGAGTCTACTACTAACCCAATAACGTTGATATGAGTGATTTTTGGTGCATTGTTAGGGTTCTTAGGACAATCTCGCAAGAGATGTTCTTTCCCACAATCGGGACAAAAACCTTGAATCGTCACAGATTGGGTCTGTGTAGGTGCAGGCATAGGGCAATCACGAATGAAATGATCTCCCTGACATCGATAGCACGGTCCTCTAGGAAATGGGGGTCTCACCTGCCTCGGTTGAGGTCTAGAGTTTGGATTGGCGTACATGAAATTTTCATACTCTGGCTCCCAACTGGGTTCACTCGGGTCTTCATAATAGTATGACTCGTTATGCTCGGGTGACTGCATGTAACAAGCCTGTGGACTATCAATGTGAGTCGATTCAAAACTATGATCACTAGGGTCGCTTTCTGATAGCAGTGGTGTTACTGGCACTATGGCTCTATTCAGATTCTCTTCTGCAACTGCATACTTTACTGGAATCACATTGGTTGGAGCAGGGGGTTGCTGCGCTAACATAGGTTGAGGTCTCTGCTGGGTTTGGTAGGGTTGCTGATAGGGTTGTTGGGTTTGCCATATTGCTGTGGTGGGTACTAGTTTTGGTATCTTCCCTGTTGTGGATATGGCTGAGGGTAGGTTTGTCTGACCGCTTGCTTATTGTATGGGCAATCTTGTGCAGTGTGATTAGTGTATCTCCGTTCTATGGTGCAGTACTGGCTACTAGGGTTCACTTGGGGTTGAGCTGTTGGAACAAACCAATCACAAATTGGTGATTATAAAGAACTTGAAGGAAGTCAATGATCAGTTTGAAGTGAAAGAGTTACTTGAGAAAGTGAAGAAGATTTCATAATGATAGCTTGTATACATATGTACATTACAGGTGGAAATTTTTGTATTATGAGTATAGATAATCCTTAGGATGATAAGGAATAATGTAATCGACATGGGATAAGTTTAGAACCATATGTATATAAGTCAATGATGTAAAGAAATACATATGAGAGTCATTAGAAGCCAAGTGTCATTAAGGTAGATGTGTAGAGAGTCATCTTCACGAGTTAGCGTCGAGTCTTTCTCTGATTTCTCTCAGTCTGATCATGTGGATCAGAAATCCTTTTGTATACATCTAATCTAGACACTAATGAAGCTATGTTCAAAGTCTCATGGTCTGATTCCTTTCATGCTGTGAGTATGATCAATAGGAACATGTATATGTAAAGTCTACAGATGATCTCTCAAAATCGTGCACTTTTTTGTGTGAATGTTTTGCTTATATCTCAGTGCATAGTGTAAAGTTTTTAATGAGTGAGCATTCAAAATCTAAGTTAGAAGGTAAGGAAGCTATGGCTAAAAGCATTTAGCAACACAGGATCTGTGCTACGAGAAATCAACCTTAGAAGTTACCTATGTCAAAGTTGCTTATTCAGGAAGACAGTTTCTAACATACTTTTGATCTTAAGGATCAAATTGAAGTTTTTAATGATCCTTTTGAAGGACTTATGGTTGATATGATTGCAAAAAGGTAGCTTGGAGGTATGTATATCATTAGATTGAAGAAATCTGAAGATATGTGCAGGTAATGAAGTTAATATTTGAAGAAGACTTCTTGAAGAAGAAAAATTCTCACTCAAAGAATTGTTCATGAATGATTTGGTAAATCAAAGTAACATTTGTGTAAAGTTTGGTCTATAACTGATATAGAGGTGCTCTTAGATCAGTATAGATCAAGCCTTTGGAGATTAAGAGGTCTCCAAGAGTGGTATCAGAGCTGAAGGTGCAATACAAGTGAAGTAAAGGCATTCGAAGTCCCGACTGCTGCAGATATTGAAGTTCCTTCTAATTGAAGGTGGACAAGGACAAATTCTTGCAGATAATTTACAGAAGTACAAAGTACGAGTCCAAAGGATCAAAAAGGATTGAAGCTTCATATCAAAGGTACACTTTATTATCATAAATCATAGTAATTGTAGACACAAAAAATCAAAGATGGGAGAAAGCTTGCATATTTATAAGCTAGATAGGGAGAACTATCCAGCTTGGTCCATGAGGATGGAGGCACACCTCATGAGCAAAGATTTGATGGCATTCATTACAGGAGAAGAAGAAAAGCCTGAGTTTGCAGATCCTAGTATTCCAACTAGGGAAGAGCTTGCAGATTTGAAGATCTGGATGAGAAAGGATGCTCAAGCTAGGAGTATCATTTACATGGCTATAAATGATTATCTTCTACCTCACATCAGAGGATTGGAAAGTGCAACAGATGTGTGGATTACTTTGGAAGGGCATTTCCAAAACACAACCAAGTCAAGGAAGTCCTCACTTTGGGTTGAGTTCACAACTTTCAAGAAGAAGAGCTCAGAATCAATTTCTGATTATGTGGCAAGGATGAAAGATATTGCAGATAGCTTGGGAGCTGTAGATGAAGGCATTGAAGAAGATAAGTTGGTAAGGCAAATACTTACAGGTTTGAGAGGACATGAGAAGTGGAAGCCTTTCATATTGTCCATAGAATCGTCACTAGATCACTTTACTCCTGATCTTAATCAATTGCTAGGACACATGCTAACTTTTGAGCAGGAGATTAAGGGAGACAATGATAGGAGTTCAAGCCAAGCTATGTACTCCAAGGACAAGAAAAAAAATGGGAAAGGGAAGCAGTCAACTGATGATGAAGGGACCTCAAGTCAAGCTAACTTTACAAAAGGAAAGATGAACTTCAGAAGCAAAATTATACAGTGAAGGATTAACAATTCCTAGACTATGAAGAACAATTGATGATCAACAAAAGAGCATCATTGATGATCTAAAAAATCAAGTGAAAAATTTACAAATATCTCTTGATGCATATGAGAAAAGATATGGAAGACTCACAGAGGCATCATCATCTTTTGATCACTTTAGTACTGATGAATTATTCAATCAACAAAACACTGAATCGACAAGCTTCTTTTTGTAATCAAAGACATCAATATATTATAAAGACATTGTTTTTGCAATTGAATCTAACCAAAGTATTCAAAGTACATCATTTTCTTCATTTTGAATATCATCATCTATTACAGGCACCATGTCATCTATTTCTTCCATGTCTGAATCATCACTGTGATCTGCATCTAAATCATGATCACTCCATGAATCATTTGTTAAACTTTCATATGTTTGAAATTTCTCCAAAAGTTTATTGTGCTGCCATAGAAGCTATCTTGGTTGGAGCACATAGCAAATGCATATTACAAAAAACATATACCAAATCATTGGCACGTTATACACTTAAGCAATTTCTTTGTTTTGAATGAAGAAAATCATATGCAATCAAATTACATTCACAACTACTGCTTGAAGTTGTTACTAAAAGTACTCTCATAGCTATATGTTGCAACTCCACTGCTTCACCTCCATACTCTTTCCACCATATAGGAGGTGGATGATTTTGAATCGCTTCAATGTGCCATAAATCTCCAAAACATCCTTCTCAATTTACATAAGCTACACTATGGTGGAATGCATCTCGACCATCTATGAAGTCTTTTGGTGGTGATGCACCACAGTGAGCTCTCCTTCTTGAGAGCTCCATGACAGTATCCTCAGAGTAGAAAACTGAGGTCCAAGTACCGCACACGGTACTCCACACAGAGGCTACAAAATATGCGTAAAAACACAGTACACAGGGAGCAGGAACACAGACTTCTTAGGTGTTACAAATGCGATGAAAATTACAATTTGTGGCTAACATGGCCGCTATATGTGTTATTAAAGAACATATGCAAAAGTGTCCAGTGGTCATTTGGCCTTTCACATGGACACTAATGGTAACAATCTCCTACTAAAGGCCAATATGGCCAAAGTAACTATGGGAGAAAAATGAAGAATTATAAAGAATGAAGTGACTGTGTAAGATCATGAATTAAACAATCTTTAATGAAGTGATACCTCACCTCAATGTGCTTGATCTTTGCATGATAGACCGGATTCTTAGCCAAAGCAATGGCACTTTGACTATCACTTAGCAAACAATGTACTTGCTGAGATAAACCAATATCACAAGCAAGATCAGAAAACCACAATGCTTCCATACATGCCTCACTTGTTGCAACATACTCTGCTTTTGTGGTGGAAATAGTTGTACATTCTTGAAGACAAGATCTCCAAGAGATAGCACCTCTAGCAAAATGAAAAATGTACCCTGATGTAGACTTACGACTATCTGCACAATGAGCGTAGTCAAAATATGTGTAATCAATAATGGATGCTTTCCCTAGCCTAGACGCTTGTCCTTAGTGCCACTCGGATATCTCAAAATCATCTTGACCGCTTGCCAATGTTGCTTTCTAGGATTAGACATATATCTACTCACAACTCCCACTACAAATGCAATGTCTGGTCTTGTAGCTACCATAGCATGCATGAGACTACCAACAATAGACTGATAAGGAAGTTTGGTCATGGATTCCTTTTCCTCATCTGATTTGGGGCAATCATCCTTGCTCAATTTCACATATGTGGGTAAAGGTGTATTCAATGCCTTTCCACCCTGCATATTGAACATGTGAAGTACTTTGGATATGTACTCACTTTGAGACAAGTATATACATCTTTTACTCTTATCACGAGTAATGTGCATGCCAAGAATATGTTTGGCATCCCCCAAATCCTTCATATCAAATGTCTTACTCAACTTCTTTTTTAGAATTGACAAGTCATAAGAGGACTTCCCAACAATCAAAATATCATCGACATAAAGTATCAAGCATATCAAGCTACCATCTGAGCATCTCTTTGTGTATAGTCAATGATCCTGATTGCTTTGAGAATAGCCTTAAGATTTCATAAAAGCATCAAACCTTCGGTACCATTGTCTAGGGGACTGTTTCAATCCATATAAGCTCTTCTTGAACTTAGAAACTATGCTTTCTTTGCCACAAACTACATAACCCTCTAGTTGTTCCATATAGATCTCATCTTTAATATATCCATGCAAGAAAGTAGTTTTCACATCCATTTGGACTAGCTCTAAGTCCTCCATTACAACGAATCCAAGCAAGATGCATAGGGTAGTCATCTTGATCACTGGAGAAAAGATTTCCTCGAAATCAACCCCATGTTGTTGCTTAAACCCTTTGCAATAAGTCGTGCTTTATACTTTCAAGAAGCACTATCTCATGTAAATTTCAGCTTATAGACCCATTTACGTGGTAAAGATTTCCTACCCTTTGGCAAAGGCTCTAAATCCCAAGTACCATTCTTGTGAATAGACTCCAACTCACACTTTAGGGCAGGCTCGCGTCTCAATGGTTGCTGAACAGGAACATTTGTAGAATGATCTGATCCACCATTCTCTTGAACATCCTTATGTGTAGCATTTTTATGCATGCTAATTGGAGGACTAGTATCCTCAAACACCACTCTTTGACTTCAGTTATCATCAGTCCATGTGAAAGGCCAAATGGCCACGGGGCACTTCTTTGTATATGTTCTTTAATAAAACATGTAGTGCTCTGGTCGGTCACATAATGTAAATTTGACTACATTTGTAACACCTAAGAAGTCTGTGTTTGTGCCCCCTGTGTACTGTGTTTTTGTATGTATTCTGCAGCCTTTGTATAGAGTACCATGTGTGGCGCTTGGAACTTGATTTTCTACTCCAAGGATATCATTGTGGAGCTCTCAAGAAGGAGTGCACTATGGTGCATCACCATCAAAATACTTCACTAGTATTAGAACATTTTTATGAAAAATATTTGTTCCTTTTGTGTGAGTGAAGCAAGCACCCGCCTGTCCACCCAAGGTTTTTGAATAAGGTGGTGACCAAGTGTTGCCAGTGGTCAGGGCACTCAAGGACTTACAAGACAAGGAAGCCAACGCAGAGAATGAGAGCAGAGAGAAGGGCCAAGTAGGCAAAGCAGTGAACAAAGATCTGGCGAATAGGCCTATCATTTTTCATGAAGCTGAAGGTCAAGGACAAAGCATAGAAGCACATCAAAGAGGTGGACGCACAAGAAGAAGGAGCAAGTAGGGAGCTCCAAGAAGTGTACGTCAAATTTTTTAGAAGAAACCCCTACAAAAATAGTGATTTTCATCACGAAAAGCCATTGTAAATACCATTTCATATTTTTGTAGCTCCATTTTGTGCAAGCCAAGGAGTCCTTGAGCTTGAGGAAAATTAGAAGTACCTACCTATCAATTTTCATATTTTTTAGACTCCATTTGAGCCCTCAAATAGGCCCTAGAACCTAATGTTTAACTAGGCGAGACACTAGGTCTGGACAGGGCCAAAGCTAATCAAAAATTATAAAAAGATCTAGAGAGCTCATTTTGGAGGTTAGCTTGTTGTAGAGTTGAAGTTTTATGAGACTTTTTGAGTAATCTAAAGAACTTCATTGTTTCTCTCTTTGTCTTATCGTGTGTGCGCGTGTGTGTGTGTATGTGTGTGTATGTTTGTGTGCTTCTCACTCACACACTTGTGCCATCACTTGTTCGAGGTCTTCATACCATCCTCATGTCTTCTCGGATTGACATTAAAGGAGGTGTTACTCATCACTGAGCTACACCAAATTTTGGCGCCGTTGCCGGGGATCGAGCTTTGAGGACGAGCGTGTGATAGTAAGACGTAGAGTTGTGACGTTGGCGTTGTAGGTAATTTCTTTACTTTTCCTTATTTTTCTCTTTCTTGTTTCACCATCATCATCCTCACCATCTCCCACCTCCATCTCCATCATCGGAAATCCGGTCATATCTCCTTCCCCCTTTCATTTCCCTCATTTCATTTGTGAGAGAGAGCGAGAGAGCAAACTGTGTGCGCTATTTTTGCATGTTTCTTGAGTGTTCTTGCAGGTTTCTACTGTATCATCGTCTCCAGCAGGTTGTGCAGGTACGAAAAATCCTGGGACTATCTCTGTGTTGCTGATCTTTATCGATCGCGATCGACAAAAAATTTCAGTATTTGGTAAAACAAAGTGCACCACTATAACAAGCATGATGAGCAGATTCTAAGTCACAAATCACAGTATAATTTGGTGTTTTTCTGTCAATCGCGATTGACACTATCAATCATGACTGACAGCCACGATCTACAGCCTCTGTCAATCGTGACCTACAGACTCTATCAATCACGACCGGTAGACCTTGTCAATCGCAATCGACAGACCACGACGGACTGCCACATAGGACTCAGTCAATCATGATCGACACCGTCGATTGCCACCGACTGAAATTTCATGATTGACACAAAGATTCTCATTGCCACATGTCCATCGCAATGGACACAATCCCGATTGACTGAAATTATGCCAAAATTCACGGAAAAAGTGTCGATCGTGATTGACACCATCAATCACAACTGACAGACCCCATGATCAACTCTGTCGATCACGATTGACACCATCAATCGCGATTGACATGTCGATCGCAACTGACATGCCCGACGGACATCTCTGTCGATCGCGATTGATAGACCTGTCGATCACAATTGACAGGCATTTTCGGCTAAATTTTTTGGGTTTTGAATTCCAAAGTTTTGGGGTAATTTTGGGCATAAATATCAAGTAATTTGCACTTTGTGAGGTCCCTATACTAGTAAATTGAGAAAACTCATGTTTGACTGTTAGCCTGTTTGAACCCTATTTTAACCCTAGAACCCTGAACATTCATAAATTCCTTATATGAAATCTGTTCGGAGTGATCTTGGTATTGTTGGAAAGCTCGTTGGAAAGCTCGTGGAAGTTCGTTACGGTAAAAATAACACGTGGATTATTAGATAGGGTATTTTGAAGTTGACCATACCTTGGGGTAAGAAAACTGAGGGATCTCTAGGATTGTTTTTCATAAAGACAAAGGGGCAATTTGGGCTGTGAAGTACATGATTGAAAAGGATTTGTTATGTCATTTGAATTTAACTCTTGAGCTAACTTTGGGACTTTTACAGGTCCACTAAGAGCATCGAAGGGCATTCAAGGCAAGAGTGAGTACAGGCTTGGGAACACACCTCCTGGGCTTACAAGGGCAAGGGACGAGCAACTTGAGGTTGGCTCATTCTCAACTTCCATTGTCAATTCCAAGCTTAGGCTAAGTGTGAGTAGTGCTAGAAGTAAGTCAGGGTGACGATAGGCATCTATCAAGTTGAAGACTACCTAAGCACTCAAGTTCAAGCTGAAATATGGTCTCTTTGTGATCGATAAATTAATGGAAAAGAACTTAACGTGGAACGATCAACTTAAAGTACGGACCTTCACTTAAATATTCCTAACGATGTGATACAGAAAGAGCATAAAACACGATAATCAACTAAAAAAGAACTAAGAGATTGATACAAATTGATCTGCAACGAGGTTGTACTTTGGGTAAAACTTGGGATTGTTCACTCAAACATATGAATTTGAGATCAGGACAACATCTAGGGAGAGATAGACAAAGTCTTAGATCTTCAGAGGCCAGTGTCAATCACACTGCTAGGTCTTGGGCTCAGCAGTTGAGCAATTATTCACACTACCCTAGCTCTGAAACTAGCGAATCAGAGATGTCTCAAGGCATGGAGCGACCCATGGGAAGCTCAGGTGTGGCTTACTTACAAAAGGTTGAAGGTCCGTATAAGATTCAACTGGAATACCTTAGGACCAACCAATTAGGTGCTTGCATCTATGAGGACGGCCTAAGAAGAGCTGTGGTCCAAATTAAAAACCTTGACCAACCCATTGGACTCGAAAATCTAGCGGTCAAGTTTGAAAATGGTGCATACCTGGACAAAGAAGGAACCATGTATGTGGTCACCACCTACCCAGATAGGATAGATGAATTTGGTAATGTGATCCCAGAAATGGACATAGGTGACCTAGAGCAAGGGAACATAGGTGGAGAGCCTAGAACCCCTAGAGGCAAATCAGTTCTCGCTAGAATTATCACACCAGAGTGGGTTGCCCAGGACAATAAGAGCATAGATCTACTCTTACACCATGAAACCAATGAAGCCTTTTGGAGGTACAAGCCTGATCAGCCGAATGAGGTAGGAACGATTACAGTCTATGAGTTCAAGGATCCTGATAGTCCAGGCAAAGTAATCTACCTAGACAATACTTCAGAGAGGATCTTTGTGGTCACAGAGCATGGTAGGCATGCCTACACTTGGAAGGGTGAATTTATTTTTTCGCAACCAAGATCTAATGTCTCTTATGGCCACCAAGGAGCTGGAAGATCCCAAGCTCATGGAGCTCAAAGAGACAGAAGTAGAGACAAGCCAGAGGTAAGTTTTGCCAACCCCTTGGGAAGAGAAAGGATGAGAACAGAGACAGATAGAGTGGAAACTGAGAGACCTAGAGCCCCAAGAAACCAAAGGAATGATGATGATTTTCCTTTGCCAAGGCCTAGAGAACACACTAGGACCTTCAGGCCGACCCAACTGGTTAAGTCCGTGAAGAATTACTTCGATGGCACTGGAGACCCATATGATCATGTGGCCGAGTTTAGGCAAGTCTTGAGAGTTGAACAAGTTGAGGACCTATTCACGCAGTACAATGCTTTTGGTCTAACCCTTAGGAACACTACCCTTATGTGGTTTCAACCACTAAACGAGAGACACTTCAGGAACATAGACCAACTTCTAGAGGCTTTCATTACCGAATTCTCTAAGAGTGGCATAAGGCATAATACTTCCTCATTAATTCAGAACTTCAAGCAGACACCTCAAGGGACCATGAGACTTGCAGGAAGAAGGTTTAGGCAATACTTAGAGAGATGTCCTATCCTGAGTTACCCATACCATCCAAACAGGTGGCTTTATTCTTGGAAGGATTGCTAAGTACCAAATTGAGATCATATGTGTACTTGAAGGACCCTAGGACCATAGAAGAGTGTGTACACATGTGCATTGACATTGAGGATAACCTAGGGGAAGAATTAGAACTTTCAAAAATCTACAAAGATTTAGATAGTTCTACTAGCCTCTCTTCTACGCAATCCACATCTATTGAGGAACTCGCTGAGAAAGTAGCTTAGAAGTTAGGAGTATCAAGCAAACAAATACCAAGGCTTGCCCTAGTGAAAAGATGCTATACTTGTGGAGGTGACCATATGGCGAATGTATGTCCCATTATGGCTCATGTTGGAGACCTCTCAATCTCCAAAGGCTTGATCTATACTGATCAAAGAGCACCTCTATATCAGTTATAGCACTTTGATTTACCAAATCATTTATGAACAATTCTTTGAGTGAGAATTTTTCTTCTTCAAGAAGTCTCCTTCAAATATAAACTTCATTACCTGCACATATCTTCAGATTTCTTCGATCTAATGATATACATACCTCCAAGCTACCTTTGCGCAATCATATCAACCATAAGTCCTTCAAAAGAATCATTAAAAACTTCAATTTGATCCTTAAGATCAAAAGTATGTTAGAAACTGTCTTCCTGAATAAGCGACTTTGACATAGGTAACTTCTAAGGTTGATTTCTCACAGCACAGATCCCGTTTTGCTAAATGTTTTTAGCCATAGCTTCCTTTCCTTCTAACTTAGATTTTGAATACCCAGTCATTAAAAACTTTACACTGTGCACTGAGATCTAAGCAAAACATTGACACAAAAAAGTGTGCGACTTTGAGAGATCATCTGCAGACTTTACATATACATGTTCCTATTGATCATACTCACAGCATGAAAGGAATTATACCATGAAAATTTGAACATAGCTTCATTAGCTTCTAGATTAGATGTATACAAAAGGATTTCTGATCCACATGATCAAACTGAGAGAAATCAAAGAAAGACTCGACGCTAACTCATGAAGATGACTCTCTACACATCTACCTTAATGACACTTGGCTTCTAATGAATCTCATATGTATTTCTTTACATCATTGACTTATATACATATGGTTCTAGACTTATCCCATTTCGATTACATTATTCCTTATCATCCTAAGGATTATCTATACTCATAATACAAAAATTTCCACCTGTAATGTACATATGTATACAAGCTATCATTCTGAAATCTTCTTCACTTTCTCAAGTAACTCTTTCACTTCAAACTGTCCATTGACTTCCTTCAAGTTCTTTATAATCACCAATTTGTGATTGGTTTGTTCCAACAGCTCCCCCTCAATCACTAATTGTGATTATTCCATTCTTCTTCACTCCTGCCATCTCTTTGAATCTCTGTAGCTTAGGTCCATCCAAGCTTTTTGTCATCATATCTGCAACTTGTTCTTTTGTTGAAGTATACATCACTTCAATCTCTTTATCAAGTACCTTTTCCCTCAAGAAATGATACTGAATCTCTATATGCTTAGTCCTGGCATGAGAAACAGGGTTAGCTGCCAAATACAATGAACTCATATTGTCTCCAAAAATAATTGGAGTACTCTGATTATTTCCAAAACTCTTCAACAAGATCTTTAACCATATCACTTCTTTTGCAGCCTCTACCAATCCTTATACTCAGCTTCTGTAGATGACAAAGCAACTGTATGTTGCTTCTTTGAACACCAAGAAACTAGTTTATCTCCAATATAACAGAGATACCCATGAGTAGACCTTCTATCATCTGAATCACCTTCCCAATCAACATCACTAAACACCTTGATTCTTGTGTCAGAAGTAAATCCATAATACAGACCTTCACTTAGGGTTCCTTTGATATATCTGAGTACCCTTTGAGCTGCAATCCAATGAGTCTTCTTTGGACAATGCATGAATTGTGATAACACACCTACTGCATATGATAGGTTTGGCCTTGTCAAGGTAGCATAGATTAAACTACCTACCAAACTCTGATATTTCTCCATGTCATTAAACTCTTCACCTCCATACCTGCTCAACTTATGATTTACCTCCAATGGTGTGCTTGAAGACTTGCAATCCTCCATGTTGAATTTGACCAGAAGATTCTTCAAGTACCTCTCTTTTGTAACATATACTCCATGTTGAGTATATACAATCTGCATTCCTAAGAAACAAGATAAGTTTCCCAAATCACTTATCTTAAACTCCTTCTCTATTTGTTTCTTAAGCTCATTGATTCCTTGAGCATCTGTACCTATGACAATAATGTCATCAACATAAATACACATGTATATGTATCCATTTTCACTTGCCTTCACTAGCAAGCTACTATTTGCTTTTGATGCTTGAAATCCACATTCATTCAAAAACTTAACAAGCCTGTAATTCCATGCTCTTGGGACTTGCTTCAACCCATACAAAGCTCTCTTAAGCTTACACACATAATCTGATCCAATTGAATCCATAAAGCCTTCTGGTTGCTCCATACACACTTCATTTGCAATGTATCCATTCAAAAATGCATTCTTCACATCTAATTGTGACAACTTCCATCCTTTACAAGCAGCAATAGTAATCAATGATCTAATTGTAGACATTTTAGCAACAAGACTAAAGGTTTCATCATGATCTACCCCATAAGTTTGGGCATAACCTTTGACCACAAGTCTAGCCTTGTATCTAGACACCTTACCATTTGCAAATCTTTTTGTTTTATACACCCACTTACATCCAATGACCTTCTGATTCTTTGGTCTTGGCACTAACTCCCATGTTTCATTTTCAAGTAGAGCATCATACTCTTCTTGCATTGCCTTCTCCCAATTTTGTTTTCCTTTAGCTTCTTCATATGTAATTGGATCCTCTTCTGTCTTCACAATATAAGCATAATCTTTTGTTGTTAAGAAAGATGTGTCATAGCTATACATGATAGGCTCTTTCCTTTCCCTTGAGGATCTTCTAACCTCTACACTTCTTGAAGTCTCAGCCACATTTGATCCTGGATCAAATCTTGGCCCATATTCAACATTATTCTGCAATTTACTTTTCTAATCAACATCATCAATATCATCTTCATACATACTTACTTTTGTCTTCCCTTTTCTTTGTATTTCTTTGTATCTGTATAATCACTTGTTGACCCTGTATACCATGTGCTTTGCTCATCAAATGTAACATCTTTGGTAACAAGAAATTGCTTTGTAGATGGACTCCACAATCTGTGACCCATCTGTCTATCATCATACCCAATAAATACATACTTCTCTGCTTTGGGTTCTAGCATATGTCTCAATTGTGAAGGAACATAAGCATATGCTAAACATCCAAACACCTTACAATGATCAAGAGTAGG
Source organism: Ceratopteris richardii (assembly GCA_020310875.1). NCBI lineage: Eukaryota > Viridiplantae > Streptophyta > Polypodiopsida > Polypodiales > Pteridaceae > Ceratopteris > Ceratopteris richardii. The sequence goes on from CM035418.1 coordinate 99,741,373, forward strand.
TTTCTTACCCCACCATGCTTCATAAGGAGTTCTTCCCTCCAATGCTTTACAAGGTAACCTATTCACAAGGTATGTTGCAGTGTTGATAGCTTCTGCCCATAAGTAATTTGGGCAATTCTTTTCCTTCATCATTGCTCTTGCAAACTCTACAAGAGTTCTATTTCTTCTTTCTGCAACTCCATTCTGTTGAGGAGAGTACCTGCAAGTTACTTCTCTCTTTATACCTACATTCCACAAATAATCATCAAACTCTTTAGAAGAATACTCTCCCCCTCCATCTGATCTCAACCTCTTGAGCTTTTGTCTTGTAATCCTTTCTGCATAAGCATGATAATGCTTGAATGTCTTGAACACTTCTGATTTGTCCTTGATTACATATAAAGTAATCGATCTCGTTGCATCATCAACAAACAACACATAATATCTGGATCCATTTATGCTATAGTCCCTTGAAGAACCCCACACATCTGTATGAACCAATTCAAGCATATTTGAATACTTATATCCTGATTTATTGTATGAACTCTTGTGTGCTTTACCTAATTGACAAGCTTCACACTTGTACACCATATGTTGCCCTTCAGCTTTTGGCAAACCAAGCACCATATCATTCCTTGTCCTTTCCTTTATATCTCTCTCATTGAAATGACCTAATCTTTTATGCCATAGGTCTAATTCAGACATCTTTTGACTTCCATAAGTAAATAAAGCATGTCCCACATTACCTTGGACCTTGAGAGTAAACAACCTTCCTTCCTTTTTACCTGCAATTATGTTTCTATATCCCTAATTTGAATCTTGCACATAGACACCATCATTTGTGAATCTGACTTCATAACCCTTCTCCACAATTTGCCCTACACTTATCAAGTTTTTAGGAATAGTAGGGACATAAAGTACCTTGCTCAAGAGTGTACTTCCACTCTTTGTCTTCACTGATCCAATGCTCTCCACTTTATGCTTGGTATTGTCACCTATTTGAACTATATGTCCATTCACCTTTGCTTCCATATCAGTCATCAATGATATATTGCCACTCAGATGATTGCTACATCCTGAGTCAATATAGAACACCCTTTGGTCTTCTCCTACTGCTTCATGAGTTGCATTCAAGATGAGAGTCATGTCATCCTTTTGATATGATGCATAATTATAGTAATTGTTGTTGTAGGACTGAGATTGAAAAATTCTTCCACCTCCTCTAGCATATGATGTCCTACCACCTCTTCCGCTGAAATTGCCTCTTTGGTTTTTGCCTCCTCTACCTCTTTGATTAAAACTCTGATTATTATTTCCACCATTTTGATTGTTATACCAACAATCATTTGCCAAATGATTGGTTCTGCCACAAATCCAACAAGCTTTAGTATTATCTTTGTTCTTACCTCCTCCCTGTGATGATAAATGATGGATAAGGTTATGTTCTTTAGGTAGCATAATATAGGGCCGCTTTCGAGGAAGAGGGCCTTCATTTCCTTGATTACAAAATTCTGCCTGATTTTGAGGATGACCCAAACCTATACCTGCATTCTTTGGGCAATCATCCTAATCTACACGTTGATGAAGAATATCTTGTACAAAAACTTTTTTAATGAAATGTAGTGCTATTTGATTATTATTTGGTAATGACCTCTCAACTTGCACAAAACATCGAGGTAGAATTTTTGCTAATCCTTTATGTTGTAAGTCAGAAAGCTTTAATGGTGTTGTTTCTTTTACCCTTACTATAACTCAAAAGAGAACATAATGAACAAAATGATGTGGACAGAGATTTTTTACTTCTTCCATTGATAATGGTTCTCCTTCTAATCCCTCTAGCTTTAAATCTTGGTGGAATAAAAATGCTAATCTCGATTGCACAAATTGAGCATTTTGCTCAGACAGAATCCTTTGAGATTCAGCATGATCAAGTTCCATATCATTTAATCCACATAATTCAAATGATACCACTTCATTTAATCCACATAGTTCAAATGATATAACCTCATTTGATTAACATAACTCAAATGAATCCACATAGTTTTATTTACATGATTCAAATGAATCCACATCATTTAATCCACATAATTCAAATGATACCAGTTCCTTTAATCCACTTAACTCAAATGATACCACTTCATTTAATCCACATAGTTCAAATGATTCCACTTCATTTAATCCACATAATTCATTCAAATGAATCCACATCATTTAATCCACTTAATTCAAATGATACCACTTCATTTAATCCACATAATTCAAATTTCTATTACTACATTGCATTCCCTTGGTAAAAAAATCGAGTTTTTGGAAAAAGATAATGTAATTTGGAAAGCAATTTTGGAGTCCAGGACTACGTTTACTACTCTCCCTGTCCTGCTAAACAACTAACAAACCTGTTTCTTCAATTTCTTGAAAATAAATTTGGCCCAATTTATGTTATTTTTCTTTTTCTTTTTCTATTTTCACTCTATTTTTCACTCACCAAAGTCTGATAGGGCTGCAATTTGGACCCATTAATGATCATTGGTAGCACTTCTCCTGACAACATAGCGAATCGAAAAGCACTTGGTCCTCATAATTCATAGATTCAGAATGGAACTATCCAGCTCAGCTCCAATTTTCTCATTTTACGCTTCATTTTTGAATTGAAATATAGCACTTCTCCTGACAACATAGCGAATAAAAAAGAACTTGGTTCACATAATTCATAGATTCAGAACGGAACTATCCACCTCAGCTCCAATTTTCCCATTTTGCACTTCATTTTTGAATGGAAATATAGCACTAAGTCACTGGGTCTAAAAAATTTTCTTTGTAAAGTATGATCATGCCATTTCTTTTGGTGGCTCTACACCTCTTACAGTAATAGAAAACTGGTATATCTATGTTCATCTAATGAGCACAGTTGATCCATCCGATATGCGAATGAATCTTTCGGGACTAGCTGCTTCTGTATCGCAATCTGGAGACTTGGAATTGCAAACTCAAACAGAAGGATAGCTTTTTGTCTATAAAGCAGTTTAAATAGTGTACTACCCTCCGAAACCTTATATGATGTCCGATACACCCAAAGCACTGTGGGAAGGATAATTTCCCATTGGTCCATGGAGTTAAGCAACATCTTCTACAACATGTGCAAAAGAACTTTATTAGTGCTTTCCACTAATCCATTAGCCCAGGGATAATAGGATGAACTGAATTTATGGTTTATGTGGAACTCAAAAGTTAATTCCAAAATCAATTGATTCAAAAAGTATGTGCCCTGATCGGGCACTAATTCCAAAGGTTGATCGAAATGGAGAAAGATCTCATTCTAAATATTTTTAGCTATTGTGCATGTCGTAGCTTATTTAATGGCCCAAGCCTTCGCCCATTGGGTACAATAATCTATGCAGGTTAGGATATAGAGTGCTCCCTTTCTCACTGTCAGTGGTTTGATTGGACCAATAAAATCCAAATGGCTCTAGTGGAAGGATTGGCTATAGTGGGAAACGGTGATTGTCACAAGGCTCACTTGTTCATTGACAAGGATCATAATTCCGTATTGTAGTCTCCGCATCTGCATACATCGTTGCCCACCACAGTCCTGCCTGCTGAACTTTGCATATTGTAATTAAATGATTAAAGTGACCACCTGCATGGGCTTCCTAGACAATTGTTGCTTGTGTGGGCATATACAACATAGCCATATTCCCATCGGATCCTTGTGATACAACTAGCCCATGATGATTGTAAATCGGTGACTCTAGAGACCAAGTTTATTTCTTGCTGCAGGCTGCAAATGAGATGGTGCTACTCCATTCTCTAGAAAACTCAACATCTCTTCGTACTATGTCAGAAAAGTTTGCGGAGCATCTTCAATCTTTGCCACAACAAATACGCCAGCATCCGGAAGATCATCATTGACACCGGCTCATGGTTCTCCATGATCAATTCATGACAAAAAGCCGGCTATATCATGGCTTTCTCTGGGTCGATGGACAATATCATATTCGAATTCCTGAAGGAATAAAACCCATCTAGCTAACTGACCCACCAAATTCTACTACTTTACCAAGTGTAGAAGTGCATTGTGATTCACGTGAAAAGTGAACGACCATCCCAATAAGTAATGCCGAAATTTCTTTATTGAATAAATTAATATGAGGCATTCACATTCAATGGTTGAATAATTTTGTTCTACTGATGTTCAACATTGATTAGCATAATAAACTAATCTGAACTAGTTTCACTCCTCCTTCTACATAAGAACACTGCCAATTGCCTTATCTAATGCATCTAGAAAGACATGAAATCATTCTGTCCAATCGGCAGCCTTATCTAATGCATCTAGAAAGACATGAAATCATTTTGTCCAATCGGGAGCTTTCAAGACAGATGCAATAGCAAGCATTTTTTGTAAGCGTTTGAAAGCTAACTAGGCTTCCTTTGTCCACTTGAATTCTATCAATTGGACATGTGGAAATTGGTTAAGCAGTATTGTGATATGCACCAGTCCTCACAAGTGTCACCCATGCCATCGAACTTGAACTAGGAACTGCAAAACCTCTTTCGGATTCAGGGGTGCTGGGCTCTCCAGTATGGCCTTGACTTTGTCTAGATCCAGGGCAATGCAATTTTTTGAAATAATGTGTCCCAATAACTTTCCATATTTTACTACAAATGTTGATTTAGAAGGGTTAAGGCAGAGATGTACCTTCTGGCATGCATCAAAACATGATTTAAGATGTTCCAAACATGCGGCTATCTTTTCGAAAGTTGAGAAATCATCCAAAAATATTTGCATAAATGATGTCAAATATGGGGCAAAAATCTGCTACATGCACCGTTGAAATGTACTTGGTGCATTTCGTAGTCCGAACCACATTACTGTGCATGCAAAAATGCCCCAATTAGTAATAAAGGGTGTCTTTGGTATGTCCTCTTCTACCATCCATACTTGATTGTAACCATTGAAACCATCTAAGAAGGAATACATCTCTATGCTTGCCACTTCATCCAACATGCTATCTAGAAATGACAGTAGGAAGGGATCAGTATTGTAGCCACATTCAACTTTTGGTAGTCCACATAGATGCGTAAGTGCTTATTTTTCTTTGGGACAATGACTATTTGAGACACCCACTCGAGGTTTTCAATGGGAACAATATATCTGACTTTCATTAATCAATCTAACTCATGCTTAACCTGTTCCACAAAATTTGGATTCATTCATTACCTTTGTTGCATGACTGGAGTGGCATCTTATTTGAGTAATATCTTGTGATGATATAATTTTGGATCCAAGCCTTTCATGTCTTCATAGGTCAAGGCAAACATGTCTTTATATTGTTGCAGTAGTGCAATCAAGGCCATCCAAAATTTCGGAGGTAGCTCTGCACAAATTCCTATTGGTTTAGGTTCTTTAGTTGTACCTAAGTTCACGATTTCTAGTGAATCTTCTTCAACACATATTTTACCCAGTTCCACAGGGTTCTTCATTATCTGATCGGCATTGTTTTCATCCTCGAGTTCCAAAAGCTTAGTGCAGATAGAGGCAACCATGCTGCCAGAGACTGAATTGATGATCGGGTTGACATCAACAACTCTAAGTGATAATAGATCTCTATTAGCTTCGAGGAATTGATGTTCTTCATCCTCCTCTAGTCCGTCTAGCATGTGTGGGGATCCTACTAATATTGGGGAAGGCAATATTGTTCACCCTATAGCTGAATCGAAAACTTAGCATGTCCTTTTTGGAAAGTAACAGTCCTAGCATCCAAATTCTACCATACCTTGGCATTCCTCAACCACAGTCTTCCAAGTAGTAAATTGTACGCCAAATTCTTTCCTTTAAGCTTGAGTACCACAAATGTAATAGGAAACACCACATGAGAAATCCTAACTGAAATATCTTTGATCAGCCTCACTAGCTGCACTCAAGATTGGTCAACCATCCATACAAAAAATGGGGCTAGCTCAATGCTATTCCATCCCATATGTTTACATGTAGTCATGGAAGCAATGTTAATGCTCGATCTACAATCAATCAGAACCTTGGGAATAGATTTGTTCTTGTACCATACCGTGATGGTGGGGACTCCATAATCCACTACTCAATCTGGGACATCTTTGACCATACTGATTGTCACTTTTGGATTTGGGGCCAGTGAATATTTCTTCTACAACTGCTTTAATAATTTCTCCCTGAAATTTGGAACGAGTTCTAGTAAGGCACCAAATGATAATTGAATGTGTGAATTCTCTAGTAAATGACAAGAGGTACCTTCCTTGGATGCTACCGGAGTCTTATAATTCTAATTCTGTTCTTTCATAGACATCTGATGCCGCAATTTGGTACCAAGCTCCTGGTTACTAGGAGTTAACTTTTGAATTTCCAAAAATATAAATTCAACTAAGTGTTCTGAATTTTCCCCTTCTTGTCTAGCTCCATTAATCTCCTGGGCTGGTATGTTGTGTGAATTAAAGTTACGTAACACATATGAAAAAGAAACGTCATCAAATAAAGTGTATCTGATGAGAAACTTATATGAACTTTGCATGAAGGACACAAATAGTGTTGTTGATCATCTAAATGAGTTGTTACATGCTTAGGAAATGGAGATGGATAATGAAATGAACAAATTCTTGTTGCCATCATCGTGAGAGTCGCAATTGTAGTGATTCCACTCATAATATCGAAAGCTTTGAAGGAAAATATTTTGACAAACATAAAAATATTTTGTTCTCTCTCGCTTCATTTTCATGAAAATTTCCATAGAATTAATTGAGATTTTCATGAAAGCATAACAACTCTAATGAAAAAGTATGGAAAAGGTAAAAGGGGGGAAAGAGATCGATTGTTTTTAGCATGCACATGAAGATGAGGGAAGCAGCCAATTAGCAAAGAGGTTGGGCACTGAAGACTTTCTTTTTCCATTTCTTTTTCCTTGGAAGGGATTCAAAGTGTAATAGATTCTGAAGGATAATCTCTCATCTATAAAGTGTTGGATTGTTCAAAAGCCTTTTTGGCATATTAGAGAGCGTTTCCTAAATAGTTCGATTCATACATAAACAGTAGAACAAGAGAGGGAAATTGTGCATAAGATGAGGAAAAAAAATCGTGATGCCTACCTTTACTTTGTGAAACTATGAGAGACGTTTGTAAATGGTATATTATTACTTAATATCTCCTCGATTCTACTCCTAAAGAACAACGAAAAATGATGTGAAAAAGCGCATAGAAAGGGAAAGGGAATGCATACTACAATTTGGACGGGAAAATGATTTCTATAGTATTTATATCCCGTATTATCAAGAGGAAAGAGGTTTAACTCGGTTGAACTTTATGTGTTCCATGTTGGGGATACTTCAAGGTTCTATGTCACCCCATCGCTGACGCTAAGGATCTCTACATTTAATCTATCCTGTATCAAAAAGAGTGAGAAAGTCCACTAATATTATGTTATGTGGAAGATAAATCCATTTTTAGTCTTTCTTCTCATTCTAGTTAGAACTTATTTTTTTAACTCACAGTATCTTGATCCAAGACTCTCATGTTGGAGGATAAAGATTGAAGATCATACCAAAGTCATAAAAATGGCAAATGTCTAGCACATGTTTAAGAATGAACACTTTGCTAAAATACATTCTTAAATCTATCTCTTATTTTTTACTCATATTAGGAACTGTAATACCTCTCAAGAGACATGGGATGCTTTGGAATCATTCTTCTCCTCAAGCACCAAATTTAGAAAAATCAACTATGGATGGAATTTACAACACTCAAGAAGATGCCCAACAAGAGAGTGATTGATTTTGTCACCAAGATGGACATTGTTGACCAACTTGGGAGCATTGGAGAGATCATTGATAAAGAGAAAATTATGAGGCAATTCATCAACAAGATCAAAGCTCATGACAAATGGGAAGCCTTCACCACAGCCATGGATCTCTACATGTATATGAAAGTTCCTGATTTCAACACACTCATGGGACAACTTTTCACACATAAAACAAGCTCATGAAGAATAGTGAGAACTAGAAAGGTAACCAATCCTCTACCCTCTATACAGATAAAAATGAATTCAAGGACAACAAAGGAAAAGGTAAGAAATCTAATGATGAAGTAAGTAACTCTCAAGCTAACTTTGCAAGAAGAGGTAGAGGTTCATGAGGAAGAGGCAGATGAGGTAGACAAGGCAAGGGGAGAGCTCAAAGCTCATCATCCTGTGCCATATGTGGTATATCAAATCATATAATAGAGAATCGCTTTAGGAACCCAAGGAACTAGATAGGAGGAGGATACAACAAAGGAGTCTGTGGAACTTCAAGAGGCAAATAAACAACTCTTATGGATACCAGAACAACTATTAAGGAGGATACAAAGGAAGGATTCACTTCTACTCATGAACATGAAAATGAAGGATACAAATGATCAAGCTCAAGAGGATTCACTTCTACTCATGAACATGAAAATGAAGGAAGGTAAGTATGATGAGCATGTGTTCTTGGGCTGTTCACATTTGAACTCCAAGACACCAATAATATTTCCTTGTTCAACTATGGCACTCAAACCCTATCGGAACTAGAGATTTGGCATAAGATGCGAGCTGACATTGGAGAAAGAGGAATAAAACAAATCAATAGAGATCCGAGTGTACTTGGACTACACAATATCTCAAAGCAACACATGATATACAAGTGTAGTGCATGCCAATTCGATAAGTCACACAAGCAACCATTCACCAAGAAATGGAATAGTGGAGATCTTCTAGAGGTTTTCCACACAAATGTTTAGGGAGCAAGCAAAGAACCTTCAATCTCAGGATCAAGGCATCATGTGTCATTCATAGATGATTGTAGTAGATGGACTATCTTATATTTTATGAAGCATAAGGATCAAGTGTTTTCATGCTTTAAGGATTAGTTAGCTCTTGTGGAGAATCAAACATGTAAAGCCCTAAAGAGACTAAGGATAAATGGAGGGGGGGAATACTTTTCCCATGAATTTGATTTTTATCCCCAAGATAGGGGAATCAAAAGGGAAATTACTACCAGATAAAGTCTTGAGCATAATGGAGTGGAAGAAAGAAGGAATAGGATCATTGTGGGTAGAGGCCATATCTATTTCCACCTATTTGATAAATAGTTTACCATCATAGGCTCTAGATGGTACAAATCCATATAAAGCATGGAATGGAAGAAGACCTAGCTTGAACCATTGCAAGATCGTTGGGTGCATTCCATATGCACACATACCTTCATAGGCGGATCCTAAGGTAGATAAGTGTGTGTTTATAGGCTATGAACTTAATCAAAAGGTTATAGAATATATAAAACCAACAATAAAGGCTTTATAATAAGTAGAGATGTTGTGTCTGATGAGAAAAAATCATGGTTTGAATATGATTGCAAGAACATCAAGCTACCATATGATCTAGAGGAAGATTTTCCAACTCTCTCAAGCAAGAATGCACACACTTGAAGCATCAAGTGACTCTAAAGATGATCGAAAGACTCCGAGGAGAGAAATCAACTCGCAAAGCTAAAGTGCAAGAGTTGAGGGATAAAGGAGAATCCTCTCAACAAACCATCATGAGATCTACTAGAGAGAAGAAGAAGCCAGAGAGGTATGGCTATGATACATCATTGGTCACTAGACACTCGATCTATTTAGCATACGATTCAAACTTTGAGGATCCCTCATCTTATGAGAAGGCAAAGAAGAAACCAAAATGGATGAATGTCATGAAGGAAGAGATTGAATCTTTGCCGGAAAACCATAATTAGGAGTCAGTACCCAAGACCTCATCTATGAAGATCATTGGATCTAGGTGGAAATACATAATGAAGAAGAACTTTGATGGAACGATCAATAGGTATAAATCAAGACTTGTGACCAAGGGGTATGCACAGACACAAGGGATTGACTATGAAGAGACCTTTTCACATGTGGCAAAGATGCTAAAAATAAGAGTGCTTATGAGCATTGCAACTTCCAAGGATTGGAAGCTTTACTAAATGGATGTCAAGAATGCATACTACTATTTAGACAACTGTACAAAGTAGAATGGGATGTGAAAATTTTAGGTTCCTTTTTAGGGCATTCTACTAATCCTTACAAGAAAATATAGGGGAAGGGAAATCCAACTTTGGTCCTTTGCATTTTAAATGTAATTTCTTTCAAGATACGTTTGAGAAATTTGATGTAGATCTTACAAAGGGCTTTTAATTTTAAATCATAGTCTAGAAATAAAAAATGAATGAAAATTCATATAATATACTAACATTAAACCTTGCAAACATATAAAATTAATCAAATTCGTTCTAACTCAATATGCATTAATAAAACAAGCCTAATAGTATGATAATTCTACATCATAAATTGAATTTATCTCATCATTTGCTTTTTAAAATAATATATAGAGCCATTAATCTTCTTGATTTGAAAGAGGTGTTTCACTTGTATAGTGTATATACATGTGTATCCATGTGAAAGTTTTTCTACAGGCGTGAGGATCTATTGCCCCAACTATGGAACTAGGGGATCTTCATGAATGATAAACATGATGCTCATACTCTTTGGATTGGAGATCTATTTCAAGTTTCAATATTTTACCTCACCTAGAAAGTAGGAATGCAACTATTCAGGAATTATCATGTCCACGAATGATTTGCTTATCAAGTTGATTAGAAACTGTATTTTCAATCATGTGTGGATCACCTTAAGGATGTCCAATGAGAACATGTACATTGCCTCCTACATATCATGTTCCTCGTTGATACAATAGACCTTTCTCCAACAAATAATGTATGCATGTGACCATCTGCTTTCATTATTAGATAAAATGAACAATCCTTTGCAAAGAGCATGAGAGTTTTGATTAATAGATTACTTGTCTAGTTTGGAGAGGAAGGATCGATATTAAAAATTGAAATCGAATGTATAAGAAGAATTTACGAGATTTAATAAATTCTAACTTGCAGCATTACTTATATCTCACGGGAGGACCAACCAAGAGATCATGCTCCCCGATGTTGTGTATTGCAGAATCCATATATCCCTTTTAGTTCATTATTATTAATTTTTAATACATGTATGCCTGGAACATATCAATATTTAATGTTTTTGAGGCGGAGGAGTGATTCTTAAGTAGTTTTAATTTTACTAGCAGAGTTTTATTTAACATATGTATGCTTAAAACATATCTATATTTAATCTTTTTGAGGCGGAGGAGCGATTCTTAATACATGTATGCTTAAAACATATCAATATTTAATACATGTATGCTTTTAGTTCATTATTATTATCATTATTATTTAATACATGTATGCTTAAAACATATCAATATTTAATCTTTTTGAGGCGGGGGAGTGATTCTTAAGTAGTTTTAAATTTACTAGTGAGTCTTTCAAGTTTGATGCCATGTGCAGAGTGAATCATTTTTTGTTCTGAGAGAAGAGATTTGGAAAATCATTTTTTGTACTTAGGTGAATTATCATATTATCTTATTATTTGATTGAAATTTTATGATGCCCATTGCAATTCAAAGATATTTCATTCTCTCTTAAAGCAGTAGATTAAGTGTGATAGTATTGCTCAACATTCCAAATTGTGCAGATGCTAGCATGATGGATCCGTTCCAATTACAAGGATGAACAGCCATCGTAGAGACAAAATAAATAATCCGCGATACTCATATGGGTTTTGCTGTAGTTCAAGCTCCTCTACATCTGCCTCGCATTTCACATAAACATAATATAATTACAGAATGCAACTCATCCATGGTATCCATTAAGCAAGGAATTCGCTCGAGCACGTTAAGATGCAAGGTACTTTGATATGATAGCAAAGGGGCATGTAGAAGGAATAGTCCCGAATCTCTTCTTACTGTTTGGGGGGGGGGGGGGGGGAGCTTAGAGCCCATTCTTGTGTTTAGTAGTCAAAGGAGTCTCATCATCTGAGTATTTTTGGCTTTATTCAATGAGTCGACAGAGTCTTATGTTGAAATCTCTTATAGTCTGATGATGGCGTGAAGAAGTTCTCGATAATTATCTCCTTCAAATATTAATCCACGAAGAAGGCGATCCCGCCTGCATTCCAGATTTTGTTATCTCGTGCACCTTGTCCATTTTAATCTAGAAGACATAGAGGACGCGATATGGATTTCCTCAGCAGTTAATGCCGCACAGCTTTGTATCTGGTCCTGTGACGCGGACAAGGAAAGGGTCTATCTTGACCCATAAAAGCGAGAAGATGGAGGCGAGAAGCACAGACCACACAACAACGATTGTAGGGGTCCTGTTTTGCCTGCCCATGAGCCCCTTCATGAAGGGATACAAATGCACTATGACCCAGAATGCGAAGAAGAGCTTGCCAAAAAGAGGTCCCCATGAGGAGTACCCATTGTTTAATGCGTCAGATATGCCTGCTACGATCCCCACCATGTTGATTACAAGAAGTGTAGTTGGTGGTATAAGTAGAGAGGTCCACTTAAAGAGGTATAGTTCCCCAAACTCATCACCTTCCTCGCTACCTTTTGAGGTGACTGTGAAATTAGTGTCAATGCCAGCTAGCACCTTCAGAAAACCCTGGATCACAGCAAATAAGTGGGCTGACACACCTCCAATGACCCAAAATTGTTCGTTTCTCCACCACTCCTCAATGCTGACACCGCTCCACCGCATTTCGAGAATCCCAGTTGCAAAGATGGAGAGGAAAAGAGAGATGAACCAGAGGCTTGCAAAGTTGCTGATCTGCACTTAGAAAAGCGAAAACTGATAAGTACTTCTTCCTCCGGACTCTCTGATGCGACGTATAATCCTTTAATACAGAAAAGCTTTCAAGGAAAAGTTATACTATTACAACTATGTTGTATGCTAATATGGAAGTAACAAAATGTGCCGAGCACACTCCGTGGCCTTGCCTCTGGCTAAATTTACGTTCCCCTAGGTATGTTATACATATGAAGCATAGTGTTTCTTCTGTGATCAGCAGAAATTTAAAGAGAAACTGCAACTGGAGGTGCGCTTCTATAAACATGGAAACTCAGAAAATTTTGCATGGTTTTATGCAAAGCATGTCTTGCGACTTAGGAAATAAATAACATGCAGACTTGTTGTCCAGAACTTACAGATATTCTATTACATCCATATTGCATGCTAATATGGAAATGTCAAAATGCGCGGGGCACACTCCGTGGCCTTGCATCTGGTCAAATTTATATTCCTCAAGGTATGTTATACATATCTTGGCAAGATCAATTCTACAGCGCTCCAGGTGACAAACATGTGAAGCATGGTGTTTCTTGTGTGATCAGCAGAAATTTAAAGAGAAACTGCAAGTGCACTTCTATAAACATGGACACTCTGAAAATTTTGCATGCGTTTATGCAGTGCATGCCTTGTGACTTCATCCATAAATAACATGCAGACTTGGTGTCCAGAACTTACAGTTGGGATGATGAATTTTCCTGTTAACAAGCATATTGCTGGCAACGTGCAGTAGACTAGGAGAGGGAGAGATGTCAAGGGATACACAATGGTATTGATGTAAGCTAATCGTTCGAGAAGCTTGAGACGCCCACTATAGCCATACCACAATGGGCAGTGTCTGCTTAAGAAAATCTCAACTGATCCTAGTGCCCATCTCAACACCTGATTCAGACGATCAGAGAGATTGATTGGTGCAGTTCCTTTGAAAGCTGCACGGTGTGGCATACAGTAGATAGACCTCCAACCACGTGCATGCATTTTGAAACCAGTCAGGATGTCTTCAGTAACAGAGCCGTAGATCCATCCAATCTGTGTCAGATCATAGGTGTGAACATCTGAATTGGCGGACAAAAAGTGCATCTACACACACATAAAGGTACAACTTCACCTCTTGTCCCCAATCTGTTTTATCCTCATATCCGCAGCTAATGACATGGATGGCTTCTTTCAACAGCTCAGCTGGACTAGCTGAATGTGGAACTCCTCCATCTTCAAACAGAACGGATTCCAAAAACACAGTTGAGTGGCCAAACCTTTGTTCAAAGTTCTTCTTTGACATTAAAAGCGCTCTCTCATCGTCATAACCTGTAAGCGGCAACGGAATGGATGAGCAAAAGCTGCCAGGGAAAGCTTGGCAGTACGAGATATAAATAAGGCAGAATCACAGGAGAACCGATGTGTATAGAAAATGGAGAAACAATGCAGACCTTCAACCCCCTCTTCTATGCTCCCCAAGTTGGGTTTAGGTGCGGTTTGGACTGCCTTGGGATTTGGTTTAGGCTTGCTTCCCTTTCCGGATTTTTTGGCCTTGGCCTTCTTGGGATGTGGACCACAGAGTAAGGCTGTTAAGCAATCACAAGCCATACTTTGTTTCTTGGGTTTTAGAGGAGGTTCATATCCGTATAAGGCTTGCCTTCTAAAGACACAGCCTGTTCCTACATATACTGGGCCTTGCACTCCATCAAGTCCTTTCATGTTAATCTGCATCCAAGCAGTACCTTCATACTTAACATTTTTTTATTCACTTTGTGGATTATAGCGACTTTCTGTGTGTGAGTGTTGCCACTTACATCAAAGAAGACAGTGTTTCGGTTAGCATACCGATCGTGTGCATCAATACCATCAAACCTTTGAGGGAATTGTACATAACACACTTTGCGCCCCACAATAGGGTCCATCAGAAAGCACATTGCTTCCCGTAATGCCTTGCTATTGTTGATATAATGGTCACAATCCAAGTTGAGGAAGAAAGGAGCATTTGTAAGGACAGCAGACACACGGACCTGCAGAATATAGGATTTATCTGGAAACTGACTTATGTTACAAATGAGTGTCAATTTTTCAAGAATACGTGTAGCAAATCTGTTTACCAAAGCATTCATGGCACCAGCTTTTTTATGATGGTTGAATCCAGGCCTTTTCTCCCTTGAGACGTAAACAAGGCGAGGTAGTTCATTACCTTCAGTATCAAGACCACCACTATGACCCAAGAATACCTGTGACAGCACATAAACATTCTATCTATAATGACTCTGCCATGTTTATTTATGCATTCCAACAAGGGTGTTTATATGCTAACAATCTGCCAAAATATCCATGGTGTATGTATACATGGTAGAGACGTATAATGCAGCATATTTCTCTAGCATACCTGTATCATTCCAGGGTGATCCTTCGTATTGTTTCCAGGCCATGGAGTCCCATCTTTCATTATCCATCCTTCAGCTGGGATTTTGTGAGCTTTACCTACTAAGGCATTAATACGAACTTTGAACTCCTCATATTCTCTCTGCACATGCAAAAGGATATGTTGACAAAGGCTTGTGAAGAAAAATAGATGCCCGTGTTTGACTGTCACCCCTAGAACAAGTAGATCTTAAGGATTGAAACACTCCCCCCCCCCCCACCCCACACCTTTATTTATTTATCATTTAGAATAACACAACAGTACTATCCCCTGTATATCATGCACAAGCATCAGACAAGAGGAAAAAGAGCATACTGGAAACAAAAACTGTTATTCTCTATTAATCCATTCACCTATGGGCATGTCCCCACACACACACAACGTTTATGTGCACAATCAAGAGTGCATGCAAGGAAACAGACGCCAAAGGATACCTTCATAGCTCTTCTTTCCTTCACAAAATTGGGTTGCACTTTGTCTTTCAGATAGTCAATCTTTTGAGAGAAGTAGACTTCAGGTGCCCTAGGCTCTAAGTTGAAATTCTTGCAGAAAGGCACCCATTTTCTAGCAAACTCTGCTGTTTCTGACATAGCTTCAAATGTAAGCATAGCAGAGCCATCATCAGAAACATAGCATGAAACCTTGTCGACCGGATAATCCACAGCAAGTATGGAAAGCACGGTATTCGCAGTGACCAATGGAGGCTCTTTCATTGGATCCACTGTACTCACAAAGATATCAACTGGAGCCAGCATGGATATTTCCCCTTCCTTTTCATACCTGTAATGCAACTTAGAGTTCTGATTATTTTCCCCGCTTTCAAAATTTCAGGGAAAGAGCTCTTGAACGAGTTCATTAGTGATTCATGACCATTTACCTTAAAGCCAGTCTATCCAGATACGTCTCCCTATCAATAGGAAACCACTTTGGAAACTGGTCCAATATCCATGAGAGAGCAAACCAGATCTCACAAATGATGGAGGTTAGCCACAAACCATAAGCATGGGGAACCGGATTCAGAAGACGATAGCGGAAAAAGAAACCCAAGATCACAAGCCGTAGAATAATCACCATTCTGTAAGGATTGATCCTACTGGATGGAAGGCTGACCTTTCTGGACAAGGGTTGTCTGGCTTCATCCATCCTAGAACACAAACACAGATAGTTACATGTTTACTGGAAAGAGAGATCTTCATTATTTTCTATACATGACCTGCACATTGACTGGTACATACATGGGTGACTCTTCGTCTCTCCCTCCATTTTCATCAAGATCGGCAAAGTTCTTCCCCTCTTCATTCACAT
Source organism: Ceratopteris richardii (assembly GCA_020310875.1). NCBI lineage: Eukaryota > Viridiplantae > Streptophyta > Polypodiopsida > Polypodiales > Pteridaceae > Ceratopteris > Ceratopteris richardii. Next base: position 99,757,823 of record CM035418.1, read on the forward strand.
ATCTTGCCTCAGGCAGCCGTCCATTCAACTTTTCCTGTTTCGATTTCCAGTTCTCAACCCTTTCTTTCCATGTATTTACAGATGTGGCATCTACAATCATCACAATGAAAAGGAAAATGTCACAGCCTTTGAAGCTTCACGTATAACAAATGATGGAAGGGAGTAATTCAAACATTATATTCAACGCGTTTTGCAAATAATTAGCGTTGCAGGATGTCACCTTCTCGATAAGCGTCCGTACTTGAATACGGGAATGGGTGGATGTTTTTTGGATTCGCTACCTCAGATCTGATAGGAGCATCGTTAGGATCCTAAGAGCAGTCCAGGGAACGTATTAACAAATCAATCAACAAAACTTGTTTAACGGAGAACATGATTTCTGTAATTTCCAGGTTGACACCGAATACTGATTGCATCACCTGTAGTTCGATTGTTTGTAGAGTCCGTGGCATATCATGATCATCAGCCCGACCATAACTCATCTGCCCATGTAACATGGACTCTGCTATCTGCTCATTCTTTTGATCAGTCAATTTTCCACCTTGCTCAGAATATTGCATCTCGTCCTCAGATTCATGGTCCTCATAACTGCCTATACTTGCCAATTTTTCAACTTTTAAGTCCAAGTTCCGGATTAACATGAGATAATTTCTGATTATCCAAAAGATTATAAGAAAAGACACATGATATTTCACTAGTGACCAAGCAGATGATGCATTGTGATGAAGTTATAAGGTAGAGGTTGCATTGTTTTTTATGAAAGAATGACTTCAAGACGAGGCTGAGGATATTGGATATATCTGAAGAAGCACACTAACAAACACGATATCGAGGATGAAACGCATCAACAATTTTGTTGCCTTATAGCTTCTAACTTCCGAACCATTATGCAAAAAACATTTTAATAATGCACATTGTTCAAATGGTGCACGTATTCAATGAGCAGTTATCATTAACGTGTACCTTGCGTTTTTCTCTAGCGGATGCAATTGGAGCCTGATGATAAGAACGAATTCAGGAAGAGCTTGTGGTGAAAGATATCTACCTGGATTAAGGTCGTACTTCTGTTTGCAATTCGCACAAGCGGCGGTTCCTCTTCTGGTTTCATATTCGACACAAGCTTGGCAGACAGGAAAGAAACAATACCGGCAGGCAACGAATGGTCGGCCATTACCAGCTATGGCAATCTCATCACCGCAGATCTGGCAAATTCCATCCCCATGCGAATTTTCCATGGAAGCTGCAACTCCGGCTCCATTCTTTGCTTCACTAGAGTGGTTTGATCCTCCGGAAAATGAACTGCCGGTAATTTTAGCTAAATAGGATCGAAACATCTTTTAGGCTACGTTTAAAATCACAAGCGAAAGTATGGCATAATCTGCAGGTGGAATTGAAACGAACGATAACGAAGTGGGCTGCGTGTAAAACAGATGCGAAACTGAAGGGAAGCCAATTTAGCCTCTCTGCAAGAAGCTGTACTCTGAGGAGATTCTCGCACCAGAAGGAGCAACAACCTTCTAATACGGGATCGACTCTCCGTCTACAGCTGAAGGATTACTACACGAATATAAACTGCTTGCAACTGGGAATAGCGACGGAGAATGTGTGTTTCATTCACACTCCCCCCATAAACTCATGATTATAGTATCCATCTACGTGATTTGAAGTGAAGCCTTCCCTCGTGATTGAAATTGCAAGGAAGTTGATGAATGATGGCTGCATTTTACTTGTAAAGCTGCCGTTCTCCCTCCATTCCTCTCTTTTCTGTGCGCCAAAGTAAGCTTCCTACCAATAAAGGACAGTAACCCTCCCTCTACCGCTGCACTTCCTGCCGCTGGTCGACACGAATGACCTTCTGCCCACCATCCCTCCTCCCCCCCCCTCTCTCTCTCTCTCTCTCTCTCTCTCTCGTTTACTTACTGCATATTCAATCATCTCTCTCTCTCTCTCTCTCTCTCTCTCTCTCTCTCTCATATGCAAACGCAGTGGTAGTTTTGGTCCAACGTGCAGTCCTCCTTCTGTATGAACGATTGCAGTAAGACTGATTTGAAGTCTCTTCCCAAATTTCCACAGAATTGTCGAAAAGTGCCATGGACGATCTCACTAATATAGGTAGGAACACATAATCTATATGAACTATGCGGTCAATCTTGTGGGTTTGCAAATTAGACGCCCTAAAAAAAGCAAAAACTGAAGTTACGCTTTACATCTACAAGCTTTTCTGATTGGAATCGAATTGGAAAGTGCAAATGAAGTCCGAGACGGTGCAGCCTAGTGGTTGACGCCTTCAAGTTGTGGGAGGAAATCCTGATTTCAAGTCTTGGTTGGACATGTTCATGTGTGTCTCATGATAGGTGCCTCTATCTTACGAGGTTGGTGTGTATTTCCAATTCATTGTACTCTCAAAAAAAAAAAGTGCAAATGAATGGCATACTCTAGGATACACTACTACGCTTCGAAATGCACTAGTAGTAATTACTAATTAGGTACAAAGGTCGAAGGTTGCCTATTAAAAGAACTCGTTCAAAGATCACCACAAAGACTCCTAATAGTAACAACAAAGAACTGACCCAAAGACATGCCCTAAGGCATGTACCATCCAAATCACCTTGAGCCGTCTTTGTCCTCTCAAGCAAGGCAAAAAACTTGTCCATTGAGCCATAGCCGTTGAAGAGTCACATCTTTGATTTTTTTTTTTCCATTAACTCTTTAATTATTATATAGAAAAGATAATTATAAGCACTAAAATATAAAGGTATAAAGGAGGTTGACGAGCTAGCCACTCATGCTGGTAGGTGATCCATTGAAGGATCTTATCATTGCCTTCCATTATATGGCAATGTGAGCATTAAATAAGAGACCTTTACTTGTAATTATTAATTATTAATTGGGCGGCACTAATCATATGCGTTCTTATCATAGTTCAATGTATTCGTTTCAAATTAAAATTACCATAGTATTTCTGTAAGAAAGCAATTACACAAGAGAGAGATGAGTGCAATAGAAAAAGAGAAGAGAATTGTTAGCTCAAGATGTGATTGTAAAAGAAAAATCAAGGTTATATTGAAGTGCTACTATGAAATCATGCTTTAATGATGTCAAAAAATTATGAAAAAATCGATAGGGCCGTCAAAAGGCCAAGTGAAGGAAGATGACTAAGCTATCGACTAGTTTATTGATATTGCTATCTATGCAACCGGAGCATGATTGGGCACCTTTTTTATTCTTACTTTGACTCAAGTACTAATTACAACTGCTAGTGGCACACTATGGTACGATCTATACGATTTGTATAGCACTTCAAAGGTCCTCTAGAGCTTAATTTTCATGCTCCTTGGCATTCTCTTTGTTAGATCTCCATCAAAGTTAGCTCAATAGTTCCAATTGCATTAGTATTGAGAATATGAGAGTGATGATATCCATTTCATGATACACTTCATTTCCATTTCATTTCCTTTTTTTATTGTATCAATGTATTTGGTACCTTGCCATTTGCTTCTCCCACATATGATGTACTTTGGAGAACCCCCTCTAACTCTATATAAGGAGGGTCTATCCCCAACTTTGTGCTTGGTTAGAATCTTGAGGCAACCATGCTCTTGGCAACCTCACTCTAATCCATGCAAGCCTTACCATTTCATGGTATACTGACTTTTGAGTCTCACACTCTTTCATTTTGTGAGTACATTCTTCTTCTCATTTTGCTTCTACAAGTGTACTCTCTACATTATATCAAACCTTTAGGTGGAGTTCTTGGTGGTTCTTCTCTTTGTGGTGCTTTTGGAGGTGGTGATGGTGCTTGTGGCAGCATTCTTTTGGTGGTGACATTTTCATCATCATCGTCATGCTTTGATAGCATTTTGAATGTTATTTTCCCTATTACCCACTCTTCTCTGCCACTCTTTCCCACCTGCCACCCTTGTTCTTCCATTTTGGTAGTGCCTTTCAACATTTTAAAGTGCTTACAAACACTTTTTATCATTCACATTGGTGACATTGTTCAAAGCATTTTGATGCATCTCATGTTTATAGAGTGTTTAGAAACACTTGTGTGAATTATGTTCCTAAATTTTGAGAAGGTTTTTCAATATTACTCTTGAACCAACTTCTATTCAACCATATTCGTCAATCAAGAACATATAAAGGATATTCATAATTGTTTCCACCACCCTAGGCAAGGGTGCATGTAGAATCTCCAAGCAATCTTGCTCCTTGCATGAAGGACCTTTGTTGCAATGGGGTCTATAAGCAAGCCTTGATTCTATATCATTCAATGTGTATATGCGACATACAAATCAACATCCACCAACTAAACATCCATGCATACATACATACATACATACATACATACATACATACATACATACATACATACATACATACATACATACATACATACATACATACATACATACATGCACACACACACACAAATACATACATTCATACATAACTACATACATACATACATACATGCATAGATAGATAGATAGATACATACATACATACATACATACATACATACATACATACATACATACATACATACATACATACGTACATACATACATACATACGTGCGTACGTACGTACATACATACATACAAAACATACATACATACATACATACATACATACATACATACATACATACATACATACATACATACATAAATGCATACATACATACATGCGTACATACATACACACATACATACATACATACATACATACATACATACATACATACATACATACATACATACATACATACATACATACATACATACATACACACATACATACATACATACATACATAGACACATGCATGCATGCATACATACATACATGCATGCATACATACACACACATACGTATGTGTATATAGATACACATACATACATACATACATACATACATACATACATACATACATACATACATACATACATACATACATACATAAATACGTAAATACATACATGCATACACACATACTTACATGCATGCATACATACATACATACATGCATGCATACATACATACATACATACATACATACATACATACATACATACATACATACATACATACATACATACATACATACATACATACATGCATACATGCATACATGCATACATGCATACATGCATACATGCATACATGCATACATGCATACATGCATACATACATACATACATACATACATACATACATACATACATACATACATACATACATACATACATACATACATACATACATACATATACACATACTTTTATGAAAACTTCTCTTGCAGCTCGTTCCTGTCCTAGCTATGCCTGGAGAACTTGACGAATGCAAGCACACACAGAGATCTAGATCCGTTATACCTCCCAACCACGTCTGAGCCTTCATCAGCTAATGAGACTCCTTTTCTAAAATAAAGACTCTCCCTTTTATTCTTGTACCCATAATAATAGCATGTGACATTTCCTTCGCCTTAAAAATATTTTCGTCCTTGAAAATATAAATGAAATGTCCATGGTGGTAGAAGAAAGTGCTCGGACTCCCCTGAACCCCATGTACTCTATGTACATGGTCATCTCTGTGTGTTGTTTCCCCATATCCTTTTCCTTAAGAAGCCTCATATGAGGTCATCTCAAAGGTGGGAAACCATCTGAGTGGTGGCTACTATCTCCCATATACACTCAACTTCCAAATTATCACTCCCATAACATATAACATCACCAAAATGACCTAAGTCCCTATGATGTACCCTCTATGGAGTAATAATATAAAAAGAAAGTGTAAAGTGCCAAGATTATAGGCTTGATCATACCATAATGGAGATGATAAAACATAGAATCCTCTGAAATATAGAACAAAGTCCCATAACAAATGATTCCAAACTCATCTAAGACTAAATGATAGATTGCCCTCATACCACTCTAGGTCTTCCCAACCTTGAGTGTAATCACAAGTAGTAGTTTAACTTAACTACCTTGTGAACTATGCAAATCCATCATCTAGCTCATGGTAGTAAAATGCAATCTCTACATTTCACTAACCAAAAAGTCTGTGGTTTTTCATCCATTACCTTTGGACTAAGTTCTATTGGAAGAGCATCTATTGGCACTTGTACAAACTCTAAAATGTTCTCTTCCTTGTAGTTTTCCATATTAATGCAGAAAGCATTCCCTTTGAGATTCAGATAATCCCTAAGTCCCCATCCTCCTAACTAACGTTTACTCATGATGTAACACCAACTAAGAGTTTGGTACCCTAATATGTTAGATATCTCTCTATCTCCTATAAAACCTAAAGAGAAGAGTCATAAATCTACTCCTAGTCTAACTAATGTCAATAACTAGATCATCTCATCTAGTCAAAGACCATCACTGGAGTAACATAATTTCTCCTCTCTGGAGTCTCCATGTGAGACTCAATCTAACCATCATGATTAACTGACCTCCCTCTTGTCTTTGTTAGAAGAGTGCCACTTCTATCTAGACAACCTAAAAGTGAGAAAGTGAAACTCTCTTTCTATTCAATCTCTTCTAAGGAAAAGAGTTCTACCAGTGGAACTTATTCCACTTTCCCTTTCCCTTTGAAAGAGATTCTGCTGAATCCATTTACTCTGCTCATAACTGAGAAGATGTACGTAAGTTCTCCATGTTTTCCTTCAAAACTAGTGGAGAAAGAGACTCCCATGTGAAGGAAAATTACATTGAAAAGTATAGTAAATGAATTCCTTCTGAAATAAAGACTAAGAGATGTTTCCCAAACACCTCTTCTATCTAAAGGAAAACATACTCTATTCTTCTCCTATGAAGAAATCATGTTTTCCTTTCCTTGTTTCTCTCTCGAAGAGCAGGAGCTAAAGTGAGACCACTGAAAGTGAGATCTCTCATGGATCTCTTAATTGATTCCCACTTTCTCCTTTCCTTAAAAGAGAAACTCATGAATTTATTTAGTCCTCTCTTCCATAACTAATGCATAATCCCTCATTACACATATTCCTATGAAGATGAAGAATAGATCTCCCCTAAATAATGAAGGTGTATGTAGTGAAGAGTGGAGAAAATAAATTCCTAATAAGGGTCAAAGCCCTCTACTAAAATGGTGAGCAATGATGTGACATGATACCGTAAACACATGTATATCCATAACTTAAAGATTTATCTCTGCCAACCATACTCTGTGCATGGATCTATATGATCCAATCAAACAGATGGAATTATCCTTCCTGAAAAACTCAAAATTAGTATGCGATACTAATGGTAATAAAATCACCTATCACATTCTTATTGGAAGAATAAATCTTCCCTAAACTATGAAGGATAACTCATAATCCTAAGGAGATGTCTACTAAGAGCTCTCCTCCAATCTAGTGAGACATGACGTCATGAATGATGAGTCCTTTTCTCCCTGGCCATAGAAGAAGAGTGCTCAAAGGGAAGTCATTTCCATCATCCCATACCAATGAAAACTTCTTCCAATTCACGGTGTCATACCTACACTAAACGGAATATATATTCCACATATATGTGATGAAATATATAAGTGGACTCTAATGAATCCCATATCCTCAAATCATTTCAGTGGACGCAAATGAGTCCCATGTCCTCGAACTAGTTAGTTTGGTTCTAGTCAATGTGTGACAATGGATATCCCTTTCTATTCCAAACCAACTTATTCCTAGGTACCAAGACTAGGTCTGAGTACCTCTCTGTAGATCCCGATATACATATATGTATTGGGTATCCCAACTATTTCTTACTAAGGGATCTATGCTCTAAGTCATAGAGCTAGTGCCATACCTGTGGCCTTCCTAACAATCACTCGAATCACATGAGCACCCGTCGATGCTGTCTCATGAAACCCATCTTTGTGATCCCATCTAGCTGGTTTCCTTAGTAGTGTAGCAGAAATGCTTCACTACTTTCTCAAGTGAGGTGCATGAGTAAAACTAGTCACTCTTCGAGTATTCCTGATAATACCCCATAGTCTCTTAATCCTACTGTGAGACTCTTGTGAAGATAAGTAAATCTTCACTACCTTGGAGATGATCATAAATGTATCTCCCGTGCTTGTATACAACTTCCTATAACCTATAGGATTGCTTGTGGACATTTCTAATGGTGAAGGTATAGCTTCTTCTTTCCCATTGCAATCCTATGGTCTAAAATCCATAAGGATTATGTGTAGGGATCCTATTGCTACTGAAGTTGCCTTATGTATAATACTCTGATGGTACTAAGTCCATCAAACACATGCTTATAAGCATGCCTAAAACTTATTGATGTTTGCAAAAAAAGCATGTTAATGTGATAGCATTCTTACCTAAAGACAAGTGCGTATATAACACCATGAGGGAGGAAAATCTTCGATAGTATTTCCCCAAGAAATGGAATCCCAAAAAAATTTAAACCATAAGCTCAATGGCAAACAGGCCATCCAACAACATAGGGCTTGGCAGGCCCATGGCATGCACGCCATAAACTCATACATGGAATCCATAACCTGCAAAAAACATAAAAACAGATGCTAGCAACAATCTCTTTGCTGCCTAACCATGTAGTTCCTGCAATCATCTTTCTTGCAAACAATAAAAAAGTGTACTCGCTGCATGTTGATCCATACTTTTAAAATTCAAATAATGATCAACTTGGATATATGCAATCTAATCCATGCATGTACACACAAAGCATGCCATAAACTAAAATAAGATGCCTGAAAACATAAAGCATACGTTCATGAATGATTTGGTATTGGAATTGCATGCATCCAATCCTTCTCGATGAGCTTCGAGACCTCTGCACCTTCCTCCTCAGGTCCTAACATAAGCTTTGAAGTGTCCAAAAACATCAGGTCACTTCTTGTTGGCAATAGCCAGAGGGTAGCCACAGACATCGAGGAAGCATGTAAAGACAGAGCACAACGAAGTAGCAGCGAGTCAGTCGAATTATTTTTTCAAACAAATATGTTTCGAAATACTTTTCAAAAACCTTCATTGTTCACTCTTGTACCATTTGTAACATAGAAAAAACCCTTTTGTAATTCATAGCTCCATTTTGTGCAAGCCGAGGAGTCCTTGAGCTTGAGGAGCTTAGGTAGAACGAGCCTACCAATTTTGGTTATTTTTAGACACCGTTTACCCCTTCAAATAGCATCAAGAACCTATTTTTTAACTATGTTGGCCACTAGATGTGAAACCGGTCAAAACTAGTCTAGAATCTATAAAAAGAGCTAGAGAGCTCATTTTTGAGGTTAGCTAGTGTAGACTTATATGAGCTAGACTGAGTTTGAGCTCGTAATTGAGATCTTGAGTAATAGAGTCTATTTTCCTACCTCCCATTTTGTCTTGCTTGTCTCTTCATTGTGTGTGTGTATGTGTGTGTGCATCTCTATGCTTCTCACCTTCACTCTCACTTCATCTCACATTCATGATCTTCATATCACTCGTATCTCTTCCATGGATTGACATTAAGGAGGTGGAGCTTCTTAACATGGTAGTTACCATTGTGCTAGAGCAACACCAAATTTGGCGCCATTGTCGGGGATCGAGTCTAGGACGAATGTGTGATGGTAAGAGTATAGCAAGAAGTGGTGTTGGAAGGTAAAAAATTTTCAGTTATTGTTGTTGTTTTTACCTAGTTTTTAGTGTTTTTCATCTCCTCTACACTCCTTCTTCACCACCGCATCACCTTCTTCAACTCCAAAAAAATCAGAAAATTCACCATATCCACCCATTCTCCTCATTTCCCCTCATTTGTGCATGCGAGAGAGAGAGAGAGAGAGAGCTTTTGTGCTTACTTGTGCATGTGTGTTTTTGAGTTTTCTTGCAGGTACAGTGCTCCAGAGTAGCAGAAAGGTTCCAAAAGGTAAAAAACCACTTTCTATCAGATTTCTGCCGACTCTGTCAGACCATCGCAATGGTCTTGTAAACTCGGAATTTGAGGTAGGCGACCACATCAGTGCATAGGCGATCTTTGAGCACATAGGAATCCATAGTTGCAATTAAAAAATTTGCATTTTGATGGACCATCGCGATTGGCTCATGCCATCGCGATTGTGTCACATCATCGCGATTGGCTCACGCCATTGTGACGGCTCGATCAGACCATCGCGATTGTCCCAGACCATTGCGATGGTTCACTTGAGCCATCGCGACGGTCCCTAACCATCGCGACGATCCCGTTGACCCCATGCCATCGCGATTGGCTCACGCCATCACGACGATCCTGCCACATGTCAAGATAGACCATCGCAATTGTTCACTAGCCATGCCATCACGACGATACCAGTTAAGCCATCACGACACCTCAAAAGTTGGACCATCACGCTTGGCTCAAGCCATCGCGCCTCGTGACCATCGCGATGAGCTCACACCATCACGACGGTTGTGTTAACCATTGACCGACATCATCGTGATTGCACGTCGATTAGACCATCGCGACGGTTCACCTGAGGCCATCGCGATGCTTCACTTTAGACCATCACGACGGCTCGCACCCTCGGACCATGGCGATTGTACCACGCCATCGCGACGGCTCACCTGAGCCATCGCGACGGTCCCCGACCTTCGCGATTGTCCCAGACCATCGTGATTGTCCCAGACCATCGTGATTGTCCCGACCATCGTGATTGTCCTAGACCATCGTGATTGTCCCAGACCATCGCGATTGTCCCAGACCATCGTGATTGTCCCAGACCATCGCGATTGTCCCAGACCATCGTGATTGATTTTTTGAGAAAATTTGGGGCTATTTTAAGCAAATTTTTGGGCGACTAAGCTCATAGGAGACTCCTTAGCTCATAGGAGACTCCTTAGCTCATAGGTGAAGAAAAACCTAATTGTCAGTTTTTACCCCAGAGGGCCTGAACACTCATATCTTTTTCATCCAAAGTTGTTTTTTGAGATTTATAGCTCGTTAGAAAAGAAAGGGGGCTTTGGAAACATTTTGCCGAAAAGGAAGGACCTAAAAGGTGTATAAATTCATGTGCTTGAGCATTCATATAAGAAGTGGTCTAAACATTGAATTTTTACAGGTCTAGTAAGGGATATCAAGGGCAATCAAAGCAAGGCAGTGAAGGATGCAGGGCTTGGGAAGTGTGACTTCTTGGGCATCAGAGCAATCAAAGCAGCTGACTTGAGGTTGGAAGAATACTCAACCCCCTCAGTCAATTATTAGCTTAAGCTAAACGTTAGCATTGTGGATTAACGACGATAGGAACGCATCAAGTTGAAGAGATTAAATTCTTCAAGTCCAAGATTAAAGTAAGAGAGTGCAATACGAAAACCTAAAGGAAAGAATTAAAGTCTGATGGAACAAGAACCCAAAAGTACCATGGAAAGTTGATTCTTGACGTATACATTGAGACAAAACAAGAATTTAAAGGAATTTAAAAAGAACCAAGCAATTAAGAACAAAGAACCATTAACAATCTAAGTGTGTACTGAGTGTGCAAGGAAGTAAATTCATGAACCTTAGATCAGGCAAGCATATAGGTAAGTCAGACCGATGGAGCCTTAAATCATCAGAAGCAAGTGTAGGAACTACTGGACATTCGTGGGCTCAACAACTAAATAGTTATCCTTACGAGTTGGGCTCAAATGCCAGTGAATCGGAAATGGATTTTTAACACAGAAAGACTAGAAGGAGGGTTAAACATTGCATATTTGGAAAAAACCGAAGGACCCTACAGAACTCAACTAGAATTTGTCTGAACCAACCGCTTAGGTGCTCGCATCTATGAGGATGGTTTGCGAAGACAAGTGGTGCAAATGCATAACCCTAATCAACCCATTGGATTGGAATGTCCAGTGGTGAAATTCGAGAAAGACACATACATAGACAAAGAAGGAACAAGTTACATCATAAGCACTCAACCAAATAATACCAATGAGTTTGGTGTAGTTCAGTTAGAGATGGAAGCAAGAGCCCAAGGAAAAGAACCAGTAGGAGAAGAACCTAGGACACCTAGAGGGAAATATATACTAACAAGAGTACTAATCCCCGAGTGGATCCCTCAGGACAACAGAAGCATAGAATTTTTCGTAAACAAAGAGACAGATGAAGCATTTTGGAGATACAGAATGGAACAACCTAGTGAGGTAGGCTCCATCATGATCTACGAATTCAAGGACCCAGATGCACCTGGAAAGGTCATATATTTGGATGAAACTTCAGAACGAATATTCATAGTACCAGGCCATGCGAGAAATACCTACACATGGAGAGGTGATTTAGTATTCCCTCCATCTCGAACAAATGTAAATGCAAGCCATCAAGGGGCGGGAACATCCTCAGCCCATGGTGGTCAAAGAGAAAAGAAAAAAGAGAGACCAGAAGTAAGTTTCACTCATCCCATAAGGAGAGATAGAGCCACCATGGACACCGACATAGTGGACAGACAAAGGGAACCAAGAATACGAGGTGGTAGAGATGATTTTCCTCTACCTAGACCACATGAACACCCAAGAATATTAAGACCCACTCAATTAGTAAAGTCCATGAAAAACTACTTTGATGGGACAGGACATCCTTATGACCAGGTTGTGGAATTTAAGCAAGTATTAAGAGCAGAGCAAGTAGAAGACATGTTCACACAATATAATGCATTTGGACTTACGTTAAAGAACACCACTTTAACTTGGTTCCAACCATTGCAACAAAGGCAATTTAGAGATATCCATCACTTGTTAGAGTCATTCATCACTGAATTCTCTAAAAGTGGAGTCAGACATGATACGTCTTCGTTTATTCATAGCTTCAAAGAGACCCCTCGGGAAACAGTTAGACTTGTAGGACGTAGGTTTAGACAATATGTAGAGAGATGTCCAATGCAAGAGTTACCCTCATAGGCCAAGCAAGTATCATTATTCTTAGATGGCCTATTGAGCTCTAAACTATGCTCCTATGTATACTTGAAGGAACCCAGAATGCTAGAGCAATGTGTAAGAATTTGTATAGACATTGAGGACAACCTTGGACACGAGTTGGAACTCTCAAAGGTCTATAAGGACTCAGATTGTTCATCTCTAGCATCCTCAAAACTATCTAGCTCAATAGAGGACCTAGCAAAAAAAGTGGCCCAGAAACTAGGAGTTTCTAGTAAACAGATGCCTAGGTTGACAACAAACAAGCGTTGTTACACCTGTGGTGGAGATCATATGGCAAATGTGTGTCCCAATATAACACAACCACAAGCCAACCCTAGTGGCCAATACTGTATGATTGAGAGACGATACACAAATCACACAGCTCAGGACTCCCCTTACGACAAACAAGCAGTACAACAGAACTACCCGCAAGCATACCCACAACCAGGTAGGTATCAAGGTCAATATAATGTTCAGCCTCATTACTATAGGCCTCCTCAAAACTATCCGTATCAGGCTCAATAGAGACCACAACCTATTTTAGCTCAGCAGCCACCCCCACCAGCTAATGTCATCTCAGTCAGATACGCTACTACAGAAGAGAGCCTCAATAGGGCTATAGTGCCTTCTTCACCCCTGATCATAGAAAGTGATCCAAATTCCAACAGTTTTGACTCTACTCATGTAGATAGTCCACCCGCGTATTATACAGAGTCCCTGGAACATGTGGAAACATATCAATACTCGTCCACCATTGGAACCCAGCTGGGAGCCCGACTATGCTAATGTGATGTACACAAACCCTAATCCGTAGCCCCAATTGAGACAACAAAAACCATAGGGCCCTAGAGGACCATGCTTTAGATGCCAAGGAGATCATTTCATAAAGGATTTTCCACATCCTCCAATAGCACGACAATCACAATACTATAACATACAAGGTTTTTGTGCCGATTGTGGTAAAGAACATGTCATAAAAGATTATCCCAAGAACCCCGCTAGTGCTTCAAAAGTGACACCCATCAATGTGATAGGTATTGTACATAACGCAGATGGATCCAACCCTACATACGTGCCTATCCAAGCTATAACGAGAGCCCAGGCGCTCTTACAAAATCAACAGCTTAATCCTGAGAGAATAGTTGAAACTAGCAAAGTGGGAGAGTCTAGTAATAAAAAGACAAAATCTTGGAAAGATTCTAGAGAAAGGATTAAGAGAAAGTGGAGTAAAAAGATAATTGAGTTGGAAGGAAGTCTCAAAGAATCCAGAGCTAAAATCCTAGAATCGACTTCTCAAGAATCGAATCAGGAAAACCCACCTCAGAGACCAGGATCAGTTCTAGCTGAACCCGTACCAGAAAACTTAGACATGGTGTTTCATGCATATCAGGCTAGATAAAAAGAAGGACCCCAAATAGTGGAAATGAGTAAGAACTACCCATGAGCAGACTTAGAAATTGAAAGAACTAAACTTTGCATGAAGATGGTAGAATTAACACAAACAATGTTTGAAGCCTCACGTTATCTTAATTGGAACAACATGGCAAAACCTGAATTACACTTTCAAGGACTACTGGAGAGGTTAGAATACTTGATCGATAGCAAGGAGAAAAAGAATCTACATAGGAACTCAAATGACTTTGAGACACAGGAAAGGAATGCTCCATCCCTGTCTCAAGTACCACATAGAGAGGTTGAAGACAACCTGTCTTCCATACATAAGTATTCCCATGAATTTCTAAGAGAAATACAAGAAGAAAAGTGGAGAAAAGAATAAGGAACCCATCCTCCTATTCAAGAAATAGACGACTTGCAAGAGCAATTTCCCCAAGACATTCCCTCTATTTAGGATGATGTAGAGGAAGAACAATTGTGTGAACACAGAGGTTTTGAATCCAATTCTTTGCAAGAATTACCTTAGTTCACAGGACCTTGGGAAGCCAAGTCTATTAGCATGAGAGCACCCACGATAATAAAGAGGAATGAAGAATCAGTAATCCCTAGGAACATGGAAGTGATAAAGAACACCAAAGTGCAATGTCACCTCACTCTAGAGGAGTTATTGAAGGTTAAACCAGAATTGTGGAAGCATGTAGCAAATCAATTCCCTGAGCTTGCTACTACCCCCTCACAGATAGGATCACACAAGAAGGTACTAGAGATACATGTAGAAAGAATCGGAAATGTAAGCGAAGGAGAGGAAGGTAACACTTATCTTCCAATAACCCATCAGGGCTACAGCACCAAAGCCATCTTAGATTCAGGAGCCGGAGTAG
The DNA here is from genome assembly GCA_020310875.1 of Ceratopteris richardii. Classification (NCBI taxonomy): domain Eukaryota; kingdom Viridiplantae; phylum Streptophyta; class Polypodiopsida; order Polypodiales; family Pteridaceae; genus Ceratopteris; species Ceratopteris richardii. The sequence goes on from CM035418.1 coordinate 99,772,975, forward strand.
CCATCGCTACCACTGCTTTATGGAAACGTTGGGGTAAGCCAGCATTAAGACCCACCAGGATGAAGTTACAAATGGCTGACGGACATATAGAAAAACCATTAGGCTTACTAGAAGGCATTTCTCTCACCACTTGGGGTGTGGAGTTTGAGAATACTTTTGCCATTTGTGATTTTGCGAAAAATCATGCTTACGAGATGATTTTAGGATGACCATTCATGCATCAATTGCAAATTGTACAAGATTGGGGAACTAATTCTTTCTATTTGCAACATTTAGGAGTGACTACTAAAGTCAATCTTAAAGACTATTCCCATCGGGATGTACCCCCAATACAATGGAATACCATCATAAGACACAAGAAGAAACAGAATTAGTACACTCATTGGAATTAGACCCTCATGGTTGCACGAGGATACTCATCTATGGATGTGTAAGGTAGCCAAACAAGAGGAAGAACAGTTAGAAGCCAGAATCTTAGGTTCAGAACAACATCCACGAACTCTTCAAGACCCAACTTATGCACCTGTAGTATTTCGAGACGAAGAATTCGAGCCCCATGGTTCGGCAGAAATTTTAGCAACAATGGATGTAGCCATCAATGAAGAACAATGGACACCCCATTGTGACGAGGATGGCTATGACATTTCAGTCTTCACAATAGAGCCAATCATGTGTGATTCAATTATAGAAGAATGTGAACCTAGCACTGATGCATTTGAGGATGTAAGTGACTTTGATCTAGAGTCAATTATAATGGACCCTCCCTTTGCATCAGACGAACAATACTTCTACGAAGTAGAAACTCACCCTCAGAAACACGAAGAAATGATGAATGATGTGAGGTTAGCCACACAAGTGACTGTCAAAAGTGAAGGTAAGAAAAGAAAGAAGAAAGAAACCATGTCGGAAGAAGAAGAAGAACCACTCATGGAAGTACCAAAGAACTTCAAGAAGTATGAAATAGAAGATAGAAGAATAATGGTATGAATGCCTAACAGAAAAGCTGACGTTGGAGAAGTATATGATAACCGAGAGAAAACCAAAAAAATCATAGTCACCATAGAAGGAGAAGAAGAAAAATGTACATACATTGGGAATGATTTGACAAGTGAAGAAGAAGAAGAGTTGGTTGCCCTATTGTGTGAATATAGAGATATGTTCGCTTGGAGTTACAAAGACTTGAAAGGAGTAGACCTGGATATATGCTCCCATAAAATCCCTATGACTCTAGATGCAAAACCGATGAAATAGAAACTGTACACATATAATGATAACTAAGCTGTGAAGATTAAAGAAGAAATACATTGTTTGATAGAAGCAAGATTCATTTATGAAATTGAGCACACTGAATGGGTATCCCCCATTGTGGTTGTGCCAAAAAAGAATGGAAAATTGTGTGTGTGTATTAACCTTAAAAAAGTTAATGCCGCCACAATTAGAGATAGTTATCCTCTTCCTATCGCAGAACATTTATTGGAAAGAGTTGCGGGCAAGGAAGTTTACAGCTTTCTTGATGATTTCTTAGGCTATAATCAATTAGCCATTGCTCCAAAAGATCAACACAAGACGGATTTTTCCACAGAATGGTGCATATTTGCATTTCGTGTAATGCCATTTGGGCTGACAAAAGAACCCGCCACTTTCCAGCGACTCATGTGTCACGTTTTTTAAGGAATTCTTATGCAAGAATTTGGAAGTTTAGGTCGATGACTTATGTGCACATTTGAATGTGAGACAGACTCATCAGAATTAAGGCAAGTATTTGACAAATGTCAAGAATATCAAGTTTGTCTGAACCTAGAAAAATGTGTTTTCATGGTCCGAGAAGGCAAAATTCTAGGACACATTGTGTCAAAGAACGGAATCTCTACAGATGAAGAAAAGGTGAAAGTAATCACAGAACTACCTAGACCAAACAATGTAAAAGAGGTACACGCATTTATGGGTCATTGTGGTTATTACAGACAATTCATACACATGTATGCAATCATAGCTAAGCCTATGTACTCTCTTTTGACCAAGTTTGAATGGACAGATGAGTGTGAGAACTCATTTAATGAACTTAAATGACGTTTGTGCTCAACACCTATATTGGTAACCCCGGATTGGAGTAAGCCATTCCATGTACATGTGGATGCATCCAACTATGCCGTAGGATGTGTGTTGGCACAACCCACGAATGAAGGTAATACAGATCTTCTTATAGCATACGCGAGCAGACAATTAAACGCAGCAGAAAGAAATTACACCACTACGGAACGAGAAGGATTAGGAATGATCTACGAAGTGAAGAAATTCAGACATCCATTATTTATTGGCAAACAAGTTCAAATTCTTTACATATCATCAAGCGTTATTGTACCTAGTCAATAAGCCATGTAACACAAGACGATTGATATGTTGGTTTCTATTGCTCATGGAGTATGACTTTGAAGTAGTAGTCAGGAAAGGAAAGACACATCTTAGAGCTGATCACCTCTCAAGATTAACCGCAGGAGAAGCTCCTCAAGGAATAGTGGATGAATTACCATATGCATATTTGTATAACCTTGAGATAGTACTAGAATGGGCTAAGCCTATAGTTCCTATTCTCTCATATGGGCCTAAGAATCCTAGGATAAGGATCAAGGAAGGAGAGATTACCAAGTCTCAAAGATACCAAATAATAGCAGGAAGCATATATAAATAGGATAATCAAAAGATTCTTGCTTGTTGTGTCGATGAATCAGAACATGCGAATTGGTTGCAATTAGCACATGTAGGTGCATTAAAGCAACATCATTCCAAACATCGTACATTGCAGACTCTGCATAGACTAGGAGTATATTGGCCTTCGATGGAAGCAGATGTCTACAAGTTGTGTAAAGAATGCCCTGTTTGTTGTGAAAGACCACCAGTAGAACATGCTACGTTATATCATGTGTCTCTCACACCATAATGGAGTGAACCATTAGTGATGTACTTGAGGACGAAAACATTCCCTCAAGGAATGACCTTAGCACGACAATGAAGTCTAGAGGAGGAAGCTCAAGACTATTCACTTATTGGTGACAATCTATACAAATGAGGATGAGACAGATACTTAAGACAATGTGTTCATGAAAGCAATTATTTGAGCGTACTAGAGACTGCACACCAAGGTGTTGCAAGAGGTCATTTTGGCCCCGATAGGATCACTGTGATACAGATAGGAAAGTCAGGAATTCTCTAAGTCTTGTTTTCATTCATTTTCATTACATCTCAAGATTAATGTGATTTTATTTATGTTTCTTGAGACTCATGTGGGTGGAGTTTTTCTTTTGTGTGATGCTATATTTTCTCCAGAATGGTGAATCCAAAGGAACTACCAATCCATGATTTCAAAGCAGACTCAGTCACTCTGTCTAGAGGACATTGGTTCTTGGACAGTGAAGCTGCAGTAGAGGAGGTGGATCTAGAGTCTGATGAAGAGCAAGAAATTCCACAAGCAGAGAAAGTAGTCAAGGAGCTCAAGGAAACTTTGGGTATCATTGGTCGGCATATTTTTACTGTGGGAGTTTGAGGTTACAAGTACACCATGTTGTGCCAGGAATTTTAAAAAAATGGAAAGCAGTAGGAATACACAGGTTGTTGGATGAACCCTTATTCTTCATAGACTTTGAAAGAGTGGCACAGGTGATGAACAGTTTGCTGGAAGTTGGGAAGGGCAATGAGGCATATTTCAGGTGTACTGTCAAGAACAAAGAAAACCAGGAAGTGAACGTTACTATAAAAGCAGAGCATATCAGGGAAGCCCTTCAGTTTTATACTATGGGAACTAAGTTGGACAACAATTTTGTCAAGAAAAATAAAGCTACATATGCAGGATATTCCAAATTTCCTGATTTTAAAGGAAAAGAGAATGAGGAGTATGCTATCAGAATGTTCTTGCAATACTTCTGTTTTCCAAAACTACCTAGATACACCATGCCACACAAACCAGTAACATTGATCATGTTCAATAATAAGGACAGAACCAAGCCTTTTGGAGTGATGGATGTAACTCCATACATACATGAGCAATTGAAGGAAGCAGCCAAACATTGGGAGCAAAAGAAGTACGTGAATGGAGCTCAATTCTTAACAAGAATTATATATCATGTTCTAGGAATGGAGAATCAGTTGAAGTTGGCTCCAGAAGCCCAATACTTCAGAAGTTTAATGTCAGGAATTAAAAGCCCTTCTAAAATGATGACTATAAGAGAAGCAGAAGCCCAACCAAGCATGAGGGGAGTAGAAAGGAAAAGAAAGGGAATCTTAGAAGAAGTCATTCATGTAAAGAAAAGAAGAGTGGATCCTAGAAAGCAGTAGGAATACACAAGTTGTTGGATGAACCCTTATTCTTCATAGACTTTGAAAGAGTGGCACAGGTGATGAACAGTTTGCTGGAAGTTGGGAAGGGCAATGAGGCATATTTCAGGTGTACTGTCAAGAACAAAGAAAACCAGGAAGTGAACATTACTATAAAAGCAGAGCATATCAGGGCAGCCCTTCAGTTTTATACTATGGGAACTAAGTTGGACAACAATTTTGTCAAGAAAAATAAAGCTACATATGCAGGATATTCCAAATTTCCTGATTTTAAAGGAAAAGAGAATGAGGAGTATGCTATCAGAATGTTCTTGCAATACTTCTGTTTTCCAAAACTACCTAGATACACCATGCCACACAAACCAATAACATTGATCATGTTCAATAATAAGGACAGAACCAAGCCTTTTGGAGTGATGGATGTAACTCCATACATACATGAACAATTGAAGGAAGCAGCCAAACATTGGGGGCAAAAGAACTACGTGAATGGAGCTCAATTCTTAACAAGAATTATATATCATGTTCTAGGAACGGAGGATCAGTTGAAGTTGGCTCCAGAAGCCCAATACTTCAGAAGTTTAATGTCAGGAATTAAAAGCTCTTCTAAAATGATGACTGTAAGAGAAGTAGAAGCCCAACCAAGCATGAGGGGAGTAGAAAGGAAAAGAAAGGGAATCTCAGAAGAAGTCATTCCTGTAAAGAAAAGAAGAGTGGATCCCAGAAAGGTAGAATTAGAACAGGTGGAAGCAACCAAGGAAGAGCATACAGCAGCTTAGAAGGAAGTTGAGTCTTCAAATGAACCTCATCCACCTCAGACAAGTAAAGAGCAATTGTATACTTATTTGACCCAAGGGAACAATAAAAGGGCAGTATATAAAGCTCAGTATCAAAAGATGTTGGAGGACTACTCTTGTAAAGCAACTGATTGGATCCAAGAAGAAGTAGAACACTATGAAGAGCTGCATGATCAGATGATGGCAGCAGAAACTGAGGAAGTTTTTGTCAAAAAAGAAGTGGAATTGTTAGCTTATTTCAAAGAGCTACAAGGACCCCCTGAAACTAGAACTACAGTTGTAGTAAAGAAGAAGGTTCAGAAGAAACCTGTACAGAAAAGGAAGTTGACCAAGAAAAATAAAGGAAAAACAGTAGTAGAACCTGTACAAAGGATGGAGGCAAAAAAAGTGACGGTGGAAGAAAAAAAACAGGAGGAATCCATTGCTATAGAAGAACCAAGAATGGACAAATCAGGGATGGCAGGATCTTCCCAGTTCTCTTCACATTCAGAAAGTGACATTGAAAATTTTCTGTTAAAAAGCTTGAATTTATCAGTTCCTAGCACACCAACTGTGATAGTACAAGTATCTGAAAAAAATAAAACACTTGAAGACTTGAGTGAGAAGCCACAAGGAAAACAGGACCAAGAAGAAGAAGCAAAACAGGTTAGTCCTGGAGAAGAGAAAAGGTTTCTAAAAGGTAAAGCAGTAATGATGGAAGAGGAAATTGAAGTAAGGAAGGAGTTCAGCTGTGGATTAGTAGATTCAGGGTTTAAGACAGTATGGACAAAACCTTCACATCAGACCTACTTGAAATTTAATGAGGAAAAGCAAGAAACAGAAAAGGAAGCTCAATTATGCAGTTTAGTGCACAAGAAAGAAGACAAAGATCAAATCAAGGAAACAGAGGAAGTAGTGGAAAAGAAGAATTTTCAAGAGGTCAAAGAAGGAAATACAGCAGAAGAAATAAACCAAAGTATAGAAGACATACTTTATGATTTGAATCATAATGAGGAGTTCACAACTACAGAAGAGCAGAGAAAAGAAGAAGACTTGGATCTCATGGATATAGATGAGCAAGAGGAAGGACAAAAAGAGCATATAGTCAATGATCAAATAAATCCCTCTGGGGAGATTGATTCAATCCTAACTTAGGATAAGGAAGTATAGGAAAAAGAAGGACTTATCCTTGAAGAGGAACAACAAGGAATGGAGGAAAAGAAGGCAGAAGAAAGGGAGATAATTAAAGAAACATCAGGACATGAGAAAAAGGAGGATCAGACATTAGTGTATGAGGAAGATGTTGCAGAAAAGGAAGAAATGAAAACAGATAAGGACTCTGAAGAACAAAAGAACCAGGTCATAGAATATGAGGAAGAAGATGAAGAAGAAGATGACTGTAAAGAAGAAAAGCAGATAGAAGTGAGACAAATGGAATTAGAAGCTGGGTTAGAAAGGATACCCAAGAATATAAGATCTGCTTATAAAGTTATTATGAGCAATATAGAACAGTTCAGACCATCAAGTAGAAATATGATTATATCAGGAATGGTGGCAGAATTTAAAAGGCAACAAAATCATTAATGAGCAAAAGAGATAAAAGGAACAATTAGTAGAACAATTGAGGATTGTACAGGAGAGAAATGAGGATTGACTAACAAAATAATTTCCTTGGAAGAATTGTGTTGATATATTTAGGTAGTGATGTGTGTGAACACACTAGGACCGTCGGGGCACTTTTTTCCCTCTTTAGGAGGTTTTTTTCCCTCGGCTTGTATATACGCCTATTGCCCTAATGGGCTACTTATCTTTGTACATTCTCTAGTAATACATTCAGTATTGTGTGTTGGTGCTCCAAGCTTCTTCTTCTTCCTTGTGCTGTTCGCGTGCTTCCGTAGACGTCTAACTCCAACAATTGGTATCAGAGCAGGTCGTCCCTTCATCTAAGGCACCGTCGACACTCCTCCGTTTGCAGTCTCAGAATCGCACAAATTTTGGAGAGCATACTCAGCGTGTTTCCGAGATCAAAACTGCTTCGCTCTGTGGTGCCTAAATCGGGATCTGAGCTCGTTTCGGCCTTCGAACACACTATCACAACGCTTGTGCAGGCTATTTTGTCTTTTTGTGCCAAAGGTATATACCAGTTTCTGTTCGCCAGTTTAAGCGTCTCAAAGTCTGCTACAGGTCTAGCAGAACTCGTCTAGGCAGTTCTGTTCAACTTTTTGAGATACAGTCAATTTTCTGCATCAAGGTATTTTAGTCACCGGCCATGGCTGAAAGCAGTGATGTATTCCGTATGTTGGCTGTTGAGGATAAGTTGGATGGTACCAACTACCCATTATGGGCTTATATGATGCGACATGTTTTGGTTGCAAAAGGATTGTGGAACATTGTGCAGGGTGTTGAAAGACGTCCTGTTACACCTGTAATGACAGGTACTACAAATACAGGTGCTGGAGCTGATGAAGATGGTGTCGAAGATGATATTCCGCAGATTCCTGTTCGTGCTGTTGTTTCTGTTGCACCTACTGCAGAGCAAATTCGTTGGGATGGCAGAGATGCCCAAGCACATGGATTGATAGCTTTGTCTGTCAAACGTGCCATTATTCCTCATATTCGCTCTTGCAGAACAGCTAGGGATGCTTGGGATACACTTACCACATTGTACCAAGCTAGGAATGAGGCTCGTGTTGCTTACCTCCAAAAACAGTTGGAGAGTGAGCACATGAATGAAGGTGATTCTATGGACAGTTTCCTAACGAAGATCAAAGATTTGAAGGAACAGTTGATTTCTGCTGATGAGGTTATACCAGATAGCTCACTTGTGCAGACCATTCTGAATGGTCTTCCTGATTCATATCAGAGTTTTGCTTCTACTCTTCGATTGATGATGAAAGGCAATCCGAATGCCTTATCATTTGAGGAGTTAGTCTCTGTTCTGTTGCAGGAAGATCAGTCCAGGCAGAACAGGTCCATTATGCGTATTGCAGATCAAGCTTTCCTGGCTAGTCAGAAGGGCAAAGGAAAATGGAGCTCTTCTACTAGTAAGCAAAAATATGCAAATGCTGCACATTTGAAGAACCAGGATAGAGATGAGAAGAAATCAGAAAAGCAGAAATTGTTTTGCAAGTACTGTAAAGGGAATGATCATATCATAAAGAACTGTCCAAAACTGGCTGCAAAAGAGGCAAAGAAAAAGGAGGCTCGAATGGTTGTTGTAGAAGCCTCTACACCAAAAACAGAGTCTGCTAATCTTGTGTAGGAAGAAGAATGGGCGTTTACTACTGTTTGCAGTTTTGACCCATCTTCTCATGAGCAGTGCATGTCTGCAGTGGACTCAGATGTTTGGTACTTTGACAGTGGGGCGACCAAACATATTACCTCGCAGCGCAGTTTCTTCTCTTCACTCGAGCCTGCCCCTACAGGGAATACTGTCACATGCGCCAACAACTCCTCTTATCCTGTCATGGGAGTTGGTAAGATCATTCTGACTACTGCTGATGGTAGTTCTTTCACCTTGTCAGATGCTTTATTTGTGCCAGGGATCAAGAAGAATCTGTTATCAGTTTCTGCATTAGCCAAGATTGGCTTGGTTGTGAAATTTGTTGATGATAGATGTACAGTTCATGATCTGTCAAATGGCGATGTTATTATTGCTTCTGGCATTTTATGTCGTGGGTTATATAAGCTCATAGACTATGAAAGATATGTGAATGATTCGGCATGTGTAGTTCATGATTCTCAGGCTATGTCAGATGCAAAGCTTTGGCATGCACGCTTTGGTCATCTGAATTTTGCTAGTTTGCTACGTCTGTAGAAATATGATATGGTGTCTTCTTTGCCCAAGCTTGAGGCACCTGGAAAACATGTATGTGAAGGCTCTATTTTGGGCAAAATGCAGCGTTCCTCCTTTCCAAAAGATGGTTCAGTTCGGGCTACGCAGAAATTGTAGCTTGTACATAGTGATGTCTGTGGTCCTATGCAGACACCCTCTTTTGGGAATTACTTTCATTGATGATTTTTCCAGGCATGCATGGGTATATCCACTCAAAGCAAAGTCCAAAGTGTTCATGTGCTTTAAACAATTTTTGATTTTGGCTGAAAATCTGTCAGCATGTAAAATGGGCACCCTCCGTTCTGATCGAGGGGGGGAATATATGTCTTCTGATTTTAATGCATTTCTGGCTGAACGTGGGATAAAACACCAGTGTACAGTGCCGTATACACCTCAACAGAATGGAGTTGCTCAATGGAAGAACAGGTCACTCATGGAGATGGCGAGGTGTATGGTCAAGAGTCAGGCTTTACCACATAGTTTCTGGCTTGAGGCTGTCATGTGCGCAGCATATGTACTTAACAAGTGTCCCACTAAAGCGCTGCAGTCTATCACTCCATATGAGGCTTGGCATGACCGCAAGCCATCTGTTGCTCATCTGCATGTTTTTGGTTGTTTGGCATATGCATTAGTGCCTGAACAACATCGCAGAAAATTGAATGATAAGGCAATAAAATGTATTTTTGTTGGGTACAGTTCTGAAAGTAAAGGCTATCGTCTGTATCATCCACAGACTAAACGCATTCTGGTTAGTCGTGATGTTGTCTTTGTGGAAGATGCTATTCAGCCATTGCTTTCATGTACTAAGGAGACATCTGTTAGCTCCAAAGACATGTATGATACGTTGATGCCTCTTTTTACAGGTGGACAGTCTAGTGCTGGTCCTAATGAGGCAACTTCTCAGCCTTTGCAGGTTTCATATGATGATGCAGATCATTCTATTTCTGATGCAGATCATTCTATTTCTGATGCAGATTTACATGATGCACTTGTTGATAAGAGAGCTGATATTGAGCAAGCAAAAACTATGCCAAAATGGCTGGTGCAAACTTTGCGTGACAGCAAATTAGATGCACCTTTGTCATATCGTACTCGTTCAGGCTCTCATAGTGCCTCCTTTGCATCAGATTGCTATGCTATGGCTGCGTCTAGTCTCAGTGATGAGAATGAGCCTGTTTCTTTTGATGAAGCACAAAATTCAAAAAATTGGATGGCTGCCATGCAATCTGAATATGATGCTATAATGAAGAATGGTACATGGTCTTTATGTGACTTGCCTCGTGGCAAGAAGGCCATTGGCACTAAGTGGGTATACAAGCTGAAGCGTAAACCTGATGGTACAGTTGACAGGTATAAGGCTAGGCTTGTTGCAAAGGGTTATGCGTAGGAAAGAGGCATTGATTTTGATGAGACCTTTGCACCTACATGTCGTATGACTACTGTTCGGAGCATTTGTGCACTTGCAGCCCATCATGGTTGGAATGTACATCAGTTGGACATTAAAACAGCATTTCTGAATGGTGACTTGCATGAAGAAGTGTATGTTTTTCAACCCCGAGGCTTTGTGCAAAAAGGGCATGAAAACCAGGTGTGCAGGTTAAAGAAGGCATTATATGGTTTAAAGCAAGCACCACGTGCTTGGTATGAGAAGATACATGCCTATCTGGTTGCACATGGTTTTGTGAACAGTCCAACTGAAAGCACCTTATATGTTAAGCATGCTCATGATGTGCTTCTGATCATTGTTGTCTATGTTGATGACATGCTGCTCACTGGTCCTATTGAGAAGCATATTGCTGATTTCAAGGCTGATTTGCATGCCTCATTTGAGATGTCTAATTTGGGGCATTTGCATCACTATTTGGGCATTCAGTTTATGTAAGTTGATGGTGGAATGGCTTTGTGTCAAACAAAACATATTGACACAAAATTGTAGTGTTTTGGCCTTGAAGACTGTAAGCCTATTGCCATTCCTATGGAGACAGGTTTACGATTGAGTCTTCATGATGTTGGAGATGCATTTGATGCTGTTCTCTATCAACAGGCTGTTGGATGCTTGATTTACTTATGCATTACTCGGCCAGATATTCAGTTTGCTGTCTCACAAATGAGCAGGTTTATGCATTGCCCAGGAGTCACGCATTGGAAGGCAGTTAAGCGCATCTTTCGCTACTTGAGTGGTACTCGGCTACTTGGGTTGTTTTACCCCAAGGGGGGATCACTACCGCCAGATTTGCATGCTTTTTCTGACTCTGATTGGGCTGGTTGCTATGACACTCGTGTGTCCACCAGTGGTTTTCGCTTCATGCTTGGTAGCTCATGTATATCTTGGTTGAGCAAGAAGAAGCCTACTGTGGCCACTTCCAGTTGTGAGGCTGAGTATAGGGCAGCTTTCACAGCGACTGTTGAGTGTGTGTGGCTCAGACGCCTTATGGCTGATTTGGGTGTTGGCCAGTCTTCTGCCACCACCATCTTCACTGACAGTCAGAGCGCATTGGCAGTTGCGAGGAACCCTGTGTTCCATGCTCGCACTAAGCACATTGAGGTGCATTATCACTATGTCAGGGAGAGGTTCTCTGCTGGGGAGATCAGCTTGGCATATGTGCCCACGCAGGAGAACATTGCAGACCTTTTCACGAAGGCTCTTTCTAGGGAGAAGTTTGAAGCTTTCCGCAAAGCTTTGAGCTTACTTCCTTTTGTGGAGTGATTTCCACATCGCTTGGCACTTCCTTATACATGAGTGCCAGCTCCTTGTTCACCGCATCACTCCCAGGGGGGATTTGTTGATATATTTAGGTAGTGATGTGTGTGAACACACTAGGACCGCCGGGGCACTTTTTTCCCTCTTTAGGAGGTTTTTTTCCCCCGGCTTGTATATACGCCTATTGCCCTAATGGGCTACTTATCTTTGTACATTCTCTAGTAATACATTCAGTATTGCGTGTTGGTGCTCCAAGCTTCTTCTTCTTCCTTGTGTTGTTCGCGTGCTTCCGCAGACGTCTAACTCCAACAAATTGGAGGTTCAACAACAAAACAAAATTCAATATCTTGAAGAGAAGTGTGCAAAGCAGGTAGAGCATAGCAGCAAAATGGAATTGGAGCTGAAGAAAATTGAAGGAAGATATAGAACACTTCAGAGTTCATATCAAATTATGGTCAAAGCAAATGAAGAAATAAACAGGTTATTAATGGAAGAAGGCCAGATAAAAGAAGAGAGCAAGACTGTACAGGTAACACAAGATGAGAAGGAGGAGTTGAACAGAGAAATTTTAAGGCTACAAGCAGAACTAAAGGAAGCTAAGGAGTTGGAAAAACAAGCCGATGTACATGCTGCTACTTCAATGAGAGGATATAATAAGTTACATATGGATATAGAAAAAGAAAGAAGTGATTGGCAGTTGAGTAGAGAAAAAGAAAGAAATGAGTGGAAATCAAAAAAAGAATTGTGGACCTCTCAAAATAGAAGTTTAATGATGATGGTGGAAGAATTACAGACGAAATTGGGAAAGCCACAAAGCCAGGTTGAAGAACAGATAGAGACCACACAAGCAAAAGAGTATGAAGGGGGAGATGATCACAGGACTCAACATTTTGATGAACAAGAAAACAAAACACCAGTAGAGGAGTACTCAGAGGAGTTTGTTTAGAGACTTCTAACAGACAGAGAATCTAGAATGGAGTTTATTCGAAAAATGCATAATGAATATGAGGAATAGATTGTCAATTTTGCTTTAAACAAAGGGATAAATCTTGATCAATACCATTGGGCAGCAGATGGCTTAGGTATACCCTTTTGCATGATTATTGAAAGCATTAAAAATTATCAGCTGGCAAGGGTGGGATTATCACCAAACAAGTATTTGGAATATGAAGAAGACATCAATGTGACAAAGGAATTATTTGAAAAGGCCAATCCTAAATGGAGAAATAGGTGGTTGGATGCTAACAAAGAATGCAGAAAGATTTGGAAAGAGGCACCCATTCAGTTAAAAATCAATCCAGCTTATTGTCTGGTAGCAAGGAGAAGGGAGTGGATAGTCTTTTGGGAAAGAAGGAATGCAAGACAGATTCCATCAAAATGGCTGAATTTTCCAAAGATAGCAAGACCGAAGGCAAGAACATGGCCAACAAAGAAATATATGGTTGACACAGCAGAGTCTGTTATATCTACATATAAAGATGGCAATGACCCAGCTTGTATTCTATTAATCGGAGTAATGAGACTCATTTTGGCATGTATAGAGACTTTTACAGATACAGATGTCTGAACTCTAAACTACATTGGTTTTAGCTCACCATCTGATGCTTTATTATTTGATCTCAGTGAAACCCCAGACAGGATCTATTTAATGGCCTATTATAGCAGAACAATATTTTTGGGTAGTCATTATCTCCAGATTTTTGAAGATGCTTTTGATTATGGATTCTTTGAAAGAGAATCAGAAATCTTTGGAAATTTATCAGTAGTAACAAAGTCCCAACTCAAGCTTATGAAGCAGCATATACAGAATACCTCAGGAAAGACGTGATAGATAAACCAGAAGCAGTTGTACAGTGGAGAAAAGCATAATTTGAAATGGTGAATAAGTTAAACATCATAGAAAGAAGAAGCCATGATCTAATTGTCACAGGTATATCAAAGAAAAAAGAAGTAAAGGAAGCTCTCACCGTCTACCAGCAAGAATTTTTTGTCAGGAGCCAAAAAGTCTAGGAGGGGAAGAATGTTGGAAGAAGCATTTTTTGAAGAAAAATATTTGTAAAATGTCAAAAAATTGTAGAAATATTTATGCAACTGATGTAAAAGTGAGGAAGAGTCTTCCTCATGTAAATTAGAATCATATGTATTTTTTCTAGAATTTTTGGAAGCTCTCTGATAGCATATTTTTAGATTAGAAGGGAAAAAGACCAAAAATCAAGTGTGAAAAGGGACACTTGAAAATGTATAAAAGATAATTCCCTTGAGAGGGTTGGTTGTATTATTTGTGCTATCCAAGTAATTTGAAGAGCTCTCCTTGCAAAAATCGTGTTTCTTCCTTTCAAGTACTTTCTTTAGATTTGTTGAGTCTATTCTATGTGTGATCTATGGAAATTGCAAGCTTCTATTGTGTATTTCTGATTAATGTGTATGAAGAGAGGAGATTCTTGATGTATGGAGTGAGAAAGTGCTGAAGAATAGAACTGGAGATGAAAATCGTCAATTTTCACAGAATCGTGATTGTCTCGTTTGAAGGTTACAGGTATCATTTTTGAGAGTTGACTTCATAATTGTGTTCTGGTGAGAAAATAACACACTTTACGCACCAAGATCATTGAAAATGATGTAGTATTGCTCAAGATAATCAAAACCCTAAAAAATTCTCTTCATCTTCATTATTTCTCAAAAATCCAGTCATATTTCTCTTATTTTTTGGATTCCATCATCTAGAAGGGGCTGTGGTCTTTGTATACTTCCCGGATTGACAAATATAAGATGTATTGTTGATTCTTATGCTAAAATTATTGGAGAGGACAACTCCAAAGGGTAACAACAAACACCAGTCCTCACGTCTCCATGGATTGACATTTATGAGGTGTATCTCCTCACATTAGTACTTTCCATTGTGCTAGAGTGACACCAAATTTGGCTCCGTTGCCGGGTAAAGAGCTTGGAAGACGAGCTAGTGACAGTAAGACGTAGAGTAGCGACGTTGGAAGGTAAAAAAATCAGCATTTTCAGTTCAGTTTTTGAGTTTTCTCCATCTTCATCATCATCATCATCACCATCCCTTCCCATCTTTACCTTCTCTAATTTTTTCGCTTTTTTGCCTATACATTCCCGATTTTTGCCTCCTTTTCTTCATTCTTGGCAAGGAGAGGAGTTCACAAAGAGTTTAGAGCCTAAGTATTTAAAATACTTGCACTGTTAAAACATCAAAAAATTGAGTCATAGTATCACGGAGTGATGAGGTCTACACCTGGAATCACGAGTGTCACATCGTGAGAGTGAAGGGTGACTTTGCATATAGAGGCACATAGCAGTGACAAGGAGGACACAAGGTACACATATTTGCAAAAAAATTTGAATTTGGATGTCAAAATCTCCAAGTATCATGTCCGGTTGAGTTTTGGTATCGTGATACCAGAATTCCCAAGTATCGGGATACTTGTCGAGGTATCGTATCGTGCACGCCCACTTGAGGTATCGTGATACCATTCTAGTATCGTATCGTCAAGTGCTAGTATCGGGATCACAATCATCCTGGTGGTATCATATCGTGTCGGTCACGATATCATATCATTGACTGACTAGTATCCTATCACGTGCATGATTGGTATCGTATCGTGCCTATTCTAGTATCGTATCGTGCCAAAAAGTGGTATCGTATCATCCATAGAACCAATATCATATCGTGAGAGTTCCAGTATCGTATCGCGTAAATTTTTCGGTATCGTATCGCCTATCACCTTGGTATCATATCGCGAGCAATCCGGTATCGTATCATCCACGTGGTATCGTATCATGAGCTAACTTGGTATCGTATCATGCCTTAGATCCCCTGTTATCGTATCGTCTGGCCAGCAGTATCGTATCATCTGATATCATAGTATCGTATCGTGAAAGTTGGTATTGACTTGGTGGTATCGTATCGTCTAAGGTGGTATCGTTTGAAGTGGTATCACGTATCATGGAAAATCTGGTATCTTACCGCCTATTCTGTGGTACTCCCAGAGGGATCTTGTTTCCCTGTTTTAACCCCAGAACCCTGAGCTGGCATAACTTTCTCATACGAAATCTGTTTTGAGTGATTTTGGGTTTGTTGGAAATCTCGTGGGGAGTACTACAAAAACACTGACTGGTTACGGTAAAAATAATACTTGGATTATTAGATATAGTATTTTGAAGTTGACCCTCAGGTTGGACTAGGAAGTAAGGAGTTCCACAAGATTTTGAGCAATACAAAGGACAATTTTGGACTTGTAGACAAGGCTTATGAACCTAAGATCAAGTAGACACTTAGGAAGTGATAGATAAAGTACCAAATCATTAGAGGCTAGTGTCAACCACACAACCAAGTCGGGGACTCACAACTCAGGGGTTAGCACTACGTGCTGAGTTCACAGACGAGTGAGTCAGAAATGTCATTCAACTGGGAGAGACTCTTGGCTTCTGAAGACATGCATAGTTCAGTATCTAGGGAAGGTTTTATGTCTAGAGTGGAAGGGGAATATCGGATGTCTCTTTAATACATAACCACTAACTTGCAAGGAATACCCATCTACCTCGATGGTCTACACAGGTCAGTAGCAAGAATGATAAACACTACAAAATCTGAGATAGTTCTAAGACCAGCTATCAAGTATCAAGCTAGAGTTTACATGGACAAGATGGGCCAGATCTATGTAGTAACTCAAAACCCTAATCAAATTAATGATAGAGGAGAATTAGAGGGACAAGGAACTTCCAAAAAATATAACCAAGAAGAACTGATGTCTACCCCTAGGGTAAAGTCAGTAATGACCCAAGTATTGGAAGCGGATAGGATAACCCAAGATGACTATCTGATGGATGTGTACTTAGTACATCGATTAGACCTACTCCTATAAACCGATTCACCAACACAAAGAGAAAGCATCAGCCCAACAATTATATACGAGTTCAGGGATCTGGAAAATCCATCTAGAGTCACATACCTATACCCAAATCAAAGGAGATATTGGTTTGTAGATGAAGTGGAGAGGTCTAGATTAAAGTACATGGATCTACCTATCTTCCCTCCTTGAGATCATGAAACTACCTCACAAAACCCATTCCAGACCCAGCAAAGAACGAAAAATGTGATGTCATGACAAATGAGCCAATGTAGTATGCCGAACAGACCTCAGGTGCAATCCATCATGCCAAGAATTAACTCCCACAACCAAACTAGCCACGAAATGGGAAATATGAATAGAACCACTTTTAGGGCAGAACCACCCCAAGGTGTAGGAGCTAGAATACACCCAGTCAAACTCGCTTTTCCCATCATAATTCAATCCCCAGAGCCAGGAAAAAGATTGAGACCAATCCAATTGGCCAAATGCATGCAAAATCGTTACAATGGCATAGGAGAGCTCTATGGCCACATTGCAGAATTCAAGCAGGTGTTACGAGCGGAGCAAGTGGATGACTTTCTCATGCAATATGAATCTTTTGGGCTAACCCTCACGGGAATAGCCTTAACTTGGTTTCAATGCTTGGATCCAAAGTGCTTTGGCCATATCGAACAATTCTTCCAAGAATTTATTTGGGAATTCACTAAGCAAGGGATCAAGCACAATTCGTCATCCTTACTACATAGTTTCAAACAAGCTCCTAATGAGACAGTAAAAAATGTGGCACAAAGATTTAATCAATATGTAGACTGATGCCCTGTGATGGAGAGACCTTCTCAGCAGAAAATGATATCCTTATTTTTAGAAGGTATAACGAATGGAACATTGAGAATGTTAGTATACGTAAAACGATTGCAAACTCTGAGTGAGTGTCTTCAACAGTGCATAGATTTGGAAGACAACTTAGCTGAGGATCTCAAGACCACACAAGATCCTACCAAATCAGAGGATACAAGGAGCAATGAGACTTCTAATTCGAGTTATCTGGAGGAAGTGGCAGCGTTAGTGGCCAAGAAATTAGGAGTACAAGGACAAAGGAACTACCAGAACTCTTCCTTGAGAGTGCCAATGTTAGGACGTTGCACATGTTGCGGTGGAGATCATCCATCTCATGTCTGCACTAGAGAAGGATTAGGGTTAGCACAACCTTACCCTTACGATATACAACCAACTCAGGAGCCTAATATGTACTCTTATAGCAAGCAAAAGTACATCAACTACAACACCGAAAACTATCCAATGAATAGACAGCCACGACCGTTTGTACCACCCTAATGTAGACCATACGAGTACCCTCCTAGAGAACAAGGCAAAGAAGTTCCTAGGTATAACCCATGTCTAGGACCACGAGGAGCAACTAGACCGTATGAACTTGGAGGATATAGCCAACCTCAACCTATACCAGGACAACAACCACCCCACCCACTAGCTCTGATACAAGGGCAGAACATCACAATACAAGTCATTTGTCTTGAGTGTGGCAAAGAACAGCTCCTAAGAGATTGTCCCGGACATCCCTCTAGTGCATCAAAGATTACACCCATTAATGTAGTAGGCTTAGTTGGGGATTCAAGTTCCAGTAGCGATAATGTGGCTCCTATACATGCAGTTACTAGGGCACAAGCCTTACAACGAGCTAAACTAGCTGAGAAATCAGAGCCAAGTGAGTCAGGAGAGCCTAGTAAGAGAAAAACAAGAACACGGAAGGATACTAGAGAGAAGGCCAATCATAAGTGGACCAAAAATTTATCTGAACTAGAAGAAAGCCTGAAAGATGCAAAGACAAAAATAGAAGGTATTTCCTCTCAAAACCCCTCGCATGTCAAAACTCCATCCACACCACCTCATCCCCAACCTCATCCCCACCCACCAACCACTGTAAATAAACCACAACCATGATCTGTTCTTGCATATCCAACCCCAGAAGACTTGGACATGATGTTCAAGGCATACCAGGCTCGACTTCAAGAAGGGCCAACACCTCCAAACCTAGACAAAAGCTACCCTAGAGCAAATTTAGAGATTGAATGGAAAAAAATGTGCATAAAAATGGTGGAACTTGATCTAAACATCTGACTTGGATGTTTGTACAATGGTTAACTCCCAACCAATAGTTACTTGATTTCTTCACCTATCTTGAGGACTACTCGGTCCTATTGGGCTTCAAAATCCCATGAAAACTATAGGAGAAAGTTTTCCATTTACTTTGGATAAACCTTACTATATCTTGAAAAAGTCAAATTCAAAATGAAAACCATCCAATTTAGGACACTTTTCTCAAAAACTTTAGTTAAAAGTTCTTGGGAATTGTCAAGCTGATGAGAAATTCCTAACTTCAGTGTTCTAGAGTGGATTGAACTCTAGAAAGTCATAAGAGTTATGGTAATAACTGGAAGCAAACTCAAATGAATAAGTCAAACTTGGACTTGCTATCTTTTGAAGATTGAATAAGTTCTTGTATAGAACATATATCCAGGATGTTTAATTTAGTTATCCAATTTCAATCGGCTAACCCTAGACTTTTGCAAAAGAAATTAGATACCATATCTGAGTCGATTCCAAAAGATTTCGAAAAGCAAAAGGAAATAACTAAAACTTTTTATAACTAATTCCAAATTCTAAGATATAAACTTTCTATGAGTCAAATACTTGATGACCCAAGACTTTAACTTTTCAAAGATCTGTTTCAACAGGGTATTGAAGCATTTATTTATTCTATCTTTAAGAGAAATAAACTTGATTCTCAAAAAGATTCATACAATAAATATAAACATCATCCAACCACAAGATACTATTGTGATATCCAACATCAATGTGTCGACCCACAGAGGTTCTATTGATGAGTTGTTACTTAAACAGTGCTTCACTTGAGACTAACTTCATTCCTTAATTCATTCTTTTTGACTCCTTACTAGGAATGCAATTCTTGTGTATTGCTTTGAGTCAAAGAATTGAATTTTCCAAGTTACACTAGGAACTTATAGCTTTAATTTGTCAGTTTATTCCTTAGTTGAAAGGTTCAGTTCAAACTCCAAATCTTACTCTTTCAGAAATTTATCAAATATTTCCGAATCATCAACACTTTAGCTTGAAGTATTTCAAGAAGAACTTCGCAGCTACTTACTTCATATCTTCTTAAAAACTTGATCTTGAAGTATCTTGAGATCTTAATTTTATCCTCCTTGAATTAAAGCTTATCCATGGAAGTTTTAATTTCCTTGAAGATCAAATCTAACTCCAAAATCCATTCTCAGACTAAAAGATAATTATCATCACACGGTCCGATGTCCCATACCATCTTTCCTACATCAATCTGAGTATAAAATCTGGCATCCCATACCACCCTATTTTATATTCACATTAATGTGTGCGTGATATTTATCCTAAAGTGTAAATATATCTTGATAGAGTACCTTTTCACTTCAACTCTTTGAAGTTTTAGGCATTACCTCTAACTTGATATTCTAGGTTTTGATTCCTTTGCACGATCATTACCTCTAACTTGATATTCTAGGTTTTGATTCCTTTGCACGATCATTACCTCTTGATAGAATATCCCTTCTCTTTTTGCTAAGGTTTTCAAATGAAAACCAGTTAGAATTTCCAAGTTCTTGAATTTTTTCCAATTCAAGTCCAATTGGTTATACTTGACCAATTTGTAGCGGTAAGAGGTCTTTACTGCTTGTCTTTAGATTCCTTTCTAATTGGATCTTTAAATAGCTACCCTGGCCAGGACTTTATAGGAATCTCTCTACTGCCTAAGTCTAAGCATCCACTCATGCTTGATTGGATTTTACCAAAACCCTTTTAAGGGTAGGGAAACATTATGTTTTACATTCCACAGACTTAAGTACTGTCTTCACTGTTGTAGACTACATTCTTGGAATTTTTTCCCTCTATTCAGACTTGGAATAGCTTACTATTTTGATTGCCAATACTTGGGGAAACTTCATAGTAGTTCCAATCGCAAATTCTTGGACAATCATGGCCAGATTGATTAAGTCTTGTTGATCATGTGATAAAATAAAGACTTGGTCTTTATCTTTAAGATCGCTTTGAACTATCAAAAGCTTCTTTGCTTACCCATGGGCTTTTAGAGATCTTCTTCCTACTCAAGTCCAAGGATATACTAATGCCTTCCAGATTCTAAAGCTAAGAATCTTTGATATACTTCCAAGTGATATCAATCATTTGGACGTTAAGTACCACTTCTTGTGGTTTGTGACTTCTGGGGAACTACTTGCTATCCAAGAGTTTGAAGAATTTCATTCTCAACTACTTGGGAGAATGTTATTCTTCAAAGACTTGAGATTCCTTCTTGGGAATCAAAGAATTTGAGGAAAGGATTCATCTTGGAATCTTTTGCAATGCCGAACGGATGTTTGAACAAAAATTCTCAGACTTTCAAACAATATCCAGAAGCTTTATTGATTGATTTGTGTTCATTTCCTGAGTATCAAACTAGAGCATGCATATCACCTTTAGGATATGGTTTCTAATTCCACTATGAAAGTTTGACTTGAACTTTCATTTATGTGATATTGAATCCTATTCTTGAGTTTAATATAGGATTCATTCTTATTGGTCAATCTTTAGATGTTACTAGAGTACTTTAAACATCTTTTTATGATTGATCCAATACTAATGCTACTATGAACACATAACTTTGAACTTTGTAGCCTGTTTAGGAAAAGGTCATGGATTGGAGATCCATTTCTTGGAACTTTGTATTCCTAAATGAAAATTTCACAGTTTGATTCAAGTCTTTAGGAACTTATCTCATTTCCTAAAGATTACTTACTTTGGTTTACTTTTGAAGCTTCAATTAGCTTGAATGAAACCAAAAGTTAACTCTCTAAAAGAGTTCTTTTGAGTTTCCATGCTTGCTTAATAGCCTACTCCTTTCATGGACCAAACTTAAATCAAGCATTTCTTGACCTTGAAAATGCATGTTCCCAATCAACCATGCACAAACGTCCTACTTGCTAGCTTTTTAGAAAGATAGCTCTCTCCAGGGGAGTGCCTTCTTGGGCAGGTGGATACTAACCATCCAAGTGTCGGCCATGTAACTGCATGTGTGCCAAGTGTCCCAGTTAACTCGAGTTAACTCAAGTGGATGCTTCTAGAAGGCTTTAGATCTCTTTAACATTCTTTTGAAAGGAGAGATTCACCAACAATCATTTCTTTTGTGAACATGAATTTCTAGATGCATGCAAGTGCTTGATGTATTTCCAATGCTTCTATATCTGTTTAGCTTTCATGGAGTTCGTAGCGTTTGCGATTATCCTTAAAACATGAAGACTACTACCATGCTTCAATAATGTTTAGGTGCAACTTACATGAAAGCAACGAATAAAGCAAGTATTGAAATGAAAACATCAACTAGTAAAGTACTTAGGTCTAGATTAAGCTACGTCCTTCCATTGATCCTCTAGAAGAGACACTCTCCTTCCTTTGCCTTCGGATCATGTGTGGAAATGCTTCACTTGTAGTAGGCTTGAGATGAAGCAAAAAGCTCAAGGATCAAAGCTTAACAGAGATTAAATAGACGAGGAGCAATCGGCTCACTTGTTATGCTTGACACACATCTAAGTGACTTTGATATCCTTCTATTGTTTTCTTCTTTTATGGTTTCTAGAGCTTTGCTACAAAATTCCCTCAAAATACTCCGAAGAGAAGCATTGTCATTGAGTGTGAGAGGTTCCGAGTTGGAATCTCGAGACACATAGCTTCTTCCTCACGGGCGTTTTTTTGAAGGGGATGTAAGCTTACTAATTTGCAAGAAACCGCGTGGGTCCCTTGGCATCAAATGATACTTGCCGTACATCCGTCGGGGTTCGATCCCCGAGGCTGTGCCCTTTGTCTACAAATTGATTTTGTGACGTATTGTACATTAACTTACATAAGTGTTGAAGGTTCGATGGTTTATGATGAAGAACTATGGTACTCCCGTACGAGTGGCACAGGTTCAAACCCTGCGTGCATGCACCGCGTTAGAGATTATGTCCCCAATTCGTTTGTGATGTTGAAGGTTCTACAGCCCAGCCACATTTTACTCTACATTAAAAATGAATGTGCTTCGAGCTCTTCGTAAGACAATTGCTTTCGCAATTAGACAAGATGCACCCATACTCTAGATCGGGGGTTCAATTCCCGCATGCGACTGCTAAAAAATATAACCAAGAAGAACTGATGTCTACCCCTAGGGTAAAGTCAGTAATGACCCAAGTATTGGAAGCGGATAGGATAACCCAAGATGACTATCTGATGGATGTGTACTTAGTACATGGATTAGACCTACTCCTATAAACCGATTCACCAACACAAAGAGAAAGCATCAGCCCAACAATTATATACGAGTTCAGGGATCTGGAAAATCCATCTAGAGTCACATACCTATACCCAAATCAAAGGAGATATTGGTTTGTAGATGAAGTGGAGAGGTCTAGATTAAAGTACATGGATATGCCTATCTTCCCTCCTTGAGATCATGAAACTACCTCACAAAACCCATTCCAGACCCAGCAAAGAACGAAAAATATGATGTCATGACAAATGAGCCAATGTAGTATGCCGAACAGACCTCAGGTGCAATCCATCATGCCAAGAATTAACTCCCACAACCAAACTAGCCACGAAATGGGAAATATGAATAGAACCACTTTTAGGGCAGAACCACCCCAAGGTGTAGGAGCTAGAATACACCCAGTCAAACTCGCTTTTCCCATCATAACTCAATCCCCAGAGCCAGGCAAAAGATTAAGACCAATCCAATTGACCAAATGCATGCGAAATCGTTACAATGGCATAGGAGAGCTCTATGGCCACATTGCAAAATTCAAGCAGGTGTTGCGAGCGGAGCAAGTGGATGACTTTTTCATGCAATATGAATCTTTTGGGCTAACCCTCACGGGAATAGCCTTAACTTGGTTTCAATGCTTGGATCCAAAGTGCTTTGGCCATATCAAACAATTCTTCCAAGAATTTATTTGGGAATTCACTAAGCAAGGGATCAAGCACAATTCGTCATCCTTACTACATAGTTTCAAACAAGCTCCTAATGAGACAGTAAAAAATGTGGCACAAAGATTTAATCAATATGTAGACTGATGCCCTGTGATGGAGAGACCTTCTCAGCAGAAAATGATATCCTTATTTTTAGAAGGTCTAACGAATGGAACATTGAGAATGTTAGTATACGTAAAACGATTGCAAACTCTGAGTGAGTGTCTTCAACAGTGCATAGATTTGGAAGACAACTTAGCTGAGGATCTCAAGACCACACAAGATCCTACCAAATCAGACGATACAAGGAGCAATGAGACTTCTAGTTCGAGTTATGTGGAGGAAGTGGCAGCGTTAGTGGCCAAGAAATTAGGAGTACAAGGACAAAGGAACTACCAAAACTCTTCCTTGAGAGTGCCAATGTTAGGACGTTGCACATGTTGCGGTGGAGATCATCCATCTCATGTCTGCACTAGAGAAGGATTAGGGTTAGCACAACCTTACCCTTACGATATAAAACCAACTCAGGAGCCTAACATGTACTCTTATAGCAAGCAGAAGTACATCAACTATAACACCGAAAACTATCCAATGAATAGACAGCCACGACCGTTTGTACCACCCTAATGTAGACCATACGAGTACCCTCCTAGAGAACAAGGCAAAGAAGTTCCTAGGTATAACCCATGTCTAGGACCACGAGGAGCAACTAGACCGTATGAACTTGGAGGATATAGCCAACCTCAACCTATACCAGGACAACAACCACCCCACCTACTAGCTGTGATACAAGGGCAGAACATCACAATACAAGTCATTTGTCTTGAGTGTGGCAAAGAACAGCTCCTAAGAGATTGTCCCGGACATCCCTCTAGTGCATCAAAGATTACACCCATTAATGTAGTAGGCTTAGTTGGGGATTCAAGTTCCAGTAGCGATAATGTGGCTCCTATACATGCAGTTACTAGGGCACAAGCCTTACAACGAGCTAAACTAGCTGAGAAATCAGAGCCAAGTGAGTCAGGAGAGCCTAGTAAGAGAAAAACAAGAACACGGAAGGATACTAGAGAGAAGGCCAATCATAAGTGGAGCAAAAATTTATCTGAACTAGAAGAAAGCCTGAAAGATGCAAAGACAAAAATAGAAGGTATTTCCTCTCAAAACCCCTCGCATGTCAAAACTCCATCCACACCACCTCATCCCCAACCTCATCCCCACCCACCAACCACTGTAAATAAACCACAACCAGGATCTGTTCTTGCATATCCAACCCCAGAAGACTTGGACATGATGTTCAAGGCATACTAGGCTCGACTTCAAGAAGGGCCAACACCTCCAAACCTAGACAAAAGCTACCCTAGAGCAAATTTAGAGATTGAATGGAAAAAAATGTGCATAAAAATGGTGGAACTTGATCTAAACATCTGACTTGGATGTTTGTACAATGGTTAACTCCCAACCAATAGTTACTTGATTTCTTCACCTATCTTGAGGACTACTCGGTCCTATTGGGCTTCAAAATCCCATGAAAACTATAGGAGAAAGTTTTCCATTTACTTTGGATAAACCTTACTATATCTTGAAAAAGTCAAATTCAAAATGAAAACCATCCAATTTAGGACACTTTTCTCAAAAACTTTAGTTAAAAGTTCTTGGGAATTGTCAAGCTGATGAGAAATTCCTAACTTCAGTGTTCTAGAGTGGATTGAACTCTAGAAAGTCATAAGAGTTATGGTAATAACTGGAAGCAAACTCAAATGAATAAGTCAAACTTGGACTTGCTATCTTTTGAAGATTGAATAAGTTCTTGTATAGAACATATATCCAGGATGTTTAATTTAGTTATCCAATTTCAATCGGCTAACCCTAGACTTTTGCAAAAGAAATCAGATACCATATCTGAGTCGATTCCAAAAGATTTCGAAAAGCAAAAGGAAATAACTAAAACTTTGTATAACTAATTCAAAATTCTAAGATATAAACTTTCTATGAGTCAAATACTTGATGACCCAAGACTTTAACTTTTCAAAGATCTGTTTCAACAGGGTATTGAAGCATTTATTTATTCTATCTTTAAGAGAAATAAACTTGATTCTCAAAAAGATTCATACAGTAAATATAAACATCATCCAACCACAAGATACTATTGTGATATCCAACATCAGTGTGTCGACCCACAGAGGTTCTATTGATGAGTTGTTACTTAAACAGTGCTTCACTTGAGACTAACTTCATTCCTTAATTCATTCTTTTTGACTCCTTACTAGGAATGCAATTCTTGTGTATTGCTTTGAGTCAAAGAATTGAATTTTCCAAGTTACACTAGGAACTTATAGCTTTAATTTGTCAGTTTATTCCTTAGTTGAAAGGTTCAGTTCAAAGTCCAAATCTTACTCTTTCAGAAATTTATCAAATATTTCCGAATCATCAACACTTTAGCTTGAAGTATTTCAAGAAGAACTTCGCAGCTACTTACTTCATATCTTCTTAAAAACTTGATCTTGAAGTATCTTGAGATCTTAATTTTATCCTCCTTGAATTAAAACTTATCCATGGAAGTTTTAATTTCCTTGAAGATCAAATCTAACTCCAAAATCCATTCTCAGACTAAAAGATAATTATCATCACACGGTCCGATGTCCCATACCATCTTTCCTACATCAATCTGAGTATAAAATCTGGCATCCCATACCACCCTATTTTATATTCACATTAATGTGTGCGTGATATTTATCCTAAAGTGTAAATATATCTTGATAGAGTACCTTTTCACTTCAACTCTTTGAAGTTTTAGGCATTACCTCTAACTTGATATTCTAGGTTTTGATTCCTTTGCACGATCATTACCTCTTGATAGAATATCCCTTCTCTTTTTGCTAAAGTTTTCAAATGAAAACCAGTTAGAATTCCCAAGTTCTTGAATTTTTTCCAATTCAAGTCCAATTGGTTATACTTGACCAATTTGTAGCGGTAAGAGGTCTTTACTGCTTGTCTTTAGATTCCTTTCTAATTGGATCTTTAAATAGCTACCCTGGCCAGGACTTTATAGGAATCTCTCTACTGCTTAAGTCTAAGCATCCACTCATGCTTGATTGGATTTTACCAAAACCCTTTTAAGGGTAGGGAAACATTATGTTTTACATTCCACAGACTTAAGTACCGTCTTCACTGTTGTAGACTACATTCTTGGAATTTTTTCCCTCTGTTCAAACTTGGAATAGCTTACTATTTTGATTGCCAATACTTGGGGAAACTTCATAGTAGTTCCAATCGCAAATTCTTGGACAATCATGGCCAGATTGATTAAGTCTTGTTGATCATGTGATAAAATAAAGACTTGGTCTTTATCTTTAAGATCGCTTTGAACTATCAAAAGCTTCTTTGCTTACCCATGGGCTTTTAGAGATCTTCTTCCTACTCAAGTCCAAGGATATACTAATGCCTTCCAGATTCTAAAGCTAAGAATCTTTGATATACTTCCAAGTGATATCAATCATTTGGACGTTAAGTACCACTCCTTGTGGTTTGTGACTTCTGGGGAACTACTTGCTATCCAAGAGTTTGAAGAATTTCATTCTCAACTACTTGGGAGAATGTTATTCTTCAAAGACTTGAGATTCCTTCTTGGGAATCAAAGAATTTGAGGAAAGGATTCATCTTGGAATCTTTTGCAATGCCGAACGGATGTTTGAACAAAAATTCTCAGACTTTCAAACAATATCCAGAAGCTTTATTGATTGATTTGTGTTCATTTCCTGAGTATCAAACTAGAGCATGCATATCACCTTTAGGATATGGTTTCTAATTCCACTATGAAAGTTTGACTTGAACTTTCATTTATGTGATATTGACTCCTATTCTTGAGTTTAATATAGGATTCATTATTATTGGTCAATCTTTAGATGTTACTAGAGTACTTTAAACATCTTTTCATGATTGATCCAATACTAATGCTACTATGAACACATAACTTTGAACTTTCTAGCTTGTTTAGGAAAAGGTCATGGATTGGAGATCCATTTCTTGAAACTTTGTATTCCTAAATGAAAATTTCACAGTTTGATTCAAGTCTTTAGGAACTTATCTCATTTCCTAAAGATTACTTACTTTGGTTTACTTTTGAAGCTTCAATTAGCTTGAATGAAACCAAAAGTTAACTCTCTAAAAGAGTTCTTTTGAGTTTCCATGCTTGCTTAATAGGTTGTAATGAAATCGAATGAAAACTTACAAAAGTTTTTCATAGTTTTTCTTGGCACTTTGCATCCTTACCAGGGATGCTACTTAAGGAATAGAACAACTATCTTGTGAACTTTAAAAGTTCAGCTAGTGTAAATTCCATTTAGCTTTATTTTGATTTTGATCACGTCTTGGGATAAAATATCAAATAAAGGCATTCATTAAGGAGTGCTTAAATTTCTAAGGAAATTCTTTCATCCTTCTTAGATGTAAGATTTCTTAAGTCCAAGCTAACGGCTACATCTGGGCTTGTCGTTAGGAATCTCTAAGTTTTCTCCTAAACTTAGATTCAGCATGGAAACTTTCAAGCAACGATTTTCTTGCCACTCCAATGATCAAGAAAATTGAACACTTGACTTTCGAAAGGCCTACTTTTCCTAATCAAGACTCCTACAGTTGTGATACCGAAGTATCACGCTCGAGAAAAACAAACTAGAGACTTGAGTTACATGGCAACCAAGAGCCTTGCAACTACCTAGTTTGATATTTTCCCTAGCTATCTTAGTCGAGTTGGAAAAAAGAAGGTAACGAAAGTATAAGTATTCAATTACTTAACAAACAATCATGCATATTCAAATGCATGTGCTTGCATGCAAATGCATGTGAGTGCATGCACGTGTTGGCCTACTCCTTTCATGGACCAAACTTAAATCAAGCAATTCTTGACCTTGAAAATGCATGTTCCCAATCAACCATGCACAAACGTCCTACTTGCTAGCTTTTTAGAAAGATAGCTCTCTCCAGGGGAGTGCCTTCTTGGGCAGGTGGATACTAACCATCCAAGTGTCGGCCATGTAATTGCATGTGTGCCAAGTGTCCCAGTTAACTCGAGTTAACTCAAGTGGATGCTTCTACAAGGCTTTAGATCTCTTTAACATTCTTTTGAAAGGAGAGATTCACCAACAATCATTTCTTTTGTGAACATGAATTTCTAGATGCATGCAAGTGCTTGATGTATTTCTAATACTTCTATATCTGTTTAGCTTTCATGGAGTTCGTAGCGTTTGCGATTATCCTTAAAACATGAAGACTACTACCATGCTTCAATAATGTTTAGGTGCAACTTACATGAAAGCAACGAATAAAGCAAGTATTGAAATGAAAACATCAACTAGTAAAGTACTTAGGTCTAGATTAAGCTACGTCCTTCCATTGATCCTCTAGAAGAGACACTCTCCTTCCTTTGCCTTCGGATCATGTGTGGAAATGCTTCACTTGTAGTAGGCTTGAGATGAAGCAAAAAGCTCAAGGATCAAAGCTTAACAGAGATTAAATAGACGAGGAGCAATCGGCTCACTTGTTATGCTTGACACACATCTAAGTGACTTTGATATCCTTCTATTGTTTTCTTCTTTTATGGTTTCTAGAGCTTTGCTACAAAATTCCCTCAAAATACTCCGAAGAGAAGCATTGTCATTGAGTGTGAGAGGTTCCGAGTTGGAATCTCGAGACACATAGCTTCTTCCTCACGGGCGTTTTTTTGAAGGGGATGTAAGCTTACTAATTTGCAAGAAACCGCGTGGGTCCCTTGGCATCAAATGATACTTGCCGTACATCCGTCGGGGTTCGATCCCCGAGGCTGTGCCCTTTGTCTACAAATTGATTTTGTGACGTATTGTACATTAACTTACATAAGTGTTGAAGGTTCGATGGTTTATGATGAAGAACTATGGTACTCCCGTACGAGTGGCACAGGTTCAAACCCTGCGTGCATGCACCGCGTTAGAGATTATGTCCCCAATTCGTTTGTGATGTTGAAGGTTCTACAGCCCAGCCACATTTTACTCTACATTAAAAATGAATGTGCTTCGAGCTCTTCGTAAGACAATTGCTTTCGCAATTAGACAAGATGCACCCATACTCTAGATCGGGGGTTCAATTCCCGCATGCGACTGCTAAAGATAGGAATTTTCTTTTGCGTTCAATGGAGAACCTTCGGCAGCGTTTAAACTATGTGTTAATATGATTTAAATTCAATTGTTAGAGATGTTGCGGACGTTCTACTGGATATAACGACGATCTTAACGAAGCGGATTTGGGTTCGAATCCCGCTTTGCTACTGGTACCATCAGTTTTCGTTTTGTAACCTCATAGGCTCAGCGAATGAAGTCGAGAGGAATGATGCACACCCGCGGAGCAAGAGACACCAATAACAAACGGCCAAAGCTATGAAAATAATGAGATGCTACACTCACAAGCGCCCAAAACTACGAAAATAATGAGATGCTAATGGGTAAGATGATGATGAAGCTCACTCCAAGGTCACCATGGAAGCTTGCCTAGTGCTCTAATACCAATGTATGGAATTAAGAATTATGACCACCACGTGCCAGAGAGATGACTCTCCTCCCAACCTTATGCCTGTATATATAGCTGTCGGAATCAACAAGAACCACAAATGTAACTAGAGTCCACAGGTGCATGTGCAATCCCTTCCACTCCCTTCATATCTACCACTAGAGTCTACTAGTGGCTAGAGTGTTCTCGACCACTGCTTTACTACCTTCCACTAGAGTCCACTAGTGGTTGGTGTACTCGCCTCTCGAGTTAAGTCCACTAGACTCAAGTTAACTCATGTTAACTTGAGTTAGAAGACTCTAGAGCTTCTTGGGCAAAACTCTCTCCCCATGCTCCCCATGGGGATTGAACCCATGACCTCCCCATGGGGAGTGAACCCAAGACCTCCTCCTTCACAACCATGAGACTTAACCACTAGGCTAAGTGGATTAGTTGCATATGAGAGCACATGAACTTATACTTGAGTCTATTCTTGAGATCTTTGGTCCTACAGACGAGTGACCAAACGGTGTCCGATTTTAGATCTGTCTGAAGCAGTCGGATCCCTAGACCATAGACTTAGTTTATTACACTCATCACCAAAGAAATTCTATGTTCTTGACTCCGTAGATGGTGGAGAACCTCTTTCAATTCAATAGCACACTCAAAAGTTCTTGCGGGAAATACAAGAACAGAAATGGGCCAAGGACAAGGATTTTTCCCCTCCTATTCTTGAGATTGATGATCGTCATGATCAATTCCCACAAGACATTCCATCTATTTATGGAGACCAAGTAGGGCAAAAAGAAGAAGAAAGTTCAAGATTTGAATCCAATTCTTTACAAGAGTTGCCATAGTTCACAGGCCCATGGGAATCTGAATCTCTCCAAATCAGAGCTCCCAAAATATCGATCAGAAACGAAGACTCAATGGTTCCAAGAAACACTGATGTTGTGAAGAACACTAAGGTTCAGTGTCCTCTCACTGTAGAAGACCTGCTCAAAGCAAAACCGGAGCTATGGAATCATGTGAACGATCAGGTTTCAGAACTTGATTCCAATATGCCAAAAGCAGGCTCTAAACAGAAAGTACCAGAGATACCTCTAGACAAAATAGGGGACATGAGCGAAGGTGAAGAAGGTAATACTTATCTTCTGATCACCTACCAAGGTTACACAACCAAAGCGATCATAGATTTAGGTGCTGGTGTTGTTATTGCAATCACCTTCTGGTGGAAGCAATGGGGTAAACCTGCATTAAGACCAACTAGAATGAAGCTTCAGATGGCTGATGGTCATGTTGAAAGACCTCTAGGATTGCTAGAAGGGATAACTATAACCACGTGGTGTAGAGTTTGAGCACACCTTTGCTATATGTGACTTTGGTAAAACCAATACCTACAAAATGATCCTAGGAAGACCTTTCCTACGACAACTGCAAGTTGTATAGGAAGAGGAAAAATGCTTAAAGGCAAGACAAAAAGGAACTTCTCAAGGAGATAGACCGGTTAGAGACCCAGCCTATATGTCGATGATCTTTCCAGATGAGGAACTTGAGCCTCATGGTTGGGCAGAAATCTTGGCCACCATGGACATTGCACTCAATGAAGAACAATGGACACCTCATGGTAAAGCTCCATCTTTAGTAAGACTATATGAACAAATGCTAGAGCCTAAATATGTAATTGCTATGGGAGCTTAATGACGAGGGTTATGATATTTCAGTGTTCATGTGTCAGCCCTTGCTAGAAGAATGTGACCCTAGTGACTTCATAGAAGAAGAAGAAGAGAACGATGGCGATCTAGAGTCCACTGTGATGGATAAATGCTTTATTTCAGAGGAGCACTATGGGAGCTTAATGATGAGGGTTATGATATTTCAGTGTTCATGTGTCAGCCCTTGCTAGAAGAATGTGACCCTAGTGACTTCATAGAAGAAGAAGAAGAGAACGATGGCGATCTAGAGTCCACATAGGAGTATTTACACAAAAACAAGGACCTCTCACAAGCATCAAAACGGTAAATTCAAAGGATGGAAGTGAAGGTGGTCAAAAGAAAAAGAAAAGACAAGGAGTGAAACAAGAAGAGGAGGAATCATTGTTCGAAGTGCCAAACAATTTCAAGAAATAGGAAGTTGAGGACCGTAAAATTTTGGTACGAATGCCTAAGAGAGAGGCCATAACACGAGAAGCATATGATAACAAAGAAAAGACCAAAAAAAATTGTAGTCATCATCAAAGAGAACGAAGAGAGATGTACGTACATAGGAGATGATCTAAGTAAAGAAGAGGAAGTAGAGTTGGTAGCCTTATTAATGGAATATAGGGACGTGTTTGCGTGGCACTATGGAGACTTGAAGGGAGTAGATCCGAAGATTTGTTCTCATATGATCCCCATGATAGCATATGCCAAGCCCACCAAACAGAAGCCCTACACATATAATGACACCTATGCAGCCAAAATAAAAGAAGAAATTGACAGGTTGATTGAAGCTGGATTTATCTATGAGATTGAGCATACTGAATGGGTGTCACCCATTGTAGTGGTGCCCAAGAAGAATGGAAAGCTGCGTGTCTGTATTAACATAAAAAAGGTTAATGCTGCTACGATCAAAGATGGTTATCCGCTTCCAATCATTGATCATTTATTGGAGCATGTTGCAGGCAAGGAAGTTTATAGCTTCCTTGATGGATTTTTAGGTTACAACCAAGTAGCCATTTCCCCAGAAGATCAACATAAAACGGCCTTTGCCATAGAGTGGGGAGTCTTTGCATTTTGTGTGATGCCATTTGGGCTCACCAATGCACCTGCAACATTCCAAAGGCTCATGTGTCATGTCTTCAAAGAGCTGTTGTGAAAGAGCTTAGAAGTAAATGTGGACGATTTATGTGCCCATTCCCAAGAAAGGAGATGTCACATTCCTGAGCTCAGACAAATCTTCAACAAGTGCAGAGAATATCGAGTGTGTCTGAACCCAGAGAAGTGTGTGTTCATGGTACGTCAAGGTAAAATCTTAAGTCATATTGTTTCTAAGAATGGAATATCAACAGATGAGAACAAAGTAAAAGCCATAGCGGAGTTGCCGAGGCCAAGGAATATTAAAGAGGTACAAGCCTTTATGGGTCATTGTGGATATTACCGTAGGTTTATTCACATGTATGCAATTATAGCTAAGCCTCTTTATGCCTTGTTGACAAATTTTGAGTGGAGCGACGAATGCGAGAAGTCCTTCAATGAGCTAAAGAGATGCTTGTGCATAGCCCCAATACTGACCACTCATGATTGGACTAAACCATTCCATGTCCATGTGGATGCATCCAATCACGCAATAGGATGCATGCTAGCACAACCCACAGGAGAGGGGAATTTAGATTTACCTATAGCATATGCTAGTAGGCAATTGAATGCAGCTAAACGAAACTATACAACAATCGCGAGAGAAGGCTTAGGCATGGTATATGCTGTGAAGAAGTTTAGACACTATCTATTGGCCAACAACTTCAAATTTTTCACTGATCATCAAGCTTTATTATACTTGGTCAATAAACCTTGCAATACAGGATGCTTAGTAAGATGGTTCCTCTTACTAATGGAATATGACTTTGAAGTGGTTGTTAGGAAAGGTAAGACCCACCTCAGAGCGGATCACCTTTCTCACATCACTTTAGGAGAGCCACCACAAGGAGTGTCTGATGAATTTCCCGACGCGTATCTGTTCAATTTAGAAGTTGCTCCTAAATGGGGCAAATAAGTTAGTGCATGTCCTAACCTTCGGACCCGCAAATAAGAATGTAAAAACAAACAAAGATGAAATTGTAAAATCACAGAAATATCAAATATTGGCAGGAAGCATGTACAAACAAGATACGGAAGGTGTTCTTGCTTGTTGCGTCGAGGACGATGAACATAGTAGTTGGTTGCAACAAGCCCATGAAGGATTTCTAGGGAATCACTATTCTAAACAACAAACATTGCAAAATCTAAAACGTTTAGGAGTGTATTGGCCTAGTATGGATAAAGAAATACATGAGTGGATTAAGAATTGTCCAGGGTGCCAGGAGAAACCCCCAGTGGAGCATGCCACCCTTTATCATGTGTCGTTAATTCCAGATTGGAGTGCTCCATTGGTAGAATTTATGAGATCAAGAACACTACCTAGTGAGGCAAGTCTAGCAAGAAAACGAAGTATGGAACAAGAGGCTCTAGACTATGCCTTAGTAGGAGACAACCTATATCGGAGAGGCAAAGATGGTTACCTAAGAATGTGTGTTCATGAATCAGACTACTTGAAAGTCTTGGAAACTGCACACAATTGTGTTGCAGGTGGACACTTTGGGCCTAACAGAGTTGTTGGGACTTCACTCACTAATTAGACATGAATTTATGAAGAGATATGAAGGAAGAAGAAAAACAAAGAGAATTGAAGGCAAAGCACTCAGAAAACTAAGCCTAAGTGAAGGGATAAATTCACTCTTGTAATTTAGTGCAAAATAAAAGTCTAGTCTTGACATAGAACTTCAAAATTTATGAGTTGAGTCTAGGAGTATGTAAACTACATGTATATAAGTTAATTTGAGTTGAAAAATATAGTAGAGAACTCAATTTTGCAATCCGTGAGTGAATAGAGAAAAGTCAGGTTTTTCTGAGAGAGATGTTGAGGAGGAACTACTCAGTGTATGAGAGTTTTCTATGGCTATGAGTAGAATGAGGCCAAGCCATTTTGTACACATCTTCTCTCATAGTTAACATATGTTTGTGTAAAAGGATTTGATCTAATTCCTCTTGTGTGTTGAATTCTATCTGATTTCATATCAGTGTGTAAGTTAGTTGACAGTTACGAGTTTTCTGGCGCACTTTTCCCTGATCTTCTTAAGGTCAGATCTCACAGTACAGTGTAAAGTTTTTCATGAGTGATAACTCATTTTGAAGCTACTACCTTCTACTACAATTGGTCAAAAGATCTTTACAAAACGGGACGTGTACTCAGAGAAATGAGTCTAATAGTGAAGGTATGTCAAATCGATGAAGTCATTTTTCAAATTTCAGACATAGTTCAAATATTGAAGTGAAATCAGAAGATTTTGATTATATTACTTGAAAGTTTTGCTTGGTATGTGTTACTTAACATTAGCAAGAACTTCTATTAGCAAGTGATCAAAAGAATTTGTACAAATCAAGCTAATACAAATCAGATTTGAAGTTAGAAGAAAAGGCGTAGATTTCTGAAAAGTGAAATTTTTGAGTTCACTAAGTTTGGTGGTAAAGTTTTTTAAATTGAAGTGTTAGTAAGCTAATGATGATTACAGAGGTGTTCTAATATCACTTTAGCTTAGTTCTTGTGGTGTTTTATACATCAACAAGTGGTATCAGAGCAGAAAGGTCCTCAAGGTTGAAAGGAGGAGCAGATACAAGAGGAATTGAAGAGTTCTTCATTAAAGAGGTGAAAGTTGAGGTGTTCAACAATAAAAGACATCAGAGGAATGCTTCGAAGTTATTCTCAAGGGTAAATATCTACAAAAGGTACCATACTTTAACCTTATACTCACAGGATTGCAGCAGAAACAAGAAGACTATGGCAGATCATGTATCTATTGACAAATTGGACAGAGATAATTATCCTGCTTGGGTAATGAGAATGGAAGCCTTACTTATGAGTAAGGATCTAATGATATATGTGACAGGTGAAGAAGAAAATCCTAAATTTGAAGATGAGAGTCAAACAAGGAAAGAAGAACTAGAAGCTTTGAAGCTATGGCAGAAGAGAGATGCAAGTGCAAGGGCTTATATATATAACACTATCACAGATCATTTGCTACCACATATTAGAGGATTAGAAACAGTTGAAGACATATGGAATGCTTTGGAAGATCACTTCCAAAACACTACTAAAGCTAGGAAGGCTAGCTTATGGTCAGAGTTCACCACATTTAAGAAAAAGCAAAATCAGAGTATTAGTGATTATGTCACTAAGATGAAGGACTTAGCAGATAGTCTTGGATCTATTGACGAGGATATTGAAGATCATAGGTTGATAGCACAATTCCTTGCAGGGTTGAGAGGAGATGAGAGGTGGAAATCTTTTGTACTCTCGTTTGAACTTTCATTAAATCATTATGTTCCAGAATTAAATCAATTGCTTGGATTAATGCTCACATTTGAGCAAGACTTGAAGTCAGATGGAGATAAAGGATATAGTTCTGCTATGTATGCAAAGAATAAGAAGAGAAGTGAGAAAGGTAAAGCAAAGGATGAAGAAGAGCTGACTACTCAAGCAAATTATGCAAAAGGAAGAGGTATTGGCAGAGGTAAAGGTCAAGGAAATGGAAGAGGTAGAGGAAATCAGAACAATAACAAGAAGACATGCTGGATTTGTGGATTAAGCAATCATCTAGCCTATGATTGTTGGCATAACCAACAAGGATCAAATCTAAATCAAAGCAATAATGGCAGAGGAAGAGGTGGAAGGTTTCAGAATCATTTTCAAAGAGGAAGACAGAATTCAAGAGGAAGTTTTGGTAGAGGTGGTGGAAGAAATTGGAATCAAAATCAGTCTTACAACACTACCTATTACAACTATGCAAATGATACACAAAATGACAATCATACAACATTGATGATGAATTCAATAAGTACATCAGAGAAGGAGGATCTCAAGGTATTCTATATTGACTCTGGTTGTTCAAATCATTTGTCAGGTAATATAGAATTGTTATCAGAATTGGAAGAAGGTATTTCAAGTCATACAGTACAAATAGGTGACAATACAAAACATGATGTGCATTCAGTTGGAAAAGTGAAGTGCAAGAGTGGAGCTGATTTGCTAACAAATTTTTTGTATGTGCCAACAATACCAAAGAATTTGATTAGTGTGGGACAAATAGTGGAGAAAGGTTTTCAAGTCAGATTTACAAATGAAGGGGTATTTATTGAAGATCCAGAGGATGGATACAATCAAATTGTCTGTGGTAAGAAGGAAGGTAGACTTTTTACTCTCAAAGTGCAAGGGAATGTTGGTCAAGCCCTGATTACACATGGTGATGAAGTACTTACAGAGTTAGACCTCTGGCATAAGAGGTTAGGACACTTCAATGAAAAAGGAATTAAAACCATGGTGGAGAATAATCTGTAATAGGGCTACCAAATGTAAAAAGCCAACATATGGTCTACAAGTGTGAAGCTTGTCAGATGGGAAAGGCATATAGGTTATCATTTCAGAAGAAAGGTTACAAGCATGATGGTTTGCTAGAGCTCATACATACAGATGTATGGGGACCAACAAAAGAAGGATCAATCAATGGGTCTAGGTATTATGTTGTTTTTATTGATGATGCTACAAGGTGGATAACCATTTATGTTTTAAAGGAAAGATCAGAAGTATTTGGAGCTTTCAAACATTTTCATGCATATGCAGAAAGAGTTACAGGTCAAAAGCTCAAGAGATTGAGGTCTGATGGAGGGGGAGAATACTTCTCCCAAGAATTCAATGATTATCTTTGGAATGCAGGTATCAAGAGAGAAGTAACTTGCAGGTATACACCTCAACACAATGGGGTGGCAGAAAGGAGGAATAGAACATTGGTTGAGT
This sequence comes from Ceratopteris richardii, assembly GCA_020310875.1. Classification (NCBI taxonomy): domain Eukaryota; kingdom Viridiplantae; phylum Streptophyta; class Polypodiopsida; order Polypodiales; family Pteridaceae; genus Ceratopteris; species Ceratopteris richardii. The sequence continues at coordinate 99,810,649 of CM035418.1, forward strand.
TTGCAAGAGCAATGTTAAAAGAAAAGAATTGCCCTAATTATCTTTGGGTTGAGGCTGTAAATATAGCTACATATCTTGTGAATAGGTTACCATGTGCAGCTCTAAATGGAATGACCCCTTATGAAGCATGGTGGGGTAAGAAACCAACACTTGATCATTGTAAGGTGTTTGGATCAATTGCCTATGCTTATGTACCATCACAACTCAGACATAAGCTTGAACCAAAGGCTGAAAATATATGTTTATTGGGTATGATGAAAAGCAGATGGGTTATAGGCTATGGAATCCTCTAACCAAACAATTTGTTGTTTCTAGAGATGTGACATTTGATGAACAGAAGAGTTGGTATGCAGATAAAGATTGTAACCTTGAAACATTTGAAGAAGAGGTAAGAAAAAGTGAAAGAGGTAAATCACATATGTAGGTAGATGGAGATGAAGATCATATGCAAGCAAGCACATCCAGAGTTGGATCATATAGAAGAAATGAAGATGAACCAAGATTTGATGAAGAAGTATATCCAGATACACATGAAGAGTGTGAACCAAGGAGATCAACCAGAGTGAGGAAACAACCTACAAGGTATTCTTATGATACTTCTTATTTGACTCAGAAAAACTATGCTTACTTGATTAAGGAAGATGAAGATCCTCAAAGCTATGATGAAGCAAAAGGTAAGAGACAATGGGAAGAAGCAATGAAGGAAGAGTTTGATGCACTTGAAGAAAATAAAACTTGGGAACTTGTTCCAAAACCTAATGGTAAGAAAGTGATTGGAAATAAATGGGTTTACAAAATAAAGAAGCATGCAGATGGAAGAATAGATACAAAGCTAGATTGGTGGTTAAAGGCTATGCTCAAACTCATGGCATAGATTATGATGAGACATTCAGTCCTGTAGCAAAGATGTCAACCATAAGGAAAATCATTGCTATTGCAGCATCAAAAGGATGGACATTGAGTCAATTGGATATAAAGAATGCATTTTTTAATGGATATATATCAGATGAGGTTTACATGGAGCAACCTCAAGGGTTTGCAGATTACAAGTTTCCAAATTATGTTTGCAGATTGAGAAGAGCACTTTATGGTTTGAAGCAAGCTCCAAGAGCTTGGAACTATAGACTTGTGAAGTATCTTAATGATCTTGGATATCAAAGTTCAAAGGAAGATGCAAGTTTACTTCTCAAGAGAACAGATGAAGGTATGATTTACATTTGTATTTATGTAGATGACATTATAATTACAGGTACCTCAAATGAAGGAATCAAGGAGGTGAAGAGGTTACTTGAGAAGGAATTCAAGATAAGTGATCTAGGAAAATTGTCATATTTTCTTGGAATGGAAATCACTTATGCAAAACATGGCATATATGTATCACAAGAAAGATACCTTATGAATCTTCTAAAGAAGTTTAATATGGAGAATTGCAGAGATGCATCAACACCATTAGAGGTCAATCATAAACTCAGCAAATATGATGGTGTAGAGTTCAAAGATATGAGAAAGTATCAATCTTTAGTGGGAAGCTTGATTTATGCTACACTAACAAGACCTGATCTTAGTTATGCAATGGGAGTTCTTTCTGAGTTCATGCATTGTCCAAAGGATCCACATTGGATTGCAGGTCAAAGAGTTCTTAGATACATCAAAAGAACTTTGAAGGAAGGATTATATTATCCATTTACATCAGATATAAGGCTGAGAGCATATAGTGATTCAGATTGGGCAGGAAGTCAAGATGATAGAAGGTCAACACATGGGTATATGATATACATAGGAGATAAACTTGTGAGTTGGTGTTCAAAGAAGCAACATACAGTGGCTTTATCATCAACAGAAGCTGAGTACAAAGGACTTGTGGAAGCAGCAAAAGAAGTGATATGGATGCAGAACTTGTTCAAAAGCTTGGATATTGATCAAGGTATACCTATCATACATGGAGATAATATGAGTTCATTGTATCTTGCAACAAATCCTGTATTTCATGCAAGAACAAAGCACATAGAGATTTAATATCATTTCTTGAGAGAATAGGTAATGGAGAAGGAGCTTGAAGTGGTATACACTTCTACAAAAGATCATATTGCAGATATTATGACAAAGAGCTTGGATGGAGTGAAGACAAGTAGATTCAAAGAGATGGCAGGAATAAAAGAGAAGAAGATTACATGAAGAAATCAGAGCATGCTAATTAGTGATTGAGGGGGAGATGTTTGGACTTCACTCACTAATTAGACATGAATTTATGAAGAGATATGAAGGAAGAAGAAAAACAAAGAGAATTGAAGGCAAAGCACTCAAAAAACTAAGCCTAAGTGAAGGGATAAATTCACTCTTGTAATTTAGTGCAAAATAAACGTCTAGTCTTGACATAGAACTTCAAAATTTACGAGTTGAGTCTAGGAGTATGTAAACTACATGTGTATAAGTTAATTTGAGTTGAAAACTATAGTAGAGAACTCAATTTTGTAATCCGTGAGTGAATAGAGAAAAGTCGGGTTTTTCTGAGAGAGATGTTGAGGAGGAACTACTCAGTGTATGAGAGTTTTCTATGGCTATGAGTAGAATGAGGCCAAGCCATTTTGTACACATCTTCTCTCATAGTTAACATATGTTTGTGTAAAAGTATTTGATCTAATTCCTCTTGTGTGTTGAATTCTATCTGATTTCATATTAGTGTGTAAGTTAGTTGACAGTTACGAGTTTTCTGGCGCACTTTTCCCTGATCTTCTTAAGGTCATATTTCACAGTACAGTGTAAAGTTTTTCATGAGTGATAACTCATTTTGAAGCTACTACCTTCTACTAAAATTGTTCAAAAGATCTTTACAAAATGGGACGTGTACTCCGAGAAATGAGTCTAATAGTGAAGGTATGTCAAATCAATGAAGTCATTTTTCAGATTTCAGACATAGTTCAAATATTGAAGTGAAATCAGAAGATTTTGATGATATTACTTGAAAGTTTTGCTTGGTATGTGTTACTTAACATTAGCAAGAACTTCTATTAGCAAGTGATCAAAAGAATTTGTACAAATCAAGCTAATACAAATCAGATTTGAAGTTAGAAGAAAAGGCGCAGATTTCTGAAAAGTGAAATCTTCGAATTCACGAAGTTTGGTGGTAAAGTTTTTCAGATTGAGAGTGTTAGTAAGCTAATGATGATTACAGAGGTGTTCTAATATCACTTTAGCTTAGTTATTGTGGTGTTTTATACGTCAACAAGAGTAATCAAGGCCATTCTATTCTCAGGACTTTGGTGGCCCACTCTTCATATGGATGCACATACCTATGTGAAGAAATGTGACACATGCCAACGTGCCCAATACCCAATTAGAAAAGATGAGATGCCTTTGAGGCCAATGATGGGAGGACATGCTTTTTCAAAATGGGGTATAGACTTCGTAGGCCCTATTAACCCCCCAGCTAGAAACTCCCATGCAGAGTACATTATTGTCACCACCAACTACCTTACAAAGTGGGTAGAAGTCAAAGCCACAATGAAGAATCATGTTCAAACAATGGCAAAGTTCTTATTTGAGAATGTGTTCATGAGATACGGATTACGAGATACGGATTACCAATAGAGTTAGTAAGTGATAGAGGCACACACTTCTTGAATGAAGTCATTGAAAATCTTCTTCAGGAATTCTTGGTGATACATAAGAAGTCGGCCCCCTATCATCCATAGGCTAACGGACAAGCCGAGATCACAAACAAGATCCTATGTAATGTGTTGAAAAAATTCATAAATAATAAGCGCTCTAATTGGGATAAACAGCTTCATCACTCTATTTGGGCCTATCGAGTTGCCTATAAAACGGTACTCAATGCCACCCCATTTCAGATGGTCTTCAGACAAAATGATGTGCTACCTTTGGACTTCCTAATCCCAAGTTTAAAAGTAGCACAAGAGCATGAGTGGAATGGACAGGAGTTATCCTCTAGGATCTTTGATCTAGAACGCTTAGGTGAGACAAGGCTACGAGTTGCGGCAAGCATCTATGCTGCAAAGAAAAGACAAAAAGCATACTTTGATGCACACATCAAGGATAAAGGGCTGAAAGAGGGAGACCTAGTGTTGGATTATACACTAAAGCAACATGCCCATTGGAAAAAAGAGGATACGGACCCATGATCATAGAATTTCCACTAGCGGTGCGGTTCAATTGGCCACACTAGAAGGTGATATCCTACCAAACTATATCAGCGGTTGTCGAGTCAAGCTATATCGGGAACCTCTTACAGAGAATATGCTAATGAGACTCAACACTACTAAAAAGTGAAAAGAAGAAGAGTTAAGGGTTAGAGAAGAATCACAGGTAGAGGCTAGAGAACACATTAGGAGAAATAAGTTAAGATGCCTAGGCCTAGATGTCAATCTTGAGGCCCCAAGATACCACATGGCCATGTGTCAAACATTCAGTGCAACTACCTCTCAAATAATTGATCGACGTCCCTTTGTGACCATAGTGGTAGGACAAGGGAAGAATGCAAGGACTATGAGAGCATTGATGGACTCAGGTGCAGCAACTAGTGCAGTTAGACTTTCATACTGCCAAGACCTGCAATTGAACATCAAGCCCATAGAAGCCTATCTCGTAGGTTTGGGAGGTGTGGAGACCCCTTGTTTGGGCGAGGTAGAGCTTCCCCTCTACCTTCAAGATCTTCCAATGAGATTCAAAATGTTAGTGTGTGAAGATGAGGACCTTACGGAACCACTTGTCTTGGGTCAAGACTGGATCTATGACCATGCAGTCAACTTAAACCTTAAAAGACAAATTCTTCAAGTTTGGGTACAGTAACAATGCATTACATTAGTATTAGACAATTGCATGCTCACAAATCCAGAGGTCACACATTCTCTTAGTTCTTCTGAAACTAATCTTCACAAAGAAAATGTTGTGTGTGTCAATAGCCCTACAAAGCAAAAGGACTCAATCATGGAATCACACGCTCAAAGGCCAGCAAACCTCTCTTCTCCTTCATAGACTAATGCAAGCATAACTCGACCAAAGAGGCAAGCAAAAAAGACATCTGCTATATCAACTTGAAAGACAGAATTCAAGAAGAAAGAAGCTCAAGGCATAAAGAAAATTTGGGTACGAAAAGGAGAACAACCACTAGCTTTGCCACAACCATTCCCATTGAGGCAAGCCAACCATGCTAAAAGACGCACCAAGAAATGAGGACCAGCTCAATCCTACGGTCTTCAACAAATTTGGGTACCGAAGCAATCGATGAAGGTTGACCATAATAACATACAAATTTGGGTGCCTAAGAAATTAGTTGTAGCTCAACAAGGACAATTACACATTTGGGTACCCAAGGCACTCCTACATGCACAAACACCACTGATCTCCCTCACAAGAAAAGTTTCAACAAAGAAGCCAAGGAGAGAAATGGGTAAGAACCAAGCACAGATACCAAAGGAAGATAAACTCACCTCTTTGGAAAAAATAAAAAGACAATCATCAAGGATATGGGTTTGGAAGCCAAAAGTACCAGCAGCTTCCACAAAATCAAAGAGCCAACCACACTGGATACCAAATTTTAGAAATCATCCAAAGATGAAGGGGCCAGAAGTGATCTCCACAGGGCCACATACCATTAACAAATGGATCCCTATAAGGAGGATTACGTCATTTCAAGATCCAATTGACACCTCCAAACAAAGAGTGCATCAAGTCTGCAAGTAACATCAGAAGCCTCGACGTGCAACAACCATGTGCCTTTGGCATAATCTTGTCTTTTGCACCATTTAGGTCATGCATTTCCAAAGTATGCATCAATATAGGGCCACATTACATGGCCGTGCATAGACACGATTGAGAATCCCAGGCACATGAGATACACTTGACATATGTAAAATATTTTATTGATACTAACATCTTTCTTCTTATTTTGTGACACTGTTCCAAAAAAAAAAAGAGAGAGAATAGAAAGAGAAAGGACAGGATTATGTGCTTAAAGCATCTCTGACCTGAACCATCAACAAGGAAATCCATCAACAACGGAAGATAAATCGATGGTCAATCACCATGCTAGAGCACACCACAAAGAGATGAATATGGATGGACATTTGACCATGGTAAGAACCGCCTACTTCAACAACACGATAACCATGATAGAGTAGGAAACCTCTTCATCAACATACCCTTGAGCACTTCGCTCAAGATCCAAATTCTTGCACCATACTTCTTCCAATGCATTCCCCACATATGCATGCATAGGGCCACATTACAAGGCCATGCACAAGGCACCTATCTTGTTCAACCCATGCACTAATGCAATTACCCATCATCCATTATGAGTTACACGTACTTGGCATGAAAAAAAAACCATCTTTGGAAGAACCAGAGGACATTACAGTGACAACAACAAGAGCAAGGAAGCAATGCACCACGAGAGTTGCTCATAACCAACATTGAAAACCTCTTTTGAGTAGCTCAAAATTTTTGAAAGCTCACAAAGAGACCATCAAGCTGGAATATAAGGAAGAAGTACATACAAAGGCAGCAGTGACAAAATGAAGAACAAGACAACTGCCCAAGCTACAATTGGAAGATGGACCGCTCTTGTGGATACATGATGGACACTATCTCTCCAAGCACTACATGGAACAACCACTACAACAAGGGTTTGTAAGGGATGATAGACTCTAGAGGGGGGGAGTGTTGACATTCAAGGTCACACACAAGCATGGAACTGCATCAATGAAGTGGACACACAAGAAGAAGGAGCATGTAGGGAGCTCCAAGAATCACATGTCAAATTTTCATAAGAAATCCCTATAAAAATAGTGATTTTCATCATTAAAAACCAGTGTAAATACCATTTTTTATTTTTACAACTCCATTTTGTTCAAGCCAAGGAGTCCTTGAACTTGAAGAGTATTAGAAGTATCATCCTACCAATTTTCATAATTTATAGACTCCGTTTGAGCCCCCAAATAAGCCCTAGAACCTAATTTCTAACTAGGCCGAATACTAGGTTTGGGCAGGGCCAAAACTACTCAAAAAACTATAAAAAGGGTTGGAGAGCTCATTTTTGAGGTTATCTTGTTGTAGGTTTGAGGTTTTTAAGAGAGTTCTTTTGTAATCGAAGTCCTTCCATTGTTCCACTCTTTACTCTTGCCTTGTGCGCGTGTGTGTATGTGTGTGCATGCTTGTATGTTTTCACTCACGCACTTGTGCACCACACTTGCTCTTGGTCTTCATACTAGTCCTCACATCTCCACGGATTGACATTTATGAGGTGTATCTCCTCACATTGGTACTTGCCATTGTGCTAGAGTGACACAATTTGAATAGGGATTTTATCATCAACCCACCACTTATTAATGCACATGCCAACATGCTACCTAACACATCCTTGTATATGAAGAAGACAAGTGACAAGATATGTTTAATATGCATATATGTAGATGATCTTCTTGTGACAGGTGATGATGATGCAAGGATAAGGACCATCAAAGAGAAGCTTGGAAGAGAGTTCAAAATCTCAGATTTAGGTGTGCCAAAGTACTTTCTTGGCATTGAGGTGATCTATGAAAAAGAAGGTATCTATCTCTCTCAAAAGAAGTATCTTCTAGATGTGTTGTTTAGGTTGGCATGACAAATTGCAAACCAATAGCTCAACCTATGGATTCAAATGTCAAGTTAGGCAAGGAAGATGATAAGGAGCTAGAAAACCTTACACTATACAAGAGCATTATGGGATCATTGATCTATGCTACACTCACAAGGCATGAATCGTGCTACATGGTTAGAGTTTCATCTAAGTTCATGCATGCAGCCACAAAATACACATCTCAATCATGCAAAGAGAGTGATAAGGTATGTGAAGAGTACAATTAATTATGGGTTGTTATACATTTATGATGAAGAACTTCAAGTAAGAGAATGGAGTGATGTAGATTAGGTAGGGAGTGTTGATGATGGAAGGTCAACTTTTGGCTATGTTCTCATGCTAGGTACAAAACCGATTTCATGGATGAGCAAAAAGCAGCCCACAATTGCATTAAGTTCAATAGAGGCTGAACATAGAGCGTTTGCCCTCACTACATGTGAAGCAATGTGGCTTAAGAACCTCTTCAAAGATCTTGGTATACAACTTGGACCAATTTCATTTTATGGAGATAACATGACAAGCCTACATCTTGCTAACAATCCCATGTATCATGCAAGGAGCAAGCACATTGAGATGCATTACCATTATGTAAGGGAAAAGGTTGCAAGTGGGGACATTAATGTTCATTTTGTAGGTACAAAGGACCAAGTTTCTAATATCTTCACCAAAATCTTGGATGTGACCAAGCTAACAAATTTTTCAAAAGTTATGAGCTTGCTTGGTATGGACACTACCACCTTAAGCTTGAGGAGGAGTGTTGAAAATGTAAACTATGCAAGCTCTAGGTGGATAGAGAGGTCAAAAGACCTTAATATGGACAAAATTCATGACTTAGATCACTTAGAGTGGTCTCAAGGTCAAGAAAAGTCAGGCTAGACAGTGCTAAGGTGGTCAAAAAGTTGAGAGAGGCATCCAAAAGCTATAAAAGAAGACAAAGAGTCATCAAATGCATGGAAGTCTTGTAGTTCATTGAAGACTAAGAAACATATACTCAAGGAGGCTCAAGGAGAGAGTCATCCAACAATCAACAAGCTGAAATGCAGTTGTCCAAGCTAGGAAAAATATAGAGGAGGGCATTATATTCATAGAGGAGGAGTATATGTTCAATAGAGGCTGAACATAGAGCTTTAGCCCTCACTACATGTGAAGCAATGTGGCTTAAGAACCTCTTCAAAGATCTTGATATACAACTTGGACCAATTTCATTTTATGGAGATAACATGTCAAGCCTACATCTTGCTAACAATCCCATGTATCATGCAAGGAGCAAGCACATTGAGATGCATTACCATTATGTAAGGGAAAAGGTTGCAAGTGGGGACATTAATGTTCATTTTGTAGCTACAAAGGACCAAGTTTCTAATATCTTCACCAAAATCTTGGATGTGACCAAGTTAACAAATTTTTCAAAGGCTATGAGCTTGCTTGATATGGACACTACCACCTTAAGCTTGAGGAGGAGTGTTGAAAATGTGAACTATGCAAGCTCTAGGTGGATAGAGAGGTCAAAAGACCTTAATATGGACAAAAGTCATGACTTAGATCACTTAGAGTGGTCTCAAGGTCAAGAAAGGTCAGGCTATGCAATCCTAACGTGGTCAAAAAGTTGAGAGAGGCATCCAAAAGCTATAAAAGAAGGCAAAGAGTCATCAAATGCATGGAAGTCTTGTAGTTCATTGAAGACTAAGAGACATATAATCAAGAAGGCTCAAGGAGAGAGTCATCCAACATTCAGCAAGCTGAAATGTAGTTGTCCAAGCTAGGAAAAATACAAAGTAGGGCATTATATTCATAGAGGAGGAGTAAGAAGGAGATATCAAGCCCACACCCCCTCTAGTCTCTTGTAGGTAAAGACATAGTCTGCTTATAACAGTTGTAAACCTTTGTGTACATATCTAATTCAAGATATTAAAGTGAATTATGTAGCTTATTTATGTATCTTACTTTCCATAGAGAGATTCTTGAAATCAGTTTTATGTGCAGAGAAATGGGTGTATCTCTGTAACCCTAATTTTTGCATATCCTACATCTTTGCATAGTCTATTTTGTACAGAGATGTTGACTAACCTAAATAGATTTGTTTGAGGTGTTCTATAGCTTGTTGGAAATCTTAAAGAGCACAATAAGTGTGGCTAAAAGAGTAGCTGATTTGGGCAATGTAAGGCAAGGGAATTAGAGTTTTGCTAGAGGGTATCAAAAAAGGTGTATGAAGGGAACTAATGATTGGGTTCATTTCACTTCTAGTGTGCAAATCTAAGGGATTAAATTCCATCATCATGAAGTAAATTTCTAATGCATGTCCTTTTAGGGTGGAGCTATGAATGCAACTTTAGGTGATCTTATAGAAACATATGCAAAAGGTGTAGGTCTTGAGCAATGTTTTCAAGGGTATTAGAGGACAAGGATGCCTAAATTAGTGAAATGTAAATTTTTCTTTCCCTCTTTTAGTTTTTTTGAATTGGCCCTGATAAGGCATACAATCTAGTAGATGGAACAAATTTCACCTATGAAAATTGATGCTTACATGGCTCCCCCTCCCTCAATTTTTTCTTGGGTTGGAAGGTGGATACCGTAAGATATGATTGCTTCTTTAGTAGTCCTTGAAGAAAAAAAAGCATTTAAATTTTGTGATAAGGATCCTCCTTGGGATAAAACAACCCAAGTAGCTAGATGCCATTGAAGTAAAAAAAGATGCACTTAATTGCATGCCAATGATTGACACCTTGACCATGGATAAACGTGCTTATGTGAGAGAGAACATATTGAATATTACATTAGGTTATGCATAAATAAATAAAGCATCCAACAACTAACTGATTGAAAACAACATCAAATGCATCTCAAACCTCATGAAGACTCAACGATAAACTTCTCTCCGCAAGAGTGGCAATAGGTTTGCAATCTCCAAGGACAAACCACTACAATAATGTGTCAATGTATTTTGTATGGCACATTACTATTCCTCCATCAACTTGGATAAACAAAATGCCCACATATTTATGCAAAGGCCCCAAATATAACATCCAAAAATATGCATGAAAATTAGCCTTAAATTCAACAGTATGCTTCTCAATAGGGCTCATAGCAGCATACCATTAGAACATACAAAAATGATTAGACATATATCATCTAAATGCTTAAACTATAAGGTGTTTTTGGTTAGATTGTTCTCAAATACATGTGCTAGCAAGTAGGAATGTATATTTTCATACCAAGTAGGTGGTACTTGCTTCAATCCATACAATTTCTTTTTCAACAAAACACTTTCTTTTCATACCCTTTCTACACAAAACCATGGGGTTGAAATATATACACTTGTTCATGTAATTCACCATTTAGAAATGTAGTTCTAATATCCAATTGATGTACATTTCAACCATGATGAGACCCAAAAGCACAAATGCTACAAAAGTTTATCTTGGCATGTGGGAGAAATTTCCTCATCAAGATCAATGCCCTTCTCTTGATGATAACCTTTGGCAAACAGCCTAGACTTAAACCTATTGTCACTCTAGCACAATGGCAAGTACCAATGTGAGGAGATTCACCTCATAAATGTCAATCCGCGGAGACGTGAGGACTACTATGAAGACTATGAGCAAGTGATGGCACAAGTGCATGGGCGAAAGCACATAAGCATGCACACACATACACACACACGCGCACAACGTAAGAGCAAAGAGTGGAACAATGGAAGATCTTCGATTACCAAAGAACTCTCTTACAAAGCTCAAATCTACAACCAGTTAACCTCAAAATGAGCTCTCTAGTCCTTTTTATAGTTTTTTTTAGTGGTTTTGACCGTGTCTGGACCTAGTGTCCGGCCTAGTTAAACATTAGGTTCCAGAGCTTATTTGGGGGCTCAAACAGAGTCTAAAAATTATGAAAATTGGCAGGATGATACTTCTAGTATTCCTCAAGTTCGAGAACTCCTCGGCTTGAACAAAATGGAGTTACAAAAATGGAAAATGGTTTTTAGTGATAAAAATCACTACTTTTATAGGGATTTCTTTTGAAAATTTGACATGTGCTTCTTGGAGCTCCCTACATGCTCCTTCTTCTTTTGTGTCCACTTCCTTGATGTGCTTCTATGCTTGTGCTTGACCTTGACTATCAACACTCCCCCCCTCTCGAGTCTGTCGTCCCTGGCATACCCTTGCTGGAGTGGTTGTTCTGCATAGTACTAGTGTCCATGTAGCGGGGTCGATTGTTCGGTTCTTCATTTTTTCAATACTATCCTTTGTAAGTTGTAGTCCCGTTGTATGTACTTCTTCCTTGATTCCAGCATAAGTGTGTATTGTTAAGCTTTCAAAAATTATGAGCTGCTCAAAAGAGGTTATCACAGTTGATTGTGAGTAGCTCTCGGTGGTGGATTGCTTCCTTGCTCTTGCTATTGTCACCTTGATGTCCTATGGTTGTCAAAGATGGCTTCCCTACTTTTCATGCCAAGTACTCGTGACCCATAATGACTAATGGGTAAGTGCATTAGTGCATGGGTTGGAAGAACAATGTGCCTTGTGCACGGACTTGTAATGTAGCCCTATGCATGCATACTTGGGAAATGCATTGGAAGAATTATGGTGCAAGAAGTTGGGTCTTGAGCTAAGTGCTCAAGGGTATGCTGACGAAGAGGTTTCCTAATCGATCATGGTTATAGTGTTGTTGAAGCATACAATTCTTACCATGGTGAAAGGTCCGTCAATCTAGACTTCTTCGTGTTGTACTTCCATCATGGTGATGGACCATTGGCTTGTCTTTCTTGTCGATGGATGTCCTTTCTGATGGTTCACTTTATGAGATTCTTCAAGCACACAGTCTTGTCTCTCTTTTTTTTTTTTTTGCTCGTGATGGCATAAAACAAGAAGAAAGAGGTTAGTATCACTAAAATATTTTACATATGGCAAGTGTGTCTCATGTGCATGGGATTTCTCAATGGTGTCTATGCACGGCCATGTAATGTGGCTCTATATTAATGCATACTTTGGAAATGCATGACCTAAATGGTGCAAAAGACAAGGTTATGCCAAAGGCACAGGGTTGTTGCATGTTGAGGCTTTCAATGTTTCTGGTGGACGTTCATGCAGTCTTTGTTGGAGTTAGCCAGTGGATCTTGAAATGATGTGATAAGTCGTTGGTTAAATGACAACTGACCATTCCTCCTTTTAGGGATCCATTTGAGAACAGTGTTTGACTGCATAGAGATCAACTTTGGCTTCTTCATCTGTGGATGCTTGCTTGATTTTTTTATCCCTCGTGGTTGGCTCTTTGGTTTTGTGGGTGCTACTGATGCTTTTGGCTTCCAAACCCATACCCTTGATGATTGTCTTCTTACTTTTGCCGAAGGGTTGAGTTTATCTTCTTTTGGTCTTTGTGCTTGGTTCTTGCCCTTTTTGCTCTTTGGCTTCTATGTTGAGACCTTTTGCACGGTGGAGAGCATAGGCCTTTGTGCATGTAAGAGTCCTTTGGGAACCCACATGTGTAATCGCCTTTGTTGAGCTACAACTAATTTCTTAGGTGCCCAAATTTGTCAGAGATCTTCTGGTTGATCTGGTACTGGGTGCTTGTTTCTTGTCTTCGCATGGTTGGTTGGCCTGAGTGGGAATTGTGTTGGCAAGGCTGGTGGTTGCCCTCCTTTTTGTACCCAGATCTGCTTCATGCCCGGAACTACTTTCTTCTTGAAATCTCTTTGTCTATTCGATACGGAGGTTTCATGTACTGAGTTACTTGCCTTTTTGGTTGAGTTGTGGTGGCGGCATTAGTCCTTTCACAAAAGGAAGAGTCCGCTTGTCTTTGACCTTGTTCTTCCATGATTGAGTTCTTCTGGAATATAGAGCTTTTGACACATACAACATCTTTTTTGCTAGGATTAGTCTTAGAAGAACTAAGAGAATGTATGACATGAGGATTTGTGAGCATGCAATTATCTAATTTTAATGTGATGCATTGTTTCTGTACCCAAACTTGAAGAAGTTGACTTCTTAGGTTCAAGTTGACTGCATGGTCATAAATCCAATCTTGACCCAATATAAGTGGCTCTGTAAGGTCCTCGACGTGACATACTAGCATTTTGACTTTTCATTGGACATCTTGAAGGTAGATGGGAAGTTCCACCTCGCCCAAACAAGGGGTTTCCACACCTCCCAGGCCTATGAGATAGGCTTCTATGGGCTTGATGTTAAATTGTAGGTCTTGGCAGTATGAAAGTCTAACTGCACTAGTTGCTGCACCTGAGTCGACCAATGCTTTCACAGTCCTTACACTCTTTTCTCATCCTACCTCCACGGTCACAAAGGCGCGTCGGTCAACTATTAGAGAATTAATTATGCCCAATTTTTGGCACATGTCCATGTGATATTTTGGGGCTTTCGGGTTGACATCTAGGCCTAGTCGCCTTAACTTATTTCTCCTGATGTTCTCGCCTCGGCTTGCACTTCTTCTCTAACCCTCAAATCTTCTTCTTTTCTCTTCTTAGCAGTGTTGAGTCTCATTAGCATATCCTCCGTAAGAGGTTCTTGATATAACTTGACTCGGCATCCACTAATATAGTTTGGCAAGATGTCACCTTCTAGGTTGGCCAATTGAACCATGCCACTAGTGGAAATTCTATTGATGATCAAGGGTCCATATCCTCATTTCTCCAATTTACGGGCATGTTGCTTTGGTGTATACACCAGAACTAGGTCTCCTTCCTTCAATCCCTTATTCTTGATGTGTGCATCAAAATATGCCTTCTATCTTTTCTTTGCCGCATAGATGCATGTTGTCGCTTGTAGCCTCGTCTCACCTAAACATTCTAGATCAAAGATCCTAGAGGACAAATCATGTCCATTCCACTCATGCTCTTGTGCTACCTTTAAAGCTGGGATTAGGAAGTCTAATGGTAGCACAACATTCTGTCTAAAGACCATCTAAAATGGGGTGGCATTGAATATCGTTTTGTAGGCAACTCGATAAGCCCAAATAGCATGATGAAGCTGTTTATCCCAATCAAAGCGTTTATTATTTACCAGTTTTGTCAACACATTACATAGGATCTTATTTGTGCTCTCAGCTTTTTCGTTAGCTTGTGGATGATACGGGGTGAAGTTCTTATGTATCATTCTTGGAGAAGATTTTCAATGACTTCGTTCAAGAAGTGTATACCTCTATCACTTACTAACTCTATTGGTAGTCCATATCTTGTGAACACGTTCTCAAATAAGAACTTTGCGGTCGTTTGAGCATCATTCTTTGTTGTGGCTTTTACTTCCACCCACTTTGTAAGGTAATCTGTGGCTACAATAATGTATTGTGCATGGGAGTTTCTAGTTGGGGGGTTAATAGGACCTACAAAGTCTATATCCCACTTCGAGAATGCACATCCTCCCATCATTGGCCTCAAAGGCATCTCATCTTTTCTGATCGGATATTGTGCACGTTGGCATGTGTCACATTTCTTCACATAGGTATGTGCATCCATATGAAGACTTGGCCACCAAAGTCTTGAAAATAAAATGGTCTTGATTACTCTGTTAGGGCCAAAGTGTCCACCTGCAACACCGCTATGTGCAGTTTCTAAGACTTTCAAGTAGTCTGATTCATGAACACACAGTCTTAAGTATCCATCTTTGCCTCTCCTATATAGGTTGTCTCCTACCAAGGCATAGTCTTTAGCCTCTTGCTCCATGCTTCGTTTTCTTGCTAGACTAGCTTCATTGGGTAATGTTCTCGATCTCATAAATTCTACCAATGGAGCACTCCAATCTGGAACTAATGACATGTGATAAAGGGTGGCATCCTCCACTGGGAGTCTCTCTTTGCACACTGGACAATTTTGAATCCACTCATGTATTTCTCTATCCATACTAGGCCAATACACTCCTAAACGTTTTAGATTTTGCAATGTTCGCTGTTTAGAATAGTGATTTCCTAGCAATCCTTCATGGGCTTGTTGCAACCAATTGTTATGTTCATTGTCTTCAACACAACAAGCTAATACACCCTCTGTATCTTGTTTGTACATGCTTCCTGCCAATATTTGATATCTTTGTGATTTTAAAATTTCTTCTATGTTGGTTTTTACATTCTTATTTGCGGGTTTGAAGGTCAAGACTCGTACCAACTTATTTGCCCATTTAGAAACAACTTCTAAATTGAACAGATAAGCATCGGGCAATTCATCAGACACTCCTTGCAGTGACTCGCCTAAAGTGATGTGAGAAAGATGTTCTGCCCTGAGGTGGGTTCTACCTTTCCGAACAACCACTTCAAAGTCATACTCCATTAGTAAGAGAAACCATCTTACTAAGCATCCTGTATTGCAAGGCTTATTGACCAAATATAATAAAGCTTGATGATCAGCAAAAAACTTGAACTTGTTGGCCAATAGATAGTGTCTAAACTTCTTCACAGCATACACCATGCCTAAGCCTTCCCTTTCAGTTGTGGTATAGTTTCACTTAGATGCATTCAATTGTCTACTTGCATATGCTATCGGCAAGTCTAGATTTCCTTCACCTGTGGGTTGTGCTAGCACACATCCTATTGCATGATTGGATGCATCTACATGGACATGGAATGGTTTATTCCAATCAGGAGTGGTTAGTATTGGTGTTGAGCACAAACGTCTTTTGAGCTCATTGAAGGATTTTTCACATTCATCGTTCCACTCAAAATTTATCAGCAAGACATAAAGAGGTTTTGCTATGATCACATACATGTGGATGAACCTACCGTAATATCCACAATGGCCCATAAAGGCTTGAACCTCTTTAACATTCCTTGGACTAGGTAATTTTTCTATGGCTCTAACTTTGTCCTCATCTATTGATATTCCATTCTTCGAAACAATATGACCTAAGATTTTGCCTTGTCGTACCATGAACACACATTTTTCTAGGTTCAGACACACTCGATATTCTCTATACTTGTTGAAGATACATTTGAGCTCAGGGATGTGGTATCTTCTTTCTTCGGAATGAGCACATAAATTTTCCACATATACTTCTAAGCTCTTTTGCAACAACTCCTTGAAGACATGACACATGAGCCTTAGGAAAGTTGCAGGTGCATTTGTGAGCCCAAATGGCATCACACGAAATGCAAAGATTCCCCACTCTATGGTGAAAGCCATCTTGTGTTGATCTTTTAGGGCAATGGCTACTTGGTTGTAACCTGAAAATCCATCAAGAAAGCTATAAACTTCCTTGCCTACAACACGCTCCAATAAATGCTCAGTTATTGGAAGCGGATAACTATCTCTGATCATAGCGGCATTCACGTTTTTAAGGTCAATACACACTCGCGATTTCCCATTCTTCTTGGGCACCACTACAATGGGGGAGACCCATTCAGTATGCTCAATCTCATAGATAAATCCAGCTTCAATCAGCCTGTCGATTTCTTCCTTTATTTTAGCTGCATAAGTGTCATTATATGTGTAGGGCTTTTGTTTGGTGGGTTTGGCATCCCAAGTCATGGGGATAGTATGAGAGAAAATTTTTGGATCTACTCCCTTCAAATCTCTATAGTGCCACGCAAACACATCCCTATATTCCCTTAATAAAGCTACAAGCTCTATTTCTTCTTCTACACCTAGGTCTTCTCCTATGTAAGTACATCACTCTTCATTCCCTTCAATCGTCACAACAATATTTTTTGTCTTTTCTTTATTATCATATGCTTCTCCTATGATGGCCGCTCTCTTAGGCATTTGGGCCAAAAAATTTTGATCCTCAACTTCATATTTCTTGAAGTTTTCTGGTACTTCGAACAATGATTCCTCCTCTTCTTGTTCACTGCTTTTCTTTTCTTTTTCTTTTTACTACCTTGACTTCCATCCTTTGAATTTACCATTTTAATGCTTGTGAGAGGTTCTTCTTTTTGTTCCTTAAATACTCCTATATCTTCTAGATAGTGCTTTTCTGAATTAAAGCAACTATCCATTACAATGGACTCTAGATCATCATTGTTTTCTTCTTCTTCTATGACATCACTAGGGTCACATTCTTCTGATGGAGAGTGTTAATCTCCAAAAGAACAAGCTATCCTTGATGTTAGACCCCCTCTATATCAAGAATAACTTTAAACTCTAACCAATTTTGGAAGACAATCACCAAACTATCAAGAAATTAGCTAACTGTAAAGAAAGTCATTTCACAGAAAAGTCTGCTGCACATTAATCACTCATTAATTAATCATTTGTGTAAAGTTTCTAATGAAACTTTGTAGAATGTGTTGGCTAGAGTCTGCGCACCTCCTCCAAGTTAAAACACTTCAAAAGCTTCAGTAGATTATGAGAAATGCTTCAAACAATCTACCAATGTCTGAAATTGCCTTCCTATAAAGTCGATTTTGACACCTGCAACTTCTAACACATAGTTCTCCCAATCTAGAACCCATTTAAGCAAATGTTTTTAGCCATAGATGGCTTACCTTCCAACTTAGATTTTGACTCCTCATTTGTGTAAATCTTTACACTGCGCACTGAGAACTGATCATTTCTTTGACCATCGAAACTGCACCTATTTCAGAAGACACTCAACACTTTCTCACATATAGATGTTCCTACACAAAATTCTCTCAGCCTGTTTGCAATTGAACTTTCAAACTTTAAGCATAGATAGATTAACTATGGAGTTAGATGTGTACAAAAGGATTTCTGATAAAATCAGACACAGAAGGAGAACTAGAGAAAAGATCGATGCGCAATTCTCTGAACATTCTTTCTATTCAACTCTTCATACATCTGATTGATTATACATCCAATACACATCATTTTTTCATCTATGCTTCATCTCATTCTTCTCATACGACCTTCTACATGTATCTATATATACATATGAGTATTGATTCGTCATTACTTCAAGTATATTGAAGTATTTACAAAGCTAATGTACATATGTTTTAAAGAAATTTACTATCTGAATCTCCTCTTTACTCCATGAAGTTGGACTTCAATCTTTTCTTCATTTCTTCACTTCTAGGCTTTATATAATCACCAATTGTTGATTGTCCTGCACCAACAGCTCCCCGTCAATCATCAATTGTGATTACCTGCATCTTCTTTATTCCTGCCCTACATCTGATTGATGATACATCCAATACACATCATTTTTTCATCTATGCTTCATCTCATTCTTCTCATACGACCTTCTACACGTATCTATATATACATATGAGTATTGATTCGTCATTACTTCAAGTATATTGAAGTATTTACAAAGCTAATGTACATATGTTTTAAAGAACTTTACTATCTGAATCTCCTCTTTACTCCATGAAGTTGGACTTCAATATTTTCTTCATTTCTTCACTTCTAGGCTTTATATAATCACCAATTGTTGATTGTCCTGCACCAACAGCTCCCCCTCAATCATCAATTGTGATTACCTACATCTTCTTTATTCTTGCCATATCTTTAAACCTCTGCAACTTTGGTCCATCCAAGCTTTTTGTCATCATATCTGCAAGTTGATCTTTTGTAGGAGTATGCATAACTTCTATTTCTTTATCAACAACCTTCTCTCTCAAAAAATGATACTGAATCTCAATATGTTTAGTTCTAGCATGGAACACATGATTTGCTGCCAAATATAAAGAACTCATATTGTCTCCACAAATGATAGCAGTACTCTGAACAATATCAAAACTCTTCATAAGAGTCTTTAAACATATTACTTCCTTTGCAGCTTCTACCATGCCTTTGTATTCTGCTTCTGTAGATGATCAAGCAACTGTATGTTGCTTCTTAGAGCACCATGAAATTAGCTTATCTCCCACATAACACAAGTATCCATGTGTTGATCTTCTATCATCAGAATTACTTGCCCAATCTGCATTACTGTATATTTTGACTCTTGTATCTGAAGTAAATCCAGAATACAGACCTTCTTTAAGTGTGCCCTTGATGTACCTAAGTACTCTTTGTCCTGCAATCCAATGTTCCTTTCTAGGACAATGCATGAATTGAGATAAAACTCCAACTGCATAAGATAAGTCAGGTCTTGTTAATGTAGCATAAATCAGGCTACCCACCAAACTCTGATAGAGCTTCATATCTTTGAATTCCTCTCCTCCATATCTACTCAATCTATGATTCACTTCCATTGGAGTTGGTGCTATTCTGCAATCTTCCATTTTAAATTTGGTTAGAAAATTTTTCAGATATCTTTCTTGAGTTACATATACTCCATGTTGACTATATGAAATCTCCATTCCCAAAAAGAATGACAAATTTCCCAAATCACTGATTTTGAATTCTTTCTCCATCTGCTTCTTAATCATGTGTATACATTTGTCATCTGTTCCTGTAAGTATTATGTCATCAACATAAATACTTGCTTTGACTAACAAGCTACTATCTACCTTTGAATCTTGAAATCCAAATTCCTTCAAGAACTTTACAAGCCTATAATTCCATGCCCTTGGGGCCTACTTCAACCAATACAAAGCTCTCTTGAGCTTACACACATGATTTGGATACACTTGATCTTTGAAACCATCTGGTTGTTCCATGTAGACTTCATCTGAAATAAAACCATTCAAAAATGCATTCTTCATATCTAATTGAGATAATTTCCAACCTTTGCAAGCAGCAATTGCTATGAGAGTCCTTATGGTTGTCATCTTTGCAAAAGGACTATAAGTTTCATCATAGTCGACACCATATGTCTGTGCATATCCCTTTACAACAAGTCTGGCTTTGTACCTAGATATACTTCCATCTGCAAACCTTTTTGTTTTGTAGACCCATTTACATCCAATAATCTTCTGGCTATTTGGTTTAGGAACCAAATCCCAAGTCTCATTTTCCATCAATGCATCATATTCCTCTTGCATAGCTTTTTGCCAATTCTTCTTCCCTTTGGCTTCATCATATGTGGATGGATCTTCATCTGCTTTTAACATGTAAGCATAATCCTTAGTAGTCAAGAATGAAGTATCATAGCTATACCTTGTAGGTTGCCATTTGTGCCTAGATGACCTTCTGAGTTCTCCATTTCTTGAAGTTTCTGGTTCATCACATTCTAGATCAAACCTTGGCACTTCTTCAACTTCAACCTGTACTTCATTGTTCTCTTCTTCATCAAATATCTGAACCTTTGATTTACCTTTCTTTTGATTCACAACTTCTTCAACATCTGCATGAACATTAAGTGTACGTGCATACCAAGTACCTTGCTCATCAAATGTAACATCCTTAGACACAAGGAATTGCTTTGTGGATGTACTCCACAACCTATAACCCATTTGCTTGGCATCATAACCAAGCTTTAGGTTCCAATTTATGCCTCAATTGTGATTGCACATATGTATATGCCAAGCATCCAAATATTTTACAATGATCCAAGGTAGGTCTCTTACCCCACCAAGCTTCATATGGTGTCATACCCTGCAAGGCTTTACATGGTAACCTATTGACCAAATATGTGGCTGTGTTTACAGCCTCAGCCCACAAATAATTAGGGCAATTTTTCTCCTTCATCATGGATCTTGCAAACTCAACAAGAGTTCTGTTTCTTCTTTCTGCTACCCCATTTTGTTGAGGAGAGTACCTGCAAGTAACTTCTCTCTTTATACCTGCATTCCACAAATAATCACTGAACTCATTAGAGCAATACTCTCCCCCTCCATCTGACCTTAACCTCTTCAATTTTTGACCTGTAATTCTTTCTGCATATGCATGATAGTGTTTAAATGTATTAAACACTTTTGACTTTTCTTTGATCACATAGATTGTAATCCACCTGGTAGCATCATCAACATATATGACATAATATCTTGAACCATTTATATTGAAGTCCTTTGAAGGACCCCATACATCTGTATGTACCAATTCAACTCTTTCTGAATACATAAAACCATGCTTATTATATGATTGCTTATGAGCCTTACCTAATTGACATGCTTCACATCTGTATGTCATGTGTTGACCTGCAACATTAGGCAATCCAAGCACTGAACCATTGTTAACCATTTCTTTGATACCTCTTTCATTAAAATGTCCAAGTCTTTTATGCCAAAGATCCAATTCAGACACCTTTTGCTCTCCATATGTAAACATAGCATGTCCAATATTACCTTGTACCTTTAATGTGAAGAGCCTTCCTTCCTTCTTTCCTGTAACAATTTGTTTATACCCTTGACTAGGGTCTTCAACATAAACTCCATCATTAGTGAACCTTACCTCATATCCTTTCTCCACAATTTTTCCTACACTGATCAAGTTCTTTGGAATTCTAGGAACATACAGAACCTTACTCAAGAGAGAACTTCCATCTTTGGCTTTAACTGAACCAATTGACTTTACTTTGTGCTTTGTATTATCACCTGTTTGAACTGTGTGATTGATTGCCTTGTGATCTAGATCAGTCATCAAAGCAATATTTCCACTCAGATGATTGCTACATCCTGAGTCAATATAAAATACTCTCATGTCTTCATGTGAGGCTTCACATGTTGCATTCATAATAAGAGTTGAATCTTCTTTTTGATCTGATGCATAATTGTAGTAGGTGTTATTATAGGATTGATTTTGGAAGTTTCTTCCTCCACTTCTTCCAAAAGAATTCCTACCACCTCTACCTCTAAAGTTTCCTCTCTGATTTCTGCCACCTCTTCCTCTTTGACTAAAATTCTTATTAAAGTTACCATTGCTTTGATTATTATGCCAACAATCATGAGATAGATGATTGGTCTTACCACATATCCAACAAGCTTTGACATTATCTTTGTTATTTCTGCCTCTTCCTCTACTTCTGCCACTTCCTCTTCCTCTTAGGAAGTTTGCTTGACTTGGAGTACCTTCATCTTCAACTGATTGTTGCTTTCCTTTGCTAGCTTTCTTCGTGTCTTTAGAATACATTGCATGAGCTGCACTCTTATCAACATCTGCGTTGATATCCTTCTCAAAAGTTAGCATATGTCCTAACAATTGATTCAAATCAGGAGTGAAATGATCTAATGAAAGTTTTGTAGACAAAATAAAAGGCTTCCACTTCTCATCTCCTCTTAGCCCTGTGAGAATTTGTCTTACCAACTTATCTTCTTCAATATCTTCACCAACTGCACCTAAAGAATCAGCAATGTCTTTCATCTTTGTCACATAATCAGATATTGATTGTGAAGCCTTCTTCTTGAATGTAGTTAATTATGCCCATAATGAAGCTTTCCTTGATTTGGTTGTATTCTGGAAATGCTCTTCCAAAGCATTCCAAATGTCATTTTCACTTTCAAGTCCTCTGATATGAGGAAGCAAATAATCATTCACTGCCATGTAGATTATGCTCCTTGCTTGAGCATCCTTCTTCATCCAAATCTTTATATCTGCAAGCTCTTCCTTAGTTGGAACACTAGGATCTTTAAACTCTGGCTTTTCTTCCTCTCCTGTGATGTATCCCATCAGATCTTTGCTCATAAGATGATCTTCCATTCTCATAGACCAAGCTGGATAGTTCTCTCTATCCAACTTCTCAATTTGGAGACTATCTCCCATCCTTGCTTCACCTGTACTATCAAATCTTTAATCCTTATAAGGAATGAATGTACCTTAGCTTCGAAGTTTACTCCTTCTGATACTTTTGATTGCCTTTGTGTGTCTTCCTTCAGTATTTCTTCCACACTTTATCCTTTTGAATCTTCAAGGTGTGAAATTTGTATATCTGCAGCAGTCGGGGTCTTCCTTTCTTTAATTTGGATACTTCTTGCTCTGATACAGCTGATGGAGAGTGTTAATCTCCAAAAGAACAAGCTATCCTTTATGTTAGACCACCTCTATATCAAGAATAACTTTAAACTCTAACCAATTTTGGAAGACAATCACCAAACTATCAAGAAATTAGCTAACTGTGAAGAAAGTCATTTCACAGAAAAGTCTGTTGCACATTAATCACTCATTGATTAATCATTTGTGTAAAGTTTCTAATGAAACTTTGTAAAATGTGTTGCCTAGAGGTTGCGCATCTCCTCCAAGTTAAAACACTTCAAAAGTTTCAGCAGATTATGAGAAATGCTTCAAACAATCTACCTATGTCTGAAACTGCCTTCCTGTAAAGTCGATTTTGACACCTACAACTTCTAACACATAGTTCTCCCAATCTAGAACCCGTTTAAGCAACTGCTTTTAGCCATAGATGGCTTACCTTCCAAGTTAGATTTTTTACCTCCTCATTTGTGTAAATCTTTACACTCTGCACTGAGAACTGATCATTTCTTTGACCATCGAAACTGCGCCTATTTCAGAAGACACTCAACACTTTCTCACATATAGATGTTCCTACACAAAATTCTCTCAGCCTGTTTGCAATTGAACTCTCAAACTTTAACCATAGATAGATTAACTATGGAATTAGATGTGTACAAAAGGATTTCTGATAAAATCAAACACAGAAGGAGAACTAGAGAAAAGATCGATGCGCAATTCTCTGAACATTCTTTCTATTCAACTCTTCATACATCTGATTGATGATAGATCCAATACACATCATTTTTTCATCTATGCTTCATCTCATTCTTCTCATACGACCTTCTATACGTATCTATATATACATATGAGTATTGATTCGTCATTACTTCAAGTATATTGAAGTATTTACAAAGCTAATGTACATATTTTTTAAAGAACTTTACTATCTGAATCTCCTCTTTACTCCATGAAGTTGGACTTCAATCTTTTCTTCATTTATTCACTTCTAGGCTTTATATAATCACCAATTGTTGATTGTCCTGCACCAACATCTTCCAACAAGGGTTGACACATGAACACTGAAATATCATAACCCTCCTCATCACAATGAGGTGTCCATTGTTCTGCATTGAGTGCAATGTCCATGGTAGCTAAGATTTTTGCCCAGCCATGAGGCTCAAATTCCTCATCTAGAAAGATCATCGGTGTATAGGCTGGGTCTTTAACTCGTCTATCTTCTTGAGAAGTTCCTTCTTCTCTCTCTTTTAGGTGTCTTTCCTCTTTCTCCCAAACCTTGCACATCCAGAAATGAGTACCTTCATGCATCCATGATGATTGAGGTGAACTTCCAGAATGCATGGAGATAGAATCTTCTTTCGCTTTGTGGATAGGATTCCACTATAGGGGTGGTACATCTCTGAATGTATAGTCTTTTAGATTGACCTTGGTGGTGACCCCTAAGTGCTGCAAGTACAAGGAGTTAGTTCCCCAATCTTGTACTATTTGCAGTTGTTGTAGGAAGGGCCTTCAAGGATCATCTCATAGAGATTTTTTTTTTTTAAGTCACATATAGCAAATGTGTGTTCAAACTCTACCCCACAAGTGGTTAGAGTTATCCCTTCTAGCAATCCTAAAGGTCTTTCAACATGGCCGTCTGCCATTTGAAGCTTCATTCTAGTTGGTCTTAATGTGGGTTTGCCCCATTGCTTCCACAAGGCGGTGGTCGCAATAGCAACACCAGCACCTGAAGCTACGATCGCTTTGGTTGTGTAACCTTGGTAGGTGATTGGAAGATAAGTATTACCTTCTTCACCTTTACTCATGTCTCCTATTTTTTCTAGAGGTATCTCTGGTACTTTCTACTTAGAGACTGCTTTTGGCATATTGGAATCAAGTTCTGGAACCTGATCCTTCACATGATTCCATAGCTCTGGTTTTACTTTTAACAACTCTTCTATAGTGAAATGACACTGAACCTTAGTGTTCTTCATGACGTCAGTGTTCCTTGGAACCACTGAGTCTTCATTTCTTACCAGTATCGTGGGAGCTCTTATATGAAGAGATTCAGATTCCCATGGGCCTGTGAATTGTGGCAATTCTTGCAAAGAATTAGATTCAAAATCTAATCTTTCATCTTCTTCTTGCTCTGCTTGATCTCCAGAGATTGATGGAATGTCTTAGGGAAATTGATCATGAAGGTCATCAATCTCAGGAATAGGAGGGGGATTACCCTTCTGCTTGGCCCATTTCTCCTCTTGTATTTCCCGCTCGAACTCTTGAGAGTACTGCTGAATTGAAAGAGGTGTTCCATCATCTATGGAATCAGGAACATAAGCTTTTGTTGGTGATGAGCTTTCTCTTTCAATCATTGGTTGAGCCTGTGGAGGTAAAGCAACCTAGGGTTTGTTTACCAATTGCTCTAATCTTTCTAGTAAGCCCTGAAAATGAAAATTTGGTTTGATATAGTTTGTCTGATTGAATGATTGACTGGTCTCGAGCATAGCCTGAGCTAGCTCTACCATTTTCATGCACATTTTCGTCTGTTCAATCTCTAAATCTACTCTAGGGTAAATCTTGTCTAGGTTTGTAGCTATTGGCCCTTCTTGAAGTCGAGCCTGATAGGCCTTGAACATCATGTCCAAGCCTTCTGGGGTTGGATCTACAAGAATAGACCCTTGGTTGTGGGTTATTTACAATGGGTGGCGAGGTGGGATGAGGTGGTGTAGATGGAGCTTTGGCATGTGAGGGGCTTTGAGATGCAAACTCTTCTATTTTTGTTTTTGTGTCTTTCAATCTTTCCTCTAGTTCAGATAACTTTTTATTCCACTTAAGATTGGCCTTCTCTTTGTATCCTTCCAAGTTCTTGTTTTCCTCTTACTACGCTCTCCTGATTCACTTGACTCTTATTGATCAGCTCGTTTTGCTTATTGTATGGCTTGTGCCCTAGTAACTACCTATATGGGAGCCACATTACTACTACTAGCACTTGAATCCACCACTAAGCCTACCACATTAATGGGTGTAACCTTGGGCACACTAGATGGGTTCCTAGGACATTCTCTTGGGAGGTGTTCTTTGCTGCACTCAAGACAAAAACCTTGTATGTGATGTTTTTTCCTTGTCCTAGAGTCAGTGAATGGGGACATTCATGAATGAAATGGTCGTCCTAACATCTAAAACATGGACCTCTAGGGACTTGTGGTCTTACTTGTCTCGATTGGGGCATGGGGTTGGGATTCGTGTACATGACATTGGAGTATTCTGGCTCTCAATTTTGTTCCATAGGTGATGCCTCATATTGATAGGAATATGCCTCACTATGCTTTGGTGACTCTATGTAATAAGCATGTGGACTATCTTTGTGGGAGTAGTCTGAACTATGAGCATGAGAGTCATTTTTGAGATCAATGGGTTAGTGGCACCAATGCTCTATTTGGGTTTTCCTCAGCTACTGCATACTTAACTGGAATCACATTGGCAAGAGCTAGTGGTTGGTTTCCTAGGACTGGTTGTGGCCTATATGGTGATTGATATGGCTATTGTGGCCTATAATATGGCTGTTGGTATTGATTCTGATACCTACCCTACTGGTATGGTTGCTAATAATTTTTCCTGATAGCCTACCTATTGTATGGACAATCTTGAGCCATATGATTTGTGTATTTTCTCTCAATGGTGCAATACAAAGCATTAGGGTTCCTTTGGGGTTGATCCATCATCGGGCAAACATTATCCATGTGGTCTCCTCCACAAGTATAACACCGCTTCAATGAGGCGACCCTTGGTATTTTTCTATTTTGAACTCCTAGCTTCTTGGAAACTTGCTCAGCTATCTCATCTATCTTCGTGGAGGTTCTGGAAGTATGACTAGTAGAACTGTCTGAATCCTTATAGAGTTTGGAAAGTCCTAACTCCTCACCCAAATTATCTTCTATGTCAATACATATCCGCACACACTCTTCTATGGATCTAGGCTCTTTCAAGTACAGATATGATCTCAACTTGGTGCTTAGCAAGCCATCTAAAAAAAAAGCCACTTGTTTGGCTAGTGTGTGTAACTCTAGCATAGGGCATCTTTCCAAATACTGCCTAAACCATCTTCCTACAAGTCGCATTGTTCCTTGGGTGTCTGCTTGAAGCTATGGATCAAAGATGATGTATTATGCCTAATGCCACTCTTGGAAAATTCTACAATGAATTCCTTTGACCTATGTTTCGATAATTGTGGTTGTTTAGAGGTTGAAACCAAGCTAAGGAAGTACCCTTGAGAGTCAAACCAAATGCCTCCGACTGGGTGAACAAGTCCTCAACCTATTCAGCTATTAATACTTGTTTGAACTCGGCCACATGATCATAAGGGTCTCCGAACCCATCAAAATAGTTCTTCATTGCCTTAACCACTTGAGAAGGTCTAAGGGTTCTTGAGTGCTCTCGGGATCTAGGCAATGGAAAATCATGTTCATATCTTTGATTCCTATGAGCTCGATGTCTCTCTCTTTCAAATCTTCCAATTTCAAATCCTGATCGATCTCTATCCACTATATGTGCAAAGCTCACCTCGGGTCTCTCTCTAGTTCTTTCCTGCTGGGTTTCATGAGCGTTGGATGATCCTACTCCTTGGATATCATGGGAAACACTAGATCTTGGTGGAGTGAAAACTGATTCACCCTGCCAAGTGTATGCATGCCTATCCTGCTCTGTTACCAAGAACATTTTCTTAGATGTGTTATCCAGATATACAACTTTGCCTGGTGTATCAGGATCTTTGAGCTCGTAGATGGTGACTATTGGGTTAGGTTGATCTAGCTTGAATCTCCAAAAGGCTTCCTCTGTTTCTCTATCCACGAATAGTTCTATGCTTTTGTTGTCTTGAGGGATCCAATTTGGAGTGATCACTCTAATCAAGACTGAATTGCCTCTAGGATTCTTGGGCTCTTGTCCTAGGTCTCCTTGTTCTAGGTCTCCTAGCTCATTCTCAGGAATGATATTTCCAAATTCATTTGTCCTGTCTGGTACGTTGGTCACTACATACATGGTTCCTTCCTTATCAATGTATGACCCCTCTTCGAACTTGACCACAAGATGTTCAAGTCCAAAGGGCTGATCGAGATTTTTGAGTTGGACAACTGATCATCTCAGGCCATCCTCATAGATACGAGCACCTAAGCGGTTGTTCCTAATATATTCCAGTTATATCTTATATGGAACTTTTGGTGTCTGTAAATAAGCAGTACCGGAGGTACGTGTGGGTATCTCCATGCTAAAAGACATTTCTGAATCACTTGTGTCGGAACTTAGTGTGTAGGGATAACCACTTAGTTGTTGTGCCCAAGACCTAGCTGTATGGTCGACGCTAGCATCAGATGATCTAATGCTTTGCTTATCCTCAGAACAAGCGACACGATACCTCTTTTTCCATGATACGTGATACCACAACAGACGATACCACCTTAGATGATACGATACCACCAAGGTGATACCAACTTCCATGATATGATACTGCTATCCAAATGATACAATACTGGAAATGGCCACGACACGATACCTCTAATTGACACGATACAATACCAACCTCACGATGTGATACCAAAAAATCTAATGATACAATACTTGATTGGCTCACGATATGATACCAGTGGTTAGGACGATACGATACCAGTTTGTAAACGATACGATACCACTCACTCAACGATACGATACCTTCCAGAGGATATGATACCACCAGGCTCACGATACGATACCACTCCAACCGCGATATGATATTGCTTGTGTTACGTGATACGATACCTAAAGGTGCACGAAACAATACCAATCATGTACGTGATACGATACCGCTCAGTCAAGGATACAATACCAGGTGGATCACGATACAATACCATTGGATGACTGCGATCGTGATACCAGCACTTGATGATACGATACGTTGATGGTATCGCGATACCTCAAGGAGGCGATATGATGCTCGACAAGTATCGCGATACACGAGAGTTCTGGTATCGTGATATCAAATCTCAACCGGACACGATACTTGGAGCTTTTGGAGGCCAAAATCAAATTTTTTTGCAAATATGTGTACCTTAAGTTCTCCTTGTCACTCCTATGAGCCTGTAGATGCAAGGTCACTCCCCAAATCCACGATACTACACCCGTGATACTAGATGCAAGTCGTTTCAGCCCGTGCAATACTTCACTCAGATTTTGGCATTTTGAGAGTATTTGAAGGGTATTTCTTTAGTGTTTTAGCTCTAAACTCCCTCTGCGCTTCTTTCTCACAGCCACAAGTGAAAAACGAGGTGAATGTACAATCGAAAATGAAAAAAATGAGAGAAGATGAAGATGGGGAGGAAATGGTGGTGATGGTGAAGATGAA
The DNA here is from genome assembly GCA_020310875.1 of Ceratopteris richardii. Taxonomy (NCBI): domain Eukaryota; kingdom Viridiplantae; phylum Streptophyta; class Polypodiopsida; order Polypodiales; family Pteridaceae; genus Ceratopteris; species Ceratopteris richardii. Next base: position 99,840,316 of record CM035418.1, read on the forward strand.
CATGAAGAAAAACTCAAAAATTGAATTGAAAATGGTGATTTTTTTACCTTCCAACATCGCTACTCTATGTCTTACCATCACATGCTCGTCCTCCAAGCTCTCTCCCTCGCAACGGCACCAATTTTGGTGTCACTCTAGCACAATGGTAAGTACCAATGTGAGGAGTCACCTCATAAATGTCAATCTGTGGGGACGTGAGGACTAGTATGAAGACTATGAATGTGAGAAATACTCATCACCTCCATCAGATCTGAGCCTCTTCAAGCTTCTACCTGTTTGGTTCTCAACCAATGCCAAATACTTCTTGAAACAAGTGAAGACTTCATCTTTATTCTTCACGAAGTAAAGAATTGTCCATCTTCTATAATCATCTACAAATGAAACATAGTACCTTGATCCTAAGATTTATGGCTCTTTGCTAGGATCCCACACATCTATGTGCACAAGCTCCAAGTAGTCTTCATACATGTATCCTTTTCTATTGAATGGTTGTCTGTGTGAATTTCCAAATTGGCATGCTCCACATTTGTAAATCATGTGTTGCTTGGACACATTTGGAATGCCAAGCACACTCTGATCCCTGCATATTTGCTTTAGTGTTCTTTCACCTATATGACCTAGTCTCTTATGCCATATCTCTAGTTCAAATAGGGTTTGATCTTTGTAATTGAAGAGTGCAATGTTTCTGGTATCTTCAACTTCAAATGTAAAGATTCTACCAGATTTCTCACCTTTTGCAATCCTCTTGAAGCCTTGTTGAGGGTCCTCCACATATGCTCCATGCCTTGTGAATCTAAATGTAAGCCCTTTTCAACAATCTACCAACACTAATTAGGTTTTTTGTTATGGTTGGCACATATGATACCTTACTTAAAATGTTCATATTACCATCAAATGCTTTAACATTTCCAATCTTCTTAACAAAGTGCCTAGTATCATCACCTGTTTGGACTTCATGATTCCCTTTAGGTTCTTCAAGGTCAGATAGCAATGCTACATTTCTAGCCACATGATTGGAACACCCATAATCAATATAGAATAGATGCTCATTATCTTTACCTTGCTTGGATTTCATGTTCATAATCAATAGAGAATCCTTGCAGTCTTCTCTCTTCTACCTCTAAATCTCCTCGATAGTTGTTGTTGTTGTTATAGCCTTGGTTGTAGTTGTGATGGTAGTTGCTTCCTCCATTATTGAACCTGCCTTTGGATTATCCATAGCCTCCTCTATGGAAGCCTCTTCCTCTCTGATTCTTTGTGTTCTTGAAGCACTCATCTGTGATGTGGTTGGTTAGTCCATATTGCAAGGTGAAGAGTTTTATGATCTCCCCTTGCCTTGCTTTCCTCCTATGCCCCTTCCTCTAGTACCTCTTCCTCTACCTATGAAGTTCACTTGAGAGGTACTTGCCTCTTCTTCGTTCTTTTTACATTTTCCTTTATCTTTACTCTTATTTTTATCTGTGTAAAGGGCAAAAGATTGATTACCTCTAGAGTTTTCATTTCACGTGAAATGATCAAGTGTACTGTGAAATTTGTATTTAGCAAATCAATAGACCATCCCGACAATTTTGGGCTTCAGCAGTATGTAAACCAATGAGCAGAGTTGTGAAGATATCTCGAGATTGAGAAAAGAAATGACAATGAAACTTTTTATCAATGAAATAGACAGTATGCTAAATCTATACCACTTTAGATCATATCAAATGATCAACTATGCACTGAGAACCAAGTCTGAGAAGATCACTATTATGAGATGAACTTGATAGAGAAGTGAAGTAGAGATGTGATCAATGTATATGTATTAAATCACATAGAATTACAATGACATTGGCAATGTATAATTTCAAAATGTGAGGGTAGTGATGGAGCTATAGAATGAGCTCACTAATCACAGAAAACCCCTCTCAAAAGATCTCCAATTTGGGCTCTTTTTTAGGCAAGATTTTGATCCATTTTTATAGCTTTGAGTTGGAGCCAACTTTTTGAATTCAAATTCAAGCTCTTACCATAAAGTGAATCCTAAACTTTAGGACTTACTTTCTCATCAATCAACTACCAAGTAATTTGAGATTTGATTCCTCCTAACTCCATGTGAGAGTAGTGCAACTAACATATGCACTTTTACAAGGATAAAAGTAAATTGATTTTTACAAGGAATAGTTATGTGACTATATGAGATAAATGCTAATTTTCCAAGTATGTAGGCTTGGACTCATTTTCACAAACACTCCAAAGGGAGATCAACTAGGCCTTATAAGTCCTTTTTGGAGTAGATCTTTAACTTGATTAGTTATTTATGTTTTATGTAAAGTTCCATGCCTTTAAGGTGCTTTATGGACTAGAACTACCAAGAATTAAGTCTATACTATGGTCAAGAGATCCCCTAGAAGGTGGTAGTTTAGAAGGAGAAACAGCCATAAAGCAATCCTTATAGGAAGCCATAAATGATTTGTGCATTAGGAAGTGTATGTATATAATAAACTATGTTATTGACAAACACAATACATGAACTGTAGCCTTTCCTAAATGCACATTTACTTGACTATGACTAATTAATGGAAATGGTTGGAACCCATGCATTGCAGACAAAGAAATATCTTGATTGTTAAACTTAAAACTAATTGTGTGCGTATGATAATCAATGCATGGATTATAATGATGATGAAAAGGCATGCCAAGTATAACATCATAGGATTGCAAAGGAGGAGCTAAGAATGTGCTTTCATCTACGTATGAACCTATACAAATCTGAATGTTATGCACTTCACTTGTAACATTATATCTATTTCCTTGAAATACAAACTTAACTTTATACATAGAAGGAAGTGGGTTTAGTTGGAGATCTTGCACTAGTGTATAAGAAATAAAATCATGAGAACTACCATCATCATCTAAAATATGAACAACTTTATCATTAATAGTACCTAGCATGCAAAATAAAGAATGGATAGAAATTTCATTACCCAAGGTACTTAGATCTTTTTCCAATGATTCTTGGGTCCAATTAGGTTGAGTGTCTTCATGAACCACCTCCATGTTGTGTACTTGAACTCTGACAGGTCTCATGTTGTTAGATCGCAACCTACATTTAGCTTTAGTATGACCAAACTTACCACAATTCTAGCAAGTGATATGTGGCCTTTTTTGTTGAGCATCCATTATTGTAGTTTGAAGGGTTGGAGATTTTCTAGGTTGTAAGGGGTTTTTCTTGTGTACTAGTGAGAAATTGGATTGAGGAGGGTGCTGAAAAGTAGGGGAAGAAAGCAAATGGGTTTTGTTGATGGACCAAAACTCCTTAGCATCATGTGCAAGAGAGATAGCTTCATAGAGGGTTGTAGGGCGTAGTGGTTTGAGCTTGGCTTAGATTCCCATCTCCAAACCATCTTCATACTTCCATTGCAAGGTATCTTCAGGAACCATTTCAAGCAAACAAATAAGTAGTAGTCATCACCAAAAGCATTCAGTGTAGGTAGACACAATATCTCCTTATTTCCATCCAAAAGTTGTTCAAGATTGATGATCATGTAAGTGGAATTGGGGAGGAAGGAAAGACTCCTTGATATTTTCTTGAAATGTGATCCATGTGGTGGGAGGGTTGGTGCTATGCCACAAAACATTCCACCATAATTGAGCTTTACCCACCAAGTAGTTAGTAGAAAATTTTACTTTTTTAATTTTAGAATATGATTTGTCAAAATAAAAGTCATCAAATTGGGATAGCCATGAAAGAAGAAATTGGCCATCCTTTCGCCCATCGAATCAAGAAAAATGGAAATTTTTGGCACCAATCTTGGAATGCATGCCTTCTTCTTGAGTGATGATAATGGTCTTTACCACCCTAACTAGGTTGTTTTCCTCACTTTGCATTTGTTGGAGCAAAGCATCGCATTCTTTTATCTCATTTTGAGCACCTTGCAGTTCGTGCCGCAAAAACTCTAACTATTGCTCAAGCGGTACACCGAGTAGGGATGATATACCAAAATCCTCTGTAGTATGGGTAGGGTCCATGGTCTTATATAGAACCAAAACCTATTACTAAACATGTGAAAAGAATTTTAGCAATATTGGAATTGAAATAGAAAAGGGAAGGTTTTGTCTTGGAAATGTAAAAAGGAAGCAGGAGGTAGAATAATCTTAAATATAAGCTTAAAAAAATGGGGTATCAACACGTGAGAATAGGCTAGTGGATAAAGCATATCTCTTGCAAGTGAGAGGTGGTGGGTTCAAATCCGCTACATGCCAAATAGGGAAATAAGTAAGCTCTTATTGCCACTCATTATTTAGAGAGAGCTCGCATGTAGCCAATGGAACCAAAGGGAACCAAGAGAACCATGAGTACTAGAGAAGCCAAAGATACCAAAGTTATGCCTTAGTTCTATGCCATAGATTAACTGCATGGATTAACCGAATTGATTTAAAAAATTGATAAAAAAACTGAACCAAAACTAGCATAGGGCACAATGCATAGTGCAGAGTGTAACAGTGCCGCAGTGTCACAATGCACATTGCACAGTGTAACAATGTGACAGTGTGATACTGGTAGAGGCCATAGTGCATAGTGCACAGTGTGATAGTCTCACAAGGACAATACTAGATTCGAGAAACATTGATGGACATAAAAAAAACAAAATGAACAAAAACAAGTGTCGAATCACGAGCAGATGCCGAATGCAAACTGAAACAAGTGTTGAATCACAAATGGATGCCAAGAAATACACCTCCATAGATGCATGCAAGGTCTGATACCACTGTTACTGGATCTTGTAGATGCATAACAGAATCTCACAAGAACACACACAGAATAAAGAGAGAGAGAGAGAAGAGAGAACACAAGATTGGGTCCAATCTCCTCCCACATACTCTGATGGACGATTCTATCAGAGTATGTGTATTTATAGGTATTTTCATTATGTCTTGAATAGAAGATACATGAGGGCAATGCTTCAAAAAGCATGAATTTACAAAAGATCTTAAAAATGTTGCTTTCTAAGCGATCTACTATTTCCACAAAAATATATAAAATACTATCTTTTAAATATCTTCAAAACTATCTGAGTAAATCCATGTGCATTCATGCCCTCATGATTCTTTACCTACTAAATCAAAACACAATCACATTAAAAACCTCAAGGCATTAAAATCCATTTAACATTCCATTATTTTATAAAGTATAGCATATACACTAATGTTTTATCGCATGTTGAACCAAAAATGCATGAAACTCATAAGGCATATACACCCCCCTCGATTAGAGCCCATTTTACATGCTGACATATTTTTAGCCATAACCGGGATGTGTTTAAAGAGTACAAAAACTTTGGAATTCGCTTTCATTGATAAACCCATGCATGCCTGAAAATTCATCAATAAAATTCACGAAATATTGATCATTCCCCAATGAAGATCATTGCATAGGACCATAGAAAGCACTATGAACAACTTGCAATTTATGTGCATCTCTACTCAAACCATCATAAAACTATGATTAACAAAATAGTATGAATGATTGCACTAATACTTTTTAAGAACAAGCTAGGGATGACCCTTTACATGTTTGATATAATGTTGCCTAAATATTATGTATCGAGGTCCTCTTTTGCTTGGTTACTGGGTGCAATCCTAAACATCCATAGTAAAATCCATCTTTCCTTGCACTCCCTTTCTACTAGGTTTCGAGAATAAAATTATTGAAATCCCTCTCAATCAGAGCAAGCACTTTCCTTTTAGCTCATGTTCACCTACGTAGTCTCTTTTTGAGGCTATGCACTAGTCAAATAAGAGCACTCAAGGAAGAGGGTTGAGTCATCTTAGTCCAAGAGGATCTTAGAGAGAAGAAGAAGAAGAAGAATAAGAAGAAGAAGAGAGACATGCACACATGTGTGGAAGCTTCAAAACCCACATAGTCATCTTCTTAGGAAATACTCTATAAAGAATATACGTATACGAACGTAGGGGTGAGGTTTATATGACCCTTACATCCCCAACAATCTCCCACTTAGGGGTCAGTGTGACCATGAGTGGCAACACATACAAATAATGATGTAGGAATATACAATAATGTACAAGAAGAGTTTGGATATCGACCCATACCAATCAACCTACACCAACTTCCTCAAAAAAGCAATATACATGCACCTCGAATTGCTCTAGATTCATATTAGCAATAGTCGAGCTAACATCTGACTGATGCAAGAACTGATAAAGTACATGCAAAGCTTTGAGTTGCTCTATGTTTGTGTCAGTCATCGAACAATTGACACCTCCAAGTGCAAATGCTCCAATAGTAACTGCAATGTCTAGTCTCAAGCATAACAACTCATACATCAAACTCGCAAATGCTGACAAAAATTGTGTTGTCTTAGGTAACATAAGCATGTTATCCATGCTTGTATCCAAGGCATCCAAAGAACCATTATCAAGACCATATGTCTTAATATATCCCTGTCAATATCTAGCATGAGTGAATCCAAGAATGACTACATAACTGCCAACTCCTCAACATTCAAATGATCCATCCTCTCAACCAAGGATCTATTCAGTTGTGCATACTAAGAGGTAATATGCTCCACCACACACTTTGCATCATAAGAGCTATCTTGATCTACCATACCAAGTGTATCATCATGCTCCACTTGAGCTAAATGTACAACATCAACACCAATGTCAAACTAATGCTCTAACTCTAATAGAGAATCATCAGAATGCTCTACATGACCATCCACATCATGCTCTAAAGCATCCAAATTATGCTCCACAAGAGCATCCATATAATAATAAAAAATCATGAACTACATAAGCATCACGAGCATGCAAAGCATGTTCTACAGTTGCATCCATCTAAGCATCTAAATCTTGACATAGATGTGCATCATGAATGTCACTAGACCTATATATAGGTAGACACATTGAGACATGATGAGTAGCACACCACACATACAACAAACTCCCACTAAGACGAGGTTGTCTCTCACATGGAGTACCTATAGTGGATACATGTGCCCAATCCTAATGCCTCTAACAAGCATAAGTTTTCCCAATTACAACTATAAATGATGCTCAACACGGAATGCATACCATTTTCTCTCCTATAATAGCCTAGCTGAAATCAAGCTCATAGGGAATGAATGTGAAAAACGTACATGTCTGAGCATAAATAATGCTCCACTAGGTAGCATGAGGCATACATCTCCTCCATCCTCAATGTCATATATTGTATCATCAAACATGTGCACACATCCATGACTCGCACCTAAGAATCAACAAAACCACTCAGGAATTACAGTAATATGAAAAGTGACTAATACATCAAGCAACCAATCCATATGTGTGCCATCTAATAAGCAAGAGGAATCCTAAGATGAATCATATGGGAAAGTGATATCACCATCACTAGCATAATCAATCACCATAGGGTCTCTTGAAACCTCTACCTGAATTGCATCTTGTGCATGTCTCTAAAATTGTCATCACATTTGCCTAAATCAGTGTCATCAAGTATGCCCCTCATGGCCACAATGCCAACATTGAAGCCATTTATATGATCTAGTCTCACATGAGTCATCTAACTCCCAAACATCTCATGTAGTCTCTACCATAATGCACTATTTTTCCCCTCATACATCACATACTCATATATAGAATCCATAAGTTATAACTAGATAGTGGAGCTTGAAAATGTATCCATGTCCATCCATCCATAGTTGGGCATGTCACAAGGCCTTTGTGCATCTCTATGCACATACATGTGTTACTTTTCATGAACCAATGTATGCCACATCTGATCTTTCCATCTTGGAAATTCAGTGCCATCAAATCGAGAAGACATCATGATGACAAGCCAAGAGACTACCAATGTAATAAGAGGCTATCATTATGTGAGGGCAAGCTTCTCTACTGGAGAGATCAGTTTGGATTAGTTTGGCATGTGTGCCCACACAAGATAATGTTGTAGACCTTTCCACAAAGGCTCTACCTATCATGGACACAAAGGAAACCATCTGAAACCTTAGATTCCATGTTACTTTCCATATCTCATTATTGGCTCAAAGTTTGAAAATAATGCTTCCATTGCGTCCGAAACATGCCAAAACATCAAAATCGATTGTCTATTTGTTGAATTTTGACATCAACAGGTCCTGTTACAAGTCGATGACATCATGATGACATCATCAGGTCGTAACCGCCATACAACACCGCCTTTGAACACCTATATAAGGAGGGGTTGGACACATTCATTCTCAGTCTCTCCAATGCCAGTCTTGGGAGCTCAAGGAGTCGTGATCACCAAGTAAGTACTTTCAAGTTCCAGTTCAAGTTCTAGTCTTGTCTCTTGCTCTAGTCTTGTATCGTGGACATCCTTTCTTGTCCTATTGTAATCTTGTAGTACGAGATCCTTTCTAGTTATTTCTTGTATCTAGTCTATATCCCTGAAGGGAATTCTTGTAATCCGACATCTTGTCTCATACTTACGATCCTGGGTTGTGGGATCTCCTGTATCATCACTAGTCCAGTTTTTCCATACCTATTGGTCCCGGGTTGTGGGACGTCTTCTATCAAATCCGTCTTCTTGTATTATTTTCCCTACGTGGATGTTCTTGTAATCATAAGTGTATTTTTGAAATCTTCTCTAGTGAAGTCAGAGAGCACAATCTAGTGCTCCCTTGACATTTTGACAAGACTATCTTCATCAAGACCATGCACCATGGATTCCCTATGCAAGGAGATTCAATCTACCATAAAGGACTTGATCGAACATGTCCAACATATGAAAAGATTGCTGCGACAAGATGACCGATCAGTTTCAAGCTATGACTTGAATATTAAGATGTTGTTTCATGGAACTACATATCAAGAAGACTACATGGTTAATCAGTTTCGAAGTGGCCTCAATCCTGAAGTCAAATATCTCTTGCTATCCATGCCTCAAGCAAATACCTTGGAGGATGTTATCAATCAAGCAATTCAGTGTGAGAATCAATTGTTAAAAGAAAGCCAAGTCCAAGAGTTAGAAGTCTTGAATAATGAAGACACTATTCCCCAAGAATCTGAATCAAGAATCTTTGAAGCCTAAAAAATCATTACAAATGATATGAAGTATGCATGTTATGAAGATATCAAGAAGGTAAAGAATAAAGAGAAGTTCATGTTCAATCAAGGAGGTGTGCTTACTCAACGCTCTCCATCAAAGATCTTGGAAACACCACAACATTCCACTATAAGCTCAAAGGATCTATTGCATAAAGAACCCAAGGAATCTCAAGAGACATCGAGTCCTTCACCATCTATCAGGATTCAAGATTATGAAGAATTCAAGGTCGTGCATGTATTAGATTCAAAGATCTCTTGAGGAAGATTGGAATGCCTTATTCATTGAAAGCATATGACATTAGTGATCATACTTGTGAACTTATAGAAAATCTCGAGAGAGCAAAAATCAAGGTTCATGAATTCCATAAGAACAATCCAATGAAACCCAAGCTAGAGAACATGTCCGCTCCTCGTGGAACTCGTCGGTTGAGGGGGAGGTGATGTCATGGACACAAAGGAAACCATCTGAAACCTTAGATTCCATGTTACTTTCCATATCTCATAATTGGCTCAAATTTTGGAGAAAATAATGCTTCCATTGCGTCGAAAATATGCCAAAAGCCCAAAATCAACTGTCTATTTGTTGAATTCTGACATCCAGAGGTCCTGTTATGATTCGATGACATCATGATGACATCATCAGGTCGTAACCGCCATACAACACCGCCTTTGAACACCTATATAAGAAGGGGTTGGCTATTCATTCTCAGTCTTTCCAATGCTAGTCTTAGGAGCTCAAGGGGTCGTGATCACCAAGTAAGTACTTTCAAGTTCCAGTTCAAGTTCTATTCATGTCTCTTGCTCTAGTCTTGCCTAGTCATGTATCGTGGACATCCTTTCTTGTCCTATTGTAATCTTATAGTACGAGATCCTTTCTAGTTATTTCTTGTATCTACTCTATATCCCTGAAGGGAATTCTTGTAATCCAGGCATCTTGTCTCATACTTACGATCCCGGGTTGTGGGATCTCTTGTATCATCACTAGTCCAGTTTTCCATACCTATTGGTCCCGGGTTGTGGGACGTCTTGTATCAAATCTGTCTTCTTGTATTATTTTCCCTACGTGGGGGTTCTTGTAATCATAAGTGTATTTTCAAAATCTGTCTAGTGAAGTCAGAGAGCACAATGAGAAGACAATGTTGATATATTTAGGTAGTGATGTGTGTGAACACACTAGGACCGCCGGGGCAGTTTTTTCCCTCTTTAGGAGGTTTTTTTCCCCCGGCTTGTATATATGTCTATTGCCCTAATGGGCTACTTATCTTTGTACATTCTCTAGTAATAGATTCAGTATTGTGTGTTTTGCTCCAAGCTTCTTCTTCTTCCTTGTGTTGTTCGCATGCTTCCGCAGATATCTAACTCCAAAAATTGGTATCAGAGCAGGTCGTCGCTTCATCTAGGGCGCCGTCAACACTCCTCCGTTTGCAGTCTTAGATTCGCATGAAATTTGGTGAGCATACTCAATTCTTGTGCAGGATATTTCGTCTTTTTGTGCCAAAGGTATATACTAATTTTTGTTTACCAGTATAAGCATCTCGAAGTCTGCTACAGGTCTAGCGGAATTCGTCTGGGCAGTTCTGTTCAACTTTTTGAGATACAATCAATTTTCTACATCAAGGTATTTTAGTCATCAGCCATGGCTAAAAGTAGTGATGTATTCTGTATGTTGAATGTTGAGGATAAGTTGGATGGTACCAACTACTCGTTATGGGCTTATATGATGCGACATGTGTTGGTTGCAAAAGGACTATGGAACATTGTGCAGGATGTCGAAAAATGTCCTATCACACTTGCAACTGTTACAATTGCAGGTATTGAAGCTAATGCAAAAGGTATCGAAGATGATGATATTCTGCATATTCCTATTCGTGCTGCGATTTTTGTTGCACCTACTACAGAGCAGATTCATTAGGATGGCAAAGATGCCCTGGCACATGCATTGATAGCTTTGTCTGTCAAACATGCCATTATTCCTCATATTCGCTCTTGCAGAACAGCTAAGGATGCTTGGGATACACTTACCACATTGTACCAAGCTAGGAATGAGGATCGTGTTGCTTACCTCCGAAAAAAGTTGGAGAGTGAGCACATGAATGAAGGTGATTCTATGGACAGTTTCCTAACAAAGATCAAAGACTTAAAGGAACAGTTGATTTTTGTTGATGAGGTTATACCAGATAGCTCACTTGTGCAGACCATTCTAAATGGTCTTCTTGATTCATATCAAAGTTTTGCTTCTACTCTTTGGTTGATGATGAAAGGCAATCCAAATGCCTTGTCATTTGAGGAGTAATCTCTGTTCTATTGCACGAAGATTAGTCCAGGCAGAACAGGTCTATTATGTGTATTGCAGATCAAGCTTTTCTGGCTAGTCAGAAGGGTAAAGGAAATAGGAGCTCTTCTACTAGTAAGCAGAAATCTGCAAATGCTGCACATTCGAAGAACCAAGACAAAGATGAGAAAAAATCAGAAAAGCAGAAATTGTTTTGTAAGTACTATAAAGGGAATGATCATTTCATAAAGAACTGTTCAAAAGTAGTTGCAAAAGAGGCAAAGAAGAAAAGGTTGGAATGGTTGTTGCAGAAGCCTCTACACCAAAAACGGAGTCTGCTAATCTTGTGCAAGAAGAAGAATGGGCGTTTACTATTGTTTGCAGTTTTGACCCATCTTCTCATGAGTAGTGCATGTTTACAATGGACTCAGATGTTTGCCCAGTACTTTGATAGTGGGGCGACCAAACATATTACCTCGTAGTGCAGTTTCTTCTCTTCACTCGAGTCTGCCCCTACAGGGAATACTGTTACATGCGCCAACAACTCCTTTTATCCTGTTATGGGAGTTGGTAAGATCATTTTGACTACTGTTGATGGTAGTTCTTTCACTTTGTCAGATGCTTTATTTGTGCCAGGGATCAAGAAGAACCTGTTATCAGTTTCTGCATTAGCCAAGATTGGCTTGGTTTTGAAATTTGTTGATGACAGGTGTGATTTGTCAAATGGCGATGTGATTATTGCTTCTGGCATTTTATGTCATGGGCTATATAAGCTCATAGACTATGAAAGATCTGTGAATGATTCAGCATGTGCAATACATGATTCTCAGGCTATCTCAGATACAAAGCTTTGGCATGCACGCTTTGGTCATTTGAATTTTGCTAGTTTGCTACACCTGCAAAAATCTAAAATGGTGTCCTCTTTGCCCGAACTTGAGGCACCTGAAAAACATGTTTGTGAAGGCTGTATTTTGGGAAAAATGAAGCGTTCCTCGTTTCCAAAAGATGGTTCAGTTCGGGCTACTCAGAAATTGCAGCTTGTACATAGTGATGTTTGTAGTCCTATGCAGACACCTTCTTTTGGAAATTATCTTTACTTCGTGACTTTCATTGATGATTTTTCCAGGCATGCATGGGTATATCCATTGAAGGCAAAGTCCGAAGTGTTCATGTGCATCAAACAATTTTTGGTTTTGGTTGAAAATATGTCAGCATCTAAAATGGGCACCCTCCGTTCAGATCGAGGGGGGGGATATATGTCTTCTGATTTTAATGCATTTCTAGTTGAACGTGGGATAAAACACCAGTGTACAGTGCCATATACACCTCAACAAAATGGAGATCCTGAACAAAAGAACAGGTCACTCATGGAGATGGCAAGGTTTATGGTCAAGAGTCAGGCTTTACCACATATTTCTGGCTTGAGGCTGTCATGTGTGCAGCATATGTACTGAACAGGTGTCCCACTAAAGCGTTATAGTCTATCACTCCATATGAGGCTTGGCATGATCGCAAGCCATCTGTTGCTCATCTACATGTTTTTTGTTGTTTGGCATATGCATTAGTGCCTGAACAACATCGTAGAAAATTGGATGATAAAGCAGTAAAATGTATTTTTGTTGGGTACAGTTCTGAAAGTAAAGGCTATCGTCTGTATCATCCACAGACTAAACGCATTCTGGTTAGCTGTGATGTTGTTTTTGTAGAAGATGCTATTCAACCATTGCTTTCATGTACTAAGGAGATATCTGTTAGCTCCAAAGACATGTATGATACTTTGCTGCCTCTTTTCACAGGTGGACAGTCTAGTGTTGGTCCCAATGAGGCAACTTCTCAGCCTTTGCAGGTTTCATGTGATGATGCAGATCATTCCATTTCTGATGCAGATTTACATGATGCACTAGTTGATGAGAGAGCTGATATTGAGCACGCAAAAACTATGCCAAAATGGCTGGTGCAGACTTTATGTGACAACAAATTAGATGCACCTCTGTCATATCATACTCATTCAGGCTCTCATAGTGCCTCTTTTGCATCATATTGCTATGCTATGGCTGCATCTAGTCTCTGTGATGAGAATGAGCCTGTTTCATTTGATGAAGCACAAAATTCAGAAAATTGGATGGCTGCTATGCAATCTGAATATGATGCTATAATGAAGAATGGTACTTGGTCTTTATGTGACTTTCCTCCAGGCAAGAAGGCCATTGGCACTAAGTGGGTATATAAGCTGAAGCATAAACCGGATGGTACAATTGACAGGTATAAGGCTAGGCTTGTTGCAAAAGGTTATGCATAGGAAAGAGGCATTGATTTTGATGAGACCTTTGCACCTACATGCCATATGACTACCGTTCGGAGCATCTGTGCACTTGCAGCTCATCATGGTTGGAATGTACATCAGTTGGACATTAAAGCAGCATTTCTAAATGGTGACTTGCATGAAGAAGTGTATGTTTTTCAGCCCCGTGGCTTTGTGTAGAAAGGGCATGAAAACCAGGTGTGCAGGTTAAAGAAGGCATTATATGGTTTAAAGCAAGCACCACGTGCTTGGTATGAGAAGATACATGCCTATCTGATTGCACATGGTTTTGAGAACAGTCCAACTGAAAGCTCCTCATATGTAAAGCGTGCTAATGATGTGCTTCTGATCATTGTTGTCTATGTTGATGACATGCTGCTCACTGGACCTATTGAGAAGCATATTGCTGATTTTAAGGTTGATTTGCATGCCTCATTTCAGATGTCTGATTTGGGGCATTTGCATCACTATTTGGGCATTCAGTTTATGCAAGTTGATGGTGGAATGGCTTTGTGTCAAACAAAATATATTGACACATTATTGTAGCGTTTTGGCCTTGAAGACTGTAAGCCTATTGCCACTTCTATGGAGACATGTTTACGATTGAGTCTTCATGATGTTGGAGATGCATTTGATGTTCTTCTTTATCAGCAGGCTGTTGGATGCTTGATTTACTTATGCATTACTCGGCCAGATATTCAATTTGTTGTCTCACAGATGAGCAGGTTTATGCATTGACCAGGAGTCAAGCATTGGCAGGCGGTTAAGCACATCTTTCGCTACTTGAGTGGTACTCGGCTACTTGGGTTGTTTTATCCCAAGGGGGGATCACTATTGCTAGATTTGCATGCTTTTTCTAACTCTGATTGGGTTGGTTGCTATGACACTCGTGTGTCCACTAGTGGCTTTTGCTTCATGCTTGGTAGCTCATGTATATCTTGGTTGATCAAGAAGCAGTCTACTGTGGCCACTTCCAGTTGTGAGGCTGAGTATAGGGCAGCTTTCACAGTTACTGTTGAGTGTGTGTGGCTCAGACGCCTTATGGCTGATTTGGGTGTTGATCAGACTTCTGCCACCACCATCCTCATTGACAGTCAGAGCGTGATAGTTGCGAGGAACCTTGTGTTCCATGCTCACACTAAGCACATTGAGGTGCATTATCACTATGTCAAGGAGAGGTTCTCTGCTGGGGAGATCAGCTTGGCATATGTGCCCATGCAGGAGAACATTGCAGTGATGGAGAGTGTTAATCTCCAAAAGAACAAGCTATCCTTGATGTTAGACCACCTCTATATCAAGAATAACTTTAAACTCTAACCAATTTTGGAAGACAATCACCAAACTATCAAGAAATTAGCTAACTATGAAGAAAGTCATTTCACATATAAGTTTGTTGCACATTAATCACTCATTGATTAATCATTTGTGTAAAGTTTCTGATGAAACTTTGTAGAATGTGTCGGCTAGAGGTTCTTCACCTCCTCCAAGTTAAAACACTTCAAAAGCTTCAGTAATAATGAGAAATCCTTCAAACAATCTACCTATGTCTGAAACTGCCTTCCTGTAAAGTCGATTTTGACACCTGCAACTTCTAACACATAGTTCTCCCAATCTAGAACCCGTTTAAGCAAATGCTTTTAGCCATAGATGGCTTACCTTCCAACTTAGATTTTGACTCCTCATTTGCATAAATATTTACACTGTGCACTGAGAACTGATCATTTCTTTGACCATCAAAACTACGCCTGTTTCAGAAGACACTCAACTCTTTCTCACATATAGATGTTCCTACACGAAATTCTATCAGCCTGTTTGCAATTGAAATCTCAAACTTTAACATAGATAGATTAACTATGGAGTTAGATGTGTACAAAAGGATTTTTGATAAAATCAAACACAGAAGGAGAACTAGAGAAAAGATCGACGCGCAATTCTCAGAACATTCTTTCTATTCAACTCTTCATACATCTGATTGATGATACATCCAATACACATCTTTTTTTCATCTATGCTTCATCTCATTCTTCTCATACGACCTTCTACATGTATCTATATATACATATGAGTATTGATTCGTCATTACTTCAAGTATATTGAAGTATTTACAAAGCTAATGTACATATGTTTTAAAGAACTTTACTATCTGAATCTCCTCTTTACTCCATGAAGTTGGACTTCAATCTTTTCTTCATTTCTTCACTTCTAGGCTTTATATAATCACCAATTGTTGATTGTCCTGCACCAACAGCTCCCCCTCAATCATCAATTGTGATTACCTGCATCTTCTTTATTCCTACCATATCTTTAAACCTCTGCAACTTTGGTCCATCCAAGCTTTTTGTCATCATATCTGCAAGTTGATCTTTTGTAGGAGTATGCATAACTTCTATTTCTTTATCAACAACCTTCTCTCTCAAAAATGATACTGAATCTCAATATGTTTAGTTCTAGCATGGAACACAGGATTTGCTTCCAAATATAAAGAACTCATAGTGTCTTCACAAATGATAGGAGTACTCTGAACAATATCAACTCTTCATAAGAGTCTTTAACCATATTACTTCCTTTGCAGCTTCTACCATGCCTTTGTATTCTGCTTCTGTAGATGATAAAGCAACTGTATATTTTGACTCTTGTATCTGAAGCAAATCCAGAATACAGACCTTCTTTAAGTGTGCCCTTGATGTACCTAATTACTCTTTGTCCTGCAATCCAATGTTCCTTTTTAGGACAATGCATGAATTGAGATAAAACTCCAATTGCATAAGATAAGTCAGGTCTTCTTAATGTAGCATAAATCAGGCTACCCACCAAACTCTCATAGAGCTTCATATCTTTGAATTCCTCTCCTCCATATCTACTCAATCTATGATTCACTTCCATTGGAGTTGGTGCTATTCTGCAATCTTCCATTTTAAATTTGGTTAGCAAATTTTTCACATACCTTTCTTGAGTTACATATACTCCATGTTGAGTATATGAAATCTCCATTCCCAAAAAGAATGAAAAATTTCCCAAATCACGGATTTTGAATTATTTCTTCATCTGCTTCTTAATCATGTGTATACCTTTGTCGTCTGTTCCTGTGAGTATTATGTCATCAACATAAATACAAACATAAATTATTCCATCCTCACTTGCTTTGACTAACAAGCTACTATCTGCCTTTGAAGCTTGAAATCCAAATTCCTTCAAGAACTTTACAAGCCTATAATTCCATGCCCTTGGGGCCTGCTTCAACCCATACAAAGCTCTCTTGAGCTTACACACATGATTTGGATACACTTGATCTTTGAAACCATATGGTTGTTCCATGTAGACTTCATCTGAAATAAAACCATTCAAAAATGCATTCTTCACATCCAATTGAGATAATTTCCAACCTTTGCAAGCAGCAATTGCTATGAGAGTCCTTATGGTTGTCATCTTTGCAACAGGACTATAAGTTTCATCATAGTCCACACCATATGTCTGTGCATATCCCTTTACAACAAGCCTGGCTTTGTACCTAGATATACTTCCATCTGCAAACCTTTTTGTTTTGTAGACCCATTTACATCCAATAATCTTTTGGCTATTTGGTTTAGGAAACAAATCCCAAGTCTCATTTTCCATCAATGCATCATATTCCTCTTGCATAGCTTTTTCCCAATTCTTCTTCCCTTTGGCTTCATCATATGTGGATGGATCTTCATCTATTTTTAACATGTAAGCATAATCTTTAGTAGTCAAGAATGAAGCATCATACCTATACCTTGTAGGTTGCCATTTGTGCCTAGATGACCTTCTGAGTTCTCCATTTCTTGAAGTTTCTGATTCATCACATTCTGGATCAAACCTTGACACTTCTTCAACTTCAACCTGTACTTCATTGTTCTCTTGTTCATCAAATATCTGAACCTTTGATTTACCTTTCTTTTGATTCACAACTTCTTCAACATCTGCATGAACATTAAGTGTACGTGCATACCAAGTACCTTGCTCATCAAATGTAACATCCTTAGACACAAGGAATTGCTTTGTGGATGGACTCACAACCTATAACCCATTTGCTTGTCATCATAACCAATAAATACATACTTCTTTGCTTTAGGTTCCAATTTATGCCTCAGTTGCGATGGCACATATGCATATGCCAAGCATCCAAATATTTTACAATGATCCAAGGTAGGTCTCTTACCCCACCAAGCTTCATATGGTGTCATACCCTGCAAGGCTTTACATGGTAACCTATTGACCAAATATGTGGCTGTGTTTACAACCTCAGCCCACAAATAATTAGGGCAATTTTTCTCCTTGA
Source organism: Ceratopteris richardii (assembly GCA_020310875.1). Classification (NCBI taxonomy): domain Eukaryota; kingdom Viridiplantae; phylum Streptophyta; class Polypodiopsida; order Polypodiales; family Pteridaceae; genus Ceratopteris; species Ceratopteris richardii. The sequence continues at coordinate 99,858,277 of CM035418.1, forward strand.
TCATGGATCTTGCAAACTCAACAAGAGTTTTGTTTCTTCCTTCTACTACCCCATTTTGTTGAGGAGAGTACCTGCAAGTAACTTCTCTCTTTATACCTGCATTCCACAAATAATCACTGAACTCATCAGAGAAATACTCTCCCCCTCCATCTGACCTTAACCTCTTCAATTTTTGACCTGTAATTCTTTCTGCATATGCATGATAGTGTTTAAATGTATTAAACACTTCTGACTTGTCTTTCATCACATAGATTGTAATCCACCTAGTAGCATCATCAACATAAATGACATAATATCTTGAACCATTTATACTGAAGTCCTTTGAAGGACCCCACACATCTGTATGTACCAATTCGAGTCTTTCTGAATACATAAAACCATGCTTATTATATGATTGCTTATGAGCCTTACCTAACTGAAATGCTTCACATCTGTATGTCATGTGTTGACCTGCAACATTAGGCAATCCAAGCACTGAACCATTGTTAACCATTTCTTTGATACCTCTTTCATTAAAATGTCCAAGTCTTTTATGTCAAAGATCCAATTCAGACACCTTTTGCTCTCCATATGTAAACATAGCATGTCCAATATTACCTTGTATCTTTAATGTGAAGAGCCTTCCTTCCTTCTTTCCTGTAACAATTTGTTTACACCCTTGACTAGGGTCTTCAACATAAACTCCATCATTAGTGAACCTTACCTCATATCCTTTTTCCACAATTCGTCCTACACTGATCAAGTTCTTTGGAATTCTAGGAACATACAGAACCTTACTCAAGAGAGTACTTCCATCTTTGGCTTTAACTGAACCAATTGACTTTACTTTATGCTTTGTATTATCACCTGTTTGAACTGTGTGATTGATTGCCTTATGATCTAGATCAGTCATCAAAGCAATATTTCCACTCAGATGATTGCTACATCCTGAGTCAATATAAAATACTCTCATGTCTTCATGTGAGGCTTCACATGTTGCATTCAGAATAAGAGTTGAATCTTCTTTCTGATCTGATGCATAATTGTAGTAGGTGTTATTATAGGATTGATTTTGGAAGTTTCTTCCTCCACTTCTTCCAAAAGAATTCCTACCACCTCTACCTCTAAAGTTTCCTCTCTGATTTCTGCCACCTCTTCCTCTTTGACTAAAATTCTGATTAAAGTTACCATTGCTTTGATTATTATGCCAACAATCATGAGATAGATGATTGGTCTTACCACATATCCAACAAGCTCTGACATTATCTTTGTTATTTCTGCCTCTTCCTCTACTTCTGCCGCTTCCTCTTCCTCTTAGGAAGTTTGCTTGACTTGGAGTACCTTCATCTTCAACTGATTGTTGCTTTCCTTTGCTAGCTTTCTTCTTGTCTTTAGAATACATTGCATGATTTGCACTCTTATCAACATCTCCTTTGATATCATTCTCAAAAGTTAGCATATGTGCTAACAATTGATTCAAATCAGGAGTGAAATGATCTAATGAAAGTTCTGTAGACAAAATAAAAGGCTTCCACTTCTCATCTCCTCTTAGCCCTGTGAGAATTTGTCTTACCAACTTATCTTCTTCAATATCTTCATCAACTGCACCTAAAGAATCAGCAATGTCTTTCATCTTTGTCCCATAATCAGATATTGATTGTGAAGCCTTCTTCTTGAATGTAGTAAATTCTGCCCATAATGAAGCTTTCCTTGATTTGGTTGTATTCTGGAAATGCTCTTCCAAAGCATTCCAAATGTCACTTGCACTTTCAAGTCCTCTGATATGAGGAAGTAAATAATCGTTCACTGCCATGTAGATTATGCTCCTTGCTTAAGCATCCTTCTTCATCCAAATCTTTATATCTGCAAGCTCTTCCCTAGTTGGAACACAAGGATCTTTAAACTCTGGCTTTTCTTCCTCTCCTGTGATGTATCCCATTAGATCTTTGCTCATAAGATGATCTTCCATTCTCATAGACCAAGCTGGATAGTTCTCTCTATCCAACTTCTCAATTTGGAGACTATCTCCCATCCTTGCTTCACTTGTACTATCAAATTTTTAATCCTTATAAGGAATGAATGTACCTTAGCTTCGAAATTTACTCCTTCTGATCATTTTGATTGCTTTTGTGTCTTCCTTCAGTCTTTCTTCCACACTTTATCCTTTTGAACCTTCAAGGTGTGATATTTGTATATCTGCTGCAGTCGGGGTCTTCCTTTCCTTAATTTTGATACTTCCTGCTCTGATACCACTGATGGAGAGTGTTAATCTCCAAAAGAACAAGCTACCCTTGATGTTAGACCACCTCTATATCAAGAATAACTTTAAAATCTAACCAATTTTGGAAGACAATCACCAAACTATCAAGAAATTAGCTAACTGTAAAGAAAGTCATTTCACAGAAAAGTGTGCTGCACATTAATCACTCATTGATTAATCCTTTGTGTAAAGTTTCTGATGAAACTTTGTAGAGTGTGTTGCCTAGAGGTTGCGCACCTCCTCCAAGTTAAAACACTTCAAAAGCTTCAGTAGATTATGAGAAATGCTTCAAACAATCTACCTATGTCTGAAACTGCCTTCCTATAAAGTCGATTTTCACACCTGCAACTTCTAACACATAGTTCTCCCAATCTAGAACCCATTTAAGCAAATGCCTTTAGCTATAGATGGCTTACCTTCCAACTTAGATTTTGACTCCTCATTTGCGTAAATCTTTACACTGTGCACTGAGAACTAATTCTTTGACCATCAAAACTGCGCCTGTTTCAGAAGACACTCAACACTTTCTCACATATAGATGTTCCTACACAAAATTCTCTGAGCCTGTTTGCAATTGAACTCTCAAACTTTAACCATAGATAGATTAAATATGGAGTTAGATGTGTACAAAAGGATTTTTTATAAAATCAAACACAGAAGGAGAACTAGAGAAAAGATCGACGCGCAATTCTCTGAACATTCTTTCTATTCAACTCTTCATACATCTGATTGATGATACATCCAATACACATCATTTTTTTCATCTATGCTTCATCTCATTCTTCTCATACGACCTTCTACACGTATCTATATATACATATGAGTATTGATTCGTCATTACTTCAAGTATATTGAAGTATTTACAAAGCTAATGTACATATGTTTTAAAGAACTTTACTATCTGAATCTCCTCTTTACTCCATGAAGTTGGACTTCAATCTTTTCTTCATTTCTTCACTTCTAGGCTTTATATAATCACCAATTGTTGATTGTCTTGCACCAACATGCACACCTTTTCACGAAGGCTCTGCCTAGGGAGAAGTTTGAAGCTTTTTGCAAAGCTTTGGGCTTACTTCCTTTTGTGGAGTGATTTCCAAATAGCTTGGCACTTCCTTATACATGAGTGCCAGCTCCTTGTTCAGCGCATCACTCCCAAGGCGGATTTGTTGATATATTTAGGTAGTGATGTGTGTGAACACACTAGGACCGTCGGGGCACTTTTTTCCCTCTTTAGGAGGTTTTTTTTCCCCGGCTTGTATATACGCCTATTGCCCTAATGGGCTACTTATCTTTGTACATTCTCTAGTAATACATTCAGTATTGTGTGTTGTGCTCCAAGCTTCTTCTTCCTTGTGTTGTTCGTGTGTTTCCGCAGACGTCTAACTCCAATTGTCTAGTGAAGTCAGAGAGCACAATCTAGTGCTCCCCTGACACTACCTAGGGAGAAGTTTGAAGCCTTCCGTAAAGTTTTGGGCCCATTTTCCTTTTGTAGATTGATCTCTTTCCACATAGCTTGCCACTTCCTTATACATGAGTGCTAGCTCCTTGTTCACTACATCACTCCTAGTGGGGATTTGTTGATATATATCAATAATGATGTGTGCGAACACACTTAGAATAGTCAGGGGCACTTTTTCCCTCTTTAGGAGGGTTTTTCCCCCTGGCCTATAACCCTAATGTGTCACTCATATTTGTACATTCTATTGGTAATACATTTAATGTTGTGTTGTGCTCCAATCTTCTTCTTCTTTCTTGTGCTACTTATGTGCTTTCATAGAGCTCGAAGTCCAACAAATGAATGTTCCTCTCTCTTGCTTCCTTCTATTATATAGGTTCCTTCTTCCATCAACATCTTTGTCATTTCTATCTCTTCTTCAATAACTAGTTCTTCTAACTCAATCTTCCTTGGATCCAGCTTTCTTTTCTTCAAAGGAGGTTGAGTCTCTGCAACTATATCCTTTCCCCCACCATGGATTCTCTAAAAACTTGAGCTTTTGGTGCTAGCTAGAGTTTGTCTTCAATACCCAAAACATGATAGATTATCTTTACCAACAACTAGACTCCATTCCTAAACTTCTTGGTATCACAATGCTTTGCTGCTTCTATGCATGACCATACAAGAACATGCCCACAACTCCAAGAGGCTTTGTTTTATCTTTATTATTGATCATTACCAAAGTGTCTTGTTTATGTGGCATGGTGTATCTAGGATGTCTTGGGAAGCACAAAAGTTGTAAGAATGTTCTAGTTGCCAACTCCTTATTTGGCTTGTCTTTGAAATCTATGAAGTTTGCATAACCAGCATATGAGGAGGCATTCTTCATAACAAAATTAACATCAAATTTACTTCCTATAGGATAGAACTATACAGCAACTTTTATGTGTGCTGGTCTAATTGTGACTTCCACCTACTCATTTCCCAATTGTTTAACTTGAAAATAAAATAAGGGTCAAAATTTGTTGGAAAACAATGTTTCTATTGGTCAAAACTCCAGAACTCGAAGCATATGTAGTTGTTTTATTGGGCATTGGCACCTTGGTTAAGTGAGCGACCTCCCATCCTTGTGGTCTGAATTCAAATCCTGTGAGCTACAGTGCTAAAATATTTTTTATCATGCTTTTCAAATTGATAAAGCAACGGACAGCGAACGTTCAAGTTGATAAAGCAATGGTGGACGACGGAGTTTTTTTTTCTATCGCATAACGATCGTAGATCGTAGCTTGCTTTACTCAATATGTGCTTTATTGTGTGCTTTTCAATATACATACTACTATATATTAATAAGCTTGGATCACTATCAATTCATCCTTCACCTAGTATTCAACACAAGCTTTGGAGAGCTTGGACCTCAATAGAGGTGATGTTTCTTCTAGCACATGGGGCAGCCATGGTGCTAACTTGAAGCATGTTGAGGAGCGGCTATGGAGTTCTTCTTGGAGGAGAAGAGTGTGCTCACACTCTTGCTCATGGAGAGGACTTGGTCATTAGCAGCTTGATGGTGAGGATCGGCCATCTACATGGAGTATTTGAAGATTGTCTTCTACATGAAGATTTCGGGTTACTTCAAAGACATTGGATGGTGGTTAACATAAGATTTGCATCTTATGTTAAGTATTCAGGTACATATTCTCTTTATACACACAGGTACTACTTGGAGTTTATGGAAGCAGTGGCATCCATATCAGGAGGAGTCCTATTTGGCATAGGTACAAGAGAATCAATACGGTTATGCTTTATGCATATTTGGATGAGGTGTTAAAGAAGGTATGGTCATATGAGTTTGAGGATTTCCGGTAGCAAACTTGATAGCATTCTTTGTTACTTTTTTAAGTATGTGATCTTTTCACACACGTATCTGACTTAGGATCTTCCATAACCTAAGTTTAGATGAGGGTTTGTTGATTATCAGTTTTAGAATGATCCTTCCTCTTTTGGTCACTCATACATACTCTTCTACAACCTATCAGGTCACACATATCATGTATATTCAGATTTCATGTCCATACATCTGAATATTTTTGTTACATTTGTACATTCAGCCATCCATCTATTACTGTTCACATAGAGTGGTTGAGAGTTTTGCTCCCACATTGTACATTGAACATTGGTATATATGATAGTGTGAGTAAGCAATGGCTTACGTAACACTTTACACGTGTTGTCTAGTCTCTCTCTATCTTTATCTCATCATCTATATGATTAAGTTGTGGTATGTTCATGTTTTGTCAATATTGGAAGATTGCTAGATTCTATGTTGTATATGCTGGACCTATGGAACCATGGACCTGTGATATGAGCTATGGGCCTACCTCATTTCCAAAAAAAATGCTCCTTCTTAACTCTTGCAAAGAGCTCATAACCTGATCAAATCTTTCAAAATCAATGTGCCCAACCAATGTAGTGTCGCACACCAAAGGCATCTAGAATTTGGTGTAGAAGGATTTGAGAGAATGTCAACTTTGGTGTCTTGCAATCTAGCATCCTATAATTTTGGTACTCCTATGGTGGTCGAGGAAGTCTAGAGTCTTACGGTGCTTTCTAGGCTTTGATAGTTTGGCATTTTGGCAATCATGATTTCCAATGATATGGTGTGGCCCCATCCTCCACAATTGTCCATTTTCCTTTTCGAATGTGTTAGTGATCCCAACTTATTCTTGCAGTTCTTGGTGATGTATATCATATTAACTACACCCATCCTTCATGCCACCCATCCTTCTCTTGCCTACAATGCTTTTTCCTAGGACATGCTAGATATTCTAGCATCTTACTCATGGGAAAGATTAGTTTCTACCCTGACACGATGTAGGAATGAGGGTACAACATAGAGGTGCAAGAAGGCAAAGTCTTGAAGAGTATCGGCAAGCCAAGAATCTTCACTCTATATAAGGGCCATACAGACAATCATAGTATATATATATATATATATATATATATATATATATATATATACATACATACATACATACATACATACATACATACATACATACATACATACATACATACATACATACATACATACATACATACATACATACATACATACATACATACATACATACATACATACATACATACATACATACATACATACATACATACATACATACATACATACATAAATACATACATAGAGATACAAACATAAAGAGCGAGATATAGGCTTACACACACACATATGTGCTTGCAAGAGAAGAAGGATAAGAGTCAGGAATCGGAGTGACAATAGCAGTTGCATAAGAGTCCATGAATAGATGCAATTTCATAGTTTGCAGCCTAAGTGCATAATCTAGAAGGACATCATAACACATATGGATAGAATGGAAGGAGAACATAGAAGCAAGTGGGTGACTCAATCTATGGACATGGAGAATTCTATTGAGTGCACACTTGTGAAGCAGAGGATGCTCGGAGAGAGGAGAGTGCATTCCATATATTTATGTGTATAGAGGGCAAGATAAACATAGGAGAGAAAGCAGCATTCCAGGTAAAGGCTAGTTCATTTGAAGAATTGGAGAAGGAATCTAATGCAAGGGCACCTTGGGGTTGATTTGTGCATAGAGTACTAGTGTGCCATAGGGGAGCTACTTGAAGTTTGGGGACGATGAGGTGGAGGATGCTATAGAGGATTGACAAAAGTGGTGATTCCTAAGGTGACAAGTGTGTAGTGTGGTCAACACCATTCCTTTTACCCTTCTTCCCCATGAAGTATTCGAGTCTTCCATTTACTTTTCAAAGGCTTCTTGCTAGAAGAACATCCTCTTCCTCAGTGGGTGTCATTTTCTGCCTCCTGGGAAGGTAGCTACAAGATTCATGTAGAAGTTCCTAGGAAAGTCAGAAAACTAGCATGTTGTTACTGATGCTAGCATGCTTTTGAATTAAGGGTTGTAAATCAATCTGTTTCCATACATTGAAGTTCATTTTACATCTTTTGTCTCTTTTCTACAACTCTCTGTAAAAGCCAGTTGAACAATATCCTCTCTACTCGAAGAACAACCAATTGTTCTAAACATTGCATCACTGAAGTTGTGTACAACTTCTTGAAGAAGTCAGTGACACCAGTGTCCGAGTGTCATCCGTTATATTTCACACTTTGTTCTTGTACTGAAATCAGATCATAAAACCCTACATTTCAATCCATTTCTTATCAGTTGTTGAACAAGGTTCCCCTTCATTCCTTTAATCTTTAAGTGTTAGACTATCCATTAGGCAATGATGGTGCAACATGATCTTCTTCTATAATGTTTCCTTTCAAACCCACGCAGTCGGTCTATTCTCGTGCTTTTAAATGTCCTCCCAATCAAGATTCACTAACCCTCAAGCCAAGTATGGAAGAACTTTGAGAAACAGTTTTGGAAGCAGTTCACGACATAGGCAAAGAGGGAGTATGTAAGAAGTAGAGCAAGGAGATCAAAGGGGGCCCCACCAATAAAATTTCCATTTAGTATTGATTTACAATGGTCAAATCTTGTTAGAAACATCAATACTGATTCTAATCACTAACTAGTGTAATATATAACCCACCCATTTTGCCATGCAACACTCCATTTTGTCCAAGCTAAGGATTCCATGAGCTTAAAGAGCTTAAATAGAACATGCCTACCAATTTTCATGTTTTTTGGACCTCATTTGATACCCCAAAAGTAGCTTAAGACATAAATTTTAATCATTCATTAGATGTGAAATCAATCATTTCACCTCAAAAACTATAAATAAAGCTAGAAAGCTCATGTTTGAGGTTAGCTATTTGATGAATGAGCCTTGTGTGAGAGCATTTGTATTTTGAGTAATAAGAAGTGATTTTCCTTCCATTGCCTCTCATATTTTCTCTTCCTTGTGTGTGTGTGTGTGTGTGTGTGTGTGTGTGTCATATTTTCTCTTCCTTGTGTGTGTGTGTGTGTGTGTGTGTTAGCTATTTGATGAATGAGCCTTGTGTGAGAGCATTTGTATTTTGAGTAATAAGAAGTGATTTTCCTTCCATTGCCTCTCATATTTTCTCTTCCTTGTGTGTGCTTCTTACCTTCATCTTTGTGCACATCACTCATTCATGATCTTCAGATCATCCTTGCATCTTTGTAGATTGACTATTAAGTAGGTGGATCTCCACAATGTGATACCTACCCTTGTCTAGAGCAACACCAAATTTGGCATCATTGTTGGGGATGTGCTCAAGGACGAACATGTGATGGTAAGAGTGTTTGGAGATAGGCATTGGAAGGTACTTAATTAGAGTTTTTGTAAGATTTTGAAGTTGTTTTCGTGTTTTTTTTTGCTTCACTTCACCTCCTCTATCTCTACCATTCATAGCCACACATTTCCATTATCACCCAAAATTTTTTATTTTCTTCATATCTACCTCCATTCATCCCATTCCCCTCATTTGCATGTGATAGAGAGAGAGAGAGAGAGAGAACTTGAGTGTTGAATTTTGTGTGTGTGAGAGTTTATTTGCAAGATTCCCATCTCCTACTTTGTAGAGATCCTACTGCAGGTAAGAAATTTGTGTATTTCTCCATCTTGTCTGTGAGTTCAGATTATCGTGATAAGCCTCCACTTCGTGAATTTTTAGAGCACATCAATAGCAATGGGAAAAGCATCCTTGCACATCCCAAGAACCACAAAAAAATTGTAGAAATTTATCATTTTTCATGCCATCGCAATTGGCCAAGAACACATGATAGGCGAGCACCATCGCAATTGTCCAAAACCATCGCAATAGGTGGGCAGCATCGTGATTGGCCAAGACCATCACGATAGGCAGGCACTAGCAGACCATCACGACACCATTGTGATGGTCTGCTAGTGTCCCCATTGTGACACTAGCAGACCATCATGACACCTCATCCCCATCATGACACTAACAAACCATCATGACAACTCATCCCCATTGCAACAACCCACCCCCATTGTGACCCTAGTGGACCATGGCAATTGCCAAACACCATCACGACACCTCATCCCCATCACAACAACCCACCCCCATCACAACCCAGCAGACCATCGTGACTGCCCCACACCATCGGGACACTAGCAGTAGACCATCATGGCACCTTATCCCCATCGCAACCCTACCAGACCATCGAGACACCTCATCCCCATCACGACCCTAGTAGACCATTGTGACACCTCATCCTAAGTATATAGCTAACTAACTCTCTTTGCAATAGTTCACACAAGCTGACCCTTTGGAAAGTGTTCTTCAAGATGTCAATGATGGTGGGAGTGTGCATGATTTCTTCTTTTCTTTTGTTGGTGTAGCCAATCCCATCTCATTTTGCTTGTATGCTTTTTTTATCAATGTAATCCGAGTGGCTTATTCGTCACTAGTTATTCCAAAGCTCCACCAACTCTTGCATCATTTTCACTATGCAACCCATCCATGAAGTATCTCTAGTGTTCTTCGAAACTTCTTTGATCATGGGCCCCACAAAATGCTTTTGATCCAGTGATCATTGAATCTAACCTAGATATGATAATCAATGTTCCAAATGTCTTACCTATCTCTTTCTCTCCACCCTAATTGACTTTGATGAAGTGGATGTGTGTTTGTTGCACATGCCTTGGGAAATCTCTAGCATAATAGTCATTAGATTCTAAAAAATTCCCATAAGGAGGAGCTTCTCTTGGTTGTATACATTTTCTTTGCATATAGTCATATTCGTCATGCCTATAACACAAGCAAACGGTTGTTTCTAGGTAATCTTGGAGCTTTGTTCCCTCTGCTCGTGTCACATAATAGATCTACATCAAGGTGGTATGGGAGTCACCCAACACAGATGATTGTGTTTGCATATTATCTTCTAAGTGGACCCAATGAGCTCCAATGGTCGGATCACATTTCATATATGCATTTTATCTTGCCTCATGACCAAATTTTCTACATAGTTGACAACTTGTTTTTAAGGGGAAAATCTGGTGGTACATGCCCATTGTTATTACACATAGTACACCATATTTGCCTCCTTATCTCACATGAAGAGTTGAGTTCTTTCAATTACTTCCTAAGTTGCAATAGAGTGCCTTCTATGGCTTCCCTTTCACTCTGCATTGTTTTTTGTAATTTAGATGCTTATATTTCTTGTTTTAATTGTGTAGCGATTGCATTTAATATGAGTATTTCTCTCAGCTTCTATTAAGAAGAGATAGGCAAGAGCTTCTCTACAGACTTCTTTACCATGAACTCACCAAGAACCAACTAGTGTCTTGACCTTGGTCATTAATTTTGAGGACTATGTTGGTTGAAGGTGTAACTTTTCCAAATTATCCAAAGCTCTTTCTTTGGACTTATCTATAACAAAATGCCTTGATGAATTTCATTCCTGAATTCTTCATGAATGGAAGTGACCTTCATCATATTGATAGTACCATATGTTGAAAACTCCACCTAAATGTGTAAGAAATAGTGGCAAGGGGCATCTTCATGACTACCATATCTTCGCTTGATGTGTATGTAGAGGGATCTTGAGGGGAGTGTTTGCCTTTTTGCGGAGTAGAGATGAAGGTATTGGTAGAAGAGTCTTCCAATGATGGAGATGTAGGTTCTCTTGCAAAAGATGAAGAGAAGTTGGATGCATAAAAACGATTGATTTTGAAGTGATGTCCTCAGGGTTTTGTATGATGACTTTCTGATTGCATCCTTGTGAGCCATACATACTCAAGAGTGTCTTGCAAAAATCACTATTCAATAGGTCCCACTAGGCATGCCATTTGAGTTTGGGGGAGGGATAATCCTTTATTGTTGATGCAAGAAACACTTTATAAACAATGATCCCTTCTAACACTCTTAAGAGAGCAATATGATGGAAGGGGAAAAATTAAAAATCTTGATAATTTTATTTAAAAATTTTAGCATAACTACATCCAACACACAAAAAACCTTTATTGTTGATGCAAGAAACGCTTTATAAACAATGATCCCTTCTAACACAGATGAAAGGGGAAAAATTAAAAAGCTTGATAATTTTCTTTAAAAATTTTAGCATAGTTGCATCCAATACACATTATGCATCGATGGGTGTTTGCTAACAGAATTCAAAGTGCAAAGTTGCATCGAGGATACAATAAGCATGGAAAGCTAAACCGAATCAAGGGAAAAAACCACAAAAAAAAGGATGATACAAGAAAAAGGTATGGCTTGATCAAATGCAATGAGGATGAGCAAAAAACAGCCTTCCACAGTGCAACCCGAATCTACGAGAGGTTCAAGATCAACAAGCAGCACCATGCAAGGAGAGGACAATGAGAAAAGAAGAAAGAGTTCATACCAATTCCATGCAACTCCTTAGTTATTACAACTAGAAAGTGATCTCCTTCGACATACATGTATATTTGATGACTCATGCATGCAGCTCACTTGATAGTATCATAATCTTTGCATCTGCATATATATGCATATTATGTGTTCAAGTACTTTACATGCCATGTTCCCTTGTGTACTTCTCTTTTACAGAAACTCCTTTGTTGCTATTTTGGGTTCGTATCATGGACCATGCCCCTTGAGCCCTTGAGAATGCATCATCTTAATGGTCGGGAAGTTGATGCATCCACATATGCTCCATTTGCCCTTCCCAATGAAAAACCTTGGCTTATGATACCTTCGCATAAAATTTCACATAAGATTAGAAGCTAGTGAAATAAGAACATCCCAGAATATTACATCTATACAAGAGACAACCAATGCACATAATTGGCTCAGGTGGAGCCATATCTTGAGCTTCTATGTCCAATTGATGTAATTTAAAAGTCATTTTTGGGATTTTGTCATGTTCTGAGTGCATATGTACACTCAAGTTCTCCAAAGTCATCATAGATTGTGAGATATGACATCTTTGCAATAAATTTTGGAGGTTTGGAGGCTAGGATTCATTTAAAGAGAGAGAGTGAGGAGGAGAGGGAAGTAGGGAAAGAGGAGGGGCAAGAGCTTTTATTGGTAAAACCCAAGTTCAACAATATCATGTATGAAGTAGTCTTTGAGACAATCCCCAAGATAAATTTTGCATCCAACCATATCAACCTTGACGAAATAATGTACACTTGAGACATAGTCAATCAATCCATCCATACAGGTATTTATTATATATGGCGACTCGAGTCCTTTGTAATCAATGCAAAAGTGCATCCGTCCATTCTTTTTTACGAGAAGAATTGCATCCTATGAAATTTAGTAGGCTCAATGAGTCACTTTTTAAGGCATGCTATCACCTACCTAGTTACCTTGCCCTTCTCTTTCTAGCTAAATCTATTAAGGTTGTAAAGACATGGAGTGAATAGCAACCATGGGCTTTATGCTGTCCCCTAATGTGTACCCACAAGATGATAAAAGTCTGTTAAGTAAATTAGATGGAAAAATATATACAAACTCGACCAACAGTGAATCCGAACATTTTTTTGCAGTTACTTAAACAAACAAACAAATGTCACCTCATACAACACAAGAGACATATCAAAGTTATGAGATAATGCTTCAAACTCGATAACATCTCAATTATGACAAAGGAAACATACTCTTAATCATGAGGTATGCAAGAAATTGTATGCAAAACACAATCCATAGACAAGGAATGGTCTTATGGTAGAACCATGGCATGTACAACCTCGTATGTGCATGCTCAAAGCTCCTCCATCATGAAGTACTTGGTTTGGAACAGAAAGGACAATCCTAGTAAATAAAGCACATGTAACACCTAGGGTAGTTCAAGGATCATCTTTGGGACTAGTTCCTTGAATTCCAACTAATGCACATTCAAAAATCATTCTCAAACTCATACCTAAAGCGTTTTGAAACATTCCATCTCATCAACCTACACAACACAAGTTTGAAAGCTCGGTGGAACTCCCTTCCATGTCAGTTTTTGCAAATGTGAAACTACCCAACAAAAGAGGCCTCTCTCTTCAACATGAACTAGAAATGCTCAATGCATCCGGCATCTATGAAATGGTACACGTCAAAAAGTCTCGCCTTTTCACAAGCCATGAGTTCATTATGTCAACCTCAGTCCATATCCCCTCTACAAGGGTTAGGATGGTGTTACTGAGGCAAGTTCCAGAAAGCCACAAGCCAAATTGGGACCTATGTAGTTCATTATTATGTGATTTGCCTTTTCATCTCTATAAGTTTGTTACAAACATCATCACAAAAGATCTCTGCTCAAAGATGGTCAAATTGCTATTACAAGACCTAACCCATGTAAAACCATGTATGTGAATGAAAAATGACAGGTCAAGTGCATATACGTACACCAGTAGTGTACTTGACTAAGAGATTGATTGTGCTTCATTTTCATGGACACAATGAGGGACAAGAACAAGATGACTAGGTGAGAGACAACTAAGACGTAGAAGCTCACAAGCGAGATTCAGAGAATCAAAGTTCATCAATTAAAGCAAAATTGTTTGCTCAAATTGCCCTCGACAAAAGAAAAAACACATGCACACCATCCAAATGTCCATCAAAGAAAGTGGAAAGGTAACATGCCCAAGCTAACATTTGACTGAACTTACTCTGAAGAACAAATACGAGACTTACGTACATACATTAGATAATACAACGTACAGAAAAACAGTAAAATTTGATGAAGCATGAAAATACACACAACCCCATAACATTAAAAATGAATATGATTTTTAGTTAAAATGATTCAGCAACACAAGTAGATACATACATATGATTAAAAGGGCTCTGCAATGTGAACAAACAAAACCAAAAACTACTGTATTACTAAGTAATTATAATTAATTATGTGCCATCCATTATTCGAACAATTGTTAATAAAATCATCAAAATAATGTGTACACGAAAAGAAGGCAACAAGGCGAGAGAAGATTCAGACCTTTCTATCACACTTGATTGCATCTTCAACAATATTCTAACTTCAGGCGTTATATTGCATGACTTGGTGAAGGAGACATGACATTTCTCCCCATGCAATCAGTAAGGTCCAAGCTCTAACCACCATGGGGTCCATCTTACTAGGGGGGGAGATTGGTACCATTACTAAATAAGTCTAGACAGCAGAGCCAGACAATAACTGATTGACCTCTCAAAAGCTCTAAGTTTTATTAGCACTGCAAAAGAGAAGCACCATGGGGAATTTTCACGCACAGCAAGACATGTAACCTGTCATATCTCTGTACTTAATGCAGTAAAGACAATTTTCTGAACAAAGTTTTCCAACATATAGAAAATAAAAATGATGACTTCATGTTTAAAGAGACTTTTCACTCATTCCAGGAGCTTTAGATTGCTTTAATGCCTGCGTAACCCAAGCTACACCTTGAGATAACATGCATTATGTACACGATCAAATCTATGCAGGTGCACATGTGGACGCTTGTGAAATAAGCGAGGTTCGCATAAGAAGACTTCTATGGATGTGGTAGAGCCACAGACATTGGAACCTTGTTAACCCTCCCAGGTAGAAGAGGCCCATGGGGACACTTGCAAAAACATAGCAGAGGCACAGACATCTGCAACAGCACAGTGAACAATGTTATTTACATACAAGCAGCTCAGCCATCAATGACTGGGGGGTTAAGAATGCACAGGTAGGGTGTGCTAGCAACAATGCTCTTCTTTTCCTCCACACGATTTTTCCATGCATTTCGGGATCAATTTAACCCTCTCTCCATTCCAGTGTTAGCTTCTTCATCAACTTTAAGGTGAAGGGGAAAGAGAAACAAACAGAGGTAAGAAAAGAAAAAAGTGCACACACAGGGTCTTACAGAGCAAAATGGAATTGAAAAGCTATTTTTGTTGCATCTGTGTGCTCCTTAGACATTGTACAAACATTATTCAACAGTCAACAAGATGACTTGAAAAAGCAAACTCAAGATCTATTAATGCTGGCACATATTTCTAACAGAGTAGAAATCCTTGAAAACTGAAGGGTATGATATAGCACAATACATAACAGTCTACAAAGCTTTAGAAGCTTGCTATCCCATCGTATTCTAGGATGCCCATGTTACTCCAAAACTCATTAGTGGACTATCTCAGAACTAGGAGATTAGAGGAAAGATTAGCAAATCTAAGCTTCACCGATAAATACTTTCTATGAATGGGTTCAACGACAGCTAAAATTAAGCTATTGACATCAGTTACGAGCTGAATATGGTAAGACATTCTTCCCCATTGTTAGAATCTTTATTTAACCGTCAATGGGTTGTCATCACAATCAAGTAATCTCCTTAATCTTAACTGCTGAAATTCCCTGCCTGGATTCCCTCTTTCACCACCCCAATAAACCACAGAGAGCCCTTCATAGCAAACTATCTTACAGAAGAGCAAGCACTACCTGCCATATGAATAGCTTGTGAAACCCAAAACTTAAAGAAGAATCGAAGTATGATCTGTTGATAAATCCTCTAAAAGCATTACCCAACAAAAAAAAGCACACAAACAAACAAACCAATCTCACTGAAAAAGAATAGAGACCTCGAGCACCTACTTGTCACTTGATATTTATCTCAGTGAAAACTCCATGGTCATAACTGCAGTGTGAACTTGTTCGTTCAGATATTTTCCATAAGTGAGTTCATATTCCACAATGTATCATGTTGAAAGGGCAAATATTCAATTTGCTTTTTTACTGTGGCTGCTAATGGATTTGTTCTTCACATTCTTAACGCTTCAATCATCTAGAGATTTACTATAAACCTTTTATCTTTTTCAAACCATAAAATCACTTACAGACTGCTACAACAAAGCATAGCCTTCACACAAGTCCTCTCAAGTCATTGTGCACTTTAAGATAGCCTCATTCTCATTTAACCAATTAACAGTCTTTTAATCCACTCTAAATGGTTGCCCACATTGGCCAACAATACAACAACAAATACAACACTACTTCCTCCTTTCAATAACCATATAATTTGAGGGAGTTTTGTGTTTCTGCTTATAATTCCTATTTTGGGACAACAATCATATATTGAATCAGGGGCTCCAACTTAGATTGACAGATATTGAAAGACTACCAATCAAATCGTGCATATACACCAGAAGAAAAATGAAAATGAAGAATCTCAGACAACGTGAAGACATACACATGAAAATCCAATTTAAATTCTAGCAAAATGGTTGGTAGCAGAACTTTGTCACGTAATAAGCTATGGATAGTGAAGAACTCCAACCCCGTATCATCTGCTTCACTGTTGCATGCTGGTGAATCGCCTCACAATCAAAGCACTGGTCTCCAAATATCGTTGCGCGCAATTGCTCAGGCAGGCTGTCTCACTAGAACTGAACTTGCTGCCAGGAGTACCAACACATTTGTCCCAGCACACACTAGTCAATTTGTTGACCAGTTCATTCAGCATTGCTCTACTCTTCTCTTGCTGAAGAAAAAAAAAAAATATCTCTCTCTCTCTCTCTCTCTCTCTCTCTCTCTCTCTCTCTCTCTCTCTCTCTCTCTCTCTCTCTCTCTCTCTCTCTCTCTCTCTCTCTCTCTCTCTCTCTCTCTCTCTCTCTCTCTCTCTCTCTCTCTCTCTCTCTGTGTGTGTTTGTGTGTGTGTGTGTGTGTGTGTGTGTTCATGCGTCTCTCTGTGTCTGTGACACACCATAAAAAGAGTGCCTCATAGAAGGCACACTACTGGAGCTTACGTCACATGTACATGAGTCAAGTTGTGCCTCTACCTAAAGGAGGCTCCAAAGTCAAGGACCCCAACCCAGTATTTGTTTCAATTACACCATCAGCTACCTATTCCCACACCATGCATGTCTTGATCTTGAGCTGGGTGCCTCTTTATCAACCCAATAATTACTATCGACCTCTGCTAATAACTGTGCCCTAGTCCAAGGATCCCATCACAGTGAATGAAGCATTACATGGCCCTCATGCACAAGAACGGCGATCCTTTAAATCAAAGCACATACGGGACAGTCATAATTGGCCATGCCCTGGCCAGCCTCTATAGGACAATTGTGGAGGCAGAACTCAGTAACCACGTTGCACTCAGACCACCCAATATGGCTACTACCTTCAGATGAGTCTTTTCTTTTATGAACCATGTTTTTTATCTGAGGTGTCCGATAGAATTAGACAAGGGCTCAGAAAATAGATATCCTGCTATTTTGTCAGTTATCACAAGCTTTCAAACTTAAACAGGATCCCCAAAGCACATCTCAATAGATTACAGAGCCCAGATGATCCAGATGAGAAGATTTGGAGTGTGCATGCATTATATGAGAGTCATGGTCAAATATACAGCCGTGAAGGTTCATCAAATAACTTCACCAATACCATAAGTTTATCTCGAGGAGACCCTTGCCCCTACTATCACCCTCTGTTAATAACTGTGCCCTAGCCCAATGGATCCCATCACAGTGAATGAAGCATTATGTGGCACTCACATACAAGAATGGCAATTCTATAGATCCCACCACATACAGGACAATCATGATCGGCCATGCCCTGGCCAAACTCTATAGGATAATTGTGGATGCAGAGCTCAGCAACCACATGGAGCGTTGAACTCTGACGACCTGATAAGGCTGGCTTCAGATGGGTCCGTTCTTTTATAAATCATATTGTTAATCTGAGGTGTCTTATAGAATTAAACAGGGGCTCAGAGAACAGATCTCCTGGTGTTTAGTTGATTTCCACAAAACCTTCAAAGTTCAACATGATCCCCAAAGCACACTTCAATAGACTACAGGACCTAGAGGATCCAGGTAAGAAGATTTGGAGTGTCTATTGCATTATATGAGAGTCTCTGGTCAAATATACTGCCGTGGATGTTCATCAGATAACTGTACCAGTACCATAGGGGTGAAACATATACATCCTCGGACATATCATCACCTTGCAAACACTATCTAGACATCTCTAACTAAGAAAATCAAAAAGCTATTACAAGTTCACAAGTGCAGGTATTCCTCACTTTTCTCTGATTAAAAGAATAAACGAATGCAATAAAAAGGGTGTAAAACTAGATATTTGAGTTTCTTACCATTGACCAATTCCACATGAAACTTAGACCTTTACACAGTCTAGCTTGTATTAAAATGAAAAAAAAAGATGTGATTTCCTTTATACGCAAATTTTAAGAGGATCTCTGTTTGTCAAAATCAATTCAGTGCCACTCACATGAAGAAAGCATAATACTTAGAGACTCACTCAATTGCATCAAAAGCTTGAACCCCAAAAGGTTTATCAATTCAAATCCATGCAATATCAGCACAGCTCATGATGTAGTCATATGATATGAAGTGTCAATCAATTACAATGCAGTTCTTACATCAGTTAGTTCTTCAAATATTTCAAGACCAAACATAAAGGATGTAGGAATGGATGTCGATTTGCAAATAGAAACTTCCAATTAATCTCTCATCATCTTAATGTTGAATCTTCACACTCCATGAGCAAATTCTGCTGAAGCAGTTTCAACCTTGTAATCAATGCAGTGTCAGCAAAATCCATGATGGTGCTCACATGATACGAAGGTCCAAGCATTCATGATACACCTCTTCCATCAGTCAGTGAACCAAATACATCAGGAGAAAACATAAAAAATGAAGGACTGGATGACAATATGTGCATTAAATGCTCCAATTATTCTCTCATAACCTTAATCTTGAATTTCCACGTTCCATGAGTAAATTCTGTTGAAGCATGCAATACAATGCAGTTGATTGAGAAAAATGCATCGCACTGAGGCCTACATAGCTGCACAAGACATAAATAGCACAAAACAATCTCTTCAAAAGATACATGTTGATACCTTGCAGCCTGAATTTTTGACATTATAATACAAACAACAACCTGCATATCACGTCGCAATCCCAGTAATATTTCTACTTAATAAACACTTAGACTGCTGTAAGCCGAATCTTTCAGAGCAATCCAGCAACATTGCAGAGATAAACAACCTCATTCCATCGCAAAAATGATGCCACATCCGTTACATTCCACTAAAACAAAATACGTTTCACCAGCTTCATAGAGATGACACTTGTGTTTGTTGTCTTCTCGTGAAGGATCGTCGACAAAACCCATATCATTACACATGTTGTACGTATGTAAATTTTCTCGCAGGCTTGGCGTGTATTTTAATTATCAAAATCACCTCTCTCTCTCTCTCTCTCTCTCTCTCTCTCTCTCTCTCTCTCCACACTATATACACAGAGAACCGACTCATAAGAAGAAAGGCATCGTAAAGTAAAGGACGAAAGATAAAAACCTCAAGGAGCTTCTGCAGCTCAGCTGTGTCGCGGCTCGAATCCATCGCTGTTGCTAGCCAAACAGGGCGAGCTCAATATTTCAGAAACGAAAAACCTACAAATACCAAATCCGTAAGCCACTTTGCACGAAACTTATTGAGAAGGGTCATTCCAAAGATGTTAAATACACTTTGTGTTATATTGTCTACCATCAACCAAGTTTATCAAGGAAGTCGGTGTATAATTGATAGCACACAAGGAAGTCGGTGTATGATAGCACACCTGTGCTAAAGACACCTTTAGATGTTATATTGTGCAGTGTACACCATCAATCAAGGAAGTCTAGTGGTCTAGTGGTGACACGCATAAGTCGAGTAGAAACTAGAGAGCACAAGTTGCATTTATACAACTAGGAAGCCATGAAGAGGTGTAGATCTTCAAATCATTAAAGTGAGAACATTATAAAAAACAAGTTTGTAAAGGACATATAGTAGTGTAGCTTAGATGGTTGATTCTTTCACCTCTCTCGGGTTGGGAGAAAGTTCAATCCCCACAAGTTTCACTAATTTGACATGTTCTCATCCTTGTGATGAGACGAAATGGTGCCCGTAGGGGACATCTCTCATTGGCCTTCAAGCATCGTCAGTGGATATTGCCGATGGCCGCAAGGGATATGCACGTTGTGGAGTGCTTCAAAAATTTCAAACCCATTTCCTTGTTTGGCCTTAGGGCCATCCTATCCCATTTTCTCTCCTTCTTTGTAGATTGGTTAAGAAGGTATATTTTTACAATGTGCACTTGCAAATTTCATAACAAAAATATTCAAAAGTGTGTTAACACAAAGTCAACTCCGTTGCAAAGAGAGCAAGTTGAATGTTCAAGCAAGTATGGGAAGGAAATCTTAAAATTTGAATGGTGATGAGGGTGTTACGCATGGATTTTCCAAACTATCTCGCAAAGACAAATGGTTAAACATCTTGACATCTATAACCATGTAGGTTGACTATTCATTAGCCTTCATGATTTTGCAATGAATTGGAGTGCATATTATCCATCAATGGTATTAGAACTCGACGTGGAGAATTGGAAGATATCAAGCGGAGCTAACAAAGTTGAAGGAAAGCTCATTTTGGAAGTCAAGGAAAGACAAGCTTGGAGGAACAAGTGAAGGAAGGGAGGCATTCATCAACACAATCGACTTCAAAGGATTCAATCAACATTAATCTTTTAAAAAGGTGATACACCTATTCTTTAGATTTTTATCACATCAAGGGGGAGTATTAGAAGTCCCACACATCATGGTTGACCTCAATACTCAGATTGAGAAGTTGGAGAAGAGCAATTATCGGCCATGGAAGCTTAGCATATGAAATTTCTCTATCGGTAGAGCTCTTTGAGGGGTACTAAATGTGATATATGTGCAAGCTCACTGTCACATTAGCTATGCTTAAATAAATTTACCAAAGGTAAAGGTAAAGGTAAATATGAGTCTAATGCTTAAATAAATTTACCAAAGGTAAATATGAGTCTAAGGATGAAGCAATCTAGTCAAAAGTTATGATGAATAAAAGATACAATATCTACCTTGAAGTGAGTGGCATGTAGTGGGCAATCAAATGAAGGTGGTGAGTTAAGAAAAAGGTGCACGCTTCTTCACATGACCATAGGCTATAAAAATGTATGGGGAGCACGTTCTCAAGAACGATAAAAAGATAGAAGAGCTGCCAATATTTGGAATCGATCTTAGAATTCATTTTTTCATGTTGTCTTCTCATATACTATTTCACATGCATATCATTTTGTACAAAGCCATATTGTGAGGTTCATATCTCAATGTATATGTAACCATTTTCTTCATTTAAGCACTCATTTGAAATCTTATCTTATTTACTTTCTCTATCTCAAATATGTCCTTCAAAGGTTTTATATTTTGTGAGTTCTTAGTCTAAGAGTGAAGTCCAATTCTTTAGCATGCCTATGTGGACAGGTACTCTATTTTTTCGAGTTGATTTTCCTAAGCAAAACTGACCCAAATTAAGTGATTTATAACTTTTTGGAAATCTCTCTTTGCCTATTTTCATTGATTGAATACACATATCCATTTGAGTTTTGAATTGATATCAACAATTACTCCAATGTGCATCTGTTTATCAAAGTGTTGAACCTACAAGGGCTCACTGCACACTTCTTCTTGTGTGTAGGAGAAATCGTTCTCCATAGTTGGTATCAAAGAAAAATTGGTGCAAGAGCTACATCAAAAAGGTTGGAGCTGAAGCAAAGAAAAAGAGGAGCTACAAATCAATGAAGAGCTCAATGAAGCCAAAAGCAACAAACTATATAACTACTCCACTACAACATATAAGCCTCATTGATGCTAGCCAAACTAATGGTCACCCTCGACCTCAGTATGACCATTGGAAATGTTTGGAAAAACCATGCTAACCATGCTGACAAACCGTTTGACATCGGTATGACCATTGGAAAATTACCTCCGGTATGAGCATCAGAAAAAATTTTCACCGGTATAGGTGTCGGTATAAGCATCAATATAGGCGCCTATATCAATGCTGCATTTAATAACCCAAAGCTAAAAGCTGAGAATTAGTCATTTGTTTTGAAATCAATTTTGGAGTTTGAGGCCTGCGGAAGCATGCGAACAACACAAGGAAGAAGAAGAAGCTTGGAGCACAACACACAATAATGAATGTATTACCACTAGAATGTACAAAGATAAGTAACTCGTTAGGGCAATAGCTATGTATACAAGCCGAGGGGGAAAAAAACCTCCTAAAGCGGGAAAAAAGTGCCCTAGCAGTCCTAGTGTGCTCACACACATCACTACCTAAATATATCAACAAATCCCCCTTGGCAGTGATGTGGTGACCAAGGAGTTAGCACTCATGTATAGGGAAGTGCCAAGCTATGTAGAATAAATCCACAAAAGGAAGTAAGCCCAAAGCTTTGTGGAAAGCTTCAAACTTCTCCCTAGGCAGAGCCTTTGTGAAAAGGTTTGCAATGTTCTCCTGCATGGGCACATATGCCAAGTTGATATCTCTAGTAGAGAACCTCTCCCTAACATAATGATAATGCACCTGAGTGTGCTTAGTGTAGCATGAAACACAGGGTTCCTTGCAACTAACAATGCGCTCTAATTGTCAATGAAGATGGTGGTGCTAGAAGACTGACCAACACCCAAATCATCCATAAGGTGTCTGAGCCACACACACTCAACAATCGTTGTGAAAGTTTCCCTATACTCAGACTCACAATTGGAAGTGGCCAGAGTAGGCTACTTCTTGCTCAACCAAGATATACATGAGCTACCAAGCATGAAGCAAAAGCCACTAGTGGACACACGAGTGCCATAGCAACCAGCCGATTCAGAGTCACAAAAAGCATGTAAATATGGCAGTAGTGATCCCCCCTTGGGATAAAACAATCCAAGTAGCCAGGTACCACTCAAGTAGCAAAAGATGTGCTTAATGGCCTGCCAATGCTTGACACCTACGCAATGCATAAACCTGCTCATCTTGAGACAACAAACTGAATATCTGGCCGAGTAATGCATAAGTAAATCAAACATCCAATAGCCTGCTAGTACAGAACACCATCAAATGCATCTCTAGCATCATGAAGACCCAATCGTAAACCTGTCTCCATAGGAGCGGCAATGTTTACAGTTTTCAGCTGCAATAATGTGTCAATATATTTCGTTTGACAAAAAGCTATTCCGCCATCAACTTGCATGAATTGAATGCCCAAACAATGATGCAAATGCCCCAAATCAGACATCTCAAATAAGGCATGCAAATCAGCCTTAACATCAGCAATATGCTTCTCATGAGGACCAATGAGAAGCATATCATCAACATACACAACAATGATCAGAAGCACATCATTTGCACGCTTCACATATAAGGTGCTTTCAGTTGGACTGATCTCAAAACCATGTGCAATTAGATAGGCATGTATGTTTTCATACCAAGCATGTGGTGCTTGCTTTAAACCATATAATCCCTTTTTTACCGTGCACACCTAGTTCTCAAGCCCTTTTTGCACAAAGCCATGGAGCTGAAAAACATACTTCTTCATGCAAATCACCATTAATAAATGCATTTTTAATGTCCAATAGATGTACATTCCAACCATGATGAGCTGCAAAGTGCACAAATGCTACGAACAATAGTCATTCGCCAAGTAGGAGCAAAGGTCTCATCAAAATCAATTCCTCTTTCCTGAGCATAACCCTTTGCAACAAGCCTAGCTTTATACCTATCAATTGTTCCATCATGCTTATGATTTAGCTAGTATACCCACTTTGTGCCAATGACCTTCTTGTCAGGAGGCAAGTCACACAAAGAACATGTATCATTCTTCATTATAGCATCATATTTAGATTGCATAATAGCCATCCAATTTTCAGAATTTTGTGCTTCATCAAACAAAACAGGCGCATTCTCATCACAGAGACTAGAGGCAACCATAGCATAGCAATCTAATGCAAAAGAAGCACTATGAGAGCCTGAACGAGTATGATATGACAGAGGTGCATCTAATTTCTTGTCACGCAAAGTCTGCATCAGCCATTTTGGCATAGTTTTTGCCTCCTCAATATCAGCTCTCTCATCAACAAGTGCATTACGTAAATCTGCATCAGAAATGGAATGATCTGCATCATCACATGAAACCTGTATAGGTTAAAAATTTGCCTCATTAGGACCAGCACTAGACTTTCCACCTGTAAAAAGAGGCAGCAAAGTATCATACATGTCTTTGGAGCTAACAGATGTCTCCTTCGTACATGAAAGTAAAGGTTGAATAACATCTTCGACAAAAAAAACATCATGGCTAACCAAAATGCATTTAGTTTGTGGATATACAGATGATAGCCTTTGCTTTCAGAATTGTACCCAACAAAAATACATTTTATTGCTTTATCATCCAATTTCCTGCGGTGTTGTTCAGGCACTAATGCATATGCCAAACAACCAAAAACATGCAGATGAGCAACAGATGGCTTGTGACCATGCCAAGCCTCATATGGAGTGATAGATTGTAGTGCTTTAGTGGGACACTTGTTAAGTACATATGTTGCACACATGACAACCTCAAGCCAGAAACTATGTGGTAAAGCCTGACTCTTGACCATACACCTCACCATCTCCATGACTATTCTTCTGTTCAACAACTCCATTCTATTGAGGTGTATACAACATTGTACACTGATGTTTTATCCCACGTTCATCCAGAAATGTAAAAGACATATATCCCCCTCCCCGATCAGAATGAGGGTGCCCATTTTACATGCTGACAGATTTTCAGCCAAAACCAAAAAGTCTTTGAAGCACATGAATACTTCGAACTTTGCTTTCAATGGATATACCCATGCATGCCTCGAAAAATCATCAATGGATATACTCTATCCAATGCGATGATGATCTGCATTATGATGGAACTAGTCTCCAATTAGTATCTTTGTGAAGATGTATGTATCATTTTGGTTTTATGGAAAATACAATATATCCATTGATGATTTTTTCAAGCATGCATGGGTATATCCATTGAAAGCAAAGTCCAAAGTGTTCATGTGCTCCAAACACTTTCTAGTTTTGGCTAAAAATCTATTAGCATGTAAAATGGGCACCCTTCATTCTGATCGAGGGGAGGAATATGTCTTCTGATTTTCATGCATTTCTGGATGAACGTGGGATAAAACATTAGTGTACAGTGCTATATACACCTCAACGGAATGGAATTGCTAAACAAAAGAATAGGTCACTCATGGAGATGGTGAGGTGTATGGTCAAGAGTCAGGCTTTACCACATTTTTCTGGCTTGAGGCTATCATGTGTGCAACATATGTACTTAACAGGTGTCCCACTAAAGCACTGCAGTCTATCACTCCATATGAGGCTTGGCATGGTTGCAAGCCATCTGTTGCTCATGTGCATGTTTTTGGTTGTCTTGCATATGCATTAGTGCATGAACAACACCGCAAGAAATTGGATGATAAAGCAGTAAAATGTATTTTTATTTGGTACAATTCTCAAAGCTAAGGGTATTGTTTGTATCATCCACAGACTAAATGCATTTTGGTTAGCCGTGATGTTGTTTTTGTGGAATATGCTATTCAACCTTTACTTTCATGTACGAAGGAGACATCTGTTAGATCCAAATACATTGATACTTTGCTGGCTCTTTTAACAGGTGGACAATCTAGTGCTAGTCCTAATGAGGCAACTTCTCAGCCTTTATAGGTTTCATATGATGATGCATATCATTCTATTTCTGATGCAGATTTACATGATGCACTTGTTGATGAGAGAGATGATATTTAGGACGCAAAAACTATGCCTAAATGGCTGGTGCAGACTTTGCCTGACAACAAATTAGATGCACCTCTGTCATACCGTACTCGTTCAGGCTCTCATAGTGCCTCTTTTGCATCAGATTGCTATGCTATGGCTACCTCTAGTATCTGTGATGAGACTGAGCCTGTTTTGTTTGATGAGGCACAAAATTCTAAACATTGGATGGTTGCAATGCAATCTGAATATGATGTTATCATGGAAAATGGTACCTGGTCTTTATGTGACTTGCCTCCTGGCAAGAAGGCCATTGGCACTAAATGGGTATACAAGTTGAAGCGTAAATTTGATGGAACAGTTGACAGGTATAAGGCTAGGCTTGTTGAAAGGGTTATATGCAGGAAATGGGCATTGATTTTGATGAAACCTTTGCACTTACTTGTCAAATGACTACTGTTCATAGCATATGTGCACTTGGAGCTCATCATGGTTGGAATGTACATTAGTTGGACATTAAAAAAACATTTCTGAATGGTGACTTGCATGAAGAATTGTATGTTTTCCAGCCTCGTGGCTTCGTGCAAAAAGGGCATGAAAACCAGGTGTGCAGGTTAAAGAAGGCATTTTATGGTTTAAAGCAAGCACCACGTGCTTGGTATGAAAAGATACATGCCTATCTGATTGCACATGGTTTTGAGAAGAGTCCAACTAAAAGCACCTTATATGTTATATATATACCTTATATATATATATATATATATATATATATATATATATATATATATATATATATATATATATATATATATATATATATATATATATATATATATTGCTGATTTTAAGGCTAATTTGCATGCCTCATTTGAGATGTTTGATTTGGGGCATTTGCATCATTATTTATGCATGTTGATGGTGGAATGGCTTTGTGTCAAACGAAATATATTGACACATTAATGTAGCATTTTGGTCTTGAAGATTGTAAACCTAGTGCCACTCTTTGTGAAGATGTATGTATCATTTTGGGTTTATGGAAAATACAATATATCCATTGATGATTTTTTCAGGCATGCATGGGTATATCCATTGAAAGCAAAGTCCAAAGTCTTCATGTGCTTCAAACACTTTCTGGTTTTGGCTAAAAATCTATTAGCATGTAAAATGGGCACCCTTCGTCTGATCGAGGGGAGGAATATGTCTTCTGATTTTCATGCATTTCTGGATGAACGTGGGATAAAACATTAGTGTACAGTGCTATATACACCTCAACGGAATGGAATTGCTAAACAAAAGAATAGGTCACTCATGGAGATGGTGAGGTGTATGGTCAAGAGTCAGGCTTTACCACATTTCTGGCTTGAGGCTATCATGTGTGCAACATATGTACTTAACAGGTGTCCCACTAAAGCACTGCAGTCTATCACTCCATATGAGGCTTGGCATGGTTGCAAGCCATCTGTTGCTCATGTGCATGTTTTTGGTTGTCTTGCATATGCATTAGTGCATGAACAACACCGCAAGAAATTGGATGATAAAGCAGTAAAGTGTATTTTTATTTGGTACAGTTCTCAAAGCTAAGGGTATTGTTTGTATCATCCACAGACTAAATGCATTTTGGTTAGCCGTGATGTTGTTTTTGTGGAATATGCTATTCAACCTTTACTTTCATGTACGAAGGAGACATCTGTTAGATCCAAATACATTGATACTTTGCTGGCTCTTTTTACAGGTGGACAATCTAGTGCTAGTCCTAATGAGGCAACTTCTCAGCCTTTATAGGTTTCATATGATGATGCATATCATTCTATTTCTGATGCAGATTTACATGATGCACTTGTTGATGAGAGAGATGATATTTAGGACGCAAAAACTATGCCTAAATGGCTGGTGCAGACTTTGCCTGACAACAAATTAGATGCACCTCTATCATACCGTACTCGTTCAGGCTCTCATAGTGCCTCTTTTGCATCAGATTGCTATGCTATGGCTGCCTCTAGTATCTGTGATGAGACTGAGCCTGTTTTGTTTGATGAGGCACAAAATTCTAAACATTGGATGGTTGCAATGCAATCTGAATATGATGTTATCATGGAAAATGGTACCTGGTCTTTATGTGACTTGCCTCCTGGCAAGAAGGCCATTGGCACTAAATGGGTATACAAGTTGAAGCGTAAATTTGATGGAACAGTTGACAGGTATAAGGCTAGGCTTGTTGAAAGGGTTATGTGCAGGAAATGGGCATTGATTTTGATGAAACCTTTGCACTTACTTGTCAAATGACTACTGTTCATAGCATATGTGCACTTGGAGCTCATCATGGTTGGAATGTACATCAGTTGGACATTAAAAAAACATTTCTGAATGGTGACTTGCATGAAGAATTGTATGTTTTCCAGCCTCGTGGCTTCGTGCAAAAAGGGCATGAAAACCAGGTGTGCAGGTTAAAGAAGGCATTTTATGGTTTAAAGCAAGCACCACGTGCTTGGTATGAAAAGATACATGCCTATCTGATTGCACATGGTTTTGAGAAGAGTCCAACTGAAAGCACCTTATATGTTAAGCATGCTAATGATGTAGTTCTGATCATTGTTGTGTATGTTGATGACATGTTGCTCACTAGTCCTCATGAGAAGCATATTGCTGATTTTAAGGCTAATTTGCATGCCTCATTTGAGATGTTTGATTTGGGGCATTTGCATCATTATTTATGCATGTTGATGGTGGAATGGCTTTGTGTCAAACGAAATATATTGACACATTATTGTAGCATTTTGGTCTTGAAGATTGTAAACCTAGTGCCACTCCTATGGAGACATGTTTATGATTGAGTCTTCATGATGTTGGAGATGCATTTGATGTTGTTCTCTATTTGCAGGTTGTTGGATGCTTGATTTACTTATGCATTACTTGGCGAGATATTTAGTTTGCTATCTCATAGATGAGCAAGTTTATGCATTGCCCAAGAGTCGAGCATTGGCAGGCAATTAAGCGCATCTTATGCTACTTGAGTGGTACCCAGCTCCTTGGATTGTTTAATCCCAAGGGTGGATCACTACCGCCAGATTTACATGCTTTTTTTTACTCTGGCTGGGCTGGTTGCTATAACACTCATGTGTCCACTAGTGGTTTTTGCTTCATGCTTGGTAGCTCATGCATATCTTGGCTGAGCAAGAAGCAACCTATTGTGGCCACTTCTAGTTATGAGGCTGAGTATAGGGCAACTTTCACAGTAACTATTGAGTGTGTGTGGCTCAGATGCTTTATGGCTGATTTGGGTGTTGGTCAATCTTCTGCCACCACCATCTTCACTGACAGTAAAGCGCATTGGCAGTTGCAAGGAACCCTGTGTTCCATGCTCACACTAAGCACATTGAGGTGCATTATCATTATGTTAGGGAGAGGTTCTCTGCTAGAGAGATCAGCTTGGCAGATGTGCCCACACAAGAGAACATTGCAGACATTTTCATGAAGGCTTTGCCTAGGGAGAAGTTTGAAGCTTTCCGCAAAGCTTTGGGCTTACATCCTTTTTGTGGATTGATTCCACATAGCTTGGCACTTCCTTATACATGAGTTTCAACTCCTTATTCACCACATCACTCCCAGGGGGGATTCGTTGATATATTTAGGTAGTGATGTGTGTGAACACACTAGGACCACCGGGGCACTTTTTTCCCTCTTTAGGAGCTTTTTTTTCCCCAAATTGTATATACACTTGTAGCCCTAACAAGTTACTGATCTTTGTACATTCTAGTGATAATACATTTTGTATTGTGTGTTGTGCTCCAAGCTTCTTCTTCTTCCTTGTGCTATTCGCGTTCTTTCGCGGACGTCTAACTCCAACATTATTGATGATGAAAAAAATAAAAACATCCCCCCAATGCCTTTTACCACATAGGCCAGCACATACCAACTTTGTAAGAGAATTTTCTTGATTTCTTCCTACCTATGGAAATGCTTTTTTCTATTGTTTGCTCATCATAGAAGCTTCACGGTGCCAAAATTTGGTGTAGCTCAAGCGTAAGCACCACCTCCTTTACTTGTCAATCTGCAGAGACGTGAGGACCGATATGAAGATCGTGAGCAATTGTGGTGAGCAAATGTGAGTGACAAGCACATACATGCACGCACACACACATGCACACAAGGCAAGATCAAAGAGAGGAACAATGGAAGGACTTTGATTACAAAGAAATCTATTACAAAACTGAAATCTACAAGAAGCTAACCCCCGAAAAATGAGCTCTCTAGCTCTTTTTATAGTTTTTGGACTAGTTTTGGCCCTGTCCAGACCTAGTGTCCGGCCTAGTTAAAAATTAGGTTCCAGGGCTTATTTGAGGGCTCAAACAAAGTCTAAAAATTATGAAAATTGGTAGGATGATAGTTCTAATACTCCTCAAGCTTGAGGACTCCTCGACTTGCACAAAATGGAGCTACAAAAAGGTGAAATGATATTTACAATGGTTTCAAGTGATGAAAATCACTATTTTTATAGGGATTTCTTCTGAGAATTTGGCATACACTTCTTGGAGCTCCCTACTTGCTCCTTCTTCTTGTGTGCCCACTTCTCTAATGTGCATTTTATGCTTGTCCTTGACCTTGAGCTTCAACAGTCCCCCCCCTCTCGAGTCTGTCGTCTCTGACAGACCCTTGTTGTAGTGGTTGTTCCAAGTAGTGCTTTGAGAGGTAGTATACATTCTGTATGAACAAGAGTCATCTATCTTCCAAATTTGGCACCGTTGGTTGTCCGGTTCTTCGTTTGTCACTGCAAGCCTTTGCAAGTCGTAGTCCCTTGGTATGTGCTTCTTTCATGGATTCCAGCATGAATGCGTCGTTGTGAGCTTTCAAAAATTGCGACTTGCTCAAAAGAGGTTGTCCAGATTGAGTTGGAGCAATTGCTATTTTCGAATTGCTTCCTAGGTATTTATGTTGTCCCCATAATATCCTCTAGCTCTTTTAAAGATGATTTTCAGAGTAGTCATGCCAAGTACTCATAACCCATAGTGAATGATGGATAAGTTTGTTAGTGCATGGGTTGAAAAAAAGTATGTGCCTTGTGCACGGCCTTGTAATGTAGCCCTATGCATGCGTACTTGGAAAATGCATTGGAAGAAGTATGGTGCAAAAATTAGGGGTCTTGAGCTAAGTGCTCAAGGGTATGATGATGAAGAGGTTTCCCACTCTATCATGGTTATAATGTGGTCCAAGTAGGAGATTCTTACCATAAGGAATGGTCAGTCAATGCAGATCTCCTCATGGTGTACACCTGTCATTGTTATGGACCATTGGTTGGTCTATCATTGTCGATGAATGCCCTGGTTGATGGTCCATAGATGGGAGATTCTTCAAGCACTTGGTCCTGTTCCCTCTCTTCAAAGCAACATTTTCCAAACACTAAGAATTGCATTTCTTTATGTTCCTTGGCAAGCAACATTAGGTAACTACACCAAGCTTAGTTTCACATATTCTCTTTAGCTCACCATGAGCAGGAGTCTTCTTACCCAACATACAAACAAGGATTTTCAGGATACCAAAATACCCCTTGTAGATATCTCCTTGGATGCTCTCGTACATATAGTAGTTAAGCATTGCTCAAGTGGTGGACCTTCAAGCTCTTCCCTCCTACCATGGTAAGGGGAAACAATAGTTGTGGATGCCATGTTTCTGCCAAGTGCTTGACATCTACCAGATAAGGCCACAATAATAGCATCTACTAGCTGAGACCCACTTCTATCCAATGGTTCCACCTTCAACTAAGCATGAGTCATTCATGTCCCACGAGCCAAACCTGGGAACAAGCTCTCTCCCTCTCTCTCTTTTTCTGCTCTTTCTCTCTTTTTTTTTTTTTTGGAACAATGTCACAAAACAAGAAGACAGATGTTAGTATCAAAGAAAAAATAGTGGACATAGGTCCATGTGCCCTTGTGCTTGGCATTCTCAATAGTGTCTATGCACAACCATGTAATGTGACCCTATATTAATGCATACTTTGGAAATGCATGATCTGAATGGTGCAAAAGACAAGGTTGTGCAAGGAGCACATGGTTGTCACTTGTCGAGGCTTGATGTCACTTGCATATATTGATGCTATCTTTGTTGGAGGTATCCATTGTATCTCGAGATGACACTTGATCATTCCTCCTTATAGGGATCCATTTGAGAACAGTCTGCGATTGGGTAGCGATCACCTTAGGCTGCTTCATGTTCGAATGATTTCTTGAGGGTTTGATCCAGTGCGGTTGGCCCTTTGCTTTGATGGATCCCATCGGTGCTTTCGTCTTCCAAACCCATATCCTTGCAGAAGAGGTTCTTTGATCTTTTCTGGACCTCTATGCTTGATTCAGTCCCTTACCTTGCGTTGGTGCCTTTGTTGTGCAAGTTGTTGCCTTGAAGTCCCCCCTTGGATTTTTTGGGTTTAGGCTTGATTGCTTGGGATCCTTGGATTGGGAGTGGTCTTTCTTGAAGATGAGTCATGGTAGGCCTAGACCATAGATTTGGAAGTCTAGTGTGAGGGGGATGATTTTGTACAAGGGCTTTCTTTGGTACCCATATCATAGTGCGGTTTGGTTGGGCTCTAAGTAATTTCTTGGCCACCCAAATTTGCTTGACATTACCAAGAAGATGGGATTTTTGTCTCTTGATGTAAGGGTCTTTTCGGCCTCCGATCTGAGTTTTTTGAGAAAACTCATCTTTACATGGGGAATGCAACAAGGGTTGATCTTCTATACATACATCAGGCCTATGCAAGGGATCAATGGGTTGTATGGTTTGAGATTGATCTAGAGATTCATCGAGACATTCATCCTTATTACACATAGAATCTTTAGGTGTACAAATGGGTGATGGATTATCATGATTCACCCTCGAGGCGACATCATTTTTCACATCAGCGATACAAAGTATTTGTTGATCATCTCCTTCTTGATGATATGAGTGTAGATCATCCCTGCTTATGGTTTTAGGAGGAGAATCCAAATTTACAGGAAGAGAGGGACCTTCCACTTCCCCCAAACACTTGGAGTCCTCCATTTCTCCATTCTCCAAGGTTTCCTGTGATTTACTCAAAGAAGGATTAGATTCCATAACATGAGTAGAAAGAAAATTTTGTGCATGAAAAGCACAATCCTTGAAAAGATGATTTTGTCCCCAATTATCACAAGGTGGATAGTCATTAAGATTTTCAATAGACATATATGTAGAAGTGTGCGTACTAGGTGGGGAAGACACCTCAAATTCTTGATGATTTTGTGTAATGAACCTTTGGGTGCCAATGATCAAGTCTTCATCTATAGCGTCCATGACAATTCAAAAAATTGCATATCATCCACCATAACAGGCAACACAACTTGACCCATGCATTCATACTGTTCCCCATCCATGAGGATGGAAGGATGAGTTGTTGGTTGAATGTTCGCAAAAATAATGGTCACTAGGTCAATATGAATTAAATTCCACTCACAATTAGGGTTGATATAAACACTCAACCTCCTATGGTCATATCCTATTCTTATATGCACAAAAGTATTGTCATATTCTCTTGTTGCAAATAAAGATCCTACCCCCTCATCTATTTCACTCGTTTCCTTGACTCCTTGCAATTTTTCTCTAGATGTTTCACCTTTATGTGAGATTATCTCATGCATTTCATGTTTATCTCCCTCATTTTTTTCAATCTTAGCCCCTTTTCTTCTATATCTTGCTTTTTTCTTTCCCATGACACAATTTTTCTCCCCCTTGGTATTGCTAAAAAATCCTTGGGAGCCCCCTTGGTTTCCTAGTCCCACTTGAAGCCCAAATTCAAATTATCCTATCTAAAAATCAACGCGTTATTCTTATAAAAAACGAGCACGAGCTTTCCAACGAGCTATAGAGCTCAAAAAATGGACTTTGGATGAAAAAGTGATGTCAAATCAGGCTCCTGGGGGTCAAAACAGGCAAACAGGACCTTTTGGAAAGAATCACGATTTTGTGAAATCAAGAGAATCGCGATTTTGTGAACTTCATGAGAATCGCAATTTTGTGAACTTCATGAGAATCGCGATTTTGTGAACTTCAAGAGAATCGCGATTTTGTGAACTTCATGAGAATCGCGATTTTGTGAACTTCAAGAGAATCGCGATGCTGTGAATCTCAAGAGAATCGCGATTCTGTGAATCTCAAGAGAATCACGATGCTGTGAATCTCAAGAGAATCGCAATTTTGTGAACTTCAAGAGAATCGCGATTCTGAGCAGAGAATCGTGTTTTTGAGAATCGCGATTTTGAGTAGAGAATCGTGTTTTTTGAGAATCGTGATTCTGAACAGGGAATCGTGTTTTTGGAGAATCGCAATTCAAAACAGAGAATCATGTTTTCACAGAATCGTGTTTTCACAAAATCGTGTTTTCACAGAATCGTGTTTTCACAGAATCGTGTTTTCACATAATCGTGTTTTCACAGAATCCTGTTTTCACAGAATCGTGTTTTGAAAATCGCGATTTTGTCTCAGAATCGTGGTTTTCAGAAATTTAGAGAATCGTGATTTTGAGCACAACCACAGAATCGCGATTCTGAGAATGACCACAGAATCGTGTTTCCTTCAGCAAGCTTTTAGGCAGGAAATAGAAAATTGTGATTTTCAAAAAATTTTGAATTTTTCACAGAATCTCGATTTTCATCACAGAATCGTGTTTTTTGGCGGGAAATTCAAATTTCTGAGCGCCGAGCAATGGCGAGCTCCGTATGTGCAGAAAATCATGAAAAAACACAGCGCTTGCTCTCCCTTGCACCTCCTAACTCCTTCTCACACAATAATGCATGAAAAATGGTATGAAAATGGTGAAAATGCACTAAAAAACAAGAAATTTCTATGAAGAAGAAGATGGATGAAGATGGAGATGATGAAGATGGAGAAGAAAAATCAGAAAAATAACAGAAATGACAGTTTTTTTACCTTCCAACGTCGCAAATCTATGATCTTACCATCACAATGCTTGTCCTCGAAGCTCTCTCCCCGACAACGGCACCAAAATTTGGTGTAGCTCAAGCGTAAGCACCACCTCCTTTACTTGTCAATCCGCAGAGACGTGAGGACCGATATGAACATTGTGAGCAATTGTGGTGAGCAAATGTGAGTGACAAGCACATACATGCACGCACACACACACACACATAAGGCAAGATCAAAGAGAGGAACAATGGAAGGACTTTGATTACAAAGAAATCTATTACAAAACTGAAATCTACAAGAAGCTAATCCCCCAAAAATGAGCTCTCTAGCTCTTTTTATAGTTTTTGGACTAGTTTTGGCCCTATCCAGACCTAGTGTCCGGCCTAGTTAAAAATTAGGTTCCAGGGCTTATTTGAGGGCTCAAACAAAGTCTAAAAATTATAAAAATTGGTAGGATGATAGTTCTAATACTCCTCAAGCTCGAGGACTCCTCGGCTTGCACAAAATGGAGCTACAAAAAGGTGAAATGATATTTACAATGGTTTCAAAAAAGTGATGAAAATCACTATTTTATAGGGATTTCTTTTGAGAATTTGACATACACTTCTTGGAGCTCCCTACTTGCTCCTTCTTCTTGTGTGCCCACTTCTCTAATGTGCATTTTATGCTTGTCCTTGACCTTGAGCTTCAACAACATAGTTCCTTCACTTTGGTGATGATGGATACTTGGAAAAAAATTAATATTCTACAAGTGTCTGAGTACAAGATACCCAATACGCTCATGTTCCACATCTAGCTTATTTACTCTCTAGATGATCATACGAGTATTAAGCTCATATGAGTTGTTCCTTTAGACCCCTTTCTTGATGAGTTTCCAAAATTCTCAAGAATTATGACCTAAGCTTTGGAGAAATTAACATTGTGCCCAAAGTAAAAAAATGTACAAAGATAAGTAACTCGTTAGGGCAATAGCTATGTATACAAGCCGGGGGAAAAAAAACCTACTAAAGAGGGAAAAAAGTGCCCTAGTAGTCCTAGTGTGCTCACACACATCACTACCTAAATCTATCAACAAATCCCCCTTGGTAGTGATGCAGTGACCAAGGAGTTAGCAGTCATGTATAGGGAAGTGCCAAGCTATGTGGAATCAATCCACAAAAGGAAGTAAGCCCAAAGCTTTGTGGAAAGCTTCAAACTTCTCCCTAGGCAAAGCCTTTGTGAAAAGGTTTGCAATGTTCTCCTACATGGGCACATATGCCAAGTTGATCTCTCTAGCAGAGAACCTCTCCCTAACATAATGATAATGCACCTCAGTGTGCTTGGTGAAGCATGAAACACAGGGTTCCTTGCAACTAACAATGCGCTCTGATTGTCAATGAAGATGGTGGTGCTAGAAGAATGACCAACACCCAAATCATCCATAAGGTGTCTGAGCCACACACACTCAACAATCGTTGTGAAAGTTTCCCTATACTCAGCCTCACAATTGGAAGTGGCCATAGTAGGCTACTTCTCGCTCAACCAAGATATACATGACCTACCAAGCATGAAGCAAAAGCCACTAGTGGACACACGAGTGCCATAGCAACCAGCCAATTCAGAGTCACAAAAAGCATGTAAATATGGCAGTAGTGATCCCCCCTTGGGATAAAACAATCCAAGTAGCCAGGTACCACTCAAGTAGCAAAAGATGTGCTTAACGGCATGCAAATGCTTGACACCTAGGCAATGCATAAACCTGCTCATCTTGAGACAACAAACTGAATATCTGGCCGAGTAATGCATAAGTAAATCAAACATCCAATAGCCTGCTAGTACAGAACACCATCAAATGCATCTCTAGCATCACGAAGACCCAATCGTAAACCTGCCCACACAGGAGAACATTGCAGACCTTTTCATGAAGGCTTTGCCTAGGGAGAAGTTTTAAGCTTTCCGCAAAGCTTTGGGCTTACATCCTTTTTGTGGATTGATTCCACATAACTTGGCACTTCCTTATACATGAGTGTCAGCTCCTTATTCACCACATCACTCCCAGGGGGGATTCGTTGATATATTTAGGTAGTGATGTGTGTGAACACACTAGGACCACCGGGGCACTTTTTTCCCTCTTTAGGAGGTTTTTTTTCCCCAAATTGTATATACACTTGTAGCCCTAACAGGTTATTGATCTTTGTACATTCTGGTGGTAATACATTTTGTATTGTGTGTTGTGCTCCAAGCTTCTTCTTCTTCCTTGTGCTATTCGCATGCTTCCGCGGACGTCTAACTCCAACATTATTGATGATGAAAAAAATAAAAACATCCCCCCAATGCCTTTTACCACATAGGCCAGCACATACCAACTTTTTAGGAGAATTTTCTTGATTTCTTCCTACCTATGGAAATGCTTTTTTCTATTGTTTGCTCATCATAGAAGCTTCACATAGTTCCTTCACTTTGGTGATGGTGGATACTTGGAAAAAAAATTAATATTCTACAAGTGTCTGAGTACAAGATACCCAATACGCTCATGTTCCACATCTAGCTTATTTACTCTCTATGATGATCATACGAGTGTTTAGCTCATATGAGTTGTTCCTTTAGACCCCTTTCTTGATGAGTTTCCAAAATTCTCAAGAATTATGACCTAAGCTTTGGAGAAAATAACATTGTGCCCAAAGTAAAAAATGGTTCTAATTGCTAATAGATTCCTCTTAATTTACAAAACAAATTGCACCTTTAAGAGTTTCTTTGTTTCACAAAGAGAAGACAAAAATGAGATTGTACATGTTCCTACGATCACAAAGATGGAGTTTGCGAGAGGTTGAAGCAAACTATAAAGGTCCTTCAACCATGCCATGTGTCATGTAGCACGATTATCAATGACCCATGAGTCGTGTAGAAGAAACTTGAGTAGAGAAACAAACCTTCTCTAATGTAACCAACAACAAAAAAGAACTAAGTGCAGCCCTTCTAGTTGCTACTTGATCTCTACTTTGGTTGAGTGACTCTTTTGTCTTTCTTCTTCCTTTTTCTTTCAACACTCACCTGCAATGTGCCATTTCTTATGATAGTTGAAGCATTGACCTTGGAATTTTTTGCTCCCTTCTTTCTGTCCTTTGTCCTTCTCAGTGTTTATCCCTTTTGCATTGGTAGAACGCTAAGCATTGTTGTTGATATTGCCCTCTTGAGTAGCCAACTAAAGCTCCTTCTCAAGAAGCAAGGCACAAAAATTCTTTAAAATGCAAGGGTCTAACTTTTAGCTGAGTGTTGAAGGTGGTAACCAACCTACCAAACTATGTGGGGAGAAATTCGAAGACACTTTCATGCCAATCCCTTCTTCATAATTGGAATATCAGCATTGATCATCTAGTCATGCATATTCTTTATCTTCATGATAGATGTTTGCGCCACCTCATTTCTCAGAAAATTCCACTACAATTTTGTTCTCTATATTTTGAATCCTTGTTTGATTTCACATCTCATATTGAATTCTTAGTATATCTCAAGCCTCTAAAAGCTCAACTTGTCACTAATGTGCACAATGTGTTTGCACTTTTGCACCTCCATGTTCGAAGAAGCTTTGCATTAGGAGAAATAACTATGGAAAAGATTCATATGGTCATTTGTCCCTACACGTTTTGCATCTACACATAGAACTATCTCCAAAAGCTCATAAGATTCCAGGATGATGATAAGTTTAAACTTCAACAATGTGTAGTTTGTACAATCTAACTTTCCGTACATGAAACTAGGGGGATGAATAAACTACTTCTGCATTCCAATGTTAACAACATTCAAAGATGCACCTTCGTCAATGGTCACTACTCAAGGAAGCTATTTACACTCTACTGTTGCCTTTTTAGAACTCACATTTACATTTACTATGAACTAGTTTCCTTTGATAGGGCTTGAATCTATTGGGTCTCATACAACATGTAATAAAATCAGGGACAATAGAATATAGAGAGACACCTTATTTTGTTCAAACTCAAGACAAAGTAGAGAACTAAAGAGCAAAAAAATTGTATGTTGTAAAAGAAAGAAGTTTTTTAATTATAGTATGCAAGATAGAAATCGTGTCACCCACGTGTGCAATCCAGTTGTTACAACTTACATGGTGATCGGGATGAGTACAAAGATATACAACACTATGTACAATCCTACTGAAAGTCCATGATCTTTGTTTATGAATATAAATACACACACACATACACACACACACACACACACACACATATATATATATATATATATATATATATATATATATATATATATATTATATATATATATATATATATATATATATATATATATATATATATATATATATATATATATATATATATATATATATATATATATATATGTTATTCTTGTGTTGAAAGAGATTTGAGTGTTTGTAGGAGAAGGAAGAAGGATAAGAAGAAAGATACAGACACCGGAAGCTTCTATAGATTGATTATAAAGAGAAAAGTACAATGATGATGTATAGTACAATCCGAATGCTCTCTGTGTGAAATCCCAAAGAGTACACAATCAAACAAAGTTACAAAATACCCAAGGTTCTTGCTACCACCGACCTTCTCTACACCAGACCTCCACCTTCTCCAAGAGCTTGCACTTGTGCACACCTTGCACTCAAGCTTCCAATAGGGGGGAGGAATGGACACCTTCTATTGACGCACACACAGCTTCAATGGGACCTTGTGGCCTTTGATTGCCTTGCTTAGCAGTCCTTTGCATACACCTAAATCAGACTTCTTCCATGCTTTGCACTTGCTTCTATGTGTTGCTCACTCACCGTATGTCTCTTGCTCTTCTCTCTCGTAGTCTAGACTATGCTCACCTTGCTTAGTCTAACCAAGAATAATGCATGCCTTGAATTGAGTGTGAGTTCACGTACACTCCTAACTGATAGCATATCTTGATGCTCATTTTTATGTCCCAAGATTGTCTCCAAATGGGTGAAGCCAATGAATCCCTGTTTTGTTCTGTAGTGACTTTAGACTAAAACAAAAAATTTTGGGGGGCCATATTTTTCACTTTTGCATATGCTTCCACTTCACATATCTTCACTTTTGCCTTCAATTCTTTAATATTTGTACCTAAGGGAGGGTTCACATGAACCTTCCAAACACTTTAAAAACTCTTTGCACCTTAGGGAAATTACAGAAAGACAATCTGCAACCTGCATCCACTTTCTGCAAAACATAACCATTGTGAGCAAATTGATTGTGCACTACCTGTGCACCTTGCCAACTGAACTTTGAACTCTTTGACCTTGACCATCTTGACTTTGACCTTGACCATATTGACTTTGACCTTTTCAATTTGACCATGTTGCCTTTGACCAATATGACTTTGTTGGGCTCAACAGTTGCCCACCACCTAACGGGCTCTCCGTCTCGGAGAGCTAACAACAAAAACTCTCGGCTGAGATGGCACCATGATTGCTGCGTTGCAAAATCTTCAAAAGGACACTTGAGCAACTACCAAGTCCACCATAAGTAGTAAAGAACAAGCACCATAGAAGATCCAAAAGTGGAAATTGTGCATGGAAGAGCAGAGGATGGAGAATGGAGGGTAGGAGGAAAGTTTATGCAAGGGTTGAGAGGAATAGGGTAAGGAGGGGTAAGGGTAGGGCTGGGTAGAAGGATAAAAGGAAGGACAGGGAGTAGGATTAGGGGCTCTGGAGAGGGCCAAAAAAGATAAAACATGAAAGCTACAGAGGGTGCATAGGGAAAAATGTGGACCAGAGGGTAAAATAAGGTGAGAATAGACCATGTGGACCATGTGCAAAAAAAAAACATGAAAAATTTGCATAAAACATGTGGATTTGGACCAAAAGGAGAAGTAAAGTCTGGATTTTGGAAGAACTAATGCAAAAATTGAATCCATCATGGTTGAGAAACATGAAAATGACTCCGAATTTGAAGAAAACAGTCATCTGAGGCTCAATCTAAAGCCAAAAGTATGTTTCCAAGAAAATAAAAATAAAATTAAAAAAGGGTAACCACCAAAGGATAAATTTATCCTATCGTGGGTGGTGGTGGGGGGGGTGGGGGTTGGGGGGTATTGGTGGGGGGGGAGGGGGGGATGGGGAAATCAGCCACTGGGGGCGTTTTTTTTAAATCCATAAAATAGTAAAAAATCAAAAAAAAAAAGAAAAAAATTCTCCAAAAATTCTACAAATTTCTAGGCCGCTTTTCTCACTCAAAACCATAGAGAGCTTCCTTTTTTCCTCCAATTCATAAAGAAAATGACAATTGAAAAGATGCAAAATGCTAGAAAAAATTCTTTAAAAAATTTTAAAAATGCTTTAAAAATTCCAAAAAAATTGTTCATGCAAAGAGTTGTGAAATGGCTTCTAATTTGCATAAAAACCCAAAGAAAAAGTATGAAAATGGATAAAAACTGGTAAAACTTAAGAAAAAAATGGTACGAGAAGGCTATCTACAACCTGGATAGATTTTGCAAGTTCCAAGTGATCCAAGAATCTTTACTTGTGTTGATGATAGGCCTTGATCCTTGATATGATGACTAATTGAAACTCTTTGCCCTCCATAATCTCCAATTGTACTTCACTTCCTTTGATCTATCTTCCTTATGCGCAGACTGACGATTTGATAGGGCCATCTTGAATCTTTCATTGGAACAATAACTCCCCCATACTCCTTTTTTTTGTATCTTTGTTTTAGCTACTGTGTGACTTGATCTGCAAAATTTCATTTTTACTATTCCAGCTTCTTTAGCCAATGGAATCCTCTGTTTCCAAAGACTTGCAGGTAGTCCTTTCGCATCCTTGTAAAGCCCTGCACTTACTGCCATACAAATTAAAATAACAGATGATATCCATACTAGTATCCATAAGAAAGTGGCCGCTGATATAGGATTTGAAGTAGCTTCATCACTACTGCACTTAAGGGCTTTTCTTTTTTCCTCTCTTCTATGGCCTTTGGCTGAGACTATTTCACTTGAATCCACAACCTGAATGATGTCCTCTTTTCCTTCATAGAATTCCTCTCTACTTGAGTTTGGAAAAATTCCATAGCAGGAAGATGGGTCTTCTGCATGGATCCAAGCCAACATGTTTTCTTCTTCATATAAATTTGCTTCTTCATATAGATCTACTTTTGGGTTGCCCAACAATTCTTCTTCCATACAAATACCAATTGTCTGCATCATGTTGGTATGTCTTTGATTGTCTGGTCCTTCTTCTAAAAATACCTGCTGCAAATCTTTTCCCTCTTGCTTTACCCACATTGTGTCCTTACCCCAATCATGCAGCACATTGGCATGCCTTAACCAACCTCCCAATCAGCAGGGGGAAACGTCCTTCTACCTGTGGCAACCTTAAGACAACAAAATACAAGTTAAAGATGGTACCTTGTATCTCAACTGGGACACTAGGGAACACTCCCATAGGCCTTACTATGCTTTGTTCTGCCAATGTTATAGTGAAATTGGCAGGCCTTGAAGGTTGTGGTCCAATCTTTTTCATGGTATGTTCAGGCATCAAGTTAATGCTAGAACCGCCATCCATAATAACTCCTTGAAATTCAGTTCTTTTGATAGTGACTGTTAGCCGAGGGCTCTTATAATCTGTGAGGAGGGGCTTCCCCTACAATTCTATCTTTATGCATAACAACAGTATTTGCCACTAAACTTGTTGTGGCAGCCTCATCAATTATCTGCAAGAGTTCTAACTTGAATTTCCCATCCATATTTATTAAATAAAAAATAATGACCTCCTTTTTCATGTACTTGAGTAGTCTTGAAGCTTCTGATACCTTAAGAGCATGGACTCTATTTGACTTATCAAACTCATGAGCCCTACTAAATGCATGTCCGATGGCATCATTGGTACCTATAAGATCTTCTTTTTGCCTTGTATCTGCACATGTTGGCTTTGTCTTTAGATGTCTCTTTGTCTTGGTTCAATCCATTCATCCTTGACTCTTGAACTATTTCTAATTGAGCCTTCCCCTTGCTTCTTGTTTGGACTATAAAAGATTCAATTTCTTCTAACTGCACCACTCTGGTAGATGGTGATGACACATTTACTTGTTCTACAACTTCATCTTTACACATATAAATCATTTGAATGTGGGGCCCAAATGAAGATGTCTGGTTCTTAGGACATCAATTGGTATAATGGTCCCTAGATTCTCAAAAATTTCTACAAGGGGGGGGGGGGGTTTCTGGCAAGGTGCACCTACTTTGGTAATGCCCACATTCTCCACATCTGAAACAGATAACTGGCCTCCTTGGCCCATTTCCAAAGTTATCTCTATGTCTAGGGTTGTAATTGTTACCTTGATTTGGTGCAGCCACCATCACATTAGCTGGTGGTTGGGCTCCTCCTTATGTCCAATATGTTTGTACAGACATTCCTCTTGACTGACATTTTTGGGCCTCATGACCAGCTTCCCTGCATAGCTAGCAAGTTACATTTAAAAATGGACACTCACTTACCATGTGATCCTGTTTGCTACACATGGTGCACCATAATCCACTTTTGATGCCACCTCCCCGGAGTTCTTGTAACTCCTTTCAAAGTTGAGTGAGCTCTTCTGCTTGAACTTCCTCTTCCTTTTGTAGCTTCAAGGCTTCAATTTCTTGCCTCAACAAAGTTATTGCACTCTCCTCCTCTTTGTGGGGATTATTCCTTTTTAAGCTCTCAAGCTCTTTCCTTAACTGAATTACTAGGTCCTCAAGTTCTACAGGATAGGATAAATTGGAAGAGCTTATCCTATACTAATGCCTAATTTGCTCCAACCTTGTGGTTGTATTAATAGATCCTTTTATTGTGGTTATCAGTAACATTAACCCCTTTATTTTACATTGTTTGATATTGGAAGTGGTTTAGCCAACCACTTCTTGATGAAAAAATCATGGGGAGGATCTGGAAATTTAGCCATCAGTGCTTTGGCTCTTTGGGAAGGTCTCCCCTGGACCAAGTCTTAGATTTTCTAGTTCCTCAATAACATTTTCAATTGTGTTCCTTTGTTGGAACTGTGTCTTAAATGCTTCCTTCATCAAGTCCACTACAACATATCGAGGGTATATCAAGGCTTTTATCGAGGAAAATG
Source organism: Ceratopteris richardii (assembly GCA_020310875.1). NCBI lineage: Eukaryota > Viridiplantae > Streptophyta > Polypodiopsida > Polypodiales > Pteridaceae > Ceratopteris > Ceratopteris richardii. The sequence goes on from CM035418.1 coordinate 99,902,486, forward strand.
AACGAGCGTAATTTGCCCGCGATGTCAGTGTTGTGGTTGGTATGTGTGTCAGAACCGAAGTGCCGGTATAGCTGTCGATATAAGCATCGATGTGAGTGTCAGTATAAGTGTCGATATTTTCGACGCTTATACCGATGCCCATACCGACGACTGTGTTCGGAGTACCGACGCCTATACCTGCAATTGCTGGGAGTACCATCGCTTATACCGACGACCATATTTGTAAAATTTTTTTTGGGCAGAGTGTGTTGTCTTTTGCTACAACAACATTACCATGATGTTGTTTAGCAAAAGACAATACACTCTGCCCAAAGAAAACCGAGTACATGTGATATGTACTCTAATGGCAACCAAAACATGATTTCATATAGCAAAATACTGTCGGACACAAAAGAGATGAGAAAAAATGAACCGTGAATCATGTACAAAAGTTGTATATTCGGTAAATGAAGGATGTACAAGAGTGTGGAAAAGCACTTCCATATAGGAACTGAACACAAAATGTGACAAAGAACTTCCATATAGGAGCCGAATACAAAATGTGACAAAGCACTTCCATATAGGAACCGAATACAAAATTATGGTTCATCATTGCCACATAGGAGTGTAATACAAAATTGTGTCAAAGCACTACCATACATATGCTCAAGGGGATCAAAACCTTTACACCTACAATCTTGCAACAAAGCATATGCGTAAAATGAGACAAATTGACATGTCATTTATAAACAACAACTAAAAATATGAAACCAAGCTATAAATTTACCTCATCATAGATTCTCCCATGAAATGATCACACCGCGTCCCTCTAAGTCCTGCAACAGTGCAACCAATCAATGACGATATCCATAAGCTTCTTCGGTTCACGCCAGAGGACGACCCACTCCCAACTCCTATAATAAATATGCAAAATGTTAGATGAGCATACATGATGTGCTTGACACAAACAAATTCAATAATTAATATGATACTTACAAATTGGTAGTGCATACTGTCGTATCCACCGCTACCTAAACGTGACATTCCAACCATATCTAAACATGTGGTCGCTGCATCTCGTTGTTGACGATATCGATTAGGAGTATGTTGTTGCTCATCCTGAATCGATTCCCACTCTTCAACATCTAACCATACAGGCTTCGGTAAGCTTGTTCTAAAAGCATCCCGAGCTTCAGACTGTCGATGAGACATCACCTCGCATGCCGTATGCTGAAACATTCTGAGCTCACAATAGGATGCCTAGGTGCTGGCCGATACTCTTCATATATCGACTGTGTGATATCATTTTTGGAATCCTTATCCTGTTTGCTCCATTTTAACATGACAGGATGTCCAAAATCTATGGAACAAAGCTTTCGAATGTGTTGACCCATGGACTTTATGGTCGCATCCATGATCGGAGCTCCATCACGTATGTGATATATCTTGGAGTCGTCATGGTCATGCACTCCCCAAGCTATACATGGAGATCCCATCTGATCCTGTGTGGAGATGTTAAGATATATAAATAAATAAATAAATAAATAAATAAATAAATAAATAAATAAATAAAAAAATAAAAAAATAAAAAAAATAAAAAATAAATAAATAAATAAATAAATAAATAAATATATATAAACCCTAAAAATCTATAGATTTATTTTTTAGATATTTTCCCATATATTTCATTGTGTAAAAACTAAAAAATCCTATTTATGGTATATATATATATATATATATATATATATATATATATATATATATATATATATATATATATATATATATATATATATATATATATATATATATATATATATATAAACCCTAAAAGCTTGAAGATCTCTAATATTTCATAAAAATGTATGTATGTATGTGTGTGTGTAAAAACTCAAAAATCCTATTTTTAATATATATATATATATATATATATATATATATATATATATATATATATATATATAAACCCTAAAAATTTAAATATCTATTTTTAGATATTTAATTATTTATATTTGATATATTTAGATTTTTCTCTAATATTTCATAAAAATGTATGTATGTATATGCATATGCTTTTATGTATGTGTGTGTGTAAAACTAAAAAATCCTATTTTTGATATATTAATTCTATTGTTGTGTATATGTATATGCATGTGTGTATGTATATGCATATGCATTTGTGTATGTGTGTATGTATATGCATGTATGTATATGCATATGCATGTGTGTATGTATATGCATTTGTATGTGTGTATGCATATGCATTTGTGTATGTGTGTATGCATATGCATGTGTATGTGTGTATGCACATATGTGTGTATGCACATATGTGTGTATGCACATATGTGTGTATGCACATATGTGTGTATGTATATGCATGTGTGTATGTATATGCATATGCATGTGTATGCATATACATTTGTGTATGTGTGTATGTATATGCATGTATGTATATGCATATGCATGTGTGTATGCATATGCATGTGTGTATGCATATGAATTTGTGTATGCATATGCATTTGTGTATGTGTGTATGCATATGCATTTGTGTATGTGTGTATGCATATGCATGTGTATGTGTGTATGTATATGCATGTGTGTATGTATATGCATATGCACATGCATGTGTGTATGCATATGCATGTGTGTATGCATATGCATGTGTGTATGCATATGCATGTGTGTATGCATATGCATTTGTGTATGTGTGTATGCATATGCATGTGTGTATGCATATGCATGTATGTATATGCATATGCATGTGTGTATGCATATGCATGTGTGTATGCATATGCATGTGTGTATGCATATGCATGTGTGTATGCATATGCATGTGTGTATGCATATGCATGTGTGTATGCATATGCATTTGTGTATGTGTGTATGCATCTGCATGTGTATGTGTGTATGTATATGCATGTGTGTATGTATATGCATATGCATTTGTGTATGTATGTATGTATATGCATGTGTGTATGCATATGCATGTGTGTATGCATATGCATTTGTGTATGTGTGTATGCATATGCATGTGTATGTGTGTATGCATATGCATGTGTATGTGTGTATGCACATATGTGTGTATATATATGCATGTGTGTATGTATATGCATATGGGTGTATGTATGTATGCATATGCATGTATGCATATGCATGTATGCATGTGTGTATGTATGTATGTATGTATGTATGTATGTATGTATGTATGTATGTATATGCATATGCATGTGTATGTATGTATGTATATGCATGTGTGTATGTATATGCAATTTGTGTGTGTATGTATGTATGCATATGCATGTGTGTATGTGTGTATGCATATGCATGTGTATGTGTGTATGCACATGTGTGTATGTATATGCATATGCATGTGTATGTATGTATGCATATGCATGTGTGTATGTATGTATGTATGTATATGCATATGCATGTGTGTATGTATGTATGCATATGCATGTGTATGTATATGCATGTGTGTATGCATATGCATGTGTGTATGCATATGCATGTGTGTATGCATATGCATGTGTGTATGCATATGCATGTGTGTATGCATATGCATGTGTGTATGCATATGCATGTGTGTATGCATATGCATGTGTGTATGTATATGCATATGCATGTGTGTATGCATATGCATTTGTGTATGTGTGTATGCATATGCATGTGTATGTGTGTATGCACATATGTGTGTGTGCATATGCATGTGTTGATGGAGAGTGTTAATCTCCAAAAGAACAAGTCATCCTTGATTTTAGAATACTTGTATATCAATTAGAATAACTCAAAACCTTGATCAATTTTGAAGACCAATGTCAAACTATCAAAATTTGCACTAACTGTGAAGAGAGTCACTACTCAGAAAAGTCTGTTGCACATAACTCACTCATTGAGTAATCAAATGTGTAAAGTTTTTTATGAAACTTTGCGCAACATGTCGGCTAAAGATTGCGCACCTTCTCCAAGTTAAATTATCTCAAAAGATTTAGTATATCTTGAGAAATGATTCAAACAATTCACCTATGTCTAAAACTTTACTTCTCTACATTCAACTTTGACACTTATAGCTTTTAATGCATAGTTCTCTCAAACTACGAACCATTTATTCAAATGCTTTTAGCCATAGGTAGCTTACCTTCCAACTTAAAGAATGAGTGCTTGTTTGCTCAAAACTTTACACTGTGGAAGGAGGACTGACGAAAACATTAACATCGAATTTGTGCCTGTTGTAAACTTCACTTCTTCACATTTACACATGTAAATGTTCCTACTCTCAATTCTCTCAGCTTGATGACAATTAGAATATGAAAACTGGTAAAACTTAAGAAAAAAATGGTACGAGAAGGCTATCTACAACCTGGATAGATTTTGCAAGTTCCAAGTGATCCAAGAATCTTTACTTGTGTTGATGATAGGCCTTGATCCTTGATATGATGACTAATTGAAACTCTTTGCCCTCCATAATCTCCAATTGTACTTCACTTCCTTTGATCTATCTTCCTTATGCGCACACTGACCATTTGATAGGGCCATCTTGAATCTTTCATTGGAACAATAACTCCCCCATACTCCTTTTTTTGTATCTTTGTTTTAGCTACTGTGTGACTTGATCTGCAAAATTTCAATTTTACTATTCCAGCTTCTTTAGCCAATGGAATCCTCTGTTTCCAAAGACTTGCAGGTAGTCCTTTCGCATCCTTGTAAAGCCCTGCACTTACTGCCATACAAATTAAAATAACAGATGATATCCATACTAGTATCCATAAGAAAGTGGCCGCTGATATAGGATTTGAAGTAGCTTCATCACTACTGCACTTAAGGGATTTTCTTTTTTCCTCTCTTCTATGGCCTTTGGCTGAGACTATTTCACTTGAATCCATAACCTGAATGATGTCCTCTTTTCCTTCATAGAATTCCTCTCTACTTGAGTTTGGAAAAATTCCATAGCAGGAAGATGGGTCTTCTGCATGGATCCAAGCCAACATGTTTTCTTCTTCATATAAATTTGCTTCTTCATATAGATCTACTTTTGGGTTGCCCAACAATTCTTCTTCCATACAAATACCAATTGTCTGCATCATGTTGGTATGTCTTTGATTGTCTGGTCCTTCTTCTAAAAATATCTACTGCAAATCTTTTCCCTCTTGCTTTACACACATTGTGTCCTTACCCCAATCATGCAGCACATTGGCATGCCTTAACCAACCTCCCAATCAGCAGGGGGAAACGTCCTTCTACTTGTGGCAACCTTAAGACAACAAAATACAAGTTAAAGATGGTACCTTGTATCTCAACTGGGACACTAGGGAACACTCCCATAGGCCTTACTATGCTTTGTTCTGCCAATGTTATAGTGAAATTGGCAGGCCTTGAAGGTTGTGGTCCAATCTTTTTCATGGTATGTTCAGACATCAAGTTAATGCTAGAACCGCCATCCATAATAACTCCTTGAAATTCAGTTCTTTTGATAGTGACTGTTAGCCGAGGGCTCTTATAATCTGTGAGGAGGGGCTTCCCCTACAATTCTATCTTTATGCATAACAACAGTCTTTGCCACTAAACTTGTTGTGGCAGCCTCATCAATTATCTGCAAGAGTTCTAACTTGAATTTCCCATCCATATTTATTAAATAAAAAATAATGACCTCCTTTTTCATGTACTTGAGTAGTCTTGAAGCTTCTGATACCTTAAGAGCATGGACTCTATTTGACTTATCAAACTCATGAGCCCTACTAAATGCATGTCCGATGGCATCATTGGTACCTATAAGATCTTCTTTTTGCCTTGTATATGCACATGTTGGCTTTGTCTTTAGATGTCTCTTTGTCTTGGTTCAATCCATTCATCCTTGACTCTTGACCTATTTCTAATTGAGCCTTCCCCTTGCTTCTTGTTTGGACTATAAAAGATTCAATTTCTTCTAACTGCACCACTCTGGTAGATGGTGATGACACATTTACTTGTTCTACAACTTCATCTTTACACATATAAATCATTTGAATGTGGGGCCCAAATGAAGATGTCTGGTTCTTAGGACATCAATTGGTATAATGGTCCCTAGATTCTCAAAAATTTCTACAAGGGGGGGGGGTTTCTGGCAAGGTGCACCTACTTTGGTAATGCCCACATTCTCCACATCTGAAACAGATAACTGGCCTCCTTGGCCCATTTCCAAAGTTATCTCTATGTCTAGGGTTGTAATTGTTACCTTGATTTGGTGCAGCCACCATCACATTAGCTGGTGGTTGGGCTCCTCCTTATGTCCAATATGTTTGTACAAACATTCCTCTTGACTGACATTTTTGGGCCTCATGACCAGCTTCCTTGCATAGCTAGCAAGTTACATTTAAAAATGGACACTCACTTACCATGTGATCCTGTTTGCTACACATGGTGCACCATAATTCACTTTTGATGCCACCTCCCCGGAGTTCTTGTAACTCCTTTCAAAGTTGAGTGAGCTCTTCTGCTTGAACTTCCTCTTCCTTTTGTAGCTTCAAGGCTTCAATTTCTTGCCTCAACAAAGTTATTGCACTCTCCTCCTCTTTGTGGGGATTATTCCTTTTTAAGCTCTCAAGCTCTTTCCTTAACTGAATTACTAGGTCCTCAAGTTCTACAGGATAGGATAAATTGGAAGAGCTTATCCTATACTAATGCCTAATTTGCTCCAACCTTGTGGTTGTATTAATAGATCCTTTTATTGTGGTTATCAGTAACATTAACCCCTTTATTTTACATTGTTTGATATTGGAAGTGGTTTAGCCAACCACTTCTTGATGAAAAAATCATGGGGAGGATCTGGAAATTTAGCCATCAGTGCTTTGGCTCTTTGGGAAGGTCTCCCCTGGACCAAGTCTTAGATTTTCTAGTTCCTCAATAACATTTTCAATTGTGTTCCCTTGTTGGAACCGTGTCTTAAATGCTTCCTTCATCAAGTCCACTACAGCATATCGAGGGTATATCAAGGCTTTTATCGAGGAAAATGAACGAGCGTAATTTGCCCGCGATGTCAGTGTTGTGGTTGGTATGCGTGTCAGAACCGAAGTGCCGGTATAGTTGCCGATATAAGCATCGATGTGAGTGTCAGTATAAGTGTCGATATTTTCGACGCTTATACTGATGCCCATACCGACGATTGCGTTCGGAGTACCGACGCCTATACCTGCAATTGCTGGGAGTACCATCGCTTATACCGACGACCATATTTGTAAAATTTTTTTTGGGCAGAGTGTGTTGTCTTTTGCTACAACAACATTACCATGATGTTGTTTAGCAAAAGACAATACACTCTGCCCAAAGAAAACCGAGTACATGTGATATGTACTCTAATGGCAACCAAACATGATTTCATATAGCAAAATACTGTCGGACACAAAAGAGATGAGCAAAAATGAACCGTGAATCATGTACAAAAGTTGTATATTCGGTAAATGAAGGATGTACAAGAGTGTGGAAAAGCACTTCCATATAGGAACCGAACACAAAATATGACAAAGAACTTCCATATAGGAGCCGAATACAAAATGTGACAAAGCACTTCCATATAGGAACCGAATACAAAATTATGGTTCATCAGTGCCACATAGGAGTGTAATACAAAATTGTGTCAAAGCACTACCATACATATGCTCAAGGGGATCAAAACCTTTACACCTACAATCTTGCAACAAAGAATATGCGTAAAATGAGACAAATTGACATGACATTTATAAACAACAACTAAAAATATGAAACCAAGCTATAAGTTTACCTCATCATAGATTCTCCCATGAAATGATCACACCGCGTCCCTCTAAGTCCTGCAACAGTGCAACCAATCAATGACGATATCCATAAGCTTCTTCGGTTCACGTCAGAGGACGACCCACTCCCAACTCCTATAATAAATATGCAAAATGTTAGATGAGCATACATGATGTGCTTGACACAAACAAATTCAATAATTAATATGATACTTACAAATTGGTAGTGCATACTGTCGTATCCACCGCTACCTAAACGTGACATTCCAACCATATCTAAACATGTGGTCGCTGCATCTCGTTGTTGACGATATCGATTAGGAGTATGTTGTTGCTCATCCTGAATCGATTCCCACTCTTCAACATCTAACCATACAGGCTTCGGTAAGCTTGTTCTAAAAGCATCCCGAGCTTCAGACTGCCGATGAGACATCACCTCGCATGCCGTATGCTGAAACATTCTGAGCTCACAATAGGATGCCTAGGTGCTGGCCGATACTCTTCATATATCGACTGTGTGATATCATTTTTGGAATCCTTATCCTGTTTGCTCCATTTTAACATGACAAGATGTCCAAAATCTATGGAACAAAGCTTTAAAATGTGTTGACCCATGGACTTTATGGTCGCATCCATGATCGGAGCTCCATCACGTATGTGATATATCTTGGAGTCGTCATGGTCATGCACTCCCCAAGCTATACATGGAGATCCCATCTGATCCTGTGTGGAGATGTTAAGATATATATATAAATAAATAAATAAATAAATAAATAAATAAATAAATAAATAAATAAATAAATAAATAAATATATATAAACCCTAAAAATCTATAGATTTATTTTTTAGATATTTTCCCATATATTTCATTGTGTAAAAACTAAAAAATCCTATTTATGGTATATATATATATATATATATATATATATATATATATATATATATATATATATATATATATATATATATATATAGAAACCCTAAAAATTTGAAGATCTCTAATATTTCATAAAAATGTATGTATGTATGTGTGTGTGTAAAAACTCAAAAATCCTATTTTTAGTATATATATATAAACCCTAAAAATTTAAATATCTATTTTTAGATATTTAATTATTTATATTTGATATATTTAGATTTTTCTCTATTATTTCATAAAAATGTATGTATGTATATGCATATGCTTTTATGTATGTGTGTGTGTAAAACTAAAAAATCCTATTTTTGATATATTAACTCTATTGTTGTGTATATGTATATGCATGTGTGTATGTATATGCATATGCATTTGTGTATGTGTGTATGTATGTGCATGTATGTATATGCATATGCATGTGTGTATGTATATGCATTTGTGTATGTGTGTATGCATATGCATTTGTGTATGTGTGTATGCATATGCATGTGTATGTGTGTATGCACATATGTGTGTATGCACATATGTGTGTATGTATATGCATGTGTGTATGTATATGCATATGCATGTGTATGCATATACATTTGTGTATGTGTGTATGTATATGCATGTATGTATATGCATATGCATGTGTGTATGCATATGCATGTGTGTATGCATATGCATGTGTGTATGCATATGCATTTGTGTATGTGTGTATGCATATGCATTTGTGTATGTGTGTATGCATATGCATGTGTATGTGTGTATGTATATGCATGTGTGTATGTATATGCATATGCACATGCATGTGTGTATGCATATGCATGTGTGTATGCATATGCATTTGTGTATGTGTGTATGCATATGCATGTGTGTATGCATATGCATGTATGTATATGCATATGCATGTGTGTATGCATATGCATGTGTGTATGCATATGCATGTGTGTATGCATATGCATGTGTGTATGCATATGCATTTGTGTATGTGTGTATGCATCTGCAAGTTTAATGTACATATGTATACAGGTCTTTATATCTTGAATGTGCTCTACCTTCAAGCTTCTTTGGCTAATCTTTTCTTCAATCTTTGACTTCAATCCTTCATTCAAAACATCAATTGATGGTTTTCATGCACCAACATGTGTGTATGTATATGCATATGCATGTGTGTATGCATATGCATTTGTGTATGTGTATATGTATATGCATGTGTGTATGCATATGCATATGTGCATGTGTGTATGTATATGCAATTTGTGTGTGTATGTATGTATGCATATGCATGTGTGTATGTGTGTATGCATATGCATGTGTATGTGTGTATGCACATATGTGTGTATGTATATGCATGTGTGTATGTATATGTATATGTGTGTGTATGTATGTATGCATATGCATGTGTGTATGCATATATGTGTGTATACATATCTGGGTGTGTATGTATATGTATATGTATCTCTCTTTTTCTCTCTCTCTCTCTCTCTTTATGTTTCTCTAGATCTCTCTCTTTCTTTCATCTCTCTCTCTCTCTCTATGTCAATTGGAAACAAAACAATCACTTACATCGATGTAATTGTCTAGATCGTTGTCGTCAAAATCCACTTAAAGTTGTCCTTTGTCGAATTCCAAAGACCTGATGCCAAAATCTCTTGCAAAACTAAAGAGAAAAGAAATTAGAAAAGGGAAAACATAAAGAAAGAAAAAAGAGTGCTACAATATGTGCGATACTTACAAACTTCAGAGCTAGAAAAATAGAGAGGCGTGTGTACAGAGAGAGAGAGAGAGAGAGAGAGAGAGAGAGAGAGAGAGAGAGAGAGAGAGAGAGAGAGAGAGAGAGAGAGAGAGAGAGAGAGAGAGAAAGAGTGAGAAACAGGGAGATGTAGCTTGCATGTGCAAACTTGACAGTAGCAGGTTTTGTTTCAAAACGTGATGAATGCCAAATTTTTGCTCCGGGTCCGGTTAAAACATTGCGTCGGTAGTTTCCAATAATTTATCGATGCCCATACCAA